>RAKG01000029.1:0-701515 GCA_009802275.1 Neurospora sp. CHS-2018a
AAAAAAAAAAAAAAAAAAAAAATATAAAAAAAAAAAAATATAAAAAAAAAAAAAAAAAAAACCCCTAAAATATATAAATAAATGAAATAATTTAAAAAGATGTTTTTAAAAAAAAAAAAAAAAAAAAAATATAAAAAAAAAAAAATATAAAAAAAAAAAAAAAAAAAACCCCTAAAATWTATAAATAAATGAAATAATTTAAAAAGATGTTTTTTTTTCTTTTTAAATTTATRTTTTYAAAAAAATAAAGAACTTTAAAGTATTTTTAAAAATATTAATTCTTTAGCGCTTTACTGTCTTCGTTGGGCAATTTAAGCTCCGCCCAAGGAAGGACTATTTTAATATCCCTCTATCGCTCTTAAATCTAACTAAAATAATAGCCGCCGTTACTTTTAAGAAATAAACTAGTAACGTATATAAATCTATAGGAGGAAGGTTGCCGGTAAATAATGTTATATTTATCGTTGATAGTAAAAATTCTAATATATTCAAAGTCTTTTATTACATCTATAAAACGAAATTAGATTTAGTTAATAATGTAAATTGTATAGCTATTTACGTATAAACGATATTAATAGTCCTAAGGTTAATACGAGGTATAGTTATAAGGGGATGTTTGAAAATATCGTCGTTTTTATAGCTAGTATTGTTGATGATAGATGAAAAGAAGGATAAAAAGACGAAATAAATAGGAATTAAGAGGTTGGTTATTACTAGAACCCCCTCTTTTGCCAAGGAATTGGGCACCCCTATGCACCCCTTGTCTAGCTACGTTAATTTACCTACTTGAGCGCGCTTCTGGGTTACAGCGGGCTTGCAGATGGGGGCCAGCTATACTATAAGAAGGCTAGCCCCTAAACGAGTAAAACTACATCGACTGCGAAAAAGCGGTAATAGTAAGGAGGTATATATTTCTCAGTACTTTCTACTTGGGCACGCGAGCTGGTAATGGGTAGGTAGGTGAGGTAGGATATTTGAGTGGTAACGAGTGAAAAGAGAACCATTTGATTAGCATCACCCCATGCTTGAGATAACTGTGAGCTGTGGGTAAGATGCTTTGATGCTTTCTGGAGTTGACGAAGTCAGTCGGTCACTCGGTTACTCAGACAGATACGGAATTTCCGATTAATCTCCGTCGACGACAACGTGAGAAGAGCGGGAGCGAAATTCGGTTTTAGACGGAACGGATACACGCAAGTAATCACCCGTCTCACACACTCAGATCGACCTCTTTCCCCTCTCACAATCCCCAAATGCTTTCGATCTCCAACGAAGCGTGGAAATCTTTGGTTTCTACTGTGTAGTATTCTTTTCTTTGCCCCCTCTCCTTAGCCTTTCGGGGCTTTCACGGCCTACTGCACCTGATGCCGCGAGTGGTCTAGGCTAGGCGCTACCCCGGATTTTGAGATGTACGTACGTAACAAAGTGAGGACTAATGAATCAGTTCAAGGACTCAAGTCGAGGCCTCAGGTTACTACATACTTAAGTATGTAGGTAGAGATGGGACTAGCTACGCAGTCATTGTGTAGTCCAGGTAAGAAGAGACATGTCAGATTTTGCTGCTGGTAAATGGTGAGCTGCTGAGTGGTCTTTCTCGTCGGGACTCAGGTTTGACGGTCGAGGGATGGTCGAAAATGATCATCTAGACCTTCGAACCAATATCACCTCCAACCAGATTTCAGCCCTCCGTGCCTAACCATTTCCAACCGATACATCCATCTTCCTCACCAGTTGCTTCTAGATTATTACCTAGGTATAGTACCTAGTTAGCATATCCCGTCAGTCGGTGCCTTTGACTACCTCACCAACATCGTACCACTCACCATTCGTCCACTATCACTCACACTCACACTTCTCAGCCCACAGCTTCTAGAATCATGGATGATCTCCTTCCCGAATTCCGTCCGGGCCCTCCTCACCAAGCCCGCAGTCAATCCCAGTGACTGTGAAGACGTGCGGAAGCACAGCAGAATTCAAGCATTTACCAAAGCACCCAAGCACCGCCAATGACCCCCAAGAAAAAGACTTTAAAGGCAGGTAGTATTTAGACATGACATTGGGGCATTGGGCGTCTACCTGGGTAGGTACATACCTCCCCTGTGCTGTTCGGTGGGCACCGTTACTTGTGTAGCTACAGTACCATCTTGCGTTTCTCGGTAGACCTCTGAGTACCATTCAGGCATTATGCCTAAGGAGCCAAGACGAAGGATTACGATGATGCCATCGTCGCGGTAACCTTGGCGATGTATGTACCTACCTATGTATGTCTGTATGTATGGGGGAAACCCGACATGGCGGATAGGAACGGTGGAAGAGATAGGAAAGACCGAAAGAAGGCGGATTTCCGAACCGAAATGCCATCGAAAGCCGATGAAGGAAGGAACGGAAGGAGTGATCGATGGAGCCTGTCGAACCCCCGCGATCAAGGTAGGAGTGAGTGTCAGGGTCCTATGGGCCCCATGGCTCCTTCCTTTTTCTCACTGTTCGGTTCGGATTGATGTGCAGCAGTAATTTTGTTCATTTCTCTCGACGGGGCAAGAACCAGATGCCTGCCCAACTAGCCTCTCTTTCCCTATCCGAAGCTAAACAAAACCACAAACCAAAAGAGCAAACCTCTTCCGCCCCTTCCCCATATGCTCCCCAACCCGTCATCCCATTCATCCCTGGTCATATATGCATATAGTAGTACATGTGAAGGAAGGCTATTTTTTGTGTGTGCCTAAGCGCCGTGACCAGACCCAGACCAAACAAGTAATCCGAAAACAGAGAGATCCCGCTCCCAAAAGATGGACAAAACACCAGTAAGTAGTAATAGCAATAGTAAGCCAAAGCAACCCCCTTTCACCTGTTCATGCTGAACATACACCCACCCCCATGCCGCCTGTTGAATGTCAGAACGTGATCCATTCAACATCCACACCAGGTCCCCCAATGCACCTGGACCAGTTGAATGGTCCGCTGCGCATCATGCCTCTCATTTTGGCACCGGGACCATCTTCCTTTACATCCTCTGCCCACAGGCGTTCCAGAACGTCCAAGGCAGCCATGTTGTTCATGTAGCCGCTGCGAGCCATAATATCGCGGCATTTGGACCGGACGATGTTCTGCTGTAACACGTTGACGCATTCGCTTCCAGCCACAAACAAAGGCCAGAGCAGGAACTTCTCCGCACTGCTGCCTGCTTCCAGGCTGGTGGCATAGTAGACAACCTGGCTGACCAGATCCCGGAAGTGACTATGAGAGCTGGGGAGGTTGGGACTGGCCAGGCGTTCCGTGTATAGAAGCGCCGCGTACCGGAATGCCTCGCTCAACGAGCTGAGATCGCGCACCTGTGAACCTGTAGGCGGCGGCGACGACGGTGTTGGGGCCAACGAGGCCACTACCCTCGATGCGTCAAACTCCCAGCTCTGCAGGGCAGTGCGCGCGTCCTTCCACTCGCGCCAGAATGTGCTGCCATGATCGTCGTATCCCATGGATGTGTGACCTATTCCCATCATTTCGTCGTCCTCCATGGTCGAGCCAAATCCGCTGCCCTCAAACCTCATAGGCTGGAAGCTTCCAAACATGTGATGGTGCTCAGGCGGGGATGGCTTGAAGCCGCCACCGAGAGGCGAAGGGGTGCCAGATATGCTGCTGCCGCGTGCACGCTGGGCGTTGGCCAGAAGGTTTTGTACCGGTCGATGCTGAGAAAGCAAGTTCAGACGACCTAGCTTGACAATCGTCTTGAATAGTTCACGATCACAGCCCACAAGATTTTCCGTACCAGGTGGGAGAAGTTGAGAGTCAGGAAGAAGGCCATAGAATGATGTGTTGAGCTGAGCTTCCCGGTCGTTGACGCTCGCGGTGATAGCATCAAAGTAAGTGAATAGCGCCTCCATCCATGCCGAGTCTCGTGATGCAGGATAGGGAGACATTCGACGCAACCCTAGTATCTTCTTAACTCCTGCGAACTGGGTTTGAAACTTGGCAACGCCGGACTCAGCCATCCGGTAGTGGCAAAGTATGAGGATGGTAGCCAGGACTGAATCATGAGTTGACTTCTCCGGGTCATTAAGCTGCTCATTCAGCAGATGAACAGCTAGGTTCCTGTGCTGATACTCCTCAGAGAGGGACTGGTCCTCTGGCTGTGTATCCGAGTAACCGTCGAATGGGCTTGCATCTAATCGCTTTTCTCCAACGTCGCGCCTGTGCTGTCCAAGACTGAGCCGTCGCTTTATCCTGAGGTTGCATGCGGCGAGTGCACAGATGGCATGCTGCAAGCTCCTGCTAGTAGTACCAAGTTGCAAGATGTGTTCCCTGAACGGGTTGCTGGGGTTGTCGATAAAGACCATGCCGGGACAAATGGTCTTTTCATAGTAGTCCATGAAGAAAGGCATCTTATGGATGAGATCAGGGCTTACTCGCAGGATCGGGGAGGGCGATTGCGAAGGAAACGAAGCCGGCCACGGTAGCTGGTTATGCTCTTGGACGCTTTGCGAAAGTGATTCGTCGTCTGCGTTGGATGGTGCCCAGAACGGGCCGTGAGATTGGACGCTCGTACTAAACGTCTCCAAGTCGGATGGCGTTCCCGGCACTTAAATGGCGCTGCCGTTAGTATGGGTAGCCTGACCGCCGAGAGTATAGTGGCTCACCGAAGACATCACATTCTTGCACCATCTTGCGACTCAACTGAGCTTCCAAGCTGTCCACATGAGATACACGCGAAGGGAGACTAGAAGTAGGCTCTGAGGGTGAGTAACCGAGGCTGGGACATGAGGTCGGAGGCCTGTGAGGCTCGATCATGATAGCGGATGGAGGAGTATGCTGGACGGGTGAGCCATGGCCGGGATAGCTATCGTAGATAACGGTCGGGCTGTGAAGGGGACTGTGGATGTAAGAAACATCGTCTCTCGGGAACGAGTGAGCGATGGGAGACATGTAGTCAGTTTCGCTTATAGAGTCCATGTGGGATGCCATGGAAAGCGACATGCTCCTTCCTGGATATCCAGGGCCGTCGTGAGGAGACATGGGTGAAGTAAACGGGATGTGAGTCCAGCCAGGTGGTGGAGCCTCTGTCACGGGCGACATGTGAGACATATCGAAGTGATGAAAAGGCGGGCCCGACAGTGGTGAGTGAAGAGGTGAGTGAAGATCCATAGACGGCTGCTCTGTCCCTTCACGTTTGACACGATCCTCTGTCTCCGAGTACTGGCTGACGGATGCGATAGAGCTAGTGCGTTGCCTCGTTGTTGGCGACTTCAATGCCGTCACTCCTTTCCCGGGGTTCACTGGTGGTGACTTGGCGATGGGTAGCGACAGGCCTCGAAGCTTGCCTCGACTGGCAACACCGACACCCCAAGTCAACTGGGTCTTGTATCCCGAGCACTCATTTCCAATCTCAAGACATTGCGAACAATACGGCCTCCTCCGGTCGCACTTGACATTCCTCTTGGCGCAGGTAAAGCAGTCGTCGGCAGCTCCGCCAGCGGGCGCCCTTCTCCTACGCTTCCTCGCAGAGGCAGCATCCTTGGCAGTCGCAGCAGGTGGGGTGTTGATAGGGGCAGTCATGGTGGTGACGACTGCGGGACGTGGTGGTTAAGTATGCTGCAGGTATCGAGTCCCAAAGATATCATAAGGAGAAGCTATCCAAACAGTCGGCAGGCAAGTTTATCCAAGACACGGGTCCGGACTGTCGATGACGGAAGTTGAGTGGTATGGGTAAATGGACGTTAATATGGAAAGACTTGGCCCATAGTAGGGAGGCGAATAGACCTGGGAAGTGGGAAAGAGTAAAAAAGTAGAGGGGGTGGCATCTAGCGATGGGGAGGCGGTCTCTGGTGGATGGCCAGTCTTTAACTGAAAACCCCAGCGACAGCTACGAAGAGTGAGAGAGTCCATCTAACGAAGCCGCGGGAGACATCGAGGCTTGTCTTGCATGCAGCATGGCCAGCCAGCAACCAAGCAGCAATTCGCCCGCTTGACCAGTCACCTAGCGCACTGCTTAGTCCTTAGTGTAGCCCGCTAGCGTATCCCCACCCCCTTGATATTGATGGGGTAGCTCGGTAGGCATGTACATGTGTACACAAAAGTACAAGGGGGGCCATCTTTAGCCCGGGGCTTTTTCTCTCGAGTCTCCAGTGTTGCGCCCTCTCTGCCGGGGGCGGAGAGAGGCCCTGGAGTGGGTGCAACGGCCGGCGAATAACAAATGAGAGGACACGAGAGCGAGTAGCGACAAGGGGTGATGGGAGTGGAGGAGGGTGTCTTGCGCCAACACCCTGCAAGTAGCAGCAGGCTCCATTCTGGTTCCCAGGTGGAGATGGTTCTTGGAAGGGTAATCCGCTCGAGACTGCCAGGTGCTTGGCACGTGCTTGGTTGCTGCGAATGATGACTAGCCCTACTAATAGGCATAACAGCAGCAGAGGTGGTGAAATCGCCGAAGACAGAGCACCGTGTAAGCGAGATGCCAACCGTTGTTTGAGAAAATACCATTTCGTCAAGGACGAGAGGCATCATGGGCAGCCGAGGATGTTTGGTTGTGTAGTCGAACAGGATTGGAGAGACAGCAAAGAGCAGTTAACTGTACGGCGCAGCCTCTCCTTGAGTAACCAAAGTCTCAAGCCTCTCGGGCGAATCCGCACATGGCAATCCCATGTCCGGCTCAGCTTCGGGTTGATTCGAACACCAACAACTTGACGGGATGGGTGGTTTGCTGTCGTTCATCTTCTCTCTTCGAGCCAAAGAGCCGAGAGGCGGCCGACTTGGGGATGAACATGTGTAGATATGTCTTGCCTATGGGCAACCAGTCAAGCCACTGACGAACCACTGAGACTGATTGGGGAACGATGCCCCTGAGCGCTGGGAAGACGGGATGCCTTCTGCGAAGAAAGCAAGTCCTGAAGAGGTACTAGTACTGTAAGTACGCCATAGTCATACTGCCAGTAGGTATAGAATCAGAGGTCGGCCAGATGGAAGACACCTCGGCGTCGTCTCATTGCACTTGTTGCTCGACGTTGCGTCAAGATGAACGCTGGCTCACTGCACATGGATCCCCAGGCCCTGCGAAGCATGGTATCGTCGTGTGCAGGGACTGAAGGGCCCTGAGGGCTTGATGGTGTCCCCTGGAAGTAGCTTTTGGTGCTGTGATTGCAGGAACAGGAATCAGTGATTCAGTGAATTCCCGAATCCGCTTCCCCAGCCTGGCACCAATCTTGCACGTTTCGGCTTCCATTGCTCGCCAAGTGCTTCTTGGATCTTTCTCCGAGACAATTTAGATGCGCCAAATCTTTCAGCCGTAGACGGCGAATCCCCATAGTGGTGGAGAGACTAGTATTCGGGAAGTCCACGAGACCGCGACGGGCTTTTGAGTGTCGGGTTTTCGGATATCTGGATGACTTCAGGTGCTGTAGGCGTGTGTAGCGGGAGCTCTCTAGCCTATGGGCAGGATGGTGCAATGCCCTGATAAACGACGTAGCATCAGCCTATAACAAGCTTCTTTGGTGGGACACTGAGGAAGAGGGCTCACAAGGACCTGGCTTGCCTGGGAGAGTTCCAGGGCAGTTGACTTGCATGGCCGAAGGGCTGGCTGACTGGCTAACTGACTGGTTGGCTGGCAGGGTGGTCGATAGAATGGCGTTGGGATGGTGGGCGAGCACGAACTGTGGTTGCGAGGTTGCGACGGACGACAAGCGAGAGGAGCGAAAGGAGGGAGTTCGCGGACAGGGGAAAATTTCCAGGTGTTGATAAGCTCACTTCCATTGGCTCTCCCTGCTCCCGCTCAAGAACGCCTCGCACCGTGCCGCCAATGAACTCAATCAGCCAGACTTCTAATCCACCAGGCTTAGCCTTTTCAGGACTAGTACATCAAAGTGGGTCTCTCGTAGGGCTTGGCGCAATTGCAATTCTGTCAGTGTGATCTTTCCTCCTCTGTGAAAGTGTCAAGTGAAAGTTCATATTTCCCATCACTGCAAGCTGAGACGAGATGCCCGCCGGAACTGTGTTCTGAAAAGGCTAGAATGCTTCTTTCAGGAGGTGTTGTAATCTCCTGTATCATCTCACTATCAGCTCCCGTCAGCCCACGCTCATAGTTAACAAGCAACACCATAACCTCGTCTCTAACCATCTGCTGTCGATTATCGCGACCTCATTCTCTTGCGCGATACGCTAGGACCATGGCGCGTTATGCTCAAGACAAGATAGTTACACTCGACTGATTGAAGTCTTCATCGATCGCTAACTCCCGCCTGATGCAACCGCCATGGCCCCCCCCATCTTCCAGCACCACGTCACAGGTTTTCACTCACATACAGCATGCCTCAGTCCCCCACCGACAGTGTTCCAGTTGGACAGCAATTCGAATCCCCTGGCTGTGATGTGATGGTGTTATCGACCAGGGCTCTCGTATCAACGTCGGCGCAGTCTCGCGGGCCCGACCAAGCAGAAACACCTCACATTTAATGTATCAACACGCAAAGACAATATATCACCGATAACAGTCCTCATTTACTGTTCTCACACCGCCTGGCTGTGGTGGTGCTTCATGATGGCTCAACTATGATATACCCGGTTTTCTTCCCAGGCATGTAAGATATGCCATCTCAACCTGTTAGTGAGCTGATTCCACCTGGTCATTTTGGGGTCTCACAAAGCCAGTGAGTGGGGGGCTCGCTATAGTCGCCATGTCCCGGGGCCATCTAGTGTTGGCTGTGTTCAATATATCTGTCAGCCTTTTAATCTCCGTCGCAGGACAGTTCCTCGGTTCTTGGGTCAGAGTGGTGACAGCATTGCAGAGCATGACTGTCTTCTTGGAGTGTACTTCATTCACTGCCGTGACTGCCTTGTGGCAGAAGACGGCTAACCCAGCCTCGAGGTACCTATCGCGATGGCCTTGCGGATATTGAAGGCCATGAAAGAATAAAATTAACCGAACCACCTGGCAACTCTGTGTGATCCCCTATCCCAATTCCGACGCAGTACAACACGTCCACCGCACGCGAGGTTAGGTTAGTACTGCATGGCGCCGATCAAGACGTCTTTCACCTCCCCAAACCGGCACAAGTCCATGCGACTTGTCTCTTTCAACTGCATCCCGAGCATGATGATCCTAGCCTTTTCCTGACTTCCACGCCTTCTGCCGGGCTTCCATGCGGGTGACCTTGGGTGAGCGAACCAGAAGATGCCCCCATTTTTATCGGCCGACGCCGAAATCTGTGGTGGTGAGGCCGGATCAACGTGGCATGGATTGGCAGACTGCTGAAGCGAGCGTGGGTGAGAGATAGCGGAGATGGTGTGTTATGCGGCGGGCAAAAGCAGCAACTGACATCACTAGCATCAGAGACAACCACTCAACACCGCAAAGATTCAAAAGACCTACCTATATCAACAGGGACAACGTTGAGACTTGTGTGGTGGTGCAAGTTGCTGGGTCAGGTTTGTACTCGAAAGCATGGCATTACGTAGCAACGGTTGTACGACTTGATACAACACAGGTGCAAAGAAAAGAAAGGGAAGATAAAATGCCTTATCAACGGACACGATGTGACGTCTGAATGCTTCCTCCAGGGGCAACTCGCCCACTTTTTCTTTGAAAAGAAAATACGCGCGCCTCCCACGTTGAAGCGCTGCCCAAGGCCCTGCAGTGGAACTCCAAGGAAAGGGAAAAAAAGAAACATTATCAAAGGGTTCCATTCGCAGATGCAATTTGAACCCTCGCAATGCGACTCTTTCAACGCTTCCCCTTTCATTTCCGAGCAGCGCAAAACCGTCAAGTTTTAACTTCAAGCGGTGGACATCCTCCCACAGGGATACCCCTCTGTGAGATTTCTCCTGGGCAAGCTCGCAAGGTCTGGCCTTCCTCGTGAAAGGTCCTCCATGAAGAGGATCTCGGCAGTGCCCGCAAGATGTCATCAAACCCTTTCGCAACTCTGGTCAGAAAAACACTCTTTTTAGGTTCGGATCATGCTCGGAAAGGGGGATACCGAAATACCTCAAATCACGCCGGTGATGTCTAGAGGTTTTAACTTTCTGTACCATTGACTCTCCACTCCGTGAGCCCGTGTGAGTGCTGTCTTTCCAGGTATGTACTGTACTACCGGGGCCGGTACTGTGTATGTACCTCGGGCCCCGGCGACCCGTGGGTCCCGGCGGCTGTGGAGACAGATCTGAGAAAGGGATTCAGGCAGATCTGTGGAAATCGAAAAAGTTCATCGTTGCAGTTCCAGGACGGCAAGGTCGGCGGGCGGGACCCCCTACGAAAACTCTAAAAAGCTCTTTTTAAACATGTTAAAGAACGGAATGTCATCATACTGTGTACACAACGACAAGGAGCAAATTGGATGACAAGAGACAGACGACAACGCAAAATCTCTTCAGTGCGGTTTGTCACTGTCAATGGAGAAAGAGCGCGGGAGAATCTCGAGCGATTGCCACTCCACAGTCCACTGCACACTTCAAATCATTCCACTTGCGCCCCCATCCCGTCCTTCCCGTTGCTGACCTTTGCTGACGTGCAGATAATGATGGAGGTGTTCGTTCCTTCCCACCACCAACTGACGAGACTGAACTGAAAAAGCCCGCGGCGCCACAGGGGATTTCGCAACTGAGGTTCCTTGATTCGTCGCCCCTCCCGTATGTTAGCCACAGTCAAGCCTCTGACGACAGTTCTACTGTATTTATCCAGCTTTGTTGTCTTGATTTGTAGTGATACCCGTAAAGATACCTCTAGGTACTTGTCGATACTTTTCACCTTGGTGAAGCAGTGCTGAAGAGCCTTGCTGCGGCTCGCCTACCAGTCGTTCCTTCAGTTGCAACTGAAAAGACCCTGCGCGCTTGGCCTCCTCGGCCGCTGGAAGACCCGTAATGCCCAGCGCGCCTTCCAACTTCCAAGCCTTCTTCTTGACTGCTTGGCCATTGGACTCGTTGAGTTTCGCGACATGAGTTGAACGGCTGGTCTAGCCCATCATGGTAAAAAGCTCCGTTCCAGGACTGTTCAAGCGAACACCACGGCACGGCATTGCGTGCTGGCACCATGTAACTGTGTGGGGGTCTCTCTCTTTTTTCTAATCTTTCCGTCAGGTAACCGCTCGGGAAGTCGGTCATGGGCCAGAGGGTCTTTCGAGAAAGCCAGAGGTCGCGTGTCTGAGAAGACGGCGGTTGAAGCTCTCATGAGATGTTGATGAGATGTCGCGTCTCATAGTTGGCACAGGACGCTGAACAATTTTGAGCTATCTCTCGAAAGTGACTTTGAAAAATTGTCAACTTAATAATGCTTCTTACATGGTAGTTCCTGCGTCTTACACCGCCAAAGTACTATGGCATAGATATGTAACACGTCGCAGCTATATTTGTTGTTCACTATCGTTGGATACTGGAGCCTTTTAACCAGGTCCACCCAAGTAAGCTCTTTGCCTTTCTTTCTTTCACATGTCAGAGTTCCGTCATTGTTTGAGTGAGAAAGTGCGGTTGTGACGGTCGGCGACCAGTACATTGCGCCATCACGAATTTGACAATAGCCGACGAGAAACTTGCGGGTCGTGCATGAAGCTATCTCAAAGAAGTCATCAAATCGCCCACGCATTTTTGTTTTTTTAGGTTTCTCTTCGTTCCCCATCAGGCGCAACGTTCAACACCAACAACAGCCTCCACTGAAGTGGGAACATGCGTTCGGTTCACTGCCCGAGCGTCCGAACGACTTTCTGTGGACTCGTTCATTGGACCCTTCAAACCCCCATGTTCGTCCAGACTATGTAGCAGCACTAACGAGAAGGCGTCAGAGAAGCTCCACCCAGTACATTGCGCTGTAAGACGATTTGATGTCGAGAGAAGGCGCATGGGAAAATGCAACAAGCTGAAGACAAAACCAGCAAAGTCTTGAAGCTGAGCTGAGATTGATGAATAGAGGATAGTCGGGCACCCATTTCGATCTCAGCGTGCCTGGTACCTGGACGCTAGAATGTGAAAAGAAGCATCTCCCGTCAGTCTGCGAAGTTCGTCACGCTGTCAACGAGATGATAGCGCCCTCGCTGTCCGCTATCACCACCCATCACCACTCATCACCACTCATCACCTCGCACTGGTCCCACCGATCCTTGTCCACAGCGAGCCTAGCCTGCTGAACCCAAAATCGCAACTAAAATCGTGGACGCCGGTGGACGACAGTGATGCGGGGAAACTGGGCCCATGTCCTGTTTTTTTCTCTTTTCTTTCCCTCTCCGCGTTGTTTCAACACCAGGACAGCCCTTCTTGGCTCGGCACCTGGATACCGCGCAGTTGAGGTGAATGACCGCGTGATCTCTTTTTCAGAAGTTCTTGCCAGTCATTCATTCAAAACTTTTCCCTATGCCCGAGTCATTCGTTTACATAACTGAGGGTGATAGTTTGTTGATCTTCGTTGTAGTCGCCGGCGGGGTCTTGATTGAAGCGTGCTTCAACTATGAAGAGGTGGATAACTTTCATAGTCTGGAGTATCACTTTAGGGACCGGAATCTACCGAAGCGGAATTAAAGGACGGTTCGTCTAAGCCAGACCTCTGTGCAAATAGTTTCCTACACTCTTATTAGTCAACAACGTAATACAGCCCTACAATTAGTTAGGGCGTTTTGCTAAGCAAACTTCTAATTAGTTATTTCGCGAATAGTATTTTTGATAGTCTACGCCAAAATGTATTAGGTCCTGCCCTTTCTAGATAAAAAGTACGGCCTCTATTTGCAAACGGCTGGCAAGGTAGTTTAGTAAACGTTTAGCAGCCTAGACTAGATTGGCAAACTTTTAATACCCGTACTAACTAACCGTTCGTATTGTATCCCCGCTATTTAACTTCAACTTCAACCTTCTACTTTACTATTATCGTTATTGCGATTCTATTTTAATATTAACCTCACTATTAAATAAATATTTGCGACGACGTTAAATAAGCGACGCTAGTAAGTAGTAATTAGTAATTAGTAGGCAAGCTTATCCGTAAGTATAAGAATCTCGCCTCCTTCCGTCTTTCGAATCTCGAATTCTCCCCTCTACTCTTTTTTTCTCGTAAGCAGCTCTTTCGCCCATTTTTCAAATTGAAATTAGGTTAGTTCTCCCCTTCTCCCGCCTCTATATATTACTTTTTTAATATTATTTCTAAATAGTACGACCGTACGACGGATTTCCTTTATTCTAAGGATTCTTTTCGTCTAGGGGTTCTTTTCGTCTAGGGGTTCTTTACATTTCTTTCCTTTCGTCATTATAAATATACCTACTAGATATTACAAGATATGCTATTAAAATAAACCCGTCCCAGAATTTGCTAATAAGTAAGATCCTAATAAATTAATATAGAATTATATAAATTATTGTAATAAGGTAGTTAAGGTAAGTATATCCTACATTTATTATTCCTATCTAGCCTTCCCTTCGCTAATTAACCGATATTATTTATATAATAGTAAATCCTTCAAAATGTGTAAATCCTACTATAAACTTAGTATACCGTATTGTTCTACCACTTGTAAGTAAATAGTGCCCTCGAAGGTTAAAATCCGAGCTGCGGGGGGTTGCGGGTACAATTTAGGCAATATCGGTTAGTTAGCTTCCCTTCTTCTCCTTTTTCCCTTTTCTGTTTTAAATAATTAATATTAATAATAATAGGTTGCCCGTTAAAAGAAAAGGGATATTAGTATACTTTCCCCTCCTCTAGGAAGACTTCGCCTAGTATAGTAACTACTAGTACCTCCGCTAGGCCCTCCCCAATTGAAACTATTACTACCTCGACCTCAACTATAATATTAATATTATAATAAAGAATTCAATAAATTGCCCGAGCGAGCACCAGAACTATATCGCCCTATAGTACCTCTTATAGTACTACTTATAGTACTACCGCTTATACCTCCTAATTATCTACGTCTTTTAGCACCTATTCCCCCGAAATAGTAATTAGTATAGGTATAAGTATAAGTATAAGTATAGTAGAGGATTATTAACGTAGAGGGGTTTATTCAATTTCGAGAACGTATTATCCATTTAATTATACTATTCCTCTATAGAGGAAAGAATTCACAAGTATATTAATAAAAAGAAAAGGAGAAATATATACTATAATTATAGCTAACATTTTGTAGGATTCCCTAGAGACCGCTAAAATATATTGTAATATTACTTAAATCTAGCGTAAATATCGTTATTACCGTTATAATAATTAAAATACATTTATTACCCACTCCCTCCAAATTTAGAAGAGACGAAACCTTGGCTTCGATAATAATAATCTCAATAATAAAAATAATAATAATAGTTTTAATAATAAAGATCTCGATAATTAAGAGTTTAATAACTACGATAATAATAACGATTTCAATTATAATAATAACCTTAACCCAAATAACGACCCTAACCCAAACATCGATTATTTCTTCTATCTACTATATAATATCGTTCGAAGTATCGCGGACAAAGATATCGGTACTAAATATTATATATATTATAAATTAAGTACACCTTATAGTAATATCGACCTCGAAAACAAATTCTATTTATATTATCGGAGGGTATTTATACGGGGGTTATTCTTTAATTTTAATAAGGAAGAAAGGGAATATTACAATTTGTATTATAATAATACTCCTCCTCCTAGACCGCCGACACCCTGTAATTTACCGCCCCGCTAATATCGTAGTCCTATTCAACGACTTAATACACTAGTACAACCCGAATTCGAATAACTAATACTACTATTTCCCCCCCGGCCTCGCTAATTCCCTAGACTTCCCAATATTAAATTTAAACGGGAGCCGTTATATTATAAACTTAAAGACCTTCTATAAATAGTTATTCCTTAAACCGATTTCAATACAATCAAGACGTTTAAAACGGCTAAGAGAGAAAATAATATAGAAAAATATCTATAATATAAATAGAAATAGTTTAAAATATATCTTACTGATAATTATTATCGTTAATATTATAATCGTAATAATAGAAGGGTTCCCAATAACCCTTATTATTTTAGCGCCGAAAACAACCTCGATTTTAATAATATACTTAACTTTTTACTAGTATTCAATTAAATCGAAGAACAATTTATCGCACAAGTACATATCTATATTAATATTTAAGTTATAAAGGGTTCCCAATATAAATATTCCAGTTACATTACCAACTTCCTTCGTAATATTAATTATATCTATTACTAATTACTTCTACTACCCCGAAACCTCGATATTATTATTCTTCGGCCTCGTAGACTTAGAGATAAACCCTATATTGCCCGACGAATTAAATAAATTATAATAATCAACCTAAACAATATTCATATCTAACTTAACTTCCTAAAAGAAAACTACCCTAGATACCGAAATATCGAAATTATTAAAGCTCGGTTTAAACAATTAGCGGCACTTCCTAATAACAATATATATAACGACTTAATAATTCATAAAATCAATATCAACCCCGATAATTTCCCTAATAATAAAAACCTTAATCTAGATAATAAAAAAGAAGAAGAAGAACAACCAAAAGAAGAAAAGGAGGATGCTTTTAAAGTCGCCGCCCTCCCCAACCTTATAACTAATTAGGCAAATATAGAACAATTTCGTTAACAATTGGGTAAAGAAGCCCTAAGTAGAGGGTAACCTACCCCGGGTACTATACCGGTCCAACCCAATCCCGGCCAACACTTTATTAAACCCGGGCTATTACGGAATACCCTTATAAAGGAATAGAATAAATCCTAACCGATTCTTTCGTAAGTATTCCTAATACTTTACCCTCGTAATTAAACCGACTTCGTTAAACCTCGTATACAAATTATCGACTTCAATGAATATATCAAATATATACTCAAATAGTATAATAATCGATTTACACGATATTACAAGTTCCCTTTCATTATTTTCAACACCCTAATACGTAAGCAGGCCAATTCAAAAAGCTAATTCTTCGTACATTCTAGCCGTAGTAGAAATAACTTAGATAGTATTAAAGCGTTAAAGGAAGCCGTTAAATCCGATGCTCCAAAAACACGGCATCTTCTCAATAAAATCGTTAAGTTCACTCACTCTATACAGGGTATACGGCTATACTAACAACGTAAAAGCTATAAACTTCGTACTTATATCCAGGCATTAGGTATACCGGCCATATTTATAATATTTAGCGTAGCCGACACTTATTAGGAAAGCCTTACTCGATATATACCTAACTATAAGGAGTAGAAGGCTAGTTCTATAGACGTTCGGAAATGTATTGCGAGAAAGAATTTGAAAGAAAACCCTTATATCGCCGCTTACTACCTTCAAAGGCGATTCGAATTATTTAAGAAATATATTTTAATACCCAAGTTCAAAATCGAGGATTAGTAGTACCGTATCGAATTCCAGGCACGAGGAAGTAATTACAATTATAGTATTTACTAGGTCCCCTATATTAAAACGCCTAATTTAACCAACGATAATATTCGGAAGGAGTTTACAAATCTATAGGGTTTTTACATAACCGCTTTCAACCTAGAACCAAAACAAATCAGACAATAAAGAGAAGGTAATCCTCTTTCTATTATTATTAATAACCCCGGCTAAGAAGAAGAAGGTATTTACCTACCTACTTTCGACCTCCTATCCCGAATAATTAACCGAATATAACAATATAGCCGGTATATAAACGACTATTACCTTCGTATTAAATAGCTTAACTAAAGTGCTCTTTAACTTAACGATCCGGTATTTAAAGTCTATCGTTTTCACTTTCCTAGGAATTACTACTTAGAAATATACTTTATATATAATCTTAACCCAAAATATTAATTATACAATAGGGCAAGAAATAACGACCGTATAAATAATTACAACCGCACTATTACCTTAGCATAGCGTGCCAATACCGACATCCAGCCATATACTAGCCATAACGCCGTTATCAACTATATTACTAAATACTATTCGAAAGTAGAAAAATAATTAAGGACTTTTAAGGAGATTACTCAACAGATTGCCCCCCAAATTGCTTCTAATAACTGTATGGGTTCTACGAGGTTGACACGCAGGTAGGCCTTGTTGGGAAAGATGTAATATTCGACAAGGAGTAAGAGGACTGGCTAGTCTGGAAGCTAGACTGGGCATGGCTAAATATACGAAAGGGGTGTAGGGAAGAAGGTGCTAGAGAACCGAGCCGAGCCGACGGAGCCGAGGCAAGCCGAGCCGAGCCGACGGAGCCGAAGCAAGCCGCCGGTCGTCTAGAGAACCCCCGGTAAGTACAAGCCTAGCAAATACTAAGTATAACCTCTAAGCGCTAAACCTATTATATTACCCCCTTCCTCCTCCCCTATAACAAAGCGAATAAAGCGAGCAAAAATAACAATAGTAGATAGATATATAGAATGATCCCCAGAACCCCCCCCGGTCCATC
Organism: Neurospora sp. CHS-2018a; assembly: GCA_009802275.1. NCBI lineage: Eukaryota > Fungi > Ascomycota > Sordariomycetes > Sordariales > Sordariaceae > Neurospora > Neurospora sp. CHS-2018a. The sequence continues at coordinate 17,356 of RAKG01000029.1, forward strand.
TCCAAAAACCACCCGCGTCGCTCGAATACACCCAAACACCATTACTTAGGTTTATGTAAGAGATAACTATCAGAGATACTATAATAAGCCAAGTAACCATCGAATTCCCGGGAAAGTCCTATTTATTACCGCAATACCTTATTTTTTACGCGTACGCTAGAGCCCCCAGCTCTAGATTTCGGACTATACGGCTACCGCGCCGAACCTACTACTCCGTAACGTCCGGTTCTATCTATCTATAAAAATACTCTACCCTACCCGGGCCTATACCCCCTTAGTAAGCTTCGGTATAATCGTTAATAGGATTCGTAATAGGCGCTTAAACGGGTAAATACTTAAACCTCCCTATACTACCCTCCTTTCGGCAGTAGTCTTGCTAAGCTATTCTCAATAGTCCTCCTCGTCGTCAAAATCATCCTTATCATCGTCTTCCGCCAAATCCCCAACCGGCTCAACAATACAAACATACTAGATTTAGACCTTCCTATTCTAGTTACTAGAATTCCCCCCGTTATTACTCGGACAATCTTTCGAAAAGTAATTAATTAAACTATAGGAGAAGTAAGCGTTCTTCTTCTTCTACCTCTTTTTCTATAATTCCGTAACCCTAATAACCACGATAGAAGTATCTATTAGTTCCCCTCCTCTATTATTATATATAAAAATACCTTGGTAATAACTGTAGTAGCTAAAGTTACTACCTTAGTATCCTAAATTCCCTAAAAGAAAAATATTACCGTTAAGCTTCCTAAAATAGGAGTAAAGGTCCGAATAACTATCGGGGTACTCCAACTTCTCCCAAAATCTTTTAAACTATTCGTCGTTCAAAGAGGCTAATAGGGAATTAATTAAGGCTTAGTCTAGCTACGTATTAGCTTTGGCCCTATAAAGGAACTCCTTAAAACGAATAAGGAAGGAAAAAATAGGTTTTCGAGGCCTTTGCTTTAAGGTAAGCAATTCGAGGCCGGCCTTCTTATTTTAGTTAACTTCTCCAAAATTTTCCCGGAATTTTTAGAGAAATTGGGCTGGGGTACGGTTAGTAAGTACTTAGGTAAAGGTAAAGACGGTCCGGTAAATAGTAAGCGAAAGGCTAGAATAAAGGTAGTAAAATTAAGCCTCCAAATCGCTAATAGCGTAACCGTTAGTATAAAATTTAATTTCTACAATATAGGTCTAAGTATCGAAATCTTTCTTATTGCCCGAAAATTTGTTAAGATAAGGAAGGATAGGTTTACTAGAACCACCTTTAAGAGTAGCAAGTTCTCCAATTAGGGCCTAAATAGCTACGGCAAATTACTCCTATCGTTGGGAGGCGTTCTAGGACTAGGGAATCGAAGAGGCTATATTGTACGATACTTTAGGTAAAAATAGTTGGCGGGTATTCTCGAGAGGACTAGGGCAGAATTATAGAGAGTAAAAAGAAAAAAAAGAAAAATTTTTCCGGTGACGGCCGGGAAAGGGGTACTCTTTAGGCAGCTAGAGAGAACGGCGAAATGCGAGACTATAAAGCAGCGAGTATGCTAGAGACTGCTAGAGGTAGCTAGAGGTTTGAAAAGAGCGTCGAATATAATGTATAGGTTCTACGAAGTTGATACGTAGGTAGGCCTTATTAGGAAAGATATAATATTCGATAAAGAGTAAGAAGACTAGTTAGTCTGGAAGCTAAATTGGGTATAGCTAAATATACGAAAGGGGTGTGGGGAAGAAGGTGCTAGAGAGCCGAGCCGAGCCGACGGAGCCGAGGCAAGCCGAGCCGAGCCGACGGAGCCGAAGCAAGCCGCCGGTCGTCTAGAGAACCCCCGGCAGGCACAAACCTAGCAAATGCCAAGCATGACCTCTGGGCGCCAGACCCATCACAATAACCTTATTATCTCCTTTGTAATAAAAATAATAAATTAACTTATTACTAAATACGACTAGTCGGCCTAAGAGATTAATTATTTACTTCTTAGCTTACCCTTTAATAAAAGTACTTACAAAATTATCGATATAGATTATTATTATTCCAATAGAATCCCTAGACCAAGAATACTCATTAAATAAAGTTAACCGGTTCAAATATATAGCTAATATACCAAATACCTATTACGCCCCAATAACTTCGAAAACATTAGCTACTTTAAATAATTTATTCGATTCGACAACAATCACCGTCTAAGAAATCGTACTAAAAAGAGGGTCCTCAATTACTACCCTATTTACAAATCCAATATAAAGGATTAAACCTAATATAAAGACTAGTATAGGGTTAAACTAATATTGTAGTATCCCCATCGTACTCAAATTAAATTATTTAATATTATAAAACGAAATAGGATTCGAGAGGAGTAGGAAACGTATTCTAATATATAATTAACTTATATTAAAGAGTATAATTACCCTTATAATTACTACAGTAATATTCCTAACGGCGAACCTAATAATAAATTCGAACCTCCCGCTAAGGAAGAAAGATAACGAGAGCTATAGTAAATATTAACTAAAGAGGTTCCTACACATTAATACGTTAATAATAATAGGGACTTTAGAATGCTTGGCTTTAGGGAATAGGATATCTTATACAACTAGCTTCAATACCTAGACTATTAAGACTTACTACTATTAGTATAAGATTATTAGCGCAATATAAAAGCCGATAATACCCACTTAATAACTAATATCTCTACTATTACCTCCTCGGCTATTAACAATTTCAACTTAGTATAGAAAGTTGTATTTAATTAATTTATTACTTATTATTAATCTATTCTTAATTATAATAATATTCAATAGCGTATACGTATCCTACCGCTACTATTATAGGTTAATAGCCGTAGAGGTACTAGGAAATTATATTTAATTAAACTTTTATCTTTCAAACTAGAATAGATAGCTATAATAAAAGGAAAGGGTAATCCTATTATCCGTAGTACCCCAATTGGAGTAGCGGCTAATAATATTAACGGCCAAACTCTATATTCTTTATTCAAACTCCCAATTACTCCTAAGACTATTAACTAAAACAATCCCGAAGTAGCTATTACAATTTTAAATAGTATTAATCTTATTTAATTACAAATTAAACTTCGGCTGTATTAATACTTTATTATTAATAAGAAATCAATACTTAGACTTCGAATATTCAACTTCATTAACTAACAACTTCGATAAGCCTTCCCTAAATATTAGAATAAATTATTTAGCGGAAGGAACATTCTTTTACTTAATAATTTCTATTAACTACCTCCAATCCAATAAAAACTATTATTCTACAACCAAACGGTTTTACCCGCTCTTAAAGCTAGTAGTCGTAACTATTATTTCGCCTTTAATAAAACCGTCGAATTATAGTAGATTGTATAATAATAGGGAGATAACTAAGTAGAATTCAAAGATACACTCGAAGGACTACGAAATAACCTACCTACTCGTTGTTACTAAGAATTATTATATACCCGAACTCAATTACAATTACCGTAAGAAGAATAGGAGAAATTCGCTAATACTCTTCGTATTTACCTTCGGCGTAATAATATAAAGTCTTACAACCTCGAATATATAGAAGTATTAGACTAATTATATTTTATAATAAAGGCTAAATATAAGGGTATTAATATTAAAGACGTTAATCCTACTAAGGTTAATAATCTACAAATTAAACTCCCCTTAATACTAAATAGCCGGATTATACTTACCGAGAATCTCTAAACTAAAGTTAGACTAATTAATTATCATAGGGCAGGGGCACCGTTAAGTATAAGGTATAATCTTTATTATTATACGAAGGAAGTAAGAAAGGTATACAACAGCCAGGGCAAATATAGGGCACGGGTAAGATCCACCTATAGATAGATCTACCCCGTAACCTCTACTACGGCTAACTAATACTATAGCTATAGCTCAAAACACTACAATAGTACAATACATACCAATTGGCCAATAGCACAACAAACATAAGGCATATAATCTAGCCCTATAACACTACCCCCTCGCAAAAAAAACCTCCGGCTATAAAATCGCTAAATATATAATTTTGCCTATTAATTCCTCTAAAGTAGGCCCTCCTAGATATCCTATAAATACGCCCAATTAAAATCCGATAAAAACTTTAGCGCCCGTACTAAGACGGCTAGCTACTTAGCGCTAAAACTCTTACTTAAAAATTAACCGCCAGCCAAAATATTATTAGATATACCCCTTTCCGCAAAATATTTCTCAAAGTCCGCTTTATTATTCTAAATAATCTTAAATATTCTTAGAGCGCTCTAATCGCCTTTATAAGTAATATTTCCCTTCTCCACTATTACCAACCCTATAAAGGGTATTATAAAAATATTCGTAATATAGTAATTTATATAGATGTATATAGCTATTACTAATATAAATAGTATAAAGACCCTCTATTCGATTCCTATCTATAATTACCGTTTTTATACTAATTCTAACTTTCCAATCTTCCTCAAAGATTATACTAACTCTAACTCTCTAATTTTAACTATCTAAAATAACCGAACCGGGGAATTTACCTACGAAATCCTATAGTATAATAAAATAAGAGATTAAAACGTAATTAAAACGGACTATCCCCCGGAGTAAATTCAAGATACTTTACACTTTAAAAACTTTAAGTAAAGCGTACTTTATAAATCCTAAACTCTTTTTTACTAAATTCATCCTTTTTACTATATAACTTTAATACTTTATCGAAAGGGTTATTATTATTCTAAATCCGAAATAAAAGTTAGCTTAAAGCCTCAAAATAACCTCTTCTTTAGCCTCCCTCTACCTCGTCTCCTCTTAACCCAAACCGGTAGTAGTAGTATATTAAAATTAGTATTGTAAAACTTCCAAATAGCATCGTTACAACCTTCCAAATCCTTAACCGGCTACCAACTAAATTTATTAATATCCTTCTATTTAATATAATATATCCAACGTCTGTTATTTACTTTATTATAACCTACAATACTTTCGAACTCTTATTCCCACTATTCATCGTCATTATAGTCGTCAATCCTAATTATAATACAACCCTTATTAGCCAAAATATTTTATTCAATATCTTACTACCCCGGGAGTCCAAATATTTCCTACAACTTAACTATAAATATATAGAATACTAAATTAACCTTTATATTCTTAAAAAACTTAAACTTCACCCAATAAAAATCGTACTCAACAATATAGAAAGGGCCTTCCTATTTAGGTACCAACTTAATTTATAGCCTCCCTATAGCGAAATTCTTAATATTTAATAAAATTCTATTACCAATACAATACTTAAGGGCGTTACTACAATTCTTATTCGTATTCGCCTTATACCAATCTTATACTTACTTTAACAAGGCCACTATACTATTAAAAATAGCTTAAAAACAACTAGCCACTTCTAAAGCCCTAAAGAACTCCCTCTTCTATACTTCTAAGAGGTTAGGCGGGTATAACTTAACTAATTCAATACCTATACGAAAGTAAAAGCCGTAATTAGCGTAAAAAGGGGAAACACTAATTATCTCTAAAATAGTATTATTATAAACAAATTCAACCAAAGGCAACCAATCCGCCTAATCGTCCTACGCCTAATTAACGTAGAACCTCAAATATTATTCCATTTCTATATTAATATATTTAATCTACCTATTAATCTAAAAATAGAACGCTAAAGAAAATTTAATAATAATACCCAACCTTTTATATAGGGTTTTCCAAAATACCAAAATAAATTATAACCTTTAATTTAAAATAATACTATTTAATAATCTGTAAATACTATAAATCTTCTCGATAAAACGTTCGATTAACTCTTTAATTTCTAAAGTCTCTATAAATATATAGTACCTTATTTTCGTTAATCTATCTACAACCACAACTACATAACAATATATCCTACCCCTCCGTTTACATAAAGTTATCGGAATAATATAATCGACTAAAATCTCTAATTATAATTTAAAAAGAATTAAGAATAGCTTTAAGAAACCAACTAGCAAATATTTTAATAACTTAGTCTTAGCGTAGACTAAATACGCCTTATAAAATTCTTTAATAAATTAATACATTCCTAACTAATAATAGAATCTATTAAAAGTTTCGTACGTCTACTCGTAGCCGGGATACCCGCCCAATTTAGCCATATATATCTTATAAATAAACTAGAACTAAATATCTTTATTATTGGGGTCGATTAATACCCTTTCCTTTAAATCCTTCCTCTAATAAATGTAGCCTTACTTAATTAAATATTCTATAAAAGTAACCTTAAACTTCTTCTTAACCTCTAAAGTCTATATTCTTTACCCTTCCTTCTATAAGTACGAAACCATCTCCTATATTAAATTCGACTTAATATAATTATCGTTAATAAAATTATCTATAAATTTTGTAATTTCGAACTCGTAGAAATTAAAGTTATATAAATCCTAATCGTATAAATCGGTAACGTACCCTATATAATATATCTCCTCTATAGCTCCTAAATATAAATAAGCTACATCTATTAATTCGTCTCCCTTAAAGAACGCTAAGTCGAAACGATTTAAATCGATTAATAACTTCCTCCTAACTAGTAAACATTTATTATTATCGCTTTATAATCTATCTTCAAATTTCCTACTCAAAACGTCTAATCTAATATTCGCCGTACCCTATCTATAAGTAATCCTAAAATTAAAGCGGCTAAGGAATTCCGACCAACGTATATACCGTAGTATAAACTATTTAATAATTATAAATATCTTAAAATTCTTATAATCTATAATAATCTCTACCTCCTCTTATACCCCCTCTAACTCTAGGCTCTATTCTTCTAATACTTTTATAATAGCTAGCAACTCTTTATTATAAATATTATAATTATATTCTACTATAATATACTTAGCTAAAAAATAAACTACTGGGTAAAAAACGCTATCGTCTCCCTATTATAATAGGGTACCTCCAAACGCCCAATTAAAAGCGTCTATCTCAACTACTATTTTCTTATTCCAATCGAAGATTTTTAAGACTAGTACCGTCGTAAATACTATCTTTAAATCGTCGAATACTTTCTAATATTTAATATCCTACTACTAATCGATTATCTTCTTAATAAATTCGTAAAATAGTTTAGCTATATTCGAAAAATTCTTAATAAATCGGCGGTAAAAATTAATAAATCCTAAGAATAATTACAATACCTTCTTTAATTCCGGGGCTTCCCATATAATTACCGCTTTAATTTTATTTATATCTATTTTAATACCTCCCGGCGTAATAATTAGGCCTAAATACTTCGTTCTAATAATATAGAATTTATACTTATCAATATTAATTTACAACCTAGAACGCTTAAAGTAATCCAAAACGTCGGAAATATATTTAATATATTCCTCTTTATTATCCGAATAAATTAAAATATCGTCGAAATAAGTAATAGCGAACTTATCTAATATATTATAGAAAATATTATTAATAAAATTCTAGAAGGTTATTAGCGCACCCTATAGGCCGAATAAGTATACTAATAACTCGTAGAGCCCGAATCGCATTATAAATACTATAAACTATTCGTAGCCCTTATATACACAAATCCGGTTAAAAGCAATAATAATATTAAATTTAATAAAGATTTTAACCTTATAAATAGCATCCAACGTTTCCTTAATTAATAGTAAAAGGTATCTTATTTTTAAAGTAGTATTATTAATATTGCAATAGTTTATACAAATACGAACGCTACCGCCTAACTTCTTCGCTAATATAATTAATAATAATACTAATAATTAAAATAACCTAATAAAGTTTTATTTTAAATTATTATTTAACTATTTCTTAATAATACCTAATTTTATTAATAAGAAAGGCCTTAACTGTAAATAAAGTAACTCCGCGCCCGGAATAACTTCGATTTTATAATTATAAAACCGGTATTAAAGGATAATTTTAGTATCCACCGGGTTAACTACCCTCTAAAACTTATAATATTAATATAATATCTTTACTTTAATTTATTATTTAATAGCTATTAATTTATCCGCCTTCTCATAAAACTTTCTAATATCTTCTTCTATAATTCTAATTATTACTTCCCTAGCATCCCCTTTCAAAATACGTAAAAAGTAATCTATAAATTATTCTTTATACTTTATTCCCTTACCTATATAAATATTTTTATATATATAATCCGTAACCTAAAGCTTACCTATATTTAATAACCCTTCTTTTCTTTATTTAATATCCTCTTCCATCTTCTAAATTACCTCCTCAATCTCCCCTCTAATCGTAACTACAACTTCGAAATTTTCTATCTTAACGGCGAAATTAAAATTAATTATATTAAACTCCACAATATCGTCTATATTAATTAGGATACTACTAATATCAATAAATCGTACGAATAGCAATATTAATAATCGTCTTTCTAAATTAATAACCGAAATACGTTAGCTACCAACGTTTTTACATAAAATAAATTTAATTTTAACTTCGGGCTTAGGTTCTAATATTGGATTGTAAAATAATATTATAATTTAACCTCCTTTTAGTAAATCCGTTAGTTAAAACCATTTAAGGTTTATACTAATTACTTTAGTAATCTTCTCCTTTAACCTTACTCTTCGGTATTAAATAATTTGGCGAATTTATAATAAAATTAAAGGTTCTAATATTAAAGGACGTATTAAATCTAATTTAATTATTAATAATAGCTTAACTTCGGGTTCTAATAGTAATATACTTTCAAAATCCAATCCGTTACCCAAAAAAGGCCCGGTCGACGCCAATCTAATCTTTTCCTCCGCTTCCACCTCTATAACTTACTCCTCCAAACCCGCTTCCATAGCTAATTCCTCTAAAGCCGCCTTTACAATTTACTACTCCTTTACAACTTTAATAATATCGCCTTTTAAAACCTTAAACGCCCGTATTTAAAAATTAAATATATTTTTAAGAAAATATTTACTGTAGTATTTTCTATTGAATTTAAACTCTCCCAACTCCCAATCTATTAACAAATTATATTATTACAATTAAGGGAGCCCTAAAATAACCGGGTTATCTAATAATAATATAAATATTAATATTTCGATTTCTTCCTTATAAACACCGATCCATATAATAAATTTAATATACTCTATAATATAAATATTTACATTACCGTCTACTAACCTCAAAAACCTTAGCTACTCTAATTTCTAAATTAATAAATTATATCGTTTAATAAAATTCGTATTAATAAAAGCTTTACCCGTACAACTACTATTAATTAGCACTAAATAATATACTTTATACTTACTATAATAAAAGTAATTTAAAAGGAGAATAGATTTCTTTAATCTAACTATAATTAAATTAATAAATAATAATTTTAAAAATTCCTCCTAACTTTAATCCTAATCTAATTACCTTTCTATATATATATTATACTTATTTAGTAACTGTCCCTCTACTTCCAAACTCTCCTCCTTCCTTCCTTCTAATAATAACCTCCGTTAATAACTTATAATAGAAGCGCTGTATTTCCTATACTAATATTATTAGCCTTAGGGGTAATTTCGCCGTTCGTATCGGCCGTATTAATACTATTACCGTTATTATAACTATTCTAACCGGGCTTTTTATCCTTAAATTTATTACTACCGTTACTACTAGGGCAATTAATCTTAATACCCGCAATTGGGCCTTTACTATCGCCCAAATCTACTAAACCCCAATATTTCTTTTATTTATAACCCTTCTTACTACATCTCTCGCACTCACCGTTCTCCTAATAACGCTTCCAAATATTAGAGGGGATAATATAATATATAATAACTTCGAATTAATTTAAATTTATAGCGTCGCCGCCCTAAGAAATTATTTTAGAAAACGAAGAAGAATTACTGCTATTAGAATTACTACTACTAAAGTTACCGCTATTAAATCTACTATAATTATTACTAAAGGATTAAAAGTTAAGTATTTTCTTATTAAAAGCGGCCTCTTTATAATTACAAACTAATTTATATAAAAGTTCAATCTAATTATTAATATCGTCGTTAATAAGGTAATCGGTCTAATAAATAACCGAATCTTTAAATTAATTACTAATCTTCTATTTAATTAAGAATATGCGTATAGAATTACCTATACTATAATAATCGGTATTAAAAATAAATTTATCCTCAAAATCTTAAAAAATAAATTTTATCTATAATTATTAGAAATAACGCTCCATATCTAGCCTTATATTTATTATATTATAATAAATATCGAAATAAATAATAAAATCTTCAACTTCTTTCCAAATTTAAATATTAAAATCAACCTTTTTTAAGATAAACTATATACTAACTTCGATATTAACTATAAAAGCTTTACTAAAGTAAAAGTAAATATAAAAAAGTTTAAAATATTCGGTAGGAAAAGCCTATTTATCGTATCCCTAATATAAACGCATCTTTAAATACTAAATAATATAAGTATTATTATAATCCTTAACCGTCTTACCCGACGCATTAAAAATATTAGAATCAAAAACTATATAATAACGATTATTATAAACCGGAACCGGAAATTAGGAGGAAAGGCCGTAGCTTTAATTACCGGGACCACCTCTTCCTCTATTATTTCTAATACTACTACCGCCGCCAAAACTACCGCCAAAGCTACCGCCGGGGCTAGAGCCACTACTGGAGCCGGAGCTACCGCTAAAATTAAAACTATTAAGGATATTAATACTACTATCGTTAAATAAAGCCGTAAAGCCGTCGTTATTAATCTATAATTCTATAACGTAATTCTACAATAATAGGATTTATACCTTCATAATACTATTATTATTTATTATAATTAACATCTCCTTATTATAATTAATATAAATTACTTCCTTATCCTTAAATAAATTATATTACTTCCTAGCCTCTAACCTCTATTTAATAACTTTATTCTATAGGGCCTTTTATAATTAAATATTAATGTACACTTCGGCCTCCTTCTCTAAAAATTAATAATTATAATACTATTTAAAAGTACGAAAAACCTCCGTAATAATATCAATTATAGTAATAAAAGTAGGTAATTAAATAATATAGGAAGTATATTAACGAAAAATAACCGGGTAGAAGGCGACCGGGTTATTAATTAATAATTCGTTATATAAATAGGACTAAATATAGTAATATATATAGTCGGCGCCCTATATATATAGAACCAATACCGCTAGCCGGTTATTAATAATCATCTTATTAAAATTAGAAGTAAGGGGCTTACTAAAACCTTAAAATATAAAGTTAAAGCTATAGAATTTATAACCTAGATAATAGTAATTAAGGGGCCGCTCCACCTAAGAGCCTTACTCTAAGAGAATAGGGTAATCGTCAACTATATTAAAAGTTGAAACTTAATCGATAATAGTTTCGCTTAAGAAACTAAGGGGAGCGCTAATAACTACAAACTCTATATCGTTATCGGTATCGTAGTAAATAATTACCGATTCGGTATTATTATTATCTTTTAAGAAGGTAAAATAAATGTACGGACTAAGTATATTATTAATTAATATTTTAGAATTATAACTACAATAGTCGTAGAATCCGCTTATAATTAAAAATATTAAACGAATAAGTATTATTACTAAATTAATTCTCCTATTCTACAAAGCGCAAAAACGTCGGGAATAATCCGAAAACTAAAATACTAGTAAATCGCTACAAAAACTATTCGTCGCAATATCTATAATAAATAAACGTATACAACACAAATATATAAATACAATAAACTATTACAAGGTAAGGGCACCGTTAGGTATAAAGTATAATCTTTATTATTATATAAAGGAAGTAAGAAAGGTATATAACAACCAAGGTAGATATAGGGCACGGGTAAGATCCACCTATAGGTAGATCTACCCCGTAACCTCTACTACAGCTGGCTAGTGCCATAGCCATAGCTCAAAGCACTATAGCAGTATAGTACATACTAATTAGCCAATAGCACAATAAGCACAGGGCATATAATTTAGCCCTGTGACATTAATGGTATATTGGGTATTATCTTCGATATTACCTAGAACGCCAACTTCTCCAATAGAGAGATATACGATAAACAAAATCCTAAAGGCACCCCCTTTATTATATTAATTAAAATAGATCGGTATACTAGCCCCCAATACTTCCCTAATTTAGATTAAGAACGGTATTACAATATAGTACTAGTATTCAAAATCACGAAGGACTTCATATCTCACAGGAATACCTAGTATAAGAGGACACAATTCCCCTTAATTATTATATATACTATTATAATATATAAATTATAGGGATCTACATTTAATATAGTTATACTAGATATTTTATAGAGGGATTTCCWAGCCGGGCTTACCTATATAGCCTACTTACGAATTAAAACCTTATAAGGCCTTATATTCAACAAACCATTCGACTTAAGCACTCTACGCCTAACCTCTAACCGTACCTTTATTATAAGGGCCGCTAATAAAGCAAAGAGGTTACTAAAGAAGCTGCCAATCCTAAATATTTAAATACTAAGACTCCGGGCACCCGGCATCACCACTTCCAATCCCGGCCCGGGTATTACGAACATTCGAATTAGCACCAGACAGCCCAGAATTACTCAATTTAAATAGTAATTATATATATACATATAATAATAATTAACACTTTCATATATACCTTCCTTTATAGATTAACAATATTTACAACTACTCCTTCCATCTTATTTCATATCTAATCTAACATTTCCTACATTATTAATATCTCCCTCTTTCTCTTACGTTCAACTTTCTCTTACATTCAACTTTTCTTTACTTTCATCTACCCATTAATTACCAACCACCAACCCTTAACGCTAACGCTAATATATTAATCATTTTTAAAAATAATAATCTTAAATTCGAAGAGCGCCTCAACAATATATTAAAAGAAGAGGAAGAGCGCCGCGACTTACTTACCCTCAAACGCCAGCGTACTACTACTAATTAAGTCGGCACTAAAACAGCCTCACCAGCTAAAGAGGAACCTATTCACAACCTGAAAAAGATCAAGCAAAAGACTACATATCCCGCTAGCCTTTCTCTCCCCATTCGATCAAAACAATATATTACTCTTATTCGTTAAAATAAATCTAATTAATAAGGATTTAGGAAGAAAGCTTGCGAGAAGGGTCAGATTTAGTAATGTTTTAACTAGTATTGTACCCTTGAGTTAGGCTGGGAGGTACTATTTGCTTATATAATATAGATCTAAAGCACGCTTCAATATACAACGGGCGTTGCTTGAATTAGGAATCTAGCATCGCACCGGTGTCTAAAAATAGTCTCTACCACCCTAACCTCCGACGACTGCCTTCAGCGGACCCGCCCCACAAATAAAATGTGGGTCTCCCCTCCTCGAACGATAGTAAGAAGAGGTCTATTATAATTTTGCGGAAAAACGTCGTCGGCTACCTAAGTACACATACAAATCGGCCTTAAAAAAAAAATATTTTCTATAAATACTTATAAATATTTTAACAACGATAAATCGCATTTAAAAACAATTTACTCGTTAAATATAGTACAAGTAGGAACTTCTATATCCTTTTTTTCTTTTTCCTATTATAATTTATATTAACCCTTAATTATCTCTTAAGCAATTATATTCGTCGGTTACTATAATTACTATTTAAAAAATAAATATTACATCTTTATTAATTTCAATCCAATTTATCTAAAACTTAATAACAATAATAGCTTAATTAAATTCTACCTTCAATAAAATTTTTACCTTCATCCGATTCTTTAAAACTAATTCCGACTTCACCGCCTCACCTACACTAAATTTAACTATATAATAATATATTATTATAATTATTAAATATACGGATTCAAACGAATATTAAAGGCTTTAAATTCGATTTATATATATTATTATTCGAATTTTATTTAACCTAATCGTTCGGTCGATATCTAATCAAGCCCTATATTAACCTTGCCCGGAACAAGTTGAGTATATCTATCGCATTATTTATCAATATAATAATATAATTCTTATTACCGCAATTGGGTTTAATAAAAATATTATACTTTAAATAATATTAATTATTCTTCCTACGTAAATTATACTACAAATTATACTTCTTAATTATTTTAATTAAAAATAGAAGGATATTATTATAATATATCCCAGCGCAAAACCTTTATTAATCGACCAAAACCTTTATAAAGTATATAAACGTCTCTTATTTATTTTAATAATTAATTAACATATTTAAATTAATATATTATAGGAACGTATACGTTTAGGGTATTTTACTTATATTCTCTTCGGACTTAAATAAATATTCTATTACCGGTTTCTTAAATTCTTTCGCACTCTAGAATTCGCTACCTATATAATATTCGTAAATATAGATAAATTTTATACTATTTATTAATAGGGGCGTAACTTCCATACTTAATTCTCTAATCTTTTCTAATTCCGTTAGACCCTACTTCTTTCTATCCTATAATTCGGATATATAACTATATTAACTAAAAAATCGGAAATATATATACAAGAACGCACCGGCTTCTTAGTAAACTCTCTTAAAATTATCTATACTTCTATCGACCGATCTAATATTAATATTATCTTTAATTATATCTTTCTTAATAAAATTTTAAATTTCAAACGCCTCGAATTCCTCCTCATTTCTACTTTAAATATTATAATCCTAAAAACTATTATTTACATTAATAACAAAAATTAGATCGGTAAAGCGAAGAAGCATTTTATTTACGCCTTAATAAAACGCCGTCTCTATAACCTAACCGATACATTTATAACGGTCTAAATCTACCACTCTTACGTCCGCCCTCTAAACTAGGATCGTTTATACTAATAATTCATCACTCCCAAATTTTAATATTATATTATTATATTTATTATAGCATTAAGTATAGGAATAAATATACCTAATATAATACGAATTGTACAATACAGCTAGATTATATTTAAAGACGTTATAAATTTATAATAACGTTTCGGCCGTATTATCTATAGTAATAAAAATAGCGTTATATACTTCTTCGCACCGTATTAGTACTTCGACCGGCTTAAATAAGACTTTGCGAAGCCGCCCCTACTAATAATATAACCTAACGACCGTTCGCGGATATATAATTCTAAATCATTATTTATATTAAATATAATATATAATATAATATATTCCCAATTATTTATACAATTTAGAATTTCCTAATCTCTAGTAGACCCCAATTTTAATATATTCGGTACTATTTACCCAAAGAAGTAATTTAAAACGGAAAGGAAGTAGCAGACCAATTTAATTATTAATTATCCTAATATATACGCCGTCACTAACGCTAAGTATTTTCGCCAAATTATCTTTAGTATTCTCTAAAGCAACATCGACTTCGACTATTATACGTATATTTAATATTATAATAAGTATAACTATTTCCTTAATCGAATAAAAAAAATACCCGAAAAATCGAAGACAAAGCCTAATCTACCGCCTACTACTACTAAGGCTAGAATTTTTCTAATCTATCTCTAGGATTTCTTTACAACGTATATTATTTCCATATTTAAGAGAGACGACATCGACTTCTAATTACCCTATTCGGTCCTCTTACCGCTTAAAATCGCCTAGCAGCTCGTACGCATAATATTTATAAAAGTAAGTACATTTATTTATACTTTAGAAGATATAGTAAAATATATTCCCCTTTTACAAAATTAAGGATATATCGAAGAATATAACTATAACTTTATCGTAGAATATATTAAATTGGCGTCGGTTATTAATACTAATCCGACCGCGAAGCGTAAAAGTATACTAGTTAATAATATAGTAGATAATAGGGACGTTACCGCTATATCCACTACAATTATAAGCCCTTTACTATCGGCCCTATATACTACTATAACCTTTACTCCTATCGTTCTATCGCACTCCACTACGCGCCCTACCCATAGAAATCGCTAACCGAAGTATAGTAGGCGTTAGGTTATAATAACTTTACTCTTATTAATAACTACTTCGTCTATATTAATTTTATTTTTATTAATATTCTCTTTATTAATTATTATTTTACTCTAATAAAAATAAACAATCTTTCTCCAGCTGATTTTATTCTAATAGAAGTAAATAATCTTATTAGAAGTAACCTATATTACGTATATAAAAACCTATTTTATATAGCGGGTACACTATAAATAGGTAGGCGTCCTATAGTAAATACTATCTAAAACCGATAAGGGCGCTAATATACACAGAAGCTAGCACATCCAAAAGCAACTTTACTCTTAGTAATTATAAACCTTACATATTTAATAGCCTTCGCTCTAATTAAAGTTAGTAGACGGATTCGAATATTAATATTCAATATACTCTTTCTTCCCATCCTATTTTATAGTAGCAAATTAAGTAATTATAGGCCCAAAATACTTTATTTAATATAGCTACTTCGCCCCGAGGTTACGGACGAACCGTTCGCCGATACTATCTTATAATTTAATATAATATAATATTTTATAATTAGTAATTAGTAGAAGGCGATTAATATAGCCTTTAAATATATTAACGCTTCCTTTACCTAGGATATTAAATAGAACAAGAATTCGATTTATAATATTAAAACTATATTCGTCTAACTTTCCGCTATTAGCCCTTATACCGTAACTATCCATAAAGTTATCGAAAACAATATACGAATTTACCAAGCCGGTAGATATATAAATCCATTTACCAATAGAAACGTTATTAATTATACTTATATAATATATCGGAATAAGTAAGCGCATCAACAATATACTACTTTCCAACTACTAAGTAACTCGGGATTTAATACCCCCAATATCCTCCAACTTAAACTTACTATACTATTAGAATCGAAGTTCAATACGTTTAATAGAAAAGAGGTTCGACTATTATAAATAGACGAACAGGCGACTATCCTTAACCCCGAGAGGGTTATTAAATATATAAATATAGGAGAAATAGTTATTAATAATAATAAGGGCGAATAAATATATTTTAATAATAATATTAACTCTAATAACGACTTCGACCTCGTATAATTACCTATTTATAAATTTTAAGTATTTATATAAATTAAACCGAAAATAATTTAGGGTAATAATAATATAGGCTAATCTCGTATATATTTCGCGTTTTATAAATCCTTTTCAAAGATAATATAGTATAGTATACTCGCGGGGTATCGGAGTAGGGAATTAAAATTCAAAATCGAAAAAAGTAAAAAAGTAATCCGCCCCGGGTTTAAACCGGCGGCTTACTAATATATTAAACTATTATACAAATATCTATTTTCCTACCTACAATCGGTACTAGAACAATACCAGCCGCGTTACTACTTACGCTAGCGGACTATAGAATAATACGTTAAGAACCTACCTTATATAGCGGGTACGCTATAAACAGGTAGGCGTCCTATAGTAAATACTATTTAAAATTAATAGGGGCGCTAATATATATAGAGGCTAGTATATCCAAAAGCGGCTCTACTCCTAATAACTATAAACCTTACCCTTCGCTCTAATTAGAATCGGTAGACGGATTCGAATATTAATATTTAATATATTCTCTACCTATATCTAAGTTAGCTTATATAAGAAGATGAGTTAACTAAATCCGATAGGGGAGCTAGCTTATACGAGAAAATGAATTACTAAATCCGATAGGGGAACCGGTTTATATAAGAAAATAAATTACCAAATCCGATAGGGGAAGAAAGAATATCCCTATCGGATTTAGAGTCGGGGGAAAAAGTATCGCTAATCCCCTATTAGGTTTGGAGTCGGGGGAAAAAGTATCGCCTTTCTATCCCCTATCGGATTTAGAGTCGGGAGAAAAGAATTGCCTTTTTATCCCCTATTAAATTTAGAGTCGGGAAAAAAGAATTGCCTTTCTATCCCCTATTAGATTTAGAATTGGAAGGAAAGAATCGCCTTTTTATCCCCTATCGGATTTAGAATCGGGGGAAAAAATATCGACGGCGTTTAATAAAGACCGATTAAAAATATTTATATATTTATATAAAACGAATTAAATAATTCAAAAATATAACGAATCTACGGGTTATACTTCGTAAAGAAGGAGAAAAGGGAGAAGTTTAATACTATAGGGAATTAGATTTACTATTATTTTAGATTTTAGAGAGCCGTCCCTAAACGAATATTAATAGGTAATTAATAAAGTATAGAGACCAAGCGTTAGGGTCAGGGTAATTAGCATCAATGCTCGTTTAGGGACCGTTATATTTAATATTACTTAATTATATATAGTAAATCTATTTTCGTAATCAATTTATCTATTTTGGACTCGATATATTCTAATAAATTAACCAAATTTAAAATATCGGCCATAGTATAGTCTATTATCTTAGTTATATTATTAATAGTAATTGTAAACCCCTTACTTTCCCCCTTAATTAACTCCCGAAGTTCCTACGTTACTTTATTATTTAGGAGACTACCCCCTATAAAACATTTATATATAGTTTCGAAATACTTTACAATCTAGTTATTTTATAAGTCAATCAATCTCAAGAAATTATTTATTATACTATTAAATTTAATATCGAAAATATTTATTTATATTTATATATTAATATAAATAGCGATTATTTATAAACCGAATTCCGTACAAGCGTAATAAATACTATTATCCGTTAACTTTAAAGTTAGGGTGGGAAGTATTAGGGGGGTAATTATAGGCTAGCTTAAAGTTCTATTAATAAAAATTATTCTAATAAAATATATACATATCCAAATTGTAATATACCGATTCATTCGCTTAATTTTAAAAATAATACCCATAGACAATTATATTTAAAGAGACTCCTCTCTTCTAATTTTGCATTATTTAGTAGAAATATTAATTCTAATTTCTTTAAACCATTTATATCGATATCGACCTTAATACTTTAATATTATAATATTAAAAAGGAATATAATATTTAATTCGCTTTCCAATAATCGTTATATAAATAAATGGTTAATAATACTACCAAACAATCCCAACCGGCCGGTCTTAGTATATTATCGAATTTTCCTATATCCTAACGCTATATAGATACTATAATATCGAATTCCAATAAAATAACGTACTATAGGAACCGGTAGTCGGAATACAAAGCCCGAACTAAATTCAACCTATTATCGAAATAGCGAAGTATATATCTAGTAATTAATTTAGTCTAATATTCCTTTAAAATAATTTAGATATATAATACTCGGGGGTCTTTTTTTCACATCGTTTAAAAATCGGCCGATAATAGATCGAAAGCAATCGGCTTAAAGTATAATTATAAAAGGTATTTCTTACTAAAGAGGGGAGCGGCTAAAATAGCTGACTAAATACATAACCCTTCTATAACAACGAATATAAAAGGACCGTTAATTTCCTTCTATAAAATTAGTATTTTAATAATTGAAGTATAATTATTATATACTAACTAAATACACTTTATATAGAATATAATACTATAGAATATAATATTAGATAATATTATAGCCCCGGGGTCCGGCGTAAAAGGGAGGTCTTCTAAATTTAACAATAGGAATATTCTTCTCTATTCGTATCGGGTGAATTAATATTAATATAAAATATTAGATTTAAATAGGGATAAAAGATAATATATATTTTAAGATATATATATTCGGGGAATTATTTATAAACATTTTTTAACGCCTTCTCCGCCTCTATTTCTATTTCATTTCTTACGCTCCCCTCCGCCTTATACTTCCCTCTCGTATTAGGTTTTATCCTCTTTAGGGGTCGCTATCTAGAAATTTCGCCCTATTTAAAATTTTCGCCGTTTTTTAATAATAGGGTCGAAATTAGCGAGGCCTCAGCTAATTAATAGAATTTAATACGAGGGATAGAGTAGGGGGTACTATACCTTGGACTACTTCCTTTTCTTACTAATACTACTACTTTCTATATTTTAAGAAAGCGTAGGTTAGAACGGCGCGTCCGGGTAAAATTTAACGTTCTTAGGCTAAAACCGGGCTTTAGGCGGCTATTTAAATATTCTAGCCTATCGTCCGGCTAGTATATCGTCGCTATTATAGTTAGCTATAATATTAGTATAAAGTAGATAGTAGTTGCCCGGAAAGGCGGTAAATATTATAGGAAAATATACTTTATATTTGGAAGTATTTTAACCCGTCGCCTAATTAATATATTAATAGTACGTAGTTTCGTAGCTTTAATAGTAAAATTTATCTATAAGCTCGATACTTATTCCTTAAATTATTAATCCCTTTCTATATCCGGTATAAAAAGGTCGTTATCGTAATACCTATCTACGATACAAAATTTATATTTAATTAATAATTAGAGTTCGATTGAAAATACGTCCTAAGGCACCGAAGTTTAGAATTATTTATTAGAGCGCGAAATATTCGATCGATTAACTAGACTTTTACGCTAGAATAATTATAGGCGATTAGTAGTATAGGTTATACTGGAAGATATAATAGAAGAAGTAATATAGTAAATAAATAATATAGTAAAATATATTAAAGGGTAATAAAAGTATAGTATATAATAAATATAGAAATAGATTAGATATATTTAATAAGCGAAGAAATAGGAAATATAAATATTTAAAAAAGGTTCGTATAGGTTAAGGGTTAAGTTTACGTATAGTTCTTTATAGAAGTTTTTATATAGTATTAGATTATATAGATAATAATCTTCGCCGAAAGGATTGGGTTCTCCCTTTTTAAATACGGCTACCTATACGTCTTAAGTTATTAAATTAGATATAATATAATATAAATTAGGATAATAGTTATAGAGGCGGTAAGTAATATAGGCGAATAGATTATAATATATAATAATCTTTAAAATATCTAAGATACTAAATTATCGCCGCCTAATAATCTAATATATAAATATTCATTTAGTCGCTAGTACGATATATAAATAATTATAGTACTACGATAATTATTTAAACTATTTATTCGTAGGCTATTTAATTGTAGAAGTGGGAAGCTAGTATACAAAGTAGTAAATTAGTAAAGATTCTATCGAATCGGACCTATATAGTTAATACGTTAAAGCTTGTATTTACTCACCGGGTAGGGAAGTAAAATAGTATTTTAGTTTAAATCCGTCGTCCCCGGCTTTAATAAGCCTTTCTAATTAATAGCTATTAGCTATAATCCGCGCTCAATTTTACTAAGTAGTAATATTAATCTATTCGGTTAGTAATTAATAATTATAAATAGAAATCATTTCCTAATTAGGGCGGGTTATATAATTAAGCGAATAAATAGCGTAATTGCCGTAGTGGGTCTAATGACGCACTAAGGAGTAAACAATAGTTAGCCCGGTTCAATATCGAAAAATACGAAAAATATTAAAGTGAAAGAGCTAAAGCGATTTGGGTTTCGATTTTAGAAAAATTGTTTTGCCTATTGGATTATTAAAAATAGTTGGAACATTACTATAACTTTCTATATAGCGCTATCGTAGTATCATATATATAATTACAGGCTTCATTAATATAAGTAAACGAATTTATTTAAGGTCGAAATAAATCTAAATTAGGATTTTGCAAATTGCTTTACCCGTTTAAATTGGAATATACCCATAGCTATTAGCATATAATATCGTTATATTGTATTATATATATATTTACATATAGCGTCGGTCTATTTATAGTATTTAAATAATTAATTATAAAACTAGAGTGGGCGTCGCGTCCGGCCCTATAGGCTGCCTTAATTACTCCTATAATAAATAAACTAAATTAGAATAGGCATTGCGTCCGGTCCTATAGGCCGCCTTAACTATTTCCATTCGAAACTAAATTAAATAATTAAATTGTTTCCGACTTTAAGGACCTCTAGCCCGCTACAGTATAAGACCTTTTTAAAACCAAACTAAGTAATCGAACTATTTCCAATCTTAAAGACCTCCAGCCTACTACGGTATAAAACTTCTATTCGGAAAATAGTTATATAAATAATATTTATAAATCCTTTCCTAATATCGGCCCCAAAATCCTCCTAAATATTAACTCCCTCTACTACCACCAGCATTTTACTATATTAATCTATTAATTATACTATTCTATTACTACACCTAATGTCGTTTAAATATCTAGCCCTAATATTAAAATTGAAATCGATATATATATTTAAATAATTAACCTATATTGTGAAACCCGATAGGGGAATAATCCTAAGCCCCCCATCGGGTTTAAATAACTTTAGCGGTTTTAATCTTTACCTTATACTTTTATACAAATTCTACGGCCTCCTTAGGCATCTATATAGTAGGGCTAGAATATATTTTATTTATAATAAACTCCTTTGCTTAGAATATTTCAAACTCCTTGTTAAATGTTCTAATAATTTTATATTCGTCGTCTTCGAATAGGGTATATATACTTTCGTAGGCAAGATAATTATTATAATAAACGTATTTAAGTTATTTATTCGGGTATTATTAATTAAATATAATATTTATAGCCTTCTTTACGTATATATTATTAAGGAATTTGCCCTTTTTGGTTACAAACGGTAATTTAATCTATCGACCTATATATTCTATTATAAACCTAATTATACGACGTACGACTATAGAATTTCTATTACTACCGCCGGAGTTACTATATTTACTACCGCTGTTCGTAGAATCGTTACCTTCGCCGTTGGAGTTACTATATTTATTATTATTCCCGGAATCGTTACTTTCGCCGCTGGAGTTATCGTCTCTACTACTATTCCTAGAATCGTTATAGCGAGGGCGTTTATTAGCCGGTATTTTGGCTAAAGGGGGGGCCGCGCACTTTTTTCACGGCGTAATAAATACTTTGCCGCTTTTTAAAAGTACTTCTCGGGTAGTAGAAAGATAAGTTCTTATATTAGCCCTATTAATAATATAGTTACCCCAACTTATATTATTCGCTATTTTCCTCTATTCTATTAGTTAATAAGTATATTCTATTTATAATGAGCCGATTGGAGCGAGCGTTAGAATAGTTAAATAGTAGCGCTTTAAGTCGTTGGAAATTTCTTATATAATTACCTTTCGAAGCTTTATACTATCTATTACCGTTGTAGTTAAATATATATTAGCGAATATTAAGCCGATTATAAGGAATAATATAACAACGTTAGATTAATCGCCTTCTTCGAAATTATACCCCTCCTTAGCCGGGTCCTATTTAATATACCGTTCGACGACGAATATATATATATTGCCGATTAGCTTAGCACAATTAGATATATAATTATTAATATCCTAAGGTAGCTCGGCTACTTACGCAAATTTATTAAAATCGTAGTTTAGGATACTCTTTACTACTTCGTAGGTAATTACCGACTTTAAAATAGATAATTTAACCGGACGGGTAGGGTTGGTTACCAGTGAGGATTATAAAGTATAGACCTACTAATTAATAAGGTTAATACTATAGTATTAAATCCGATAGGGGAAAGTAGGAATAAAGATAAACCTTCCTAATAATATACTCTTCCTACTAATTTAAAATCGTCTTATTAATTTGTAGTAAATATTACCGGATTATATTAGTTTATTTAATACAATAAAGACGTTCTATATATTACAAAATAGTAGGCGCGTTTTAAACGAAATTTAGGCCGATCCCCGTCGAATATTAGATATATATATTAAGTCTAACCATATTTATATTAGAATTTAAAATAAGTATATCTACTTTAATATATTTATTATTTTAAACTTCGATAATTTAGGAATATTCTTAGGCACTCCTATTTACTATAATAATTTTAATAATAAAATTCGCCTTTATTAAGATGGAATAAAGTATCTTAGTAAATATTAGATACGATTAATAATTAAGGCGGCTAGGAGGGGGTAATTAAATCCGATAGGGGAGCGGGTACGGCTCCTCTATCGGATTTAATTAAAATATATTTATAATTATATTTACAGATAGTTTACTACAATTAGGACCTATTTACTAGCGAATATTTTAATTCGATATATATCGAAAATCTATATCCAAAACGGCGATTTTAATACCGCCCAAAATATTATCCCTAACTAGTCGATTAGCGGCAAAATATTTAAATTGTTAATTAAACTACTATATATAAATATTAGACCGCTGTCGAATTATAATTTAGATAATATCTCGATTTTCAAAATACCGAATAACGTAGGCGCAACCTTTTTCTTACGCTTAAAGGTAAAAATATCCTAGCGGATAGCTTACTTTCGGCGTTTAACCGACTTAATCGCTTCCCTCCCAATCTTATTATTAATATAGAATATATCCTAAGTATACCTATTTTAGGCGAAGAAGTATAACCTTCGTACAATAATAGGCCCTACGCCCTTAAATTCTACTTTAGGATTAAATTTATCTATTATAACCTTTAGCTCTTAAATAATGCGTATTAAGGTACTATTAATAGTAGCCGATACCTTAGCAACTATATCGCCCCTATATTTAAAATAAATATAATAAACTTCTATTAGAAGTATTTTCGTAAATAAATATATTAGTTGCCTATTAAATAAAGTAAGTAGTATATATATTCCTTTAAAGAGGAAGAAGACTTGTAAATTCTTTATAATATAATTGGTATTATCTATAGTAATACTACCCTTAATTAAAATTAACTTTTAATACTCTAGGTACAATACTTACTAATTGTAGCCCTATTTTACTTCGATATTGCAGAATTATTTAATAATATTTCTATCCGTATCCAATTTAAATATATATATTTCTTTATTATTAAAATCGTAAATCCTTTTATAATAGAATATTATAGCGTCGAAATCCTCTATTTACTATAATAAAAGCCGAATATTATTTTAGAGAAGGCCGGCGAAGGCCTTTAGGTCCGTAACCGAATTTAATAATAGAATCGTTAAATAAAATATAGTATATTTTCGGGGAATAAAGCGGAACTATTAAATAAATATACTATTTAACGTACGGAGGAATTACGCCTTATCAGCGATAACTTTAGCGAAATAAACCTTTTTATAAATAAATATCTTAGATTAGAGGATTTTACCTTACATAGTACCTCGGCCGTATTTATTTTTAGAAATCTCCCTATAGGATATTAATAAATAGAAACGAGGCGGAGGTTTATTAAATCTAATAGAAGGTAATAAATTTATTCGTTAGAGGTATTATTAAAGCGACTTCCCTCGTTATTATTTTCGTTATTATCCTTATTACTATTATTATTATTATTTTTATTAATTAGAGGAATATTATATTTTAATTTTTAATATATTTTATTAGTATTATTAAAACGGGCCGGGAGAGAGCTAAGGGTTTTACCTATAGGATACTATAACTATATATCCCTATACTTAAACTTATTAAAATATTTCAATACTTTATACTTCTTTAGGATAGTTTTAACTTATTACTTAAAATACGTAGTAAACGCTATAAGGATAACAATCTTAATTATATTTAATTTGTAGCGTTCGTAAATATATCGAAGCATTAAATTATCGAATTCGTCTTACAATAATATCTTTAGCTACTTAAGATCGGTTATAATTAAAGTAGCTTTAATACTATATTAAATAAATATATTGAAATTATTTCCGAAGGTTTCGGTCGCTTCGGTAAAAGTTTGGCTAATTAATACAACAAGTATTAAAATTAGCGTAGGGTACATAAGGATCTCCTAATCGGCCCTATAATTACACTTAAACTTTTTAATATAGAGTAGAATAATTATAAAATATATTAGGGTCTTACTAATCCCGACCTCGTTAATAAATATAGTATATTTTAATAGGGATTTCTCTAATTATTTAATAATATAYGCATTTAATAAATAAAGTTAGTAGGATACAATTAAAACCGACAAAGGAGACGAAAGTTTCCCCTTATTAAAATTAAAGGGGAGGGACGTAATTAAAACCGATAGGGGAAACGAAGGTTTACCCCCCTATTAGAATTAAAGGGAAGGAATATAATTTACCAATTAATTAATACAGTAGAATAAATTTACTATTCTTACCCCCTAGCGACCAATTAGCCTACTTATCCGCTTTATAATACCTATAGAAGTTATTAATATTATATTCTACAATATCCTCCTTAATTAATAAAAGTAGGCGATCCAATACAGAACAGGGATCTATTTTACCCTACTCTTCTATCGCTATATATATAGTATAATAATTAAATAATATCTAGGATAGCGGGTAATATTTAACGATAAAGTTTGTAATTTAGTAACGGACTTTATATAGCGCCTTTACAATGCATATTAGGTTATTTTCTTATAATATCCTATTAATAGTAGTAGAATTTTTAAATATATTAAAGATTTATTATTTTATTTCGGGGTTATAATTAGCGATATTTAGGGAAATACTATCGATTATATTATCGAATTAACCGTCCGCTAATAATTGTAATATTTAATTAGGTTAGAAGAATATATTAGCAATAATATCGAATTTATAGGGCGGGGGAAGGAAAAAAGGGTCTTTAAACTACTACGGCTTTCCCTTCTTCTTTTATATTAATATCTTTAATATAATTTCGAATAAATTGTAATCTATTTTAGGAATATCCTAAAATTTAAGGGATTTGCCGATTACAATAATATACCCTTTAAACCGGTCATTAAATTCCCTAATTTTGCCCAAGCGCTAGAAAATATACGAAGTTATATTAAAGTATACGTAATTAATTATACGCTATTTTAATTCATCCGCACTCGGAAGGGAGCGTATTACCCTAAACGCTTCGCTACTATAAATAATATACTTTATATTATAGGAGTAACGAAACTCCAATTATATCTCGAAGATTTCTATTACTAAACGCTAGGCATTATTACTAGAGATATCCTAATACTAATTAACAGATCCCAAGCCTTTAATATTTATAGCGCCGAGAATATAGAAGGGAATTTTAAAATCTTTACTATCTTTATTAGGACCGTTAACTCTACCAATTATATACTTATATATATTCCGGCGTAAATTATAGTACTATAAAAAGTAGGCTATAGCCTAGAATTAATTATCTACGCTATAATTTAATTAAATATTAGGGTCCGAGTCGCCAATCTTTTAAGTAAACTTAAAGCTCCTTCCCTTAGTAGGAGAATCCTTAGACGTCTTAAGGTAGAATAATTAATTTACAATTATAGTCGCCTCGAAGTATATCTTATTCTTTTTTTCTAGCGATATCTTAAGATCTATATTCTTTAAATTATTATAACGAATAGCGATTACGTAAGTAGGTACGTCCGGGTATTAAATTAATAAACGTAGGATATAATTATATTAATTATTATTAAAGGCTTTAAGAATAATATCCTTCTATTTATATTAGTTCGGCAAATTAATACCACTTTAATTAAATTTACCGTACGTCTAAATAGTCTTTAAATACTTCAATAAATTAAAGATTAAAAATACTAAAATATAGTTAGTAGGTACGTAAAACGAAACTAAATCCGATAGGGGAAGTATAACGTATCCCTCTATCGGATTTAGATAGTAGAAGGGTATACTTATATTTATAATTTAAATACTATAGGAGGGCGTTAATAATCGAATATTTGTAAATATTAGCCAAGTAACTGTTAGATAGTAGTAAAGAATTATTGAGATATTAAGCGATTATTTACCCTAATAATACCGTTTTAGCCCTATAGTATTTTAGCTACTTTAATCGGTAGTCGGACGGTATTAATTAAGTAAGTAAGTCTACCTACTTATATAAGTCCCGTTTATTATTTTACTAATAAGTATTAAAACTTTCGATAACCTCCCTCACTTTCCAAATATTATAGTAGCTAATATAGGCCGGGTACCTTTATTATAAAAGGATATTATTCGGGGCCTCTACTTTCTTCTTTTTCTATTATTCATTATCCTAATTTTTATTAATCTTAAATCGATAGTTATTTAGGGGTAGATAATATAAATTTTAAATTATTATAATATTTTCGCCGTTGAAGAAGAAATCTATTATATATAGCGAAAGATTATTAGTTAGTATCCTAGCGTTAGTCTTTTTAGGCGCTATCTAATTAGGTAATTAATTACTAAGTAGGGTACGAAATTTAAGAATTAATTTACCTTAATTATTAAAAGAAGAGATTCGTACTATTAGGAATAAAGAGAGCGAATTAATCCTATATAGATAGGACTTACTTAAAACCGATAGGGAAATTCGTACTGTCGGGTATAAAGAGAGCGAGCTAATCCTATATAGATGAATATTACTTAAAACCGATAAGGAGATTCGTATTATTAGGTATAAAAAGAGCGAGCTAATTTTATATAGATAAATATTATTTAAACCTAATATAGGGTAAGAAGGGGTAGGTCTAAATCTAATAGGGGGATGAAAGACGATAAATAGTTTTTAGAATAGTACGAAACCTAATAGGGGAATTTTATATAAGAGTTTAGGAAGGAAAGAGTAAGGGATATTTTTAAAATAGGGGGGGTTTTTATAAACGAATATATAGATTATCTATAGTATAAAATTCCAAGTAGAGTCGGGCCTTATAGGGCGTACTAAGGCAATAAATACCTTATCTACTATTATTTATTAAATATTATATTTCTTAGTAAATAACGGGACCTCGTCGTTATTATTTTACTTTTAATTATCTATCTTTATTTATTCTATAATAAGACCCCCTTCCGAATAGCCCTCCCTTATCGAGTTTAAACAACGAATAAAAAGGCTTCGTTCTAACCTCCCCCGTCGGATTTAAATAACTATATATTAAACCTTACTCTAATATTTACGGGAATAAAATCTATCGTTACACAGAGTTCGAGGGGTAAACTATACCTATATTAATTGGAAACCGATAAAGCGCTATTTTGAATTTTAAAATATAGGCTTTCGCTAGGGTATAAGGGAGGGGCGTACTAAGCTATATATAGCTTAGGATAATTATTAATTAAACTACCTCACTATTACTATTATTAAGGTCGGATATATTACGCGTATTATTAATTATAATCGGTTTATCTTCCTCGTAATTAAAAAAATCGAAATATTTTCAATCTTCCCTACGCTCCAACTATACCTCCTTACTATTAAATTATTAAAAAGTACCGGATAATATTTTATATACGCCGTTATATTATAAATCGGGTGCATTAAAATTAGTAGGGTCTAACGGCCTACGACGCCGCCTTACGAATCCATTCTTATATATTATATATATATAATTAATAATATTTATATTAATCAACGGATTGGTATATTTGCCACTACTAGGTCGCCCGAATTCTAATTCGACTACTTTACAAATAATTATAGTAAAGGGACTTATAGCCGACATCTTTATAAAAATAGACTTAATATTATACGTAGAATTCTTATTATATTTAATATTAAAGGTAAAAGAGCAATTAATATATTCTAATATTAGGTCGATCTCTTTCTATTTACTATTAGTAATAATATATTATACTAAGCTAAACTTTAGGATAGCTTCGGATAATTCGTAGTCTATAACCTCCGGACGTAGGAATTAAGAGAAATATAATATTTCGGGCTTATAATTTATATTCTTTCTACTATAGAAGAAAAGTAATGGATAATTAACGATCTATTAGAATATATTATAATTATTAAATTAGATAGCGCAAATAAAAATAATTAATACTCAGACGATATATAAATACCGATAGATACTACAGAATCGTATATTAATACTATTACCGGCACCGTCTATATTATATTTACCAGTATATCCCTCTAAAGTAAATACTTCAATATATATATTATTAAATTATATAAATATATAAACGGGGCTATCGATTTAAAAGGCAATCGTAATTACTGCCTCTATACTTTCGCGACTAAGGATAGTAGGGTTTAGAAAACGCCCGTCTATAAAATTTCGTATAAAGAAGGCGAGGATTTTAGAATAGAATATATTATAAAGAAGCTATAATCTATAGTAGAATTCGGTTTTCTAGGGCTTTATCTTTTTCGCCCGATTAAGGCCGTAAATATCCTATTCTATAAGAGGCTAAAAATACCGAAAAATTAAATTGACGAAATTTAATTTAATATAAAAAAATACAAGGATAGAGACCATCTACTATTTACAATCGTATATAGACTACGCTTCTAATTATACTAAAATAATCTTCCGAATATATAATATCGTCTTTTAATTACTATAAACAAAGAAAAGCCAATCGCCGAACTATTCCTATTTTATATTTAGAAGGTTGAGAAATAATTTATTATAAAGGCGGTAAATACTAATAAATTTACCCTCGTTTTTATCGAAGGCGGGGGTCTAGAGAATAAAACTTTTAAATATCCGGTATCGCTATATTTTAAGGAAGGGACGAATAATAAAACTATCTTATTTAATAATTAGAAATAATAATTATAGTTTCGATACTATAAGTAAATCGATAGTATAATAAAATACGTATAGCGTCGGGGCGAATAAAGGAATAATTTAAATTTTTTAAAATAGAACGGTAGGTCGGAATTAATATAGTCGGAATAGTCCAGGGACATTAGGATTACTTATTAATAAATAAATCGTAAAATTATATATAGTATCCTATCGATTAATATTAAGGCTCTAAATAGTATTAAAATAATTATAATTATTATAAATAACGACAAAACTAGGATCGGATATAATATATTTAAAATTTTACTAAGAATATTAATTTAATTGTAATAAAATATTTAAGAATTAAATTAATTATTATAATAATTGTAAGAGTTTTAATAATTATAATCGTCCTATTATACGAAATATAAATGCTTAATTTGGCTAATATATTTTAAATACGCTTCGCAATACCGTTTATATATAAATAAAGGCTTATAACCTAGGAAAAGAAATCCGAATTATAGGGGGCGCAAATACTTATAAGAATTATAAAAATTATATAAATATAAGGCGAAATAAATTCGTTATAACGAGTTCGGCGTTTATACTTTTTCTCTTAAATATACTAATACTCTATTAAGCCTTTAAAGAGTAAATATAACCGAGGCGTACGCTTTTAAAAGTACGTCGTACTTTATTATATAATATCTAAAATCTATTAAGTACTATATAAATTTATAATATTATATAGCGTATTACCCCCAATTATAGAAGAAGTGCTAAATTTTATAAATAATTAGAATAGTATAAAGTCGGCGGACTCTCCAATTTTGGTATTTTTAAATCCGGGATCCTAGAGTTCGGAGTCTCTAGTTTAAGAATTATTAGGTTCGATAGATTCGGCCTCTACGTCTCTAGGTTTAAGTTTTTTATTTTTCTTCTTTTTCTTCTTTTTAGGTTTACATTAGAAAAAAGATATTAATTCCTTATTAAATTCTTAATTAAGAGCCTCTATATCGAACGAATAATATTACTTTTTAAATTATATAATAACGCTTTAACGAAGGAGAGTTTTGCGTACGTATTTATTACGTAAGGAATTAATAAATTCCTTTATATAGGCTCTAAATAATTAATTATTATTTCGAATTACTTTTACTTAACTACGAATAAATCGTTATAGATTTCCCTTCTTAGGGCAAAGCTTAGACTAATACTATTTAATACTTTTAATTAACGATTAATTAGAATTGTAACTATAGTCCGGCAATTTAAGAATAATTAATAGGATATATCGAACGGGGGTAAGGGTCGAAATCGAAGTATTAGGGTTTAGAATAGGCGTAGAATAACTATAAATAAAATTAGTTAGGGGTAAACTCAATTCGGATATAAGGTTATACGAATTGGGTGCGAATATAGATCGGTTATTATATAGAGGCGGAAGGGGCGTTTTATTAAACGAATATTTAATCGGATCTAACGGATCGAATAAATCGGATATTATATTTTAATATATTTTATTCTAATTAGAGTCGTTTATTAGGTAAGTAGTTAGCTATAACGGGGACGGTTAATTTTACTCTAACTAGAGTAGGTATTTTATTCCAATTAGAATAAAATCTCATTTTCAATCTTTATTACTCTACAACCGACGGCTAAAAAACGTAAAACCCGTTCAGACCTGCTACCGCAGAACGGGGGGGGTGGGGTTCGGAGGTCCAGTGGGTCTAAGAACTGAGACTAGTCTGAAAACTATTTTAGTTTTACCGTGTGAAGTACATATGGTGCTTCTTCTTTCTTTCATGTCAGCCGTCAACCATCGTTTTTCTAGAGGTTATCCGAACCGTCTTTTCCGTCGATGGCCACGTTCTAGAAAACTGCGATGCTTATCCCTCCATGCCCATCATTGGGGTTTGGCCTTCCTACCAGCTGCCTCTGCGTCTTTCCAATGTCCTGTGTTGCTTCAACAAAAGGTTCAAATTGGGCTTCCTGCAGTGACCTGCAGGTCACCATCCGCTAGCCCAATCTGGACCTAGCTGAAGTCATTTAGCTGGACCAGATAGTGCTAGGTACTTGGGTACATTTGACAACTCGGGTCTCGTAGGGCCGCGGCATTGTCTCACTGCAACCTAAACTTCACCTCACCCTCGTCGTCGGTGTCCCAACCTCAATTTCACTCTCAGGCTTCTCGCCCACCTTCCGTTCCGAAGACTCCCGCACTCCGTCGCCCAGATAGACCTGTGGCTTGGCTGTCGGCCATTTCTCGGAGCGCCCCTTAACTTGGCTCACTGATGTGGCTGGGGCTCGGGATGCCCGTGGCCGTGAGTCCGCCCGGTTTTTACCTAGTGGTTCACTTTCAGCTAGCGCTTGGGTCCTTGAATTTCGACCAAAATCAGACATCATAGCAGATGGAGAGACTATCTGCTACCAAGCGAGTCCTCCTCTGATACAGCATCGAGAAACGACGCCTTAAGCATATCGGTCATCGAAGTTGGCGATATCTCCTGGCACAAGACATGCCGTTGTCGCTAATCTATCACCGCACAACTGGTGACAATCTTCTGTTCACCAAGTTATCTTCAAGATTCCAAATATCGAATACAAAGCCCACCAATCTGATTTCTGAAGGGGTGCTAATCTGACATTATCAGCTGGACTCCGGAGCCCGCCGCATCCAGATTTAATAGGTCTCGGCCGCCCATTGGCTTGTTCCCACTTAGATTGATCGGCGATGGAACGTTACAATCCTGGACAGCAGCACGCGAGCCTTGCTGATTCGTCCAGCCAAGGGCTCCGTCGACGGATTCCAGTTCTTCACACCTCGAACGCCTGGGCACCCGGAGACTTCCTAGACCACGCGCTCCGCTCTTCTCATATAGTAGTCTCCCCGGAATCGGATCTCCTCACCTTGTCACCGAGGCTGCTCCCKCCCCGGCATTGAATTCTGCTCSGRGYGAGCAGCGAAATCGGCCTGGGCAACCGGGATGTCATGATATGTTTTTTTTCTTTCGTGCCGTAGCTCCTTTCCGATATCCGATTATTTTCACCACTGACGGCGAATTGGACTCTCTGAAGACCGGGAGCTCTCCACAGATCATCTACAGTACGGTTGAGATCACGGGGGCTGTACGGCACGGGCGGGTACTGATACCACCACCTTTTCCCTCCACAGCTGTGTCGTTAGCTCTGCAATGCTTGCAGAGGACGCTTCCGGATCGTGATCGACAAAGACGACAGCTCTAGGAGATAGGTACGCCAGTCCGAGTTGCTCTCCTCACTCGTGAAAATACGTTCTCAACACCTCCGTCTTGGTACCAACCACTGTAAACAGCTGACGGGGACAAATCTCACTGCGGGGGAGGCACAGCTCTCTCCGCTCCCGAAGGATCGCCACTTTCAATCTCGGAGTTGGTTTTCTCACTGTGTTCGAGGCCATCGTCTGGAGAGGATGCTCCTCTCTGCTTGACCACCTGGTTCTGGAACTTTGAACCACTGCCTCGAATTTTTTACTTCTTCAGAATCCACAGCTGATTGTCTCCATCTCAGTGCTACATACCCTGATTCAATACAACCGCCCTGTGTTGTACAGATACGGGTGTGAGTTGCGGATGCGAGGAGTGCCTGGCGCTCAGCGGCAAGGTCGTGGCATCAGACAGACATACATACGGACCTGACACCATGGGATCTGATTCGTTGCCTAAACGATTCGTCCGTTGTTGACCAACTGCCCCTTTTCTGTGGACGTCCTTCGGTTTGACGTAAAGCATTGCACTTCGAACTCTTGCGCTGAGCTCGGGCGAGAAGTACTCGATTTGTAACCGTGTCATGATGGTCGAGCTCTTGAGTGAACATTTCCCACTGGTCTTACGTCTCTGTCCGTTTATAACACTGAGTATTTACTGATCTTCGCTTTCAGGTACATGTAAAGACTCAACAAGCAGAAGCTCCCGTCGTTTCGCGAGATTCGGTCGAAAAGGGGTCATCTTGGCGTCTTCATTTGCCGGTTAAACACCGAACCGAACAGTCAACTGGGGCACGCTCTGGCTCAAAACTAAAACTCCCAACACACGGGGCTGGGAACTCGCTGTAGCCCAGACTCTGACGTTTTCGAACTATCGCCAGGACGATGAAACCCACTGCATGACTCTTTACGCGGGGACTAGTCGGAGTGACATCGCTCTTTGTCTATGGCGGTCGATAGGAGAATGCGCGGCGCTAGTCGGCGATGAGGTTTTGTTCACGCGACATGTGTGTGCTGTGTGTCAGTTTAAGAAGCCACAAACAATGACAAGGAGTAGGACCGAGACAGAACTGCAGGACTCAGACCGTCGGGTCGTGCCTTCCCCAGATTGGCGGTCGGAGGGTAGGTATGTAAGAAGGAGCCACGGAGAGCAAGTGGGAAAGAGCGAGCAGTCGAATGGGTTTTTCTTATGAACGGCACATCGTTGTATGTATTGGAAGGAGCGAAATGTTCGCTTGTTGCACATTCCCGTTCCAAATATTGAACTTCCTTTGCGAAGTTTCTCTTCTTAGTTCTCTTCCCTAGTTTCCTGCTTTCAAACATAAAACCACCACCTCATTCCCTTCTTCGTTACAAAGGTTACCTGCGGCCTTCTTCCTTTCTGCCGTATTTTTCTACCTAGAGGTAGTCAGGTGACGGACAGGATCAAGACGGAAAGGAAGGAACAAGAGAAGTCTCTGCAGCTCCCAAAATTGCCCCTGAATAGCCTGAGATCCTGAGGACGGTGGCCTTGCATGGGTACCTGTACACATCTTATATGCTCCCGGGGGTTTAGCACAGAATTGATGTCCGGTAGAGAAGACATAAGGGGTACGGTGAGAAGGTGATCGGGCAAGGTTTGGTCAGGTACTTCCACATTAGGTTTGTATGCGGCGGCAGTTTTCGATGGGCAAGAGCGCAAATTTTATGCGTCCAGAATTTCAAGAAATAATGGATGGCAACGGGAATAAGGTCCAGAGGGCCCAGCAGGTCGGTCGACGTGCCTGTCTGTCGTCAAAATGCTTTTCAAAACCCTGGCTGCGTCTTGAAGACAGAGTGTCTATATCAAGGGAGATCTAAGGGAGAAAAAACAGAGGGTGGAACACAAAGGAGATTGCTTCATACCACACGGTTGGTTAGCTGAACCGTCAGTCGCATCCCAAGTAGTGTATGATAAATAGACTCTACAGAGCAAAGAACAAACATGAACTCACTGGATGTGTCCCATAGAGAAGCCTAGACCTGACATTGCAGGTCGTCTTTATATGCACTGGAAAAAAGCCTCCTTGTACATGTATCCTCACCCTCTAATGTGAACACAGTTTGAGAAGAGAAAAGATGGAGTGAATAACTATTGTCACGGTGCGTCGTTTCTTCATGTCGAAAGGGTTGTCCCAGCAAAAAGGCCCAGCAGTTGCAATATGGTGATAGACTCGTTCGCTGGTGTCATCTTGTTGACTGCAGCAGATATGTTGTGAGAAGTCATTAGGCTTGGGGAATGAAGAGTTACATATCGCGGCTGAGGTCTTCTTGGTTCGGCTATTTGTTACCATTGACTCGGCCACAAGATGAAGGTTAAGACTTACCATGAAGAGGTTAGTTGCCGTTGGGCCCGAAGCAATGTAAACGGAGCCGTATCAGTTGAGTGTCCCATAAATGAAGGCTTTTGAAGGCGTAGAGCGGCCCATGGCCTGGTAAAACCCACAAGCATCAAGCTCAGAAAGTGTGGCATATGGAGGCATCCAAAGGAAGTGAAAGGCAGAAAGAAGCGACTGTTGACCGCCGCTGTAGATATATTGCGTTCTTAGTGCAGGTACATTGTGCTCTCTCTTCAAGGTTGAGAATAGCTGTCTGTAGTTCAGTCGTTTTGTGTATTATTACTTGTGTGATTCTGCATACAGCAAGTGTCCCTCTTAACCCTTTCCGCCCTTAAAGATGATACGAACGCATCAGTCAGATGATTGGGACGTAAAAGCCCTGCTGCTTTTGTTGTTCGTAACCCTCCTCTTCCAGGGTCGCTCACTGCCATCGCCTTCTCCTGTCTTCCATCCACCTCCCCCTCCGCTATAGAGAGTTCTCAATATCCATAACCTCCTTGATTCCCTCCTCGATGGTGGCCACCCGGGCCTTTTCCAGCCTCTTGAGCGGCCGCCTCGGGTACCCGCCATATCCAAAGTAGCTCTGAATAGCCTGCTTGGTGCCGGCAATGGCAGACTTGGTCAAGAACCAATCGCCTTTGGCCAGGGTCTTCTGGAGCGCAATGGCTTCATCGATCTTGCCCTCCACATACAGGTTCCACACCTTGACGCACACCTTGGGCATCACGTTGGCTCCGCCTGCAATGATACCACTGCCGCCGCTGGCCAAGGTCTGAACAGTGAAGTCGCACATTCCGCCGAACGCCATGTAGCCCGATCCCTCGGCCCAGGGAGTCTTGGCATCAGTCGCCTGTGCCACTCGTGTGAGCTTGCCGGTATTTCCGCAGGTGAATTTGGTGCCCACGATGTTGGGATGGGCGGCGAGCTTGATCAGCAGGTCCGAGTCCATGTCGATACCGGCAACGGCTCCGGGGTAGTTATAAAGAACGACCGGTAGAGGGCTCTCGTCAGCCACGGCGATGAAGTAGTCGTGAATTGCTTGCTCGTCCATGAGGAAGCGGAAGTATGAGGGTGGGAGGAGGAGCACGTAATCGCCGCCAGCTTCCTGGGCGATCTTGCACAACTCGATTGTCCCCCGGACACTGCCTTCTGTTGCGCCAACAATGATGGGTGTGTCTTTGAAACCAGCCTCATCCAACGCTTCCCTAGTGGCGCGGGTTACGGCCGCCTTTTCCTCTCGTGTACAGTGGATAGCCTCTCCATTGGAGCCCATGGTCACCAGACCAGCAAGCCCATCCTTGACCAAGCGTGCGGCGTGCTTCTTGATGGTGGGAATGTCGAGGTCCTCAGTCTCGGCGTCGAAGAAGGTCATAGTCGGGGCGTAGATGCCGCATGGGAGAGGTCTTCTCGGGGCCTGCTGGCCGTTCGTGGCACCATTGGACACAGTCATGGTGGGTGTGTGTATGGGCGAAAGGGAATGGGCTAAGTGATTGGAGCTTTGAGGCTTTGGACAGGCGTGATGAACGGAAGTAGCGGCAGAGGAATCAGAAAAAGGAGGCAATGGGCAGAAGGAGTAGGCGTAAGCAAGTAAGAAAACGCCTTCTACTTATCCGAGAAAAGAAAGTTCACGGTGACAAACAGTCCAGCATTGCCCGACTCACTACCCCAACTGTGGGGCGTCATGGTGTGTCGTTGAAGCAAAAAGTTCAGAAGCCAGGAGCAGCTCGCTCGGACATTGGTCCGAGGCGGCCAACCAAAGGCATCAGCCTACGCGGTTCCTGTTGGCCGAAGACGGGAGTTGGTAAAAACAAGGGGCAAGGCAAACAGACAGCGGCTAAGTGTTGAAGCGAGCCATTAGATGGACCCGGATGGGGGATGGTGATGGAGGAGGAGATGTCATGGAGGGGCTTACCCCAGGGAGATGACAGCCGGACGGGGGGTGGTAGGACGGAGCAATATGGGGAATATATGGGGAAACAAATCACGCATCCACCTTTTGTTTGTCTAAGATGCCGCCTTAACTTGGTTTGGTATGGCGGCGAGCGGGAAAAGGACGGGGTCAATGGGGAGGGATGGCGGCGGCTTATCCGGCGGTCGAAATCGAGGATTCCGGGTCACTGAACTCCGCCAAGGTATATATCCAGGAATTTCTGGATGATCTCCTTGTGAACCGTCGAAGTCAAAACACTTGTTTCTGAATGTAGTGTAACTCGTGGGTTCATGAGACTGGGTGTCTATACTTGGGAGAGATCCAAATACCTCTTGACCCAGAGTCTGGTGAGCAAAGGAAGAGTTTGCTGAACAAGCTCAGGCTCGGTAGCCGTCACTGACCTAGTCAATATGAGACCCAACAATATTGTCTGGTGATCTGCAGAAATATCTAGTGCAGAAAATGCCAATTTTGCATGGGGTCTGTTAACCACGATGGTTAACAACATGTCACTAACATGTTCGCTCCTGGCGGTTAGAACTTAGCAAGAATCTTTGAACTCGAAGATATATCCCGCTGCCTAGGGAGTCTGCCGAACTAATGTCATCTCGACAGACACCATTGCAGACGAGGTGGTGTGAACATGGCCAGCCGGCTGTTTGACTCTGGCATCATGGCATCTATCACGGGCTGAATGGTTACCGCTGTGCTTGTTGATGAAGGGTGAAGTAGTACATACCATGAAGTGCCCCTACCTTCCATGTAGACACCAGCTATGATCTATCCGATGGCGGCGAGAACGTCAAGTGAAGGCTCACATGTCGGGTGCCAAGCAGCTTAGGGAGGCCTGCTAGCTGCCCTCTGATGTCGGCCACGAGACGGAACAAATATTTCCTCCAATGAAGTCAGTCTCATAAATGTCGACGGCAAGGATGAAGCACACCCCCACCGTCACATTTTGGAGTCCCTCCAACCGGGCAAGAAAAGAGGCTGACTCGGTGAGAATGGGATGGTGTTTGGAAGATGCAGTGCGGTCCTATCCGGGGAGTATGGTGGGCAGTTTAGCCTGAAAGCATGGAAGGTTGAGAGAAGCAATTCAGCGACAAAAGGTGGAAGAGAAGAAAAGATTGTCACAAGCATGACGATGTTTGGATGAACTGGGGTGAATGCGGGGAAAAGCAGCCCCAAAAGTTGGCGTGGGGGAAAGGAGCGGGTCGGCCTGGGGTGCTGGGGGGTTGCACCCCACCTTCTGCTCACCAAATTCGCACACCCTCACGACCCCGCCAATGAAAGCTTCCCCGCGATCCAGGTACGTAACCTCCACCATGAAAGCTCATTTTCATCTTTTCATGAAGCCCGCAAGCCTCCAAAGCCATGACGATATTTAAGCTTGACATCTTCAGTGGATATATGAGATGAAGAAGCAAACAACCACGTCTTTGGCCCCCTGATGAAGCTGGCAATGGCGACAGTCCCATGGACAATGATACGGGACTGAAAGGTCGCGAGGCCATCAAGGTACACAAACCGTTTCACGGGGCCTGATCGGCAGAATCCCATGTATTGACCCCGTATTCCAATTCCTTCTATTCGCTCCAATGATATCAATTTCTCCGAGAGACAATGGACATCAGGTCCCCGGAGAGCCAAGCTCAAGATGACCTTTCACGACTGATGGGTAGTTGTGAAAAGACTCGAGACAAACGGCCCGAAGTGTAATAGCTTGAAAGTCGTGTCACGATAATTATTCCGGCCACGAGATAATCCAGTTGCTCCATCTTACCGGCTCACCCCGGGTAAGCTATTCCCGTTGAGCTCCCTCTATATACAAACAAGCATCCAGCATCCTCCGAGAGACAAACACTGCCATTCCTTCACTCTAGCCAATTTTCTTCCAATTGTCCCAAGTCAAGTTGCCCAACATGGCGTCTCCCCTCAATGTGTTGATGGTAAGTTCACCATATACCGAACCTGACTGGTACAATCACTAACTTGGTTAGGTCGGTACTGGTGAGTACACCACCGGCTTTGTCGGCGGCGGTGCCTCTGGCTCGGACAAGAAGGTCGGTGTCGTTGGACTGTCCATGTTCGATCTTCGTCGGAGAGGCAAGGTCGGAAAGCTCGGCATGGTTGGTGTCAATGGCACAAAGTTCCCAGCAATTCGCAAGTCCCCCTGAGGCATGAAGCACGGAACCAACACTCGTACTGACCATCGCCAAACCTCCAGGGGAGCATCTCAACAAGAACATTACTCAAGTCTACAACAACCTCGACACCTCGTTCGACTCCTTCCCCGCCGACAATGCCAAAGACCCGGAATCTTACAAGGCCGCCATCGACGCCCTCCAGCCCGGCGACGCCATCACCATCTTCACCCCCGACACCACCCACTACCCCATCGCCCTGTACGCCATCGAGCGCAAGATCCACGTCATGATCAC
Organism: Neurospora sp. CHS-2018a; assembly: GCA_009802275.1. Taxonomy (NCBI): domain Eukaryota; kingdom Fungi; phylum Ascomycota; class Sordariomycetes; order Sordariales; family Sordariaceae; genus Neurospora; species Neurospora sp. CHS-2018a. The sequence goes on from RAKG01000029.1 coordinate 57,630, forward strand.
CAAGCCCGCCGTCAAGGAGCTCGCGCACCACATCGCCCTCCTCGAGGCGGCCGAGAAGCACGGCGTGTACGTCTACATCGAGCACCACAAGCGCTTCGACCCGGCCTACGCGGACGCCAAGCACCGGGCCAAGAACCTGGGCGACTTCAACTACTTCTACAGCTACATGTCGCAACCGAAAAGCCAGCTGCAGACGTTCGCCGCCTGGGCCGGCATCGACTCGGACATCTCGTACTACCTCAACAGCCACCACGTCGACATCTGCGACTCGATGGTGTCCCAGCTCGGGTACGTGCCCGTCAAGGTGTCGGCCTCGGCCTCCACCGGTGTCGCCGTCAGCTTAGGGTGCCACGAGAAGACCGAGGACACCATCAGCCTGCTTGTTCACTGGCAGAAGGAAGACGATCCCACCAAGCACGCCACGGGCGTGTACACGGCCTCGTGGACGGCGCCCCAAAAGGCCGGCGTGCACTCCAACCAGTACTTCCACTACCTGGCGCAGGGCGGCGAGATCCGCATCGACCAGGCCAAGCGCGGATACGACGTCGCCGAGGACGCGGCCGGCCAGCTGATGTGGTATAACCCGTTTTATATGAAGTATGCGCCCGATGAGGATGGGAACTTTTCCGGGCAGTCTGGGTACGGATATGTGTCGATGGAGAAGTTTGTGGATGGGTGTCGGGCGGTGAATGCGGGTACGTTGACGCCGAGGGATTTGGATGCCAAGGGGTTGCCGACGCTGAGGAATACGATTGCTACTACGGCTATTCTGGAGGCGGGGAGGAGGAGTATTGATAAGAGTAGGGAGGTGAGAATTGAGAGGAAGGACGGGCAGTGGAAGCTTGTTTGATGATACCTAGTTGTCTGTTACTGTTTTTCGTCGTTTTTGCCTCAATTTCACAAAATGGATGTTGTTCAATGACATCCACAAAAGAGTCATCAAGTCTTGCCCACCGCATTCTTAACAGATGATCAACACATAATATCCCGCTGCTGCCTGTGACGGGGTGCAAGATGAACGGCGAGGGTGAGTGGCTTGGGGTATAAACTTGCATTTTCAACGACCCAGACAATCATATCCCAGGACAGCATCACACCTTCATGCATGCATCCATTCCATAACTAGAGCTTAGCAACCCCCTCCCCTACAATCCTTAGGCGGGTTAGCCACCTTCCATCCATCTCAACCTTCACACCAAGGAAGGACAGGAGTTTACTCGCCCAACTCCTTAAGAATAGCCTCCTTCAAACTCTCAGGCTTCGTAGTGCTCGCCCACCGTCCCTTAACATTTCCATCCTTTCCAATCAAGAACTTCTCAAAGTTCCACTTGATCCTCTTCAATCCCATCAAACCCGGCTTCTCATTCTTCATCCACTCATAAAGCGGGGTAGCATTATCGCCGTTGACCTCGACCTTCTTCATGATTGGGAAAGAGACACCATAGTTGAGCTGGCAGAACGACTGGATCTCTTCCTCGGTTCCCGGTTCCTGTCCGCCGAATTGGTTGCAGGGGAAACCGAGGATCTCAAAATCGTTCGGGTACTTCTCCTTGATCTCCTTGTAGACTTTTTCCAGGCCGGCGTATTGAGGCGTGAAACCGCATTTGGAGGCGACGTTGACTATGAGGACGACTTTGCCTTGGTAGGTGGAGAGAGGGAGTTCGGAGCCCTTCTCTGTGGGGAGGGGTTAGTATGGGTAGGTGAAGATGAGTGAATAAGAGGGATGTTGGGGGATGCTTACTGTCGAGGGGCTTGAAGTCGTAGAAGGTAGTGGCGGAAGACATGTTGGTTGTTGTTGTTGCGAAGTGTCGCTGAAGATGGAATGCTGGGTTGGAAACTGGCAGTCGAGGTTGCCGATGAGATGAGATTGATGGTTGTTGTGGTTGTGGTTTCACAAGACGAGTGGTGAGTGAGGTGCGGACAAGTGCAACTGCTGATGAACGATGGCAGCGGGGTATCATAGTATGGTAGGAAAGACAAAGATCAAAGGACTCGAGAATGAGAGAGTGAGAGGCGAAAGGTGGTCTTGATATTTGAGTGGGGATTGGCGGCGAGAACTCCGTCCGACGACAGGGCCCTTGCTCACTCGGAGAGAACAAGGATGAGGTGAGACAGGTCCCCCGGCGCGGGTTCTGGGAGTTCCCGAGCGTGGCTCAACGGGGCAATTCCCACGTGGGGCCATTGGCTAGTTGGCTACAGCGGTCGGTCTTGGTGGTTCCATCCCATCACGGCAGAGAGCACATGTCGAACTTTTAACTCAACATCGTTCCCGTCGAGTTTCAATCCCGTCCGGGTCTTCATGTTTCATCCAGTGTTTGCATTTCATGGTTCAGACAACAACTGCAGGTACCTTAAACTCTATGCATCACATCAGTCTTTGTTTTGGCCGATTCATTGCGATACCTACTCGGTACCCTTGCTTGGTGTTCTGACATGCTGCGAGAATTACTAAGCAACAGCCCAGGCACCTCGGCAGGGACCATTTACTGTTCAGGGAACCCCGACCGAGCGCCCAAGTCGGCGTTGACATGCGCCGCCTATTTCCCGATCGCTGACGACTGCCCCGCTACGCAGAAACGCCCTGAAGATCGGGATCTCTTCATATAAAACAACTCAAGAAGGCATACAGATGGTTCCTGTCACGCCATTTGGATTCGAGAAGCTTACGACGCTCAAAATTTCGAGATCTCTTTCGATTGCCCAGCAAACCCGTGGGTACACCAACTCCTAGGAACCAGCGATGGCGGGGAACACAGATCCTTGACTTTGACATCATCATTGCATTAGCGGGTGAGGAGTCTCATATTTGTCTCTGTGTTTGGGAACTCAAAACATTACAATTTGAATTGAGAACTCCTTGTCTTTCACAATTCAAGTGAATTGCAACATTCGATTGATGATTTGTGAAGCTTCAACAAAGGATGGTAGGAAAGACAACCTCAAGACATGGGTCAAGTGCGGGGCAATTGCATCTTTGAATGTTTCCGAGCCCTCAAGCTTTCCATTCCCGTCCAAAAAGGAAACCGCAGCAATGAAGCGTGTGGGGTAGCTCGTGGGAGAGACGTGGGTAGGCCGTCGATAGCCACCCCGTTGACGTCGTTCAAGACTGGGACATGATCCCCTCACTTTCAGAGGCATCAACACATCAACAAACTGGTACTGAAGCTTGCAAAGTTGATGAACATTTTGCTCCGTAACCAGATCGTCAACATGGCTGCCCAGCAACAAAAAAGAAACATCATCATTGTCGGTATGTTCAGTCACTTTCCTCCTTTAGGTTCCCCGCATGATCGATAGCTCGCAACTAACACAACATCACCAGGTGGCGGCATCATCGGTTGCACAACCGCCTATTTCCTCACCCGTCATCCCAAGTTCGACCCGACCCAGCACACCATCACCCTTCTTGAGGCCAGCTCCATCGCCGCGGGCGCATCTGGAAAAGCCGGCGGTCTCCTCGCCCTTTGGGCTTACCCCGAATGTCTCGTTCCCCTCTCCTACCGCCTCCACCGGCATCTCGCCGATGAGCACAACGGTGCCGAGCGCTGGGGCTACCGCCAGGTCGGCTGCGGAACCATTGGTGCCGTCGTCAAGAATGCCGACCTCAAGGCTCGCGGCCAGGGGACATCAACTTCGACATCCGACAACTTGAAGGAACCAAACGACACCACGGCAGCCGCTCCCAACGCCAACCTTCCCATCCAGGCCACCGACAACAAAGACAAAGACTCCAAAGACTGGGAAAAGCTTCCCAAGCAAGACACAGCCGCGACCTCTCTCCTCTCCGAATCCGTCCTCCCCTCCGATCTCGACTGGGTCGACACCTCGCTCGTACGCTCATGGGACGTCATGGGCCGGCGCGGCACGACGGAAACCGCGCAAGCGCACCCCTTCCACTTCACAACTGCCATGGCGGACCTAGCCGCCTCCAAGGGCGTCGACATCCGACTGGGCGCCAAAGTGACCAATATCACTTCCTGCAATGACAGCGGCAGGGTCGACACAGTCGAGTACCAAGACCGCAACAGCGCCTCCGGCAACGAAATAAAAACCATCACGGACGTGACAGACGTGATCCTGACCGCGGGGCCCTGGACGGGTAAGATCCTGCCTCGGTCCAAGATCGAGGGGTTGCGTGCTCACAGCGTGGTGTACGAGGCCGAAACGAGTCCGTACGCGGTGTTCACGGATATTGAGTTGCCGAACGATTGGACGCCGGAGCACCGGCGGGTAAAGGGGCAGAAGAGGAAGCATAGGGGACATGTGGATCCGGAGATTTATGCGAGGCCGTTTGGGGAGGTTTATGCTTGTGGTATGTTATACGATTCTTCCTTTCTTTCTTTTTGCTCCCCACTTCCTTTTCATCCCATACTCAGGGCATCTACGAGATGGGATGAGTATGACTAACGAATCAAAACAAACAGGTGAACCAGACAAAACCATTCCTCTTCCCGAAACAGCGGACCAAGTCCAATGCGACGAAGACCAGTGCAACGACCTGATTTCCTACATTGCTACCGTCAGCCCCGTTCTCGCGTCTGCCCCCGTCAAGGCCAAGCAGGCTTGCTACCTCCCTCAGCATGTCCGGTTCGGAGAGGAGAGGGGTCCGCTTATAGGCCAAACTTCTACGCCTGGCCTGTGGATTGCGGCCGGACATACGTGCTGGGGAATCCAGAACGGGCCAGCCACCGGCTTGTTGATGTCTGAGCTGATTTTCGATGGGCAGGCTAAGAGTGCGGACATTGACAAGCTGGATCCCAAGAAGTTCAAGGTTTAAAGGGAGTACAGTATGGGGCTGGAGTGTCACTTGGGGCAGAGTGTCACATAGGGCAGGGTGGCGAGCGGAGCGGTGATGCGAACATGAGACACGAAGTAATGGACGCAAATTACAACAGTACTATAGAGTAAGGCATTGTTTCCCTGTTTTCAAACGTGTTAAGCGTATCCTATTTGATGTTTAGAGCGGCGAGCATCCATGATTATAACCCACCACCACCCGTTCCTCATTGCCCTCATTCTCTTGCTTTATAGGCATAATCACATATTATCCACGACCATCCTTTCCTCGTCGCGCTTCCCACACTACAAGTACCTAACCTGGGCGACTCACTCAGCCCTGCCACTGGAAGCGGCTCTGCTTCAGCATGGTCATCAACCCAATGGGCAGCAGCGCCTTATCAACGACCGCCAATCCACCAAACATGTCCACCACCTCCCGATGGAACAGCTGCACCACCCACTTGTCATAGCTGCTCATGTCCTCCCAATCATCCTCGTCCTCCAGCGCCGCCTTGACATCGCCCTTGAGCTCCACGTCCTTCGTCTTCGGCTCCTTCAATAGGTTCCGGTAAAGTGCGTGAAGCCGCGTCGACGTCAGCTCCCTGTACCGCGTGTACTCCTCATAACTCATAAAAGGCTCGCCCTTAAGGTCCTTGAATGAGTCTCCTCCTCTGTCCGAACCACCTCCCCTCTTATTCCCAGCGCACTCCATCTCGCGGATCTCAAACCTCTCCTTCGCTCTCCGGTACGCATGCTCTTCCTCCTCTTCGTAGTCGGCCAGCATCTCCTCGGGCGTCTTTTTCAGGTCATCGCGAATCAGGAAGAGCGAGACGAACGGATTGCGCAGACCGAGACCGCCCATTGAAGTAGGGAAAAATAGGTATCCGTCCGGGATGGACGAGATGCCGAAGCGCGAGGTGATCATGTCCTTGACGTAGGCGCCCACCCCGGCGGCGTGGTTAGGGAAGAGCTTCTGCTGGATCCGCGCGAACATGGCCAGCATGCTGTCGACGTGGGCACGGCCGCTGCAGGCGGCGGGGCGGCCGAAAAAGTTGGTGAAGAAGCGGTCGCCGTAGATGTTCCAGGCTTGGACCCAGTCAAACACGGACTGGCAGGTAGCGAGCTGGCGGCGGAGCTCGTCGATATGCTTGTCGACTGTGGACTCATCAATCTCGAAGTGGCCGGTTGAGGCGTTGAGTTCGAGGAAACCCCAGGTAACGGGACCGGATGGGAGGTTGTGGCTGGTTTTGGCTGTCTCCTCCTTCTTGGCCGACTCCAAGCCCGCCTTCTTGCTCTTGGGAAGAATAATCGCCGAGCCCGTCTTCTCCTCATTGAGGCTCAGCCCCATGACCTCGGTGAACTCCGTCACTACCTTCCATGCCTTGGAGCACTTCTCCGTGGTACCCCAAAGCCACATGTCGTCGTGAAGCCGGTAGAGAGGTGTTCCATCGGCCTTCTGGTTGACAGCAAAGTCCAGGCAGAAAAGCAGGGACTCGCCCACGACGTCGGAGATTGTGCTGCTTATCGGGGTACCACGCTTGCGGATGCCAATGGCAGCCTCAGATTTGAACCGCAGGGGGACTTCCAGTACACGCTTGAAGAAATCAAGCCACTCTTCGTTGAAGCCAAAGAACTCCATCACGGCGAAGATGCTCGAGTGCGGCAGTCCAGGACCAAACCATCGGAAATCTGAGCGAATCACGCTTAGTTCATTACCCATGTGCGTCTGGACGAGAATGTCGGCTTCAAGCCGGTGCATGAGACCCTGTACCACTTTCAGGTGCGAGTCTCTTGTATCCTCTTCTCTGTCCGCGTCTGACGAATCATACCCGCCGCGGACCTCCCACATCTTTACGGGGAGATGATCCAGCAGAATTTCATCATGGAAATAAGCATCGCGGTTATGAGCAACGCTATCGATCTTGGAGAGGGGTGACTTCTCGTCCAGGAAGAACTGTTGGCGTCTCGCATCCTGCTTTGACATGGGTCTCGTGTCAGGCTTCCATACGCCGTTGGTCCCAATGAATTTCTTGAAGTGTTGTCGAATCAAGGTTGCCCAGCGGCGGAAAATGTACTCGAGGAGCAGCGAATGCAGCAGGTCCTCGTCTAGGAAGAACCTGTACTTCCCATTCAGAGCCCGACGCTGCTCGACCACCACAGGCGCCTCCCAGGTCCAAGACGCGCGCGCGTCCATACGCATGTTGAGCACATCCGCGATTTCCTGCAGTACGACCGAGTTGTTCAAAAAGTCGCGAAGGGTGCTGCGCTTCTCACCCGTAATGTTGTTGCTCCGCAGGATGCCCTCGATGCATCCCTTGACCACCGACTCGTTAAAGGGGTGTGACCAATTCGAATCCTTGTTGTCCTGAATTTCCTCAAAACTCTTTCTCAGTTCTGCCAGAGCACGCTTGCAGTCCTTTGACGACCCGGCAAAGACGTCCTCCAGATACCGCTTGATGGCGTCCTTATCCGTCTTCTTGGAGGCAAAAACAAACTCTTCCCACGTCTTCCTCTGCTCGTGCATCTCTTTCCTCCCAACGGGAACAAAGTCGTCCTTAATAGCCTCATCACCCCCTTGAGCCCCCGTCTTCTTCTTATCTGTCCATTCCCCAACCATCTGGCCGTACATGCTGGCAAATCTGTACTTGTTGCTCGTCATGTCCAACTCCTTCTTCACCGTCTCCTCATACTCGCGCAGAAGATCCTCTGACACGGACGGGTCAAAAGCCGCCTGTTCGACGAACCGCTTCAGGTTGGCGGCCGACAGCATCGGGTTGTCGGCTTCCTTGATGGATGGCAGCTTGTCGCGGCCATCGAGAAGGGTCTTTGCGCGCTTGCGGACGTCGGCCTCCTTGTCGGCAGCGGAGAGAAGAGCGCCTTTGGCGGACTCGTATGCATCCTTTTGCTTTTGGAGCTGGTCCAGCTTGATGGAGGTGATGGAGGAGAGGGTCTGAGAGAGAACTTCTGAAGAGGCGGCCATGTTTGCGCGTGTTGGTTGAAAGAAGGATCTATGTTGATTGAGATAGAAGATTGACTGACGATTGGTAAGCTTTTGCCGGTGGGGATAACTTTCCACGTTGTTTATCCACTTACTGGTGACGATTGAGCTCGATGCTGTCGATCAGCGGGTAAGAGAAGAAGATGAGAGGTTGAGTGTGTCTGGATCAGAAAAGATGGAAGACGAAGCAGGGCGGCCGCCCTTATGTACTCTACTGAAGAGGTACCGCATGTTTCCCGTCTGTCACTGCCACAAACGAGTGCAGAGTTTTTTTCATGTTGAAGGAGCGTTTCCCTGACGTGAGGCAACTTGGGAAGCTACAGCCATCCTGCAAACAGCGTCAACAGAAGGTGCGTGCGGTGAAAGAGTAATACCACCTCAGTCAACGGCGAACGAGGAGGTTTAGCTGCTTTGGGATCGGCGAGTTGGCGTACTAGTCTGTGCTCTGCAGTACACACAGTGGTGAGTCAACCGGCCAGACCTGCCAGTCGGGTGCGTAACCTTGCCTCCAGTTTCGTTGTTCAACGTGTTTGAAGCCTTAAGCATATGAAGAGAAGCAATCTCGACTGAGTTGATGAAAGAGCAGCCAGAATACCGCGATGGGGTTGACCGACATACTGAAGTGTCACTTTTGGTTGTCATTTGCTCTTGCTGACACTTGCGTTGTGCCGGAAAGTGAGAAACTGTAAGAGACGGCCACAGTGCCCACCTGCCGGCCGTACGAAATGGGTTGGCCGAATGCCACAGTCCAATACTGGTTTGTTTGTTAGCTCGAGACCTCGGGTTAATTTCCTTGGGCGTTTTTATATCTAATTGATTCGTTTCGTTCTATGATTAAAGCGTGATCTTACCTTGAATATACTGTTTCTGAAATTCAATATGTCATATTGAATCTTCTTAACAGCTTTCTAAACTGTACCTAGCCATTCATTTTTGTCCTTAAGAGATTTGGGACAATTCGGAATAGATCTCGTCCAATATACTAGGAGTACCAAGCTAACAAACAAACCAGCATTAGATTGTAATTCCTCGCCGAGCAGACACTTCCACTTATGACGATAGTACAACACCTAGGTACCTAGGCCCTTGGAAAGATTCCACTTGTAACATGTTTTTGATGTCCAGTGTCAGGAAGGAATTATTGTTATAATAAGTTTGCTAAGCACTCAAGTTGAGGCATGTGAATGTGACCATGGCGCCTTCTCTTTGGACCCCTGGCATGCGAGCCTCCCTCCTTCCTCAAAAACGCAAGTGGAAGCTACGACACAAACGTGGAAACCAGCGTTGGCTTGTCCTTCCTCGCCAAACATGCTCTTTTGATGCTTACCTACTCAGCATTTCTATGACTCCGCTGAGAGCAGGAAACAACATGTACTTGAAAGTGCAGTTAGTAGTGTGGAATTGTCAAGCAATATCGGAGGGTTGCAAGCCGCCCCGTCAATATTATCAAGCTGAGGATCTTCCGTCCAGCCAGTGTTTTTGGACCCTTCTTTAGGAACTTTAGCGGCTACCTGCTACGATGTCAGTGGCTTGGCCAAGACCTATAGGGCTGAAGACGGGAGAGATGTGGATGGCATCACCTAGCCGATGATCTTGGCGCTACATTACCACTCGTGAGGAAATTACTATTGCGAATTCACCCTCAGGAAACGAAAGCAAATGTAAAAAGGATATGGATAAAAATGTCATAGTTATCATTCGAGTCATAATTACCACGTTCCCATCTTTTCCAATGCTACCCAACCAAACCGACCACCTCTATCTAGCCCCAACGTTTCGCCTCTAGTAATCCATCGGAGCGTCCACAAGCGTCACTGGCGCATGGCCGCCAGTCAAGTTCTCCTTTTCACTTCCGCTTGGCTGTTGAGAAGCGGCTGTCGTCGAGGCAACCACAGGGATGCGACGGCCGGCCGAGATGCGTGCACCACTCCGACCCAGGCTGTTGCGCTTCTCTACTAGGCTGCTACGCTTATCCGCCAAGGGGTCAGCCGTCTCGGTCTTGGGCGTCCCGGCCTCAGCAGGGGCAGCGCCATTCAGGTTTCCATCGGCTGGGTGGCTCAGGGTTGAACCAGCCTCATCCGGAACCTCGAGACTGGACCTCTTGGGCAATACAGGGCCCAAGCTTGTCCTCTTACCATGCTGCTGGCTAGAAGTAGGGCTCGTTATACCGCTGGGAGAGATGGGGAACCGGGTCTCAGGTCCGCCAACGCTCCTGTCGCGACGGTGAGCGCGCGGTCCCGGTGCCGGCGAGGTAGCTCTGCTTCTGCTACCGTTGGCCTTCTCCAGAATCAATCGGTTTCGCTCCTCCATGTGCGCCCTGCGGTTGCTCTCGTCGGTGGAAATTGCGCGTGGACGGTTGTTGTTTCCAGAAATGGACGCAGACGCGCCAAGAGTGGACATGCGCTTCAATTCACTGAAGATCGCATCCTTATGCGCGAACAGATCGCGAATCAAGCGGTAGGCGTGCTTCTCCTCCATGGTAAGTGATGTTTCGGTACGTGGCCGGAGAATGCATGGCGCCAAGGCAGTTGCCAGCTTGGCCACATACTCCTCGTCGGCAGAAGTGAGCTCGATCAAGCGGGTAAAGTGGTTCATGCAAGCATCGAGGGTAGCAATGTTGGTGAGGCGTAGCTGCGACAGAGTCTGCTGGAGAACAGGGATACGGGCGTCTTCGCTGCTGTCTTGTGTTGTGTTATAAATGGTTCGGATGATTTCGTAGACATGAGAGGATACCAAGGAGTCTAACACGTCAGTGTCAGTAAGGCGATACCAATATTCCAGCGGATTATGGTGCAAAACATACCAGGGAGTTCGAGTAGGTAGAGCTTCAACAGACTGGCGACAGTGGGAACATCAAATTCGGAGAAGACTTCCAGCGAAGGAGGCTTTCCATTGTTGACTTTGGCGCGCAGTTTGTGAGTGTCCTTGAGGGAGACTTCATGAAGCCATACCCCACGACGAGCCTCATCGCCCTCGAGATCCGGGTAATGATGATCCAGATACGTTAGCAAGGTAGTGACAATGATCGGCACACGCTTCTTATCCGCCCGAGCACGGGCCTCGAGATCAACACCAAATGTTTGCTCATCGACTTTGTTGTAGTAGTTCTCGTAGGTCACAACCTTGGGGACAAAGCTGCCAGTCCGATAGTTCTCCAGCAGGTAACGGAGGTCGCCCAGCGGCTGGACGGTCTCCTGATAAAGCATCATGTTGTCTACAGTAGATTGCAGACTGGGAATGACGTTGCTGATGGTACCAGAAAAGTCCAACACCACGGTCTTGATAGCCTTGAGCCTGTCAAGCTCGCAACGCTCGAGGAACTTGAGGTGCAGAAAGATGGCCTCCTCGAGCTCACAGCGCATCTCATCCAACTTCTGGACCGCAGCCTTGTACTTCTCATCCGCCTCTCTGGCCTCACGGCGCATGCGCTCAGACGGAGTCTCGTTGGGGCGCCCATTGTTGACGCCGGGGATGTTCCAGTTGGCAAGGTACTCGCTCACGGCACCGACAACTGGCGAGTCGCTTCCTTCGGATCCGTTGGATAGGGGCATCGAGAATGTTCGGCTAACGGGGGCCTTCTTTTCCGGAACACCGGCCAGCTTGAACGCCTGAGGGCGCCATTGGTAGAACATCCTGGAACTGTTGGCGAAAGTGTTTCCGACATTACCGATCAGACGCAGAAAGCCGTGGGTGATAAGATCCTGGCCGATTCTCTCAGCGTAACTGATGCTCGTGGTGCCCATATGCCGCTGCAAGTATTCGACAATATCCGTACCAGCCGATGTGTTCTGGTACGTTCCCAGGATTGGGACCTTGGTTTCGCCTATCTTGATGTTGTTGAGCATGTGGGCGAGGATCTTCTTGATCTGGTCAGGCGAATAGGTCTCATCGCCAATCTCGTACGGGTCGTCATCTTCCTCCTCCTCGGGCTCCACCTTGATTTCGGGAATTGGCTGCTTGGGCTTCGGGCTGGCTGCCGATTCGGGGTCTTGGAAGGCCAACTTGTTTTCTTCCTCGAGATCCTCTACCAGGCGGCACTTGTTGAAATAGTTGCTGCGCAGCTTCTTGACAACTTCGGCTTGTTTGTCGTGGGCCTTGATCTTTGCCTGGAGCTCTTCCTGCGAGTTTTGTAGCCGAGATTCGTGGGCGTCGCACCAGCGCGTAAAGGGGTTCACAACTAGGTCTCGAATGTTTTGCGCAATCTTCTTGTGGTTCTTGGAGGCGTCCTCCATCTCGGTCCGCACACCTTCATAAGCCTGGCGGGGAATAAGTTAGTCAAAGCTATCTCGGCCAAGATGAAGCCTGGTCTTTGCCGGCATGTGATTCGTACCTTGCGCACGCTTGCGCCATCGTCGCGGTTGAAGCCATTTGGGATCTTGTCAACAGCAGGGGCAATTTCGGATAGACGCTGACCATATACGTCTTCGGCTTCGGCGCGCATGCGAGCGATGGTCAGGAGTTGGCGGTTTTCGACCACGCCTTGCTGGAGCTTGCCAAACAGGACCCCGAGGCCTGAGCACATCTGCGTCAGCACGGCCGACAACGACGGATAGTCAGCGGATTTACTGGGGACAGCCAAAACTACTTACCTGCGGCGTAGTCGTTGGACCAGAAGGAGTCCGCGAAGCCCGGCATTGTGGTGAGGAGGGCTATCGCTCGATAGGGTGTGTCGGTGGTATGTAGCTGAGACGATGATGTTGGGATGAATTAACAGCGGGATGTGGGAAAACTTGTGGCAGCAGGGGCAGCGAGAGTTTTGGTCGGCGCGCTACACTGGAGTGAGGCTGAGGCAAGCAGGATCCCAGCTGATAATCCTCGCCTAGTTCTGATTGAGGAGAGGCCGGTGAATACGGTATACGATCCGTCAGGGTAGTCCAAGTCGGTCCGGGGTGGTTGATTCCGTCAGTGTCGTTCTCGAGAGTTGAACTAGGCGGCGGGAAGGTGGGTAGGTTTGGCGGGTCTGGGATTAAAGGGGGGGCGCAGCGCCGCCGAGTGGCCGGGGATGGAGACGACGCAGGCACCGTGACAGCAGCGGGGGTCTCTCAACGGAGCTCAAATGCCGGTCTCCTTGTCGTGGGATCCAACTATGCGGATATGGGTCGGAATCACTATCTGGATAGTAGACTAGGTAGTGATGAGAATGAAGTTGGCGGTAGTCGCCGACGGAACTAGGAACAAAGAATCTGATACAAGAGCAAAATGGCCTGCTAAAGTGTCAAAGTGAAAAGAAGTTGAAGAGACACTGCAGTGGAGGGGAAGGAGAAGCAAAGTGGAAAAACACAAGGCAAAAGGAGTCGTTGTTGATGTCGCAGTGCGAAATGGCAGTGAGCAGAAGGGACGAACTGGCATTCGTGAAACAGGGGCAACACACAAAACTTCTTCTACCCTACAGCACGCAGATGGATGCACTCAGAATAGGTGGAAGGCAGGATGGTGCGCTTGCAGGTGCGGGCAGGCCGAAGTGGAAGTGGAGGTGCAGGACGGTGTCCACTGGAAGGTGTCACGGTGGGTGTCGTCGGGCAGCCACCTCAGTCTCTTCAGCACACCAATTGATCTCCAGTCTCATCCAGTTCCAAGTTTCATTGGAGGGGCAGCGTCAGAAGGAAGACAGCCGGGTCCACACGTGAGGTACATGTACGCCCTAAAATAACCTCAACGTCCTCGTGTAGGGGTCGAGGGGTCTTGAGACCTGGGATGGAGCCTAGATTTCCCGTGCTTGTTTTCTGGAAAGTTGAAAGATGGTCTGCGGATAGTGCTGGACTGGCTGAGACTTGGGCTGTGAACCCCACTGTCCCGCCCTCCTCGAATGTGCCAAGACTCTTCTCGTTGGATGTCCAGAGTAAGCATCACCATCGGGCAGCTTCGCCGTCAGCAGGGTTAAGGTCACCGATGAGAGACAGAATATGAACGGTTGAGTATTGTGCTTCGGGTTTGTCTTTTATTTGAATGGGTGATGGAGGAACTGGAATTGCCAAAGGCTGTGGTCAGTCATGGATTCTGCACTTTAAAGTGTCCACATATGACGCCAAGATACCCTACAGGTACAAGTAGATCTTAGTGCAGTAACGAGCTCGACGTCGTTGCGCAAGTCTTCATTACTCTTTCTAGGTACCTAAACACCAAGGATTCTTGATTCTTGCCTTGACTTAGATTCTAGATATAGTCACTTGGGACGCAGTGGTATACACGCTTACTTTGCATCTAACTGAAGACGCGTATGCATTTCCAGGTCGCATTATCGATGACATGACAATGCCTCGGACTATCAACTAAGATGAAGTAACCCCGCTAAGCTTTAGGCGATTTCTAATCCTTCAACGACAACACATCGTAAACACTCTCCCCTGTTTACCTACTCTACTCACTCATCTCTTTTCCCTTTTCCCTCATTCATCGCTTTGTCAACCATAACGTTGGTGAAACAGTCGTCCTTGAGAAGATGAAAGAAGAAAAGCCCCGCGATGTCGGGGATGTTGAGCGCTTATCCGCCCCCAACACGCGCCAACGGCGAGGAGTTGGCCGCAAGTTCTGGGGCGCCGTGATTATCTCTCTTTTGTTGCTTCACCTTCTCGTCCGACCCGCTAGCTATGGCATGTCGGGTTGCCTGTCGGGTTCCTCTAGTGAGAAGAGCATTGAAAAACGCGTGAAGCGTATCCTCAAACACACTCCATTGATCGGTATGACCAAAAACTGTTATCCCAGATACACCAAATACTGACAAAGGGTCTAGATGGACACAATGACCTGCCAATCCTGCTGCGAGCCGCCTTCAACAACCACATCAATGAAAAGAACTTCACCACCGGCTGGGAAGACGGCACGCTTCCCGGTCATGTCGACCTTGCACGCCTGAGAGCCGGCATGAACGGAGGGGCCTTCTGGAGCTTGTTCTGGCCCTGTCCTGCCAATGGCTCCGATTTCTCTGACGAAAACTATCTGCCCGGTTGGTTCAACCCTTCGTTCAGCCTTACTGCATAGCACACAAAGAGAAAAGAGTCTGACATTATCCCTTCCCCAACATACAGCCGTCCAGGCTACCCTCCAACAGATCGACCTAGTCGACCGCCTCAAATCCGCCTACCCCAAGGACCTCGGGCCGGCAGTCTCCAGCAAAGCCGCCTACAAAGCCTGGAAGCACCACAACCAGCTCATCTCGCCCATGGGCATCGAGGGTCTGCACCAGATCGGCAACTCGGCCGCCACGCTGCGGCGGTACCACGCCCTGGGTGTCCGCTACGCGACCCTGGTCCACAACTGCGGCAACAAGTACGCCGACGCGGCCCTCCAGGAGAACCCGTTCCAGAAAGCCCCCTCCTTCTGGGGCGGCGTCAGCCCCGCCGGCCAGCTGCTCGTCAACGAGATGAACCGCATCGGCTTGATCGTGGATCTGGCCCACACCAGCGTCGACACCATGAAGGACATCCTCGGCGGCGGTTCTCCTGACAAAAAATGGAACGGCAGCAGGGCCCCCGTCATCTTCAGCCACTCGAGCGCCTACGCGCTGTGCCCCCACCCGCGCAACGTGCCGGATGATGTCCTTCGTCTGGTCAAGGAGCGGAACTCGCTGGTTATGGTCAACTTCTCGCCGGACTTTATCTCGTGCGTGGCGGCGCCGGAGAGGGACGATGGGCTGCCGGATTTTTACCCGGCCAACGCGACTTTGGAGCATGTGGCTGAGCATATCATTCACATTGGCGAGCTGATTGGGTATGATCATGTCGGTCTGGGCAGCGATTTTGATGGGATTCCAGTAGTCCCGAAGGGGCTGGAAGATGTCTCGCGCTATCCGGATTTGGTGGCCGAGCTGCTTAGACGCGGTGTTAGTGATGCGGATGCGAGCAAGGTTGTGGGCGGTAACATCCTCCGCGTGTGGAGAGATGTTGAGCTCGTGGCGGCTAAGATGCAGTCTGCTGGTGAGCCGGCTCTGGAGGATGATCTGCGAAACTTGATGCCAGAAGAGTAGACATCTGAATGGACGGCGGCACGTAGTGGAGATCAACGTGTTTCCGCATACTTTGGCGGCGTAAATAGCTGTAAGATTAGCCTTTAGGTTCTAGGCGGCTTATATATAGATACAAGACCTGGCTAGCATATAGACTGGAGAATTGGGTATCATAGAGGTCTATCGTGATCCGAGTCGAAAAAAAAAGTTGCCCTTGTTTTGTCTTGATCCGATCAATTGTCCTACAACGCCGCGCCCAATTCCTCTCGCGTCTCAGCGTGGTTTCGTTCTGGCTTGACGTATCGTACACTGAGTTTGCCTGTCTGCCTGCCTGCCTGCCTGCCCTAAAAGCTCGACATCCGGCTAGGCCAGGTCAGGCACAACCCGTTCTCTGTCCATGCGATTCATCCCACGGCCCGACCATCGAAGCAAGTGTCGAGTAAAGAAGTTGCCCCAGGTATATCCAGATGCCGTGATGTTCTCCAACACTCCCATCACCACCACCGTCCCGCTCAACCGTGGCGCTCGATCTTGTTGAGCTTCCTGGCGTTGGCGATCTGGTTCCTCGTCTGCTGACCGCGCACGGGCAGACCCATGGCATGGCGACGACCGCGGTAGGTACCCATGTCACGGAGACGCTTGATGTTGTCCAGAACCAGCCTCCTGGCGTCGTTCTCGATCGTCATGGTCGACAGTTCGGCCGTCAGCGCAGTGACGACCTTGGGCGGGAGGGTGCCCATCTTGGCGCGCGGGTGGATGGAGTATTTGGCCAGAATGCGGGCAGAGGCCTGCTGGCCTAGGCCGTAGAAGCTCTCGAGAGCTTTCTGTGGTTCGGAAGCTGGGGGTTAACCGGGGTGGTTCTTCTTCTTCGGGATCGTGGGAGTGCAGTGCAGCAGAGGAGGGACGAGGACGAGGGCGCGCACCTGGACGAGCTTGTGCTCATTGAAGTTGACTCCCAGGATGAACACCTAGTAATGGAATGTCAGACTCTTTCTTGGACAGCAACAATCTGGGGAATCATAGGGGCCGTAGGTACCATCTTGTTAGCCGACGATAAGTCACCTTGTCGCAATGGGCATAACTCGGTTCAGGAATCGCGGAGGAGTCTCGACTCTCCAGCAACCGCAACTCGCGATATGGAACCCGGGCGTGCAGGCTTGCCGGGCAGGCGACGGATCGTGGGGGAGCCCGCATTGGCCGGTGAAAATCCGCAGCGGAGCATCGGGGCCTCGGAGCAGCTGGCGCTTGGCATTCTGCCAGCTGGCAGCTTAAAAGTTACCAAGCGCAATGTACCTCTGGAAACACTTTACCGTATGAGTCTTGCGAAAAGAAAGCCAAAATCTCATGGCGATGTGCCAGATGCAGATGAACAACCACTCACCATAATCCCAACCAAAACAAAATATGACGGTCGACTTTACTGCGAGGCCGGAAAAGGCTCTTCCATACTCGGATGATTTTTCATCTGCGGACGAATATGTCGACAGCCTGCTGGACTTTGCGACCATTTCACACCTTTTCCAGTTCCTCTGTGGTGGTGTTCACATCCTTGACTTCTTCACCAGCGAGCCCGGCCTCTTCGTCTCTGCAGTGCCCAAGGAATGGCAGGATTACCTTGTGCAGACCGAGCCCATGGTCCTTTTGGATTTCTTGATGAGAGATGATCTCGACGCACTTGCCGGGCAAACTGGCCCCGGACAGCCTCCCGAGACGCTTGTTCAGTATGTCAAGGACATCAGGAAACTTTCTTTGCGCCGCTCCTTCCAGCCAAGCAAGCCGAAGCTACCAGTTCTACCTCGGCAGGTAGCTCTGGGCATGAACACCAAGAAAGTCCACGAAGTCACTCACTTTTCCGGATACATCGACAGGCTCTCTGAGGACGTCGCTCGGGTTAGGGGAAAGGAACTGACGCACTTGGTAGACTTCGGCAGTGGCCAGAATTATTTAGGCCGCGCTCTGGCGAGTCCTCCGTACAACAAGCATATTGTTGCCGTGGAGAGCAAGGAGGCCAACACAGCAGGCGCCAAGGATCTCGATATCCTATCCGGTCTGGCCGAGAGGGAGAAGAGGATACGCAACAAGAAGCTCTACCATCGTATTATGGAAAGCGTAGATCCGTCAGAAGCCAACGATGAAGAAGCGTTGAAACGCGCCGCAAAGGCATTGGGTGTGGCAGACGAGGATATTGCCACCATTGACCTCCGATCGAGGAAGGAGCTTCAGGCCACTTATGCGCGGGAGGAAGGAAAGGGCAGCATTGAATATGTCGTCGCCAAGTTGGGAGATGCCGACTTGGCTCCTGTAATCTCCCAGCTGGAGTACACGGAAACTCACAGCGAGGATGAGCTCAGCATGATGGCCGTGTCCATTCACTCATGTGGCAACCTCTCTCACTACGGCATCCGGTCTATGGTTCTCAACTCATCCATCCACGCCGTTGCAATCGTTGGTTGCTGCTACAACCTTCTCACCGAAAAGCTGGGACCTCCGACTTTCAAGCCTTGCTTCAGTCGGCCAACCCTTCAGCCACTGAATGCTCGTGTGGTCAGGGAGTCCGAGAGACGGGATCCCCAGGGTTTCCCAATGAGTGAGAAACTCTCTACCTACAATGACCAAGGCATTCGACTCAACATCACAGCCCGTATGATGGCGTGTCAAGCTCCCGGGAACTGGACCGACAAGGAGAGTGATGCCTTCTTCACCCGCCACTTTTACCGCGCCGTCTTGCAAAGGATATTCCTAGACAAGGGTGTCATTTCCAAGGTTTACCACGGGCCCAGCGAGGGCGAAGGTGATGAGGGCAACGAGAGCCCCTTCAACTTCAGCACCAACCCCGTCGTAATCGGCTCACTCAGGAAGCAATGCTACACCTCCTTCAGCGCGTACGTCCGCGGGGCGATCACCAAGCTGACGACCAACACGGACTTCAGCCAGTACAGCCAGATCGTCCGCGAGAAGCTGAGTGACATCACCGACGAGGAAATTGCCAAGTACGAGGCCGCGTACCTGCCCCGCAAGAGGGAGCTCAGCGCCATCTGGAGCTTGATGGCCTTCAGCGCGTGCGTTGTCGAGTCCCTTATCGTGACCGACAGGTACCTGTTCCTCAAGGAACACTCTGATATCGTACGCGACTGCTGGGTGGAGACGGTGTTTGACTATGGCCAGAGCCCCCGGAACCTCGTCGTCGTTGGTATCAAGAAATAAAGAAGATGTGTAGGAAATAAAACGTTGTCGGATGAGTGCCTCCTCTTCCCCAGCCACCTCTTTCTTTTACGCATATACACATTCCCTTCGGATATTGTACCCCTGGGATATTGCGGGGTGTTGCACGACATTTGACTTCTTGACCTGATATATCTATCCTGTGTCCATCCAGGTTATCCCCTTTGCCTATCTATCCACCAGGGGGGTATTCCGCAAATGGAGAGAGTTGCAGGACTGTCGTTTCGAACCTCTGCACGCCTTCGGTCCGGCTAGTGGCCGCATTCTTCTTCGATAGGGAACTGCCAGTTAGCATGTCGCCATAGGTTGAGGCGATCTGCTCCACGCTGCAGTATACCCCTGGATCGGAGAGCTTTGTAGCCTTTTGCAATCTGCCATTGCATCTTGAGCTGAATTAAGGAGACTCGACATTCCGATGGCCATCAAGTGTGGTCTTGGTCTGCCGCATGTTTTAAGAGCTCACATCACATTTTTCGACAACTTCCTCACAGACAGACGCTGCCCCCAGACAAAGTAAAAGTCAAACTCGGGCCGATATAGGATGTTCAACCCTTCTCTTCCGGGTGGCACAAATCCGGGTACCTCGACCTGTCAACCAGGAACATATGCGCCAGAAGCAGAGCAAACCGGAACATACAGTGAGCTCTTTTGGCCAATCATACGGGAACCAACAAAGCTTTTGAAACAGGGCGTTCTTTGCTGCGCTATCTCTCGTCGCACAAAGGCGAACCCAAGTTCTCGGTGTGGCTTCTGTCGTGCCGTTTTTTCTTCTTTTTTTTTCGAGATGACCGGTGTGTAACTGGAAGCCATATTATCAGGTGGAGGCTGTCAAGAAGCTGGCTGTTTCTGAAGATGGCCGACATGTGGAGGTTGTATCTGCCTCTACAAGCCCTTTGCCTCAGCAGTTCGTTCAAGAAAACTGATAGATCTCTTTCCCTCCATCTCATGCGCAATGAAGGACCTGGCAACAACTTTCTCACGCTGCACAGCATCCATCCATCACCAACAACACACCGTCGTTCGTCTCTCTCAAATCGACATCACACTTCTCCTACTGGTCGTCGTCGTTGTCTTTGCAGCAGCGACCCGATCCGATCCAGGCTGGAGGTGACCAAAAAAGGAAGGGGAGGGGAGGTGCTCACTGGTTCGGGATTTGATCTGTCTTTTTTGCGCCACAATAGAGATTTCCCCCACACTACGCTTCTGGGACCACCCCAGACGAGTGAGATCTTTTCTCTCCCCACGCCGGTCAACTGCCATCACATTCGAAGTTCATCACGGCGGCTCGCAGGTTGGTCAGTGTGATGGTCGGTTTGGGACAAACTGCGTACGTAGAGGTACAGAGGCGGCGGCTGTTCTGGTGGAAGAGAACCAACGTCCCTTTCGTGAAGATTGTTGTGGTGGTGGTGGTGGCGCCAGGTCACCAGCAATGACATGAAACTGAATGGCTGTGAAAGGAACCATGGCTGGCTGGCAGGCAACCTTGAAAGCAAAGCAGAGGTGAGGGAGGTACCTGCGTTTCTTCCTTTGCTTTGACTGCTTTACCTTTCTGCTTGCCTACCTACACAGTACACTACCTACATGCCTAGTGCCGTCATTGTACGTTAGCAAATTATGCATTGTAACCCATTTTTCTTACTGCCGTTCGCTCAGAGTGGTGGTGCTGGATGGGCTTCCTTCGAGCGGAGTTGTTGGTTTTGTGTTTGGGGTTGGTGGTGGTGGTGGTGGTGGTGGTGGTGTGAAGTAGCTGTACATGGACCGACGTCTTCGACTCATGACGTGCTTGGCGATGAATCGAATCGGAGTGAAGGTTCAAATTTCAGTGTACCTAGCTAAACAACCGTAGAGGGTAGATTGAGGGTTGATTCTGTACACCGAAGTCAACACCCCGCAAACAGAAAGCAAAGTGAGACAACTGTCGTCAAGTGTTTCAAAAAAGAAAAAGGCCGACATAGGTTTTAGGCTCGTGGGATTTCGAAGCATCTCGAGAACGCTAGATGTACCCGAGGTGACATGACAAGCGCCCGCGTTTACGTGCAGCTGCGCAAGAATGGAGGCAGATAAAGTGATGAAATAAATGTATAACTGATGTACCAGCATGCACCTCACTCAGATTACCTGGTTCTCATAGAAAGACATTGTTCGCCGGTTTCTTTTTTTTCTTTTTTTTCTCTGACTTTGTCTTGTGATTTTTGTCGGGTTCTATCACATTGATAGAGCACCTTACCGACCGGTACCCCCACCGCCTGGTGCCTGCATCGGACACAACGTTTGCAATTGCACTACCCGAACCTATCGTCAACCCCTGGGTATGCAACCCGGTGACCATTCCAAATATTAAATCAGGGGCTCGCATCTCTTTAGCTTGCATTCAATAGCATCGATAGCCATAGCACTAAAATACTGCATCGCATGCATCATCATATACATATGCAGGTGAACTTCGTCTGCTAGGTTCTTAGTCGGGTTGTCCATCTGAGACTAACTATTTTGGAGTTGGCCAAAGAGGTTCTCGAACACGACGGCGATCATTTCCCAAGTCCTCCACTTTCACCACTTGCACCCCCCGGCTTTACAGCACAATCACAGGTACCTCTACAGGTACCTTATCAGTTCGTCTCCCGGGCCCAGACGCGGTCCTATCCCCCCTCCCCCCTCCCCCACCGATCTCGGGTCCTCCCCCGCCAAGCTTTTATCTCACAAAGAGAGCAAGCAGACAGCAGTTGGAGAACCGAAGGAACTGAAGTGGAACTGGAGAAGCAAGTCACACGCTCACTCCTCTTCCATTCAGGTCATCACCTTGACGAACTTCCACTTGTTTCCGATGTCCTCATCATTTCCCTAATTTCTTTCACTTTTAGACTTCCTCCTATCCACCTCGAATTTCTTTAATACCTAGGTACCCTTACCCTTCTGTCTCTATCTCTCTCCTTTTGGTTGGGACTTTGACTCATCCATCCATCCTTTCCACTTTCACAATCTCCTATCTTATATACTTTGACGATACCCCACCCATTTAGTTTCCTTCCATCTCGCATCCTCGGTGACTGGACTCGCGGCTCCTTCAGTCCGACCGAGCCTACACTATTTCAACAAAGCTATCTACCTACCAAATTCTCCTATCTATCTCCTATCTTCCGGATAGACAATCAATTCAATCAACCAACAAGAACACTTTGTGACGGACTGCATTGGCCGTAACGGAACAGATCGGGAGTCGAGACAGTCACCTACGGTACCTAAAGGACTAGAGGACCCCTCAAAACGCAACCATACATACCTCGCCTTTCAACTCACTTTCACCTTCCCGTACCCAGGTGTTACTCCAAAACTGTTTACGAACTCCTCTTTTTCGAGACGTCACAAGGTCACACCTTGATCACCTCATTTTTCATCACTCCTTCGACACCATTCATCTGATCTTTTTAAGGGGATAAGTCATCACAGAGAGACAAAAGTGGCAAGGGTTCCCTCCTGGCTGTCTTGCTAAAACCACCAAGGCGTGCCTTAGGTATCTTGCGGGAACCATCAAAGAGAACTCCAAATCAAGGGAAGCTGTCAACACACACTCACTGCTATGAACGCACAAATAACATTCCTGGTAACTATACGCCTTCCTTCTTTTTGATACCATTTCCACATCACAATTAACTGACCATCTCGAAAACAGGATGGAACCCTGAGTCTAATCCACATCCCCCTCCCCCTCTACTCAACCTTCCTCCAACCCATCCTCCAAATCCTTCTCCCACCAAGCCAACCATTACCATCAGCATCACCATCTCCAACAAACTTCCACCACCAAGATGAAACAACCTTCCTAAACATCTCCATCACCCCCCTCGAATGCTCCATCGTCTGCCCCTCCTCCTGGGCCCGCACCGTCTTCGAGCCCGCCATCGCGCGCCTACCAAAGGACCAAGCAAAAACTATTTCGGTTTCCAAGGACGCCTACGCCGTTTTTTCGGTCATCAGCGCGGGCATGGACGCCGGCTCTCGCGTCGTCGACTTGACTTGCCCCCTTGCCTTGGCGGGGATCCCGATCTTTTTTATTACCACGTATTACTCGGATTTCATCCTGGTGCCGACGAAGGATCGGAGAGCGGTGGTGGAGACGTTGAGGGCCAAGGGGGGGTTTGTGTTTGTTGAGGAGGAGGGGGGAGATGAAAATGGGTTTGATGGGTACGGGTCGAGGAGGGGGTCGGTGACTATGACGGCTGGCATGGGGTATCATCATGCCAGGGGATCAAGTGGAAGTGGTGGGATTAGCGGGCTGATGACGCCGATGACTATGCCGACTACGCCGCCGCCTTCGGATGCGGGTGAGCTGCAGCTCAAGACGTTTGAGACGCTCAAGAGGCGGAACGTGGTGCCGTTTGTGGAACCCGGGTTGAGGCTGGTGCATTGCTCGGGGAGGGAGAAGACGAGTATTCACGGAGGCGGCGGGGGCGAGGGCGGACGTGGTCATGGACATAGTGGAGGGAGTATCTCGATGACCGGCGGCAACGGCGGGACGGGCTATGGCGGCGAGATTGGAGACGGAAATGGTGGTGGTGGTTATCCAAGAAGGAGGAGAAACAGCTGGATCGACACGGTCGACACCAAGCTCTACACGAGCATCATCTCGGCGCTGGTGTCGCAACCACGGTTTTTGTCTGTAACCCTGGCGCAGGATGACCCCCCTTCGCTGCTGCTGGACAAGGCGCTGGTGGACCTGTTTGGCGACTCGCTGGTGGGACCGACGGAGGGCACGCTGGTACCCATCTTTCTCGACCTGGTCAACTTGCCGTTCGAGGCAACGGGCATCGTTTCGGGGGTTGCCGGGAGGTTGGTCAAGGACATGCCTATGGCGGAGAGCGCGGAGCTGTCGTATTTGTCGACGGCGAGGGCCGGCGCGGTGATCTTGTCTTGTGAGCAGGCTGTGACGGCTCTGGGCATCTTGGAGCCATTGCTCAAAAAGCAGGGGTGAGTGACTCCGTGATCGTTGTGATGCGTGGCTGAGAAGGGCATGTTGGCGTTGCGTTGGCGTTCTTTTCCGTTGGCCTTTGGCATGGTGAGCCCAGCTTTGAGAATGGTCATTCATGGTGAAAAGCCCAAAAGTTTGCACATCTCGACTCATTTCATGGCGTCAAAAACCGGCGCGAGGGAGGATAATTGTGCGTTGGCTGTAATCTTCGGGAAAAGTTGCATAGTTGGACGGAGCTGGATGGTGTTTTGATTGTGATATAGCGAATAATTCATTTTGATTTCCGCTAAATACCTTTCGGTGATTATTTGGTCGTCAGTCCTTGGTGTATCTTGCTGTGTCGTTACTGTCAGCTTCGATCAACCATCACCGCCACAACTGAACCAACTCATTTCCCACCCTTCTTCTTCCTCCCCTCCTGCTTGTTCTCCTCCTCCACCAACCCCGCCCTAACAAACGCATCCCTCGCCGCGCCATTAATCAGCGCAAACCTCCTCGGCCCCAGCTTCTGGCCTCCATACCACCGCGTCACCACGACCATGGTGTCCCACAGGTCCATCAGCTGCATCAGATGCAGCAGCCTGCCGCCGGCCGCCGTCTCGCCGTCGTCGTCGCAGTCCTGGAACGACGTGCCGTTCGGCCCGCGGATCCGCCACGCCGTGATGTTGTGCGTGGCCGCCCGCACCCGCTTGTCCGACGCCAGCAGGTGTTGCAGGTACTGCGACGCTTGTGCCGGAGAGGAGACGGGTGCGCAGCGGGCGATGAAGGTCGATTTGAGTTCGATTAGGGGGAGGGAGAGGGTCCAGGGGGGTTCGGGACCCAGGTCTCCTCCTCCTCCTGTTTGTGTGGCGGTAGAATCTGACGAGAAGGCGTCATGAGTTGCTGCTGCTGCGTCGTATGATGATACCCTCTTTTCGTTTTCTTCTTCTTCCTCCTCGTCCTCCTTCTGCGCTGTGGTGACTGCGGCTATGAGTTCCTTCACTTGCTCAATGGCGTCGAACAGACAGACTTGCCCCGGCTCGTACACCTCGCCGACTGCGTCCCGGAAGAGAGCCAGGTCCCGAGCGGCGGCGCCGCGCTTAGCGTGCTCACCGGAGGAGTGGGTGCCGAGAACGACGGGTGGTTCGTCGGGGTAGGCTTGGGGGAACTGCAGACGGAGGGTGGATGAGGTGATTTCGCCGGGGAGTGTCAGGATGTAGGTGGAGGGTGAGTCGTCGGCTGGGATGAGGGTGCCGTCGCCGTAGATGGAGTTGATGGCTTCGAGCTCGTCGGCTAGTTGTTCGGACATCGTGATCTCTCGTATCCAATGAGCGCCGAGCTTCACTTGTTGGTTGTGGTTTAAGATCCGTTTTGTTTGCTGACTGGGCTTGAAAATGCTTTAACTTTGTGACTCCGTCTTCATTGAGCTTGTTTTCTCTCGCTACTCATATGAATGGCCCGATATCGCCGTATTGTAAAGAGTTTTGAAGATGTGATGCAAACGCCATCATGTTAGAGGCCTACCAAGAAGTTAGTGAGTTCCAAGAGATATTTACAGAACAATAGCGTGGAGGGGTAGGTACCTGTAAGTGCGGGTCCACTTTCTTATCTCCATGTACCTGTTCCTTAACGACCTGTGACCAAGGTACATCTGCACGCAGGAGCTCGATGTGAACTGTTGACTTCTGGTTGTCAAAGAATGGAATGTCGAAGATGCATAAGTATGCAGCCGGAGATGCACAGTCAATGCTCAGACGAAGTTTTACCGGCTCACACAACCACATCGAACATGGTGAAGAAAGGTGTTATACACCAAGTCAAGTACCTGAAATAGACCGACTCTACCCAATCAATGTCACCCCCATGACAGGTCCACATCGCCAATCGCGTTCCAGGGGCATCACCCATCAGTGCCGGTCCCCGTCCGAGATCGACACCAATTGGTTCCAATTCCTGTCTCCAGGGGCCACAAAAAATCCCCACGTTTCGGGCTCCCGCCTTGGACATTGCAGGTCTTACGACGCCGAGTTCGAGTCCGGCGGAATCGGTGAACCGTCAAACTTTCAACACCCTTTTTGTTACTCCTTTTTTTGGTGATATTCTTGTTTTAATCTTATTGTTTACGGGCGCACAGAGGCGGCATCACGATACACGGCTTGAGATCTATGCGCCGTACTACCAGACGCGCCAGCACTCGACAATCCGTTCTCGACGATCCCATCCGACCCCCTTTTTCTTAGCCGTAGGCATTTTTTGGATACCACAACACCAACGCGAAGCGTGACGATACATAGTCTTTGCGACGACATATACACGGTCGCGTCCTAATCATACGTATCTCGATCCGGCCTACAACGCGCCTTTCACCTATCACACGCCGACGTAATGTGGTGGTGGCTCACGGCCCTCTCGGGCAGCATCACTCCCCTCTTCCTCGTCCTCTCGCCCATCCTCTCCTATGGCGACCAAGCGCACTCCATGCACAAGTCCAAGTCCAGCGCCGGCTTCTCTTTGGACATTCCCTTGATTATGCTTGTTGCTTCTTTGCTCAGGTTAGTTGCGCCCCAGTCCTAAGGCCCGGATTGCGACTTGCGACGCCAGCTAACATCCGAGATTCACAGGATATTCTACTATCCCGGAGCCAAGTATGATACCGCCCTGCTCATCCAGTCCCTCATTATGGTCGGAGTCCAAGTCGTGCTCCTCAAGGTCGCGCTGGACCACCGCCCTGCCCCATCTTCCAGGGGAGGTGACGCCGCTGTTCCCTTCGCGAAGGCGCAAGACGAAGAGTACCAGCGCCCATACAACTTTTGGCAGTGGAAGTCGCCCAAGCCGTACGTATTCCAGTTGCTGTCCGTTTTGATATGACGTGAAAGCTGACCCACTTAAAACACAGGTACTGGCAATTCGTCTTCTACCTCTTCGCCGGCCTCGTCGTCTGCCAAATTCTTTTCTCGCCCTTCGAGTCCCTCTACATGTCCTACTCCTCCCTCATCGGCTACATCGGTCTCTCCATCGAAGCGACCCTTCCCATCCCCCAGATCCTCGTCAACCACAAGTCTCGCTCGTGCAAGGGTCTCCGCGTCTCGGTCTTGGCCATGTGGTTGGCCGGTGACGCCATGAAGATGTTCTGGTTCTTCTCTTCGTCCTCCGAGATCCCCTGGTCCTTCAAGGGCTGCGGTATCTTCCAGGCCTGCTGCGACTCCTACCTTGGCGTCCAGTATCTGATGTACGGAAGCGGCGATGGGGCCCCGGGTGCAATTAAGGATCACCCGCTCGAAGACTACCCCGTGCCTGGGAGCCACAGCGTGGTTACTGGCCGTGAAGGTGTTGCGGCGAGGCGGACATCGAGCGCGGATAAGAGGATAATATAGAGGGTAGAAGAGGGATTGTTTAGAGTATTATCAATAATGTAGAATGGCTGCGAGAAGACTTTTGGCTGCTTCTTATCAGCATCGGCTTGGAGAGCTGGCTACCTATAGTTGGATATCCTTTGCACTGTTTTTCTTTGACTGTCTGTATTCATCAGCCTCAAATCTTGCTCTCATCCCTTGCACCAGAAGCGGCGGCCTGTCCTGTTCGAGATTGTCCAGTTGCTTTTCAAAGAGTAGCTGTGCAACCAATCATGCGCCCAGGATCTTGGGTTTTTGTTTGCTTGGATTTGGACGAAGTCGGGGGCCGCGAATTTGTCAGGGGTGGGCAGCTCACCCCTGTCTACTCTTTTGGCTGGTGAAGCTCTGATAGTGGACGACATCCAGCCACGTCAGGATGGCTGACTGAAGGAGCTTCAAATCCCCCAATATCAGCTCTAGAAAAGTTCCTGAAGAATGCTTAAGATTCAGGAAAGTTTCCTGTGATCTCTACTCTCAAAAGGCCCCCAGGACTCCGGTGCCGCAGCCGTCCGATACCTGCCCGTCCAAGTCCCGGGCAAACAAATTCGAACCAACGCCCACCACCGAGTGGAGTGCAAAAAGAGCGGCAGTCCACTCATCTCACCATCAGCCAATTCTCCCCTCCTTCCAGAATTCGCTTGCAGCCAAAAAAGTTCCCCTGATTGAGAAGAAGTGGGGGCCGACAAAGTAAACAAAGCCGCGGCCAAGCTTATTGCTCTGGGCAACATCACACACAACCACAAACCTCTTTTTGTTTACATCACCGAAAAGGGGGCTGCGGGCCAGTCAATACAGTTCGGTTTCACTGGCAAGAGAATTCGGCTTTTACATGCTCTACTTCAGTACCGAACAGCAATTTCTGCTCTGGGTGCTGGACCTACGGTAGGGCAACACCTCGACGGCTGATAGGCCTCAAGTCTGTGTCTGCTTGCCAAACGGACTGGATGCGCGTCTGGCGTTGAGAGTTGGCTGATTTACAGGTAAGTCATGGTCAACTTCAACACGAGTTGTGCATTCAAGAATTTGCTTTCCTTGTGTTGCTCTTGTCCTTCGTTTTTTTCCTATTTCATGTTGACATGTGCTCATTGATGTTCAAGATCATATCATCAAATATGGGCTTACCCACACATGAACCCTATCTGATTTCGAGATTTGCTCCTCAAGCACATCCAGGATCAGAACTTTCCTTGTATGCCTTCCAGATCCCTGAATCGCCCTCAATGCCTTGATATAGCTCTCAAGTTGACACAAATCAAGTTGTTGGCACCATCCATTTCCCTCGGAGTCACATCATGGGGCTTTCTTCTCCCCAGTTGCACTCCCCGAGTCTGTTTGATACTCATCACCAAGAAATCGTGCGCTTTCTTTGTCCAGTGGGCCTTCACAAGTGAACTTGGGCTAACCATCATCATCAGCGGCTACCTATCTGGCCTCAAGTTTGAAAGTCGGACCAAATTCGAAGTCACTGGCAGGTATGTTTGCTTTCTGAATTCTAGGCCTTCCATTTGCCGTCATCTATCGACCTCGAGGTACATCGGATGATAGAAGTCCTCGGAAAATTACTATCCGATCTGAGCCCTCCCGTTGCCCATGACTCCCACTTTCAATCTTTTACTGCTCTACCACTTTCAATCTTTTACTGCTTAAAATTCTCGTCGTTTGGACCTCCACCTTTCACCCCGCCCTCCCCGTTCTCTCTTTGCTCCTCCCACCATCAACGAGTACCGAGGAACATATCAAACAGTACATCAACAGGCCATTCACTGGTAGACCGGGTATATATATATACTTATTTCTTCTACCACAGCTTACTCTTCTCCCGAACAAGACGCGTCAACCTTCTCGGAACTTGAACCAGGTGACTGAACTACGGCAGACTGTCGACCCTCTTGCAACATACTCAGTTCGTACCCTCCCAATCACACTCGCTGCGCGATACCGACTAACAATCTCATGGTAGAATCAAGATGCCGGCAAACTTCAAGACCTACGAGGCCCAGGCGCGCCTTCTGGCCGCAGTTATCGCGGCCCATCCTGAGCTCAGGCTCAATTACAAGGGTAAGAACACATAATTTCTCTGTTCCTTCACCTCACTTCTTTCCACGGTGATTTCTGTTCCATGGTCCTCGGTTATCTCACCTGTTCGGCGCCTCCAACATGACCGTGTCACCCAACCATCACCAGTTCCAGCTCTTCCAGTGGTCGAGTCACAACTCAAGATGCTGATGAGATTCCAGCAATCGCACAGCACTATGGCAAGTCCGCAACCATGAGCGCCATTGAGCATCGCTTCCGCCCTGTCCGTAAACAGGCGGATTGCTTGCGCCTTGCTGTCAGCAGGGGCGATGATCCGGAGGAGATTGACATCCTTGAAAACGGCGGTATGAAGCATCTTGACAACACGAACCACTCACTTCGTCATCAGTCTTCGATTTCTGGGCGTTTCATTTTCACCATCATTTTACATCATTCTCGTGGCCTTCCTGAACATCGCTAACATTGTCTTCCTCCAAGAACTTGCCAAATACTTCGGCGAATCCACCGCCGACGGCCTCCAGTTCCAATTCCGCAACATCAAAGCTGGCGCTGAAGCCATCAAGAACGCGGTCGACAACGGCCAAGACCCGGTCGAAGCTTTCAACAACGTCGGCTCCGGCTCAGGAGCCGCCAACAAAACGCCCTCAGGCCGCAAGCGTGGCCGTCCCGCCGGCACTCCGGCTTCGGGCAGGAGCCGCGCTGGAGCTGGAACTCCCGCCACCGGCAAAAGTACAACCACTGCCAAGCCGAGAAGGTCAACTGCCAAAAAGGCTAGCTACGTAGAGCCTCAGACGACCACGGATAAGGACGAGTCGGCTGCGTCTGTCGACTACGACGCCTTGGATGACTCTCCCACCGGCCACTTGGCCAAGAAGACGCGTACCACTCCCATCAAGACTGCTTTGCCTCCCAGACGCATGTCTAGCTCTGTTGCGCCAATCGCTCAGCCGGTGTTCAAGACTGAGGCCCTCGATGAGATCTTTGAGGTTGGTGACAGACTGCCTAGCCCGTCTCCTATGCCGCCGGCCACTACTGCTGCAGCTGCTACCACTGCTACCGCCA
This sequence comes from Neurospora sp. CHS-2018a, assembly GCA_009802275.1. Classification (NCBI taxonomy): domain Eukaryota; kingdom Fungi; phylum Ascomycota; class Sordariomycetes; order Sordariales; family Sordariaceae; genus Neurospora; species Neurospora sp. CHS-2018a. The sequence goes on from RAKG01000029.1 coordinate 88,007, forward strand.
ACAACGGCAATACCAACAATGATTATTTCGGTTCCAACATGGCCCAGAACGAGCGCGCCGCATCCGAGTATCACACTCCCGCGCCTGAGTTCCCCCCTACTACTTCTGCCTCTCAGACTCAGACTCAGTCCCAGTCCCAGGGCTTCATCATGAAGCAAGAGTCCATTTCCTACGGCAACGGCGGCATGTCTTTCGATGGTGGAGTGGCTACCAGCTTCGCTTCTACTCCTAGCATGTTCACTGGTGACGGCGGCAACAACGGTTATGCCACCACTACCAACAACGGGGGTGGTTACTCCCAGCAGCAGCAGAGCACCCAGCAATCTGCTGGGTACATCAACATCGTTAGTGACGACGAAGATGATTACTCCCAGAGCGCTCTTGGCACCGCCGTCCGCACCCTTGGAGGACATGGTGGACCTGGAAACTTCAGCCAGACTCCTTCCATGGCCATGGGCATGATGAACAACGGTGGTGACATGGGGTTTTATGTGGATGAGGATCAATATGAGATCTAACGCGGGGCTGCCATGGTTCTTTTACAGGGAGAATACGGCGCATCAACGTCTCTATGAGATCTCCCACTTGAGCTTCTATTTCTCTTTCTCTTCTTTTTTTCCTTCTTTCGGCATTCGGGTTCACAATGGGTTACCAAGGATACGAAAACTTGCTTCTTTGCTCTTTACAAAACAAAAACAGACAAAAAAAACCACATCACGATATGAGGTGGAATGGGATAGTTCTGCTTGACCGAAGACCATGGCTACACAGCCCTGATACCACATTGGCGGCAGGATGGATTTCACTACGATCACGGCGACGAGGATACCATCTATGGAGTCGGGTTTGACAAAGACACTCCACTACGCGGTTGAACCTTTGCGTCTCGGAGTGTACCTCTACAATACTCCCCCACATCCACTTTGAGGAAGATCAGAGCAACTATAACTATCCGGCGAGGGATATGTTTTCCTCCAGGGCAGTGCAGGAGATGATGAGCACGCCAGAGATACCGTTCTACGCAATCATTGCGGGCCAACTCAACCTGGATACTATTCAGGGAGATCTGGCGATATCGCACTGGAGTGGGTGGTTGAGGACTGGAATGGAGCTTAGTCATCGAACATGGGCGGTGGTGAATGGCGTATGGTGCATGGCGAATGGCGAATGGTGCATGATGGGAAGGAGATCTTTGCGGTTATCAAAGAAGTTCAGTGTTTGTAGAGATTCATGTATGTAGGTAAATTTGCAATTCGAACGGTTCGGTTCTTAGATCCATTTGCTCTCTATGTGCCCAATGTGAAATCTCACTGATACGTGAAAGCAGTGTCGGCTTGGTGTTTTTCCTCGTCAACAAAACTCATAAGTTTAACGTCATAAGTTAACAAGGAAAGAGGGAGAGCATGAAGACAAGCGAAGGGTTGCCATATAACCACCGAGCCGCTGATAATTCTTCTACGCTTTTCGTATCTCTACTCACTACAAGTTACACCTATAAGTCTATCAGAAAGGTCAAAGGCAACGCACCCCCACTCGGTTTTACTTCAATGTACAGCACAGTAACCCATCACCTTTTAATGCTTGGTCCCGGCCAACCCGCCTTAGATGCATCTAATCTAAACCTGTCACTGTGAAACACCCTTCAATGCTGTGCAACTTCTTCCCCTCAGACTTGCAACCCTTTTCTGTTCTAGCTCATATCTACTGAAACAACAACTCCCAAAGGCCGTCCTTCTCAACATAGTCATGATGAATCACATTGACCAGCCAAAGATCCTCCTTCAAGTCCTCCAGCAACTTCTGGGTGTCGGATCCCTTTCCGTAGATCTTGGCCCACTCGCCCCAAATGCCAAACGCCTCCTCACTCCACGCGCGGAAGCTGACCTCCTCAATAATCGTCGGCGTAAGGATCTCCTTGCCGGGGAACACGCCCCAGGTGACGGCATTGGTGCTAGGCTCGTGCGGCCTGCGGTCGGCCTCAGCAGTCCCGTCCGCATCGGCGGCCATTCTCGCGCGGAAGTTGACCGTGTCGGTGCTGACAAAGTCGCCGGCGGCGTTGGTGGCGTAGAAGCACACGACGTCCTTCATGTCCGGCTGCTTCAGCTTCGCTTCGAGCACCCGCCAGTCGGCCGAGGGGATGAAGAACTCGACAAAGGCCTTTTGGAAGACGAAGCCGTTCTGGGGGCCCCAGCCAAAGGTGCCGTCGTTGGATCGCAGGCCGTTCACGGCGGGCTGGGAGGCGAGCGACCACCAGCCCTTGGAGTTGAGCTTGACCAGGTTGTCCCGGATGGCTTCCGTCTCGGCGTTGAAGCCCTCTTCGCTCCAGGGAATGGCGGAAAGCTCGCCCTTCAGATGACGGATGAAGATGTTATTAATATCCTCCGTGGTCTTGGGAGAGCCCCACAGCTGGAGCGCCTGGGGGACGGTGACGTGCAGGCTGACGCCGTAGCCGTCGATTTGACCGTAGGCCGGAGACCTGGCGTCACCCCATCTGCCGTTGGGGAAGTCGTCCCAAGTCGCTTCACGGCCCAAGACACCCTCACCTTCGGAGATCGCCAGTGTGTTGGCTCTGGTGTTGACGGGCTCTGCCCGAAGACCGGCCTCCGAAGGCGAAGCCTCATAATCAGGATGCGAGGGTCTCTGGTTGGCCACAATTACCCGATCCCGCGGGTCGGAGCCAATTGAGCCCTTTCTAGTGGACAGGCCCTGGATCGAACGAGTTGGGATCGAAGATCCATTGATCATGAGTTGAGGGAAATCCGGCAGAATGGCAGATTCGTCCTCTTCGGGCGTTCCAGGGGGTATGAGGTTCGTGCGTTCGGCGATAAATGCGACGGCCTTCTCCAAGTTCAGAGTATAGAAGTGGAAGCCTCGCGGGCCAGCTGTCCTGCTCTTGATCTCCTTGATGCGCTCGATTATCTCGCTGACAATTGCAACACCTTCCATCTTGACCTTCTCATCATCTCCCTTTACAGCGTCGAGGCGGGCCATGAGAGCCGGTGGGATCTTGGCGTGGCTGAGTTTCGTCGTTCTCTTGATCATCTGGTAGCTCTGGATGGGCATAAGACCGGGGATGATAATGACGTCCTTGAAGGCGCCACTAGAGTGGTCTCGCAGAGTATTCTCGAAATGCTCGTAAGCGTCGATATCGAAGAAGAGTTGTGTCATGATGAAATCGGCACCGGCCTGGACCTTTTCGACGAGATAAGAGAGATCATGCTCCAAGCTCTGCTCACGAGGATGGCTCTCCTCGGCGTGGCCCTCGGGGTAGGCGGCAACACCAATGCAGAAGTAGTCGCCGTGGTTCTTCTTGATATAGCGGACGAGATCGGCGGCCCAGGAGAACTCCTCGTCATCGGTCGGTTCGGGGTCGTTCTCATCGTGGTATTCAGCAGCCCTAGGGGGGTCGCCTCTGAGGGCAAGAATGTTACGGATTCCGAGGACCTTTGCGTCCTCGAGGGTCTTGTCTAGCAAGCGACGGCTCATGTTTGTGCAGGTGAGATGAAGACATGTTGTGAGGCCCAGCTCGCGCTGGCAGATTTCGGCAAGCTCGAGAGACTTTTGGGCGGTTGAACCTCCGGCGCCCCAGGTGACGTTGACAAAAAGCGGTCTAAGTCCTCTTGCCATACGTTCGAGACGGTCGCGTAGGTTAGCAAAGCCCATAGCGGTCTTTGGAGGGAAGAACTCGAGGGAGAAGTAGTTGCTGTCGGGCGGCAAGGCCGCGACCTTGTCGGTGATCTTCTCCATTGTGTACGGTATCGTGTGTGATTCGGTTCTGTATAATGATATAATGTGTATATATGTCGTTAAGGTGGCCGTCGAGTGTTGAACCTCAGCGGTGGTGTGTTGTTGGTGGTTTGGTTTGGTGGTTGTGGTGTTGAAGAGTGGTGACTCTTTGTCTGTAGAAACGGTAATTACCCCTGCCGCAGGAGTGCAGGTACAAACAACCGTCTCGAGTCTCCAGCGATTGTTGGGATGGCGGGGTCTTTCTTACTCCGCAGTCGGAGGTACAGCTAGGCAAGTACTGACTGATAAGTCAATGATGGATCTCGTCTTCCAGTTGCAAAGGCAGTGCGTCTGTATAAGCATAAATATTGGGATGAAAGCACAGAAAAAGATCAGAGAGATCTACGCAGATGAGAAATAAGTTGCCATGTCCCGGTCAGGTGGTCACTAAGAAAAAAAAACCAAAAAGGACGAAAGGGTTCCCGTCTTTGCCGTCCCTTCTCCAAATGGTACCTTGTCTGGCCGGGAAAGACTTTACCCCACTCCAGGGAAGCTTGTAGCGTGGGGTAGCTCGTCGAATCCCTTGGCTCTTTGGCTCCCTGACGTAAGGCGGCCCTTCAGAGCGGCCAATGGTCGCGGTGACAGCGCGTTCCGTCGCAGGTGTGGGGAACGGCAGTTCTGTTTGCGCCGCCGAGATGCTGCTGAGGCAACCCGACCCGGACATCACATCGAGGACATCAAAGCATATCAGCAACAACACATTGTCGCCTTCAACCAAATAGTCAGTGTTCCATCTGTGGTGACGGAGTTGATGCTGATGAGAACCAAATGTTTGACAGCAATAAGATGACGTGAACTTGGACTGAAAAGAACAAAGGGACAACAACCAGCGGCAAAATTCATTCATATCTTAACAATGAAAGGTTCCCCATACTAACAGAACTCACTGAACGCACCTGCCTACCTATGTCGACTACTCGCTACACGCGAGGATACACACATTGTCTGCCATCCTCCTCCTTCCTTGTGATCAAGACCTCTTCATGTTTCATCCGAGTCAGTTGCTACGCCCCAAGTCAGTAGAAGGTCGGTCATATCCTGTCTGGGCTCTTCGAAAGCGCGACCGTGTTTCTTTAGAGTTTAGGGATCTAGAGAAGCAGCCGAGTTAGCCTCAAGCAACATGAGCCACGCAGGTTTGGAATAAAATTTGATGTATTGCGCAACTCAGATTTATGAATGCCATATCGACTCCTCATATTCAACCCATGACGCTGGGCCCGCGCCCGTGTCGCAAAAGCAACACGGACGGGTTCCGTCATTGTTGAATCGGTTTACCGGATGATGTTCGTATCATCATGAACGCGCATTGGGCCGCAGAAAACGAGAGGCACACTGGGACTTACCATTCGTAAACCGGAGGATCATAGCCATGCGCAAGGCATTCCTATCAACAATGGATGGAGACATGTACAATGAATGCGATGCACATTACAGGGTACGGCCTCGAACCATAGTTTCATCCTGACGGCAATGAGCAGGATACGTAGTACTGTTACAACTACCAGCAGCGAGCCAGAAACAACATTGTAATAAAGGAATATGGAATGTCCGGATCTTGCTTCAGGTCATCATCGCATCATGGACGCCGCGCAAATGGGGCTCTCGTGATGATGGTTTTAAGCAAGGGCAATTTAGAGGAGTTCTTCTTGACTTTCACAATCCGTATCGTCGGTCGCGCGGAAGCGATCAGGTGCAGCCCAACGGTGTTTTTATGGATTTGTGGTCGTGGTTGTGAAGAAGAAGAAGAGAAGGAAAGGGGAACGAAATTTGTCGCGCCATTTTGAGTTGAAATCTTGCACGTTCCACGGGCGGGTCTGCACTTACTGCCACCGCTCACCGCCCATAACGTTGCTGCTGTTCGCAGCCGGTGCTGCCCTGCAGCGTGCCATTGCTGGAAGTGACCAGTCATGTTCCATGGAATCCCGACAGCATCTGGCAGGGTGGGGCTTTCCGAGCTTCCAGCGACGATGTTCTCGGGGAACAGGCAGGCAGGCGGGCAGGGAGAGAGGGACGGCTACGGCTCCCCGGACACAGAAAGAGACAGCGACGGACAGGCCAGAGAGAGAGCAACGAACAATGAGAGACCCGTGACAGTGGATGGTGGACCCGCCACTGCGCGGACCACTTCGCCCTCGGTCGCTGCCACTGGCCACTTTTTGCAAGTAGTCGTCGGTCGCAGGCGGGCGCCCACTGTTCGCCTCGGGGCCATTGCGGTCCATAGGTAGGTCAAGATTTGTTCTTCCTTTTTCACGATTTCCGAATTCCATCCACTCCATCGATCTGATCCAACGTCCCAAGCAAAACCTCCAAAACCCGTCATTCCACCTCGCCCACTAACCAATCCTATTCAACCACCATCTATCATCCCAAAGCCCAAATTCCCGTCCGCGTCGGATCGACCTGCTCGCCTCTGCAATCCAGGAACGCCTGCACCTGCACTCGCCTGTCCCCGTCCTCGATACCCTCTTAGACCTCACCATCAGATACTACTGAGACAGTGACGAGACGGATTGACTAGTAATCGTCGTCACTGCAAAATATTGCCCGCCGCCCTCGAGGTCGAAAGGTCTCACCCTATCACGAATTCCCGTCTACCACCGCTACGGCCCCGGGCTGCCAGATACTTACCTGACATCATTTGCACTACCGCTCCTACTATTACCACCAACTCCGTCATCCTTTCTCGTCGCCGCTGCCGCCCCTGTGCCTGCTCCCGCGACGACTCGAACGACCACTATACGCCGGCTTTCCGCATAATTACAGGCTAGCTTTTCTTGCAGTACGGCATCTGAAGAATTGCTTGCGCCGCCGCTCACTGTGTTGCATTAGTCTTCCGGTGACGAGTATTCTTACATACCCTTTTTCTTTCTTTTCTCTCGTTCGTCGAGTTTTTGGTTCCCGACTTCTCCATGGATACCAACCTATGGAGTCGCCGTACCAAGTGAGTGTCAAGTTTTTTGCGTTTTACCCCAGCACTTCCCCTCTACCTACCCCCCCCCGGCCGCGAGGTCGATCACACATGGCTATAAACGGAAATCAACTCAACACATCCCGAGCCGTTGACTGACATGCCCTTGTTTGCTCTCATAGCTCGAGCAAGCTCTCATTGACAACACCTGGGTCCGGCGGCCAGGTCGATAATTCGTCTTCACGCACATTCTCCAAGCGATTCGGCGGTGATAGCTCGTCGCACGGAAAGACCAACCCCTTCAACTCTATAACTACCCCGGGCGGGCTGGTGTCGCCCACGGCCGGCGCTTCCAGCGCTTTCGGCCKTGGGTCTGGCGCATTCGCCTCGTTCGGTTCAGCCAAGACTCCCAAGACTACCGGCAACCCGTTCGAGACCACCCTCATCGGTCATTCCGCAAAGACACCCTCTGCTGAGAAATCTAGCAAGGAGGGCGGCCTGAGCGGCAAGACCGTCGGGAAGACTGCCTCCAGCGCCTCTCTTGCCGATGCCAACAAGAGGGCCCAGGGCGCAGTGTCCAACTCCCCGAGTTCGGGCCTAAATCACCAGCTGCGCAACAGCTGGGTCTTCTGGTATCGGCCCCCCATCTCGAAGGCCAACGGCTTCATCGAGTACGAGAAGACTCTGCACCCTATCGCCACCTGCGAGACGGCTGAGCAGTTCTTCGCTGTCTATCAGCACCTCAAGCGCCCCTCGGGTCTGCCGCTGGTGTCCGACTATCACCTGTTCAAGAAAGGAATTCGGCCAATATGGGAGGACGAAGAGAACAAGAACGGAGGAAAGTGGATTGTGCGCCTGCGCAAGGGTGTTGCCGATCGCTACTGGGAGGACATTCTGCTGGCTCTGATCGGTGATCAATTTGGCGACGCCAGCGACGATGTTTGCGGCATTGTCCTTAGTGTTCGGAATGGAGAGGATATTCTCAGCATCTGGGCTCGGGCTAATGGCCAGCGGGTCCTGAAGATTCGGTAGGTTTTTACTTACTTTATTGGTTCCGGATAGTCACTCTGGGGATCTTGAGCTAACTTTGGCTAAACAGTGAAACCATGCGCCGGACCCTCTCGTTCCCCTCCGAGACCAAGGTGGAATGGAAGAGTCACGACTCGAGCATTCAGCAGCGCACTGCCATTGAGGAGTCGCGTCGCGAAAAGGCGAACAACCGTGACCATAACCAGGGCGACAAGCGGACCACCAACAGACAGCAGCAGCAGACGGATAGCCGCCCGCAACCTCTGAACACCTAGGCGCGGTTCGACGCGACGTCTATTCATTCAATTTTCCACCGCGCGGCGATTCGCATCATCTAATGATGCTGAAGGCAATAACGTTACAGGACGTGTTAAGCGCGCGTCGGACATGGAGCGTTTTGAGATCAGGCGCTACCTCCGTACCCTCCGTACTTCTTTAAAGTAAGACATATGTACAGTATCCAAACGAAAAAGCAGCAGCAAGCATGCGTTATTGAGTTTTGGGCAACCCTTTTCGGTAGAAGCGGAAAAGAGGTGGTCCTTGGATTGGGAACGGTTGTTTCCCTCTTCCTTCACTGCGCCTTTTTACTTGAACTTCATTTACCCGCACGGCGTATCATTTTGATGGGATCATGGCGGGTTTGGAACGGGGTTAAAGGTCGGATGGATGAATGGACGGCTGGATTTAAATGGTTGACGTGGACTAGGCTGAGCGAAATATTATAACCTGTGCATGTTTGCTGGCGGTATGGTTCATTGTCCTTTTGAGCGTGTGTAACTGTAGTGGTGAAGCATGGGGTATATCAGATATCTGGTTAAGCGGTTGATCTCAGTGTTAGGCGTCAAAAAATCCCCATCATAGTGTCTTGACTTCGCGTACATGCCTTTTTCATTCGTACGGGCATGAATTACACTATGTTCATTCAAGAGTCCCTGCTCAATTATCAAGTGTCTTCTTCTTTTGACCTCTTCCTACCCACTCACCTGATCCGATCATCACGCCTTCCCCTTCCCCTTACCCGGAGGAGGTTCCCTCCTCCTCTCCCAAATCTGCAAATAACTCTCGCTCAAATACAACAACTCGCTCCGCACCTTATCCACAAACAAATCCTGCGCCACCACCCACTCATCCGTCGCCTTATCCCTCAACTGCACCTTCCACGTCTTCCTCTCCTCCCCCACACTATCCGCCACATCCTCCTTGTTCCTAACCGCCTCGTGCACCACGTTTGCGACCAAGTCATACCAGATCGGTTCCCCGTGTTGACCATGCTGCTGCGTCGGATCCGGCTCCACGTAAGGGCTAACATCCAGGTTGCGCGCGTCAAAAGTAACGATCGTCGGGTTTCGTTCTGAGACGAACTTGTTCTTGCTGAACCGCTTGATGTGGAATACCAAGAAGGGGGGCAGCGGGTGTTGAAGTCGGTACCGCTTGCGCTGCGCGTTGAGTTCTTGGGCGGTTACACCGTTGTACTTGGCTAGGATCGTGGTTAGGGGCACTTGGGGGATGATGTTGCGTTCTTGTTCATCCTGAAAAAGGGGCGCGGGCGGGAGGTCGAGGGTTAAAAGTAGGAAGCGGGAAACGGAGGATTGCACGTCGGCGGCTTCTTCGAAGCGCAGTCGGTCGTGCACTTGGTCGGCGCGCGCGGTGATGGCTTGCGATTCGACCTTGAGTTTTCCCTGGAAGATGTGCTGGATGACGGAGGAGTGGGGTTTGGTTTTGGAGCCGCCGAGGCCCAGGTGGAGGTGGTTGAGGAACCAGGAGAGGAACTCGACCGGGTCGGATTGTTGGGTTAGAGTGAATTTCTTGTTGGAGCGGAGGGAGATTTCCTGCAGCAGTTCGTGGGGGGAGACGTGCGATTTGAAGGCGCGCGGGTTCCAGATCTTGCGGAAGAGGATCGAGGTGCGCTTGACTAGTTCGGGAGCGTTGGAGAAGTCTTCCAACAGAAAAAAGTTGCGTAGGGGGGAAACGTGTGATAAAGCTTGCACGATCACGTTCAGGTAGTCGTTTTCTTTAATGTTGTTCATGCCCACGAACCCCGGCGTGTATTCCTTCCCCGCGAGCGTGCGCGACACGTGCGGCTTGCGGTCTAGGTCCAACACCTCCTGGCGCGTGTAGCGCGGGTCCGAGACGTACTTGATGTCGTCGAGCGATTTGGACTTGACTTCGTACCCCTCCGGTAGGACGTAGACCTTTTGGGTGCTCATGTTGATGTACACGTGGTGGCCCTCGTCGAGCGCGTGGAAGTAGGCGTGCGACTTGGGACCCCGACCCTGGAAGTACTTGCCGCAGACGAGGCACGCGTACACGTTGATGTTGGAGAGACTGATGGAACATAGCTTCTCGAAGTCGAAGTCGAGAACGTTGCGGTCGATTGTGTCGAGATAGAGATCGTCGTAGCCTTCTGTTGGGGCGGCTTGTCGGATTGGCGCTTTCTCCTCAACCTCCTCGCCGGCCTCTAGGTCGTCATCCTCCTCGTCTTTTACTTCGTTGTTGTTGTTTTCGCCATTGGTCTGTTCCGCCTTCTCCTCATTTGATCCTTCGCGTGTTTCGGCACCATTCTCGATCGCGCTTGCTGGAGTGAGACTTTTGTTGTAATCATCGTTCCTTGACTTCTTCGAAGCTGGCGAGAGGCCCTCCACGGCATCGAAGGCCTCTTCCGCTGGGCGTTTGAGGTTCGACATTGTGGACGGTTGATGATCGTTAACTTGCGGTGACTATCATTCGTAGCCGGTGTTGATTTCGTCTCGTCGTGCTGCCGTAGAAAATAGGATGAATGGGCCGAATAGTGCCGTTGGAGGTTCAGTTTGGTGTAAAGCTAAAATTCTGGGAAAGTTTCGAGTCCAAGTGGAAGTTGAGGTGATCAATGGCACGACAGCATCAACAGCGAAGCGAAGCCCATCCCGGCTGCAACGCAGCGCACTAGCGAATGGATGTGACGCTGAAACCGCCCCACAGGAGCTCCAGTTGCCTGCCGGGCGGGACCTGTGCTCCGGCAAACAAACCGGCGCCTCCCCCCGACAACAACCCCACTTTTCCCGACTTCAATCCGTCACATCTCCCGCCGAAGTGTCACTCTTACAAGAACATACTCCGGTGATCCATTACATAACAAATCATTGAGTGGAACACATTTCCTGACTGAGACAGTATCAAGATGCCCAGAGAGGTTCTGATCTGTCATCAGGAACGGATTGTGTAATATTCTTTGGTGTATGCCAGAAGGGTCGACGTCTATCAACGGTTTCCTCGCGGACGCTTTGTCTATCCCTAGGTATCCATGCCCGCCTCTCGAGCCTTTCATTTCTATTCCGTCCGAGCCAGCCAAGTCTACATCACAAGGCAGTCCTAAGCCGTTGTGCGCTCGTCCACTTCCGCACGAGCATTCCTGGTGATGCCCTCACTAGGGAAAGTTGCTGCCGTCGCAGGCTCCGTAACATCATCATGGTTCATTCCTGGCTCCATCTGTCCTTCCATTTCCTCCTCATCACGTTCGGCCTCTTCTGCCTCCTGGGCCGTGGTCTCACCGGACTGCAATCCAGCCTCACTAGGACCAGATTCTGCGCCCATGCCGATGATGTTGATCCACCTCCAGGCCTCAATCTGCCCAGCAGTTTTCTTCTCCCCGTCCTTTTCACCTTTAGTGTCTCCCTCCTTGTCTTTGGCAAGTTTCTTCTCAAGAATGGCCTTATCCTCGTGTATGCCTCCATCAACGCCCTTTTTCTCCTTCTTGAGCTCAATGTTCTCTTCCGTTCCGCCTTCCACGAGATCACCGTACCAGGTTCTCGCAACGCTGACCCCGTTCTCTCTCAGGAACTGCAGAATGGCGCGCGTATTCAGCCGGAGAATCCGCTCCGGCTGCTCCCCCTTAAAGATTTTCTTCACTGCCCACGGGAACAGCACACCAAAGTCGCTTTGGTTGAGATGGGCACTGTTCTGGACATAAAAAACGCTAGGCTCGCTTAGCTTTGTTGCTGCTCCCTTCTTTTTCTTGGCACCTGGTCTCTCGAACGCCGCCTGAGAAACGACCTTGGCCGAAGGGTCGGGGGAGACAATCCGTGCTGTGCTGTGCATGTTCTCCTTCCATTTGCAGAATGCCTCAGACTCGATCGCCAGAATGCCGTTGCCACCGACAGGAGAGGCAGCGGTAGGGGAATACGCGGGGAGCGGCAAGTTGAAGAGAGGGGCGGAGGCGGCCGAGAGAATAGGGAAACACCACGTGTCGAGCAAGAAGGTCGGTGTATTTTCGGTGATCTGACGGCGGATGGCGGAGTTCTCCACTGGCCTGAAAAGAGGGTTATCCCACTTGGCGATGTTCGGATGGTCTGCATAGTATGTGCTCTTGAGCACCTGAACTACGGTCGCAGAGCCGAAAGAATGACCGCCAAAGATCATCTTGCCAGGCTCATGCACGTCAAGTCGTCCAGTAAATTGGTACAGAGCCGACAGCGGGGTAGGACTCGGCGTGCTGAGGTTGGACTTGATGATGTCGTTATCGCCAAGGTCGATCCGGTGAATCGCTTCCATGATAAGTCCTATTTCCCATGCGCGAATCCGGATCTGCGTCTCACGCTTGGCCCAAACTTCTGGGGTATGGACGTGCTCGATGCGAAGACAGCGTACGATGTGCGACGACTTGGGGTCTTTGGGATCGCGGATTACGGATATGGCTGCGCTGGCGTCTCGATGCTCGGGACAGAACACCACCATGCCATGAGACGCCAGAGACCCGGCAATATGACTGTAGGCATTCCGGCTACCGCCAAGTCCGTGAGAGAAGAGAACCGTTGGCCATCGAGATTGCGGAGTGCCAGCCGACTGAGGGGGTAAGAGCGTAGCATTTGCGTGAACCGGAATTTTGATGTAATGAAGATGCCTTGGCAAAAATCTAGATACGAAGTCAGCCAAAACTGATTGTTAGTAATAAGGGCGATGGGATACTGACGATAGAACGGATGCGACTCTGGAACTCAGCCCAAGAAACTGGCTATAAGCCCAAACCGCGAGACGCTGAGGAGGCGGGAGCCAGGTAATGCCCTCGTTGTTTGTGTCAGGAGTAGCGGGATAGTATATCCTGAATTGAATGGTGTGGATGTGATCGGCTTCGTTTGGGGTTGCGCTCACGGAGCCGATCTCCGATATTGGAATTTCGACGTCTACAGCGCCCACTTTGTAGGGCCCCGTATACTCTGGGAATGCCGGAACAATGCTCGGCAGAAAAGAGAACCCCATATTTGCTGTAGAGGGGCTATCGGGCTCGTCTTCGTGGTGTTTGTCAACTTGATAAGCCTGGGGTGTGACCTGAGTCGAGGCAAGGAACAAGCCAACAAGTTTTATATCAGTTCGTCGCAGACACCGCCCTTGAGTCACCGATGGATTTCTTCTCACCGAATTCAGGAAGTAGCCAACAGCGTAGTTTCTGGGTCTTTGGCGGTGTTTCCGATATCGAATAGACAAAGCCGACTGTGATCCGGGGTGATCCAGGGGTGATAATAATGGTATGTAGGGCGGATGATGTTGGATCCTTGGGAAAAGAGGATACTGAGGATAAGCCCAAAAAATTCCAGGATATTAACAAAAAGGATTCCAGAGATTCAAATCTGGAGATGAGCCTCGGCCCAAGTTATGGCAAGAACAACTTTTATACTTGGAGTCTCGGTCGTAGTTCCCATTCTGGATGCCCAGATTCGTCTGTCATCCAAACATTTTGGGAAAGCGGGTATGTACACTTCATCGTCAAGTCTTGGCATCGGCGCTGCTGCTGACCAAGGCGACTTTCACCTGAATATTTCAAAACGGGCATTTGGGTTTGGTAACGTCATGCGGCCTCTCTTTTGTGAGTAGAAGGTGCAGTGATCTGATCTGAATGGACAGGGAAGGAACTTGCTCAGGAACAGGCAGGGCGGGAGGGTGGCTGTTTCCATTTTTGAAAGGAACACAACCGATTCGATGAAAGATTGCTGATAAGGAATGGAACATTGAGGGTTAGGGTACAGTACTAGGTACAAATGGCATCTCCCGCGCCATCAGCCAAGACCGCCGAGCTTGGACAAAACATCAACTCTGTCACCATCTAACAACCAACCTCATCTCCATCATCTCAAACTCTCTTCACAAGCATTTACACTACCAGATGAATGGTCTACCCGAGCTGAATGATGTGGCTCCGGTAAACGCCCAATTCATCGGTTCAGCGATATTTCCAAAGTCACCGATATGTTGAGCATCCAACATCTGCAGTGCATGCGTCGAATCATTAGCAGGATGATCAAGACATCGTGAAGGGCAAACCACTCACCAACATATCCCAATCACCCATCATTCCCAGCGGCGTTTCTGTTTCATAAGTGGCCGCTAACCCGTCTGTTTCAAGCTGCTGTTGTTGTTGTTGTGACACCATCCCCACTCCTGCTTCTCCTTGTCCCCATCCGCGCCCTTGCCTTTGCTCGGGATTGGTCACTCCACCGCTTGCCATCCTCATCCTCGTCTCCCTCTCCAACATCTCCTCCAAAAGCGGCACACACCTATCCACAACCTCATCTGCCGCCTTCACCAACACCCGGGCAAGTGCCTCGTCTCCTTCCAGGCCTTTCATCATCCCTTCAATCTGCGCCGACACCATACTAGCAAACAGGTATCCCTTCACGTTGGTCTCGCCCCCGTTGATGCTGCGCATGGTCCAGTCCTTGGCCTCGGTCACCATAGCGAGCAGGTCCGGTCGCAGCAGTGATCGATTTACCGGAGAAAGACTTGTTTCGGCTTCTTCTCTGAGCTGGGCCCGCAGCTCACCCAGGAGGAGCATGCTTACTTGGATGCCTGCGTTGCGGCAGAAGCCAGCACCGTGAGAAGCCAGGCGGTGAATGTCTTGGTTGGGGGCTCCTCGGGCGTTGGCATCTTGCCGAGTGGCATCTGACGAGGAAGGGGAAGTTGGCGAAGGGTTGACGGCACGCCAGATCTTGAAGCAGGATTCAACGACGACTTTTCGCGAGAAGGCGTAGGCAGCTTCGTGGAGGGCGGCGCTGTAGAAGGGAATGTGAAGGGCGGAGAGGTCACGGTTGATGACGAGATCGATGAATTGAGACGGGAAGAGCAGAGAGGATGACGATGACCCCGGCCAGCAAACCTCGTTTAAGTTGCGAGAAAGCACTTGAAGGGTTCGAGTGAGGGTTCGATACGCTGCTCTCAGATCCGCATCGAGTCTCAATGATTCATGATATGCAGATGCCATATCACCCTGGCGACGAGTCGATCTGAGGTCGTTCAGAAATTTTGCGATCGCAAGCCTGATGGGAAGGATCTTCCGCATGGCGATTGCAACGGACGTTTGCGTAAACTCACTTTCCGGTTGCGACACTACGGGTGAATGGTCGCTTTCATCGTCTGCCGGAGTTTCCACAAGCTGCTCATCGTGCAAGTTACCCGGCGGCTCTGTGTCATAGTCATCGAGCGATATCTGCGGCGGTGCTCCGGCATTCATACTACACGACACCGTTAGCTCAAGCACGGTATTCCACAGCCGGCGGTGCATTTCGGCGGCAAAGATTGTCCTCTTCGGGAGGTGCGCCGGGTCCCTGTGCAAACCCATGTACACCGCCGTCCTCAGCAAGGAACCCGCCGAGATCCAGATCAGATTTCCACCGAGACCGGCCGTCTCACGCGCTAGCAATAGCAGGATATCGGTTTGTAGGGACTTGATGTTCAATCGGGACTTGAACTCTGGTTCCGAGGTGAATGTGAGCGCCTCATACACCCAGCGGATGGCAGAGGGGCGGAGAGAAAAGTCTTGGTCGTAAACGGTGGCGCCAATGGCAAGCACGAGCTTGACTTGGACCAGGAAGGCCATGTCGACATGCTGCGGCTGTTGATTCGGATGCGGATGCGCCGGCACTGATTCCCAGAGCGCCTCATAGTCTCTCTTGAAGGTGGGGATGTGCAGGACCCTGTACAAGGACTCGAAAGTCCTGAGATAACAGTCGACGAGTTGGTCGGCAATCTCCCTGGGGGGCAGATCACGAGTGGGTATGGTCGGCCACGGCGGAGTCCTTTGAGCCTTGATGGTTCTGGCTAAGGCTTTGCACTTTTCCACGCCGGCCATGGACTTATTTGCGGCGCCGTTGCGGACCAGGGGCTCGAACAATTCGAAAATATCCAATAGCTGTGTCGGTGCATGTGGTCAACAAGGGCTTACAGTGCTAACAGGGACAAAGGGATGACTATTGAGGTTTTCACTTACCAAGATGACCCCATTGAGCCAATGACTCTGGCCGAACAGACGGCTTTTGTGGAAAACATTGACAATTCGGGAGGTACTGGCCCTTTGAGTAATGAACGTTCCTGCGAGAGAAGACTCGTGTGTGGCTGTTGGACTTGAAGGAGCTTCTGGGTTTGAGGACCGTGGAAGAGCTGCTTTGGACAACTGTTCCTCAAGCTCCCGAATTCTCCTCCTCAGTACATCGGGATTTGAGCTAGAGACCAAAGTCGTAGATTGATTCGTTGCGACAGGTGAGTGGGCTAAGCTCGAGGCATCAACGCAGGATGAAGCTTTTGAGGAGTGGCCTGAGATGACAGTTGAAGTTCCGCTTGTTGACGGGGTAGGAAACGGCGGTACTGTGATGAAAGCATCTGGAACCGGGACCGACCGGACAACTGGACCTGGCCGGACAAGACTCGGGGCTTGGTCTTTGGGAGTATCACAAGCAGCAAGCGGACGTGGTCTTTGCGGCGGTAAAGGCTGAGAAGGAGGGTGGACCTGATACACACAGCCGTGGACGTTCTTGGAGCGAATACAGTTGCTGCAGGGTGTCTCCCGATTGCACCGGACTTTACGCCTCCGGCAAAGAGCACACGATCTGGATCCATTAGTCTCGCGTGTTACAGATTTATTATCATCGGACGGGGTACCACAGAGCACTTACACTTGTGGCCGTAGCCTCAGGGGTCGACGTTCGGGCTCCGCCATAGTCAACAAGGACTGTCCTCCGAAAGCCGTGCAAGTCGTCTCCGTGTAGCCAGGCCCACTCCGAAAGTGACAATCCGATTGAGCGATCTTGTTGTAGCTTGACTCCACAAACAACGGTATCTGCTGAATGTTCTCGGCAGAGACATCGATTTTCGGGGAAGACAAGAAATGGAATCTGGTTGAAAAGGAAGAAAAGCAGTACTGTCGGCGAGCTGTCTGAACGACGCAGTCTCCGTGGAATTCTTTCTTTGTTTCTGTCGCCCACCATACTCCGAGCTTACACCCAAAAGACAAGGGTGTGATTGGCTCGCTGCTCCGAGTCCGAGATAAGCT
This sequence comes from Neurospora sp. CHS-2018a, assembly GCA_009802275.1. Lineage (NCBI taxonomy): Eukaryota > Fungi > Ascomycota > Sordariomycetes > Sordariales > Sordariaceae > Neurospora > Neurospora sp. CHS-2018a. The sequence continues at coordinate 105,022 of RAKG01000029.1, forward strand.
CCGAATATCTGACATGTCCGCCGTCCTTCAGACCAACAACGGGTTGGGAAGGTTGGTGATGGTACGGTACACTTTCGAATTACCTCAAGTATAAACCAGGGTTGCCATATCAAGTTGCGGTGGATGGATTTCGAGATTAAAGTGTATATAAATTGTGAAACCCCAAGTCATATGGATGTCAAGGCAAAAACGAAAGGATTCTTTAGAAATCGTATAATCAACCTTTGACACTCACTCAAGACATCATCAAGTACCCTTCCAAATCAACTTCACCATGTCAAACCCACCTCTCCGCACCACAGCCCCTCGGCAGTCTATCGCCTTAACAGACAAATACCACTCCTCACCACCTTCAACCGACCTCGATACCGGCGACAACACCGAGAAAGACCCCAACCCCATCACCACCGACTCCGACCCAGATGTTCTTCACGCCCCAAACGACGCGGCCATCTCCCCCGCCCCCGACGGCGGCCCCCGCGCCTGGCTCGTCGCCTCCGCCTCCGCCTTCATCTTCTTCTGCACCCTCGGCTACTCCAACGCCTTTGGCATTTTCGAGCAATACTACCTGTCCTCCCCCTTCTCCCCCCTCTCCTCCCATGCCCACACCACCCTCTCCTCCTCCAAGATAGCCTGGATCGGCTCCCTACAATCCTTCCTCTCCTTCTTCACCGGCCTCTTCGCCGGTCCCCTTTTCGACCGGTACGGCGCCGCCGCCACTGTGCGCCCGGGCGCTTTGTTATTTGTGTTTGCCGTCATGATGACTAGCTTGTGCAAGCAGTATTGGCAGTTGATGCTGGCGCAGGGGGTTTTGGGTGGGGTTGCTATGGGGTTGTTGATGTTCCCTGCTATGGCGGCGGTGGCGCAGTGGTTTGATAAGAAGAGGGCGGCGGCGCTGGGACTGGCGGTTAGTGGGAGTTCGGTGGGGGGCGTGGTGGTTCCGATTGCGTTGGGGAGGATGTTGAATGGTGGTTCTACTGGTTCAGAAGAAGGAGGAGTTGGAGGAGGAGGGAAGCTGGGGTTCGGTTGGTCAGTCAGGATTGTCGGGTTCGTGATGTTACCGCTTTTGGGGTTCGCGAGTTTGGCGATTAAGTCACGACTGCCGCCACGGACGACGAGCTTCTTTTTGGTGAAGGCGTTGAAGCAGAAGGACTTTGTGATGTTGGTGGTTGCCATCTTCTTTTTGTTTCTGGGGATGTTGACGCCGTTGTTTTTCATTCCGACGTATGCGGTTTCGAGAGGTGTGGATGCTACGCTGGCTAGTTACTTGCTGGCCATTGTCAACGCGGCGTCGACTTTTGGGCGCATCATTCCTGGCGTCATGGCTGATCGGGTGGGAAAGCTGAATGTGCTGGCGGTGGGTGGAGTGGCGAGCGGGATCATCATTCTCTGCTTTAACAAGGCGGAGACGACGGCTGGGTTGATCGTGTACTCGGTTGTTTATGGGTTTTCTTCTGGGATGATCATTTCGGGGGCATCTGCCGCTCTGACGGTCTGTCCGAGAGACCCGAGAGATCTGGGAACGTATATCGGTATGGGGATGGCGCTGGGCTCGATTGCTGTGCTAATTGGACCTCCGATCAACGGGAAGCTCATCGATGTGTATGGGGGATATCTCGAGTTGTCCATCTTCAGCGGCGTCATGTGTCTTGTCGGTGGGCTCGTGACAATTGCAAGCAAGATGGCGACGCCACAGGGCATTTTAGGAAGAGTGTAAAACGGTGGGAAGCAGGCGGTTGCGCATTGAAAGGGAAGGAAACTTCAAACTGGCTGCTAAGGCCAACGTTGATTCATGTGTAATAAACACACCGCGATTATAGAGCTTCGTGTACTTTTTTCTTGGCGCAAACGCAGAGAAAGAAATAGGTATAGATAGATAGCCAAAGAAAGATAGAAAACTCTCCGCACCAGCAACGCCAAACGAACGTTTCACTTACCAAATGAGGTACCCACGTAACCAAGCTCTGCCAACTCCCTCTTCCTAATGCAGCGTATCCAACATTAAGACAACTCCCGACCACTCTCACAGTTCCGAACTCACTGACCCCTCACTCCTCCCGTCTCGTAAGCGTCGAATGCAGCTTATGCTGCCTCATCAAAGAAACAGCCACCAACCCCACCGCCGCCATTCCCAGCGCCGTGAACCACACGCCCCTAAACGCCGTCATGAACGACTCCATCACGCCCTCCCTCCACGCCAGCGGCAGTCTGTTCAGCTCCCCCAAATCGTCTCTAATCCTGCCAATCTCCTCCGCCGCCCCCGGCCAATCACCGAACCGGGCCCACAGCTCTGTCTTCAGGATATTCTGATACACCGTCGACGCAACCGTGATACCCACCGTCGCACCCACCGACCGGAAAGCGTAAGTAGCGCTTGTGATCACGGCCTGCTGCGAGTGGTCCACGGCGGCAATGCAGGCAACCATGGTGACGGTCAACATGCCGCCGTAGCCGCCTCCGATGAGGAAGAGGGCGACAAAGACGATCCAGCCGGGAGAGTTCTGGCCTAGGGTGGTGAGGACGGCGACTCCCAAAACGAGCGTCGAGACGACGGCGATGCCCAACACCTTGTACTTTCCGGTGTGCTTCATGATCAGGCCCGAGCCGAAGCTGGTGAAGCAGACGGCCAGCGGGGAGGCGAGCAAGCGGAGGCCGGCTTGGGTGGGGGTGTGGCCTAAGACGATCAGGTAGATGGGCACGTAAAAAGTGAGCATGAGGGTGACCATGGTGCACATGAGGTTGGTGACGCAAGCGGTGAAGACGGTGCGGTGGGCGAGCAGGCGGACGGGGATGATGGGTTGGGTGTTGCGGGGGCGGGACTCCCAGTAGATGAAGCCGGCGAGCATGACGAAGGATAGAGGAATGGAGATCAGTACAAGCGGGTGCGTCCAGGGGACGACGTTGCCGCCGGCGTTGAGACCCAGGAGGAGGAGGATGAGGAAGGCGATGGTGAAGAATGAGCCCAGGAAGTCGATGCGCGAGATGAGCGACTTGTTGGAGACTTTTGGAGGGACCTTGACGAGGAAGTAGACGAGCACAGCCGAAACGAGGCTGACGGGGACTTGGACGAGGAAGGCAAGGCGCCAGCCCCAGGAGGAGGTGTCGTTAAGGAAGCCGCCAAAGACACCGCCTAGCATGGCACCAGCTCTATGAAAGGGTGTCAGTAAGGAGCTCTCTGGGGAGTTAGCAGGCAATGATCGCTCACCCATAGAAAATATTACCCAACCCCTGAACCACACCTCTCTTCCTCAAAGGAACCAAATCCGATCCCAAAAAGGTGCTAATACTCATCAGCCCTCCGCCGCCAATACCCGCAACGACACGACCAAGAATCATGGTCTGCTCATTCTTAGCAACACCACAAATCAGGTTGCCCAACGAGAACAGAACATTGCTAAAGACCAGACCGGGGCCGCGCCCAAAGATGTCGGTCATGCGACCGGACAAGGGCTGGCAGGCCGCATTGGCAATGAGATAGGCGGTAGCTATCCACGACAACAGGCTCAGGGACTGGAACTCGCTCGCGATAGGCGCCGACAGCGTGGCGATGATGCTGGCGTCGATGGCACCGAGGAAGACGCCCACCCAGGTTGTGCCGAAGATCACGACCAGACGGGTGGTGGAAAGCTCATCGGCTACGACGGTTATTTCACCATCACCGGTGCTATCGACGTCGTCGCCGTCTTCGGCGGCCTCGGTGACGGGTTTGTTGGCCTCGAGGGTGGATTCGCTCAGCAGTGGTGTTGTCTCGTCGTGGACGTGACGACTGCTTCCCGGAGCGGCGGCGACCCGGTCCTCATTTGAGTTGCCGGTTGTATTTCCCGTCATTTTTTCGACGATGGAGTCTACTGCTGTCCCGGGTGATGATTCCGAGCCGAACCAAAAGATGGAAAAAGTGAAAGAGAGGATCCCGCGCACAGCTCAGTGAGACACGACACCTTGAGCTCCAGTACCGATCTGCTACGTGAGATTTAGCATCTGTATCCACCAGTGTAAGCTCGGGAATAGCGCTGTACCTTGGTATCACCGGAGGACCCGAGACAATCGATGACGGGAGGTGCTGTTGTGCGACTCTCTTGTAACGGAGATTGCCCGGCCGTCCTTTATCATTCAAGAGAATTTGGATGAAGACATCCGGACGCGAGATATGGCGTTACCGGCAGCCAATGCCGTTCACGGCCCCAGTGGACCGTAAATAGTTAGTGCGATATCCGGATTGGTGAGCAAGTCGGGCGGGGCAATCCTCCAAATTGTTTCACTGAGTGCGACTTTGTCTCGGACATTCGAGGATTCAGATTCGGACATTCGCTACTCTGTCAGCCACCTTTGCTTGAAGAGCCATTCGGAGGGCGTGTTGGTGTCAGCTTCGGGATGATCATGCTGTTGGTCATCAAACTCGTAAATGGTGAAGCCGTGTTGAAGCCGTTGGCTCAAAATCTTGTCCAGGTCAATGACGTGCTCCAAACAAAGAAGTATGTTATGGGTTAGGGTTGGATATGGGGCTACAGTGACGCCAAGCAAACTAGAGAGTGGGATCGTGTAATTCAGGGGTAAAATAAACAAACATTTTGCCAAGCATGACTTAAGTGTCACACAGAAGGATCTGTGTACAACATACGCATCACGATCGAAGTGCCGGATGTACTGCTGACCTATCTACACCAGTGATTTGGTGACAGGTGCTTGTAATCCCATGGTATCTCATACAATCTCTTACACATCTAGCCTCTTTTAGCCAACCCAGAACCCAAGTCCCAACCAAACACGCTATGCTCCTGAATTCCTATCAACCAGATCAAAGTACACTGCGGGAACGAATGATGCAAAGACACAGCCATGCCTTTATCTACTCTTCATCACTGCTGTCAATGATGAATCCGCCCCTTGCTCTTGGCCTTTGGCGAGCAGCCACCACTGGCTGATCATCCTCGTCTTCGTCTTGATCATCCACCACCATTTTGTTGATTCTCCTGCCTAGCCCCTCACCTGGGCTGGACGGTAAGGGCGCCTCGTCGGTGGTCGTGCGTTCATTCGCCGAGTCCAAGTCCATGGCATCCTCCTCCTCATCTTCCTCTTCTTCGTCTTCTTCATCATCGCTGATCTCCACAACTGCCTTCTTTTTGGCTGCCGCAGGCCTCCTTGGCGGTCGTTTTGACGGTGCCGCCGCCTTCTTTTTCGAGGTCTTACTCTTTGTCTGTTTCATCGGCAATTCTTCATCACTGTCCTCCTCTTCCTCTTCCTCTTCCTCCTCCTCCTCTTCTTCGGAATCAGAAGCGACCTGCTTCTTCCTCCGCTTCGCACTCCTCCCCCCTTCACCCTCACCCCCGTCCCCATCAGCCTCATCATCCAGCACCGCCTCCCACGCGCTCTTTTCCCCTCCGTTCGCCTGCGACAACACCGACAACCCCAACGTCCCAAGCATACTATCAAAAGTCGAGTCCTTTGCTTCCTGCCTCTTTCGCTCCCGCTCAAAGAACTCCCGATCCCTCTCGTCGTCCGTTTCATCATCGCTTGCATGCACGTACATCTCACTCTTGATCTTCCTCATCTTCTCCAGCTCCTTCTCCCGCCTCTTCCTCGCCCGTTCAGCCAAAACTTCATCCGACACCCCCTCATCTTCCTCGTCTCCACTGCCAGCTTCTCTCCGGCGTCTGCGCTGCCGCTTCTTCTGCGGCCTAGCGTCCGGCTTGCGAGCGGTAGGACCGCCGGGAGCAAAGAGGAAGTCTTCGCCGACACCGCCTTCGTCGTCGTCGTCACCGAGGAATCCGCGAATTTCTTCGTCGTCATCGTCATATGCGGCACGTGTCCTGCGTGAAGCAGCGGCGGACTTGCGGCGGAGCTGGTCTTCGGCGGAGCCGCCGTCCTCAAAGCTGGGAGGGGAGAATTCGGCCTTGTTGATGAGATCGAGGGTGTCTTGGATCGCCTCGGCGGTGTGGCTGCCTGGGAGAATCCAGGTCGAGTCGGGGGTCTCGTCGAGAGTAGGGGTGAGGCGCTCCATGCCGACCAGACGCATAAGAAGACGGAGGTGCGGGTTCTTGAACATGGCTGTGCGGCGCGCCTCGGTATCGGGACGGATCGTGATATGTGGCGGTGCTGATTTGTTGGAGCTCTCTTCGGCAGCTTCACCATCAGCGGCGCCCTCGGTAGTAGTTGCCATAGCCTTGTCTACGTTCTCCCAAGCTTGCCGCTCACTCATTGCACTTGTTAGCTGATCCTTGAGCCACTGCAGATGCTCAGTTTGCTGTTTGTCGATGAGTACGCTGACCGCAATGCCAATCTGCCCGTCGCGCTCTGTGGCACGCTTAAACTCCAGCTCGGCACCAGGTCGTGGGGTAGTTGTGGTGGTCGGCTTCTCATATCCGTGCTCCAGGAAGTGTGTTGTGCTGCCGATCTTGGAAAAGAGCAACTCGGTAAAAAGAGCGGGCCGCTCTTGGAGCTTTTTGACACATTTCCGAATGATCTGCTTGGAGAGCTCCTCCCATTCCTTGAACATCGGCGAGCTTTTGTCTAAGGGCTCGGGACCTTTCACCATGTTGTAAAAGAGATTGATAATGTCCAGCCGGAACAGCATGATGCTCAGCTCCTGCTTGAAGGCAACGCGGTAGAAGTAGCGATGAGCGCGCTTCAGCTGTGCATCGTTCAGATCCCGGTAGAATTTGGTGAAGGCGACGAATGTATCGACAACGCCCTGGGGAGCGAACCTGATGGCGAATTTTCCAAACTCGAACTTGCGCTCCTGAGTAACGCGCTCTGCATGTTGCTCATCGTCGGCAGAATCGTCAGCATCATTGTCCTCAGGAACGCCAACGTCTTCTGCTTCCTCGCCGGGAGCTCTAGCTGCAACGGCAGCGGCAGCTTTAGCAGCCTTCTTCTTTCGGCGAGCTCGCTTCCGCGAGCGCACCTGTAGGTCGACATTTTGCTTAGAGTAACCTTCCAAGATGCGGAGGAAAGTGTGGACAAGCTCGGTTGCGGCATCGAGGTATTCGAAGCCTTGGTCCTTGTAAGTTCGGGCAATATTCGCAATAAGATCGTGTGTTGTCTCTTCGTAGAAGAGACGGCTGAGGGTGTTTTCGGCGATCTCCTGGTCCTCCTCGTTGGGAGACTCAGACATCTCCTGGACTGTCAGGAAGATCTGGGTGTAACAGCGCATGACGGACGTGAGCAACTGCCAATCCTTATCACTATATGAACGGTCAAGCGCACGGTTCATGGAAGCGAACATTTCCTGTTGGAGCACCGCAGCAACGAGGTTAAAGCTGTTCACCTCCTCTCCGGCTGCGGACGTCGACTTTGACTCCTCTCTTTTGGCCTTCCTCCGCATCCGCTCGGCTTCGAGGAACCAGGCGACAAGGTAGAAGAACTGGCTCTTATGCTGGTTCAACACATGCAATGCCTCCCGGTCAATCGATTGCCTCACGTGCAGAAACAAGGGGTTGAAACCCGAGTCAAGGAAGTCTTGGACGAATGATCGGAGCTGCTGACGAGCTCTTTCGTCTAGGGTTACCGGAGGTCCAAGGTCCTTGGGCTCCATCTCGGGTTTCCTCGCCCTCCTCGGCGGTCTGAATGTTTTTGAACTATCCATCTTCCTCTCCCGTGTCTTTGCGTCCAAAAGAGCCTCTTGACCAGACACTGTCACCATCTTACCGTCTGCCCGTTTCACCCAGATCATTGTCCCAAATCGACTATGCCGAGTGGTCGTGGTTTTGTTGTAGGATTTCAGCATAGCGGCTTCCTTGCGCATCTCCGATGCCAGCTCTTGTCCCTTGGCTTTGTTGAGTTGCTTTTCACTGACGAAGAGCGAGCTGGGGTCAACTCTCTTGACAAGATGAAAGATGATTTCCATAACAATCACATCCTCGGTGCGGAAGTCCTCACCCATGTTGGAGGCAAGGGTAAGCAGAGTCAGAAATATGTCTTGGTACGAGAAGGCATCAATGGTGGCCGACCTGGATACCTGTGTCTCGTCGCCTTCGTACTTGACTCCTTGTGGAGGTGCAATCATAGCAACATTCCTCAGGAAGAAGAGAATGAGCTTGATGATGGCCTGGTCACGGGGTGTCCGCTCGCCAATAGGCATGGCCATGGAGGGCAGGGCTACCCTGACGGCGGTGTTGAGGATGGGTATCGCATCGAAGTTTATGATGGCGCGCTTATAGCCAAGCTGGGCAAGCTGCAGGACGGGCATGTGACGATGATGGTTGATGGTCATTTCCGCGCGCTCCTTTTCTATGGGCCAAGTAAGGGGCACCATGACCTCGAAGCAGGCTAGGGCGATACGGGCTTTGTATTTGCTGTCGGTTTCGCTCTGGGGCCATAGTGTCAAGATCTGGAGCAGATCGCCGCCGACAAGGTTCGCTTCAGCCAGGCATCTGGCGACGTCCATGCGATTGGTCTTTTCATCGTAGAATCGGATCCATTTCTTCAGGTCGCGCAAGACGTCGAGCGCTTCGTCACCGAGCTTGTAGCTTCCATCATCGTCCACGCTGTAACCACCGAGCTGTATTAGTCGCCAGAGTTAGTATATAACTATGCCCCAAGTATCGTGTCTGCAAATGATCCAGAAGGGTTACATACCGCAGAGACCAGGTTGGTGATGTGCGCCCGCACTTCGGGGTGGACGACATCGTCGTTGATGTCTGCGGCCTCCATTTTGCGCAGAGATCACAACGTCCAAGACTAGAACTGTGTCATATGAGCACCACACAGACTCTCCTCAACTCTCAACTTATTCTGGATGTCGTTTGTTATCGCATGGGTGGTGTCATTAGTCGGCGCACTTCGTCGGGAGACGCGTTTGTGGTGGTGGGAGACGCGTCGAGCGTGTCGCACTTTTAATGGAAATTCGTGGTATCAAAGTCTTGGCTTGCTTATCTCTCTACGCGTTTTAACTTGTTGCTCTCTAGAATCATAGGACTCTACCCCGATTTCGACCTCGTGGCTGTGAACGATCCCGAATTGGCCAATCAAGCCCGCAATGGCCCCCTGAACAGATGGGTTAGCGTGCCCCATAGTACGCCCTAAACCGACCCCATATCCCCCGCCTAGAGCCGCCCGTAGCCCCTGTTCCCCCGTGGCCCGGGTCGGGCTTGTGACGTCGATTTGGAGACGGACGGCCGAGGTTAACCGAATCAGACAACTTCACATTCGTGGCATCGTCGCATTCGCATTTTCTAGTCTTCCACTTTTTCTGCCTGTTTCCTTTCAATCTCTCACAGCTATAGCGTCTGCTTTGTTTACCTTCGCCGTGACCATCTCGCAAAATGTTCGCTAGAACCCTCGCCCAGAAGCTGCCCACCGGCGCTCGCGCCTTCAGCTCGACATGCGCCCGCAACGCTGCCGAGGTCAAGAGGCTCGGTGTCGTTGGTGCCGGCCAGATGGTGAGTTCGTCCCATGTCATTCATACCATATCTTTAGCAACAACGGCTAACTTCTCATCCTTCTCCTTCTCCAGGGTCTGGGTATCGCCCTCGTCGCCGCCACCAAGGCCGGTGTCCCCGTCACCCTCGTTGACGCCTCTGAAACGTCTCTGGACAAGGGCCTCGCCTTCGCCGACATGCTCCTGAGCAAGGACGTGGCCAAGCACCGCATCACGCAGGACGAGGCCGACGCGGCCCGCGCCCTGCTCCAGCCGACCACCACCCTCGACGACCTGCACAGCGTCGACTTCGTGATCGAAGCCGTGCCCGAGATCCCCTCGCTCAAGTTCGACATCTTCTCCAAGCTGGCCGAGATCTGCCCCAAGCACGCCATCCTAGCCACCAACACCTCCTCCATCTCCATCACCCGCATCGCCGCTAGCACCACCAAGGACCCTAACGACACCTCCAACAGCTCGCGCGTCGTGTCCACGCACTTCATGAACCCCGTCCCCGTCCAGAAGGGCGTCGAGATCATCAGCGGCCTGCAGACCAGCCAGGAGACGCTCGACACGGCCGTCGAGTTTTGCAAGAAGCTGGGCAAGATCCCTTCCGTCTCCAAGGACAGCCCGGGATTCCTGGCTAACCGCATCCTGATGCCGTACATCAACGAGGCTATTATCTGCCTTGAAACGGGCGTCGGCGATCGTGATTCTATTGATGCTATTATGAAGAACGGCACTAACGTGCCTATGGGCCCCCTCCAGCTGGCTGATTTCATTGGCCTTGATACTTGCTTGGCTATTATGAAGGTGCTGTTCGAGGAGACGGGCGACTCCAAGTACAGGCCGAGTGTGCACTTGCGCAACATGGTCGATGCTGGCTGGTTGGGCAAGAAGAGCGGCAAGGGCTTCTATGACTACCAGTAAGCGTTTGGCGAGAACATATGGAGGAGTGTTTGTTAGCGAAGAGTGTCGGGCTACAGGGAATGAAGAACGGCGTGTTCTATTTGGATAGCTTGACGGTCTCGAGGGTATGGGTACCATCTGTACCAGGCGATGTCAGCGTGCGCACACGGCCAAAAGGGGACGGTGACACATTTGTAAACAACAGGACCGGGAATGGCACCGGGTAGAGAAGCTCACTCGACATTTTGCCAGCAAGAGAATGCGTTTTCAGCGGCGAATGTTTGCATAGACGTCGGATATATAGAGCAAGTCACTTTGGATAGTATAATGCATAACGTTTGTCAACATTTCTTAACATATTCCATCATCGCTCAAACAAACTACCATATCACCACCATCACCGACTCTCATCACAGTTGTTCACCAAGGATTTGCTAACCCTCATCACCTCTGCAACATAGTCACTCGGTAGTCAACTTTGGTAACATTGAAGCTCGGTATCGCTTTCCCGAACGTTCGCACAGCAGCGCAACATCGATGTTCCGACGACAAAAACGAATCATATACTCCTCCCTCAGTCGAGGTCTTGCTCAACGCGGACCTGCGACACAGGGCAAAACAACAAGTGTCTCACGATATGAACCGCAACTTCCAAGCAGTCACTTCAAAAGCTCGTGCCAGTTGTTGCTACCAGTAATACAACGAGGCAAGACGGTGAGAAAGGCGTGACGCAGACGCAACACCTACGAGCAATGGTAGCGAAAAATAAAATCTGGAAAAATAAAGAGCAAAAAAAAGTAATGGAACAATAGTCAAGCGGCGCCCCCAGATCCCTCACCGATGCCTCCTCATCAGTTTGCCGCCGTGTGCCGAAATCGTCGTCGTATCGTCCTATCGCGGTCGGGGCGTCCGGAGCTGTAACGTTAGTAGTTAGTAGATAGGGTAGGGGAGAGTGCAGTGGATAGGGGGAGAGGGGAGAGTGCAGTGTGGAGAGGGAGAGTTTTGGTCGAAAATATTGCCGTCGTCGGGAATCGAACGCATAGGGTGCCTGGGCCGGTGAGTCTGGCCTGTCGATTGAACGTGCGCTTCGTTGAACCGCTTGACCATTGAACCATTCGGAGGGGTTGAGAGATGGGGTGAAAAACCTAGTATATAAACCTCTGGCTGGGGCTGGTGGGAGGTTGCGTGGCCGGGCAATGGGAAAGTGTGAAATGGAAGGAGCGCGGGCTGGCTGGTGACTGGCTGGCTGGCGGATGGGCTTTCGTCCGGTCTCTGGCTGCGGTGTAGGTTCCGATAGCCGGGCGTCCGAACTTCCCCTTTGTCAGTGTCTAGTTAGCTCTGATGTGCGTGTGTGTATGTAGTCTAGGAGAGATACTTACTTGTCGGAGCCGATTTAGTGGTAGGATTGTTTGCTCTTAACCCTGCGATGTCTTGTTATGGAGGCTCTGTAACCATCAAGAAAAGGGAACTGGGAATCGCGATTATTTCAGATTCAGCACAACAAAGGCGAATAACGTTTTCCGATGAGCCATCTGGTCCAACAAGGGTAGATGACCAGAACCTAGTGAACAGTCAAACGTCAAAGTCAGATCAACCCGTAGCGGAATTTGCGTTGTCCAGGGTAAACCCGACAACTGACGAAGTATCGGATTCACAACCCGAAGGCACCTCATTCCTACATCCCACAAGGACACATTTACATTCCACATGGCCGGTCTCTCTGTTTTCGTTGGTCCTGTGTGTGACTAGTTAGTCTGTCCCAAAGGCTTCAACTGTGTCACGGAACAACGAAGACGACGACGCTCTTTCCTGTTTTCCATCAAATCAGATGAGGGCTCGGGGACTTCCCACTCGCTCGTGACTGATGGTGCACGGGTGTCCAACGGACCAGAAAACAAAGAGGGGGTGAAGATCATCCATTCATCTCACCATAGGGGCGTACTAGCTCCAAACTGTCAGAGGAGGGGTGGTGATAGACCGGCCGAGTCAAGACACTCTCTCAGTTCCTTTCTTCGACACGGTAGCCTGAACGCAGAGAGGTTGATCTCACCCTCGCTCTTCTCGTCTCGTTTTTTTCTTCGGACAGAGCAACCCGGGTCGTCGTCACGTCGTTTGTAGTTCCACTACCGAGACTGGCAGGAGGAAAAGACGACCCACACAAGACTAGTGGCTCCTGAAAGCGGCGGGGGAAAGGGGGGTTGTAGGGGTCATATCCAGTCCACCACCACCATCATATGCAAGTGGAGAGACCAGTAACTGCGATACGGCATGCCTTCTTCACTCACTTGGGGAAGCGTCCAGGTTTTTCATTCGCTCTCGTTCCCTTCTCCACGTTTTTGCTTAGTGTCTACACCCCCTTTCCTTTCTTTAGATGTGAGATTGGATGTTGAGGAAGCATGCCCGTAGAAAGCAGCATGACGAAAATGGAGGGCCGGAAGCGAGAGGCAAGCCGTGGCCAAGCAGGCCAGGGCAAAAGGGGTGTGTGAGAGGTGATATGTAAAATTCCGTCCCTGCCCACTCATAGACAACAAGAAATATGCCGAACGATACTATCCTTGGTTTGTATGGTGGGTGTGATGATCCCTGTCCGAGCAAGAAATGAGCAAAAGTCTCGATGGACTACATCGATAACTGCTAAGACTCAGCAGCCAACACATAAGCAGCACTGCATGATGCTCGCGAGCGGCGCCGAGAGTGCATCAAGCTAGAGGTATGCCCTTTCCCTAGACTGTAGGTTAGCTTTCAATGCTAGGTGTGGTGGAATAGAGGAATCTACATGGTGAGAGGGTATGACCCGGGTGATAAATTTGGGTGAACGTCTGAGTGATGTGATGCACTCGAACACCGTCAGGACGCGGCCCAAAATAAGAAAGTACTCACAGAGACGGTTGATGTGATTTCTCTCTGCCAATCTCCCGCTTCCTCTTCCCACAACGAGGTTTGTTATCAGGGTTTTACTATCCGCATTGCAGGTATAAGCATGAGATAGGCAAATCCCGGGTATGCTTGGCAAGGCCAGTCGTCAATTCCACTCAGGAACGACGAGGATATCTGACGACATGCTTCGACTCATCATCATACAGACGCCAAAGCAAGCTGTTCTGACACAGACGCTGACCGACGGGCAGGAGAGTGCTCTGGTCTCGGGCGTGACTGTTACACGGCCGGGTCTCTTGAAGCTTTCTTCCCCCTTGAGTAAAATGAGATAAACTCGATACGTATATGCGCATGTGGACAGCGTTATCCCATAATCAAGGTAAAAATCTCACAACCATTTGGATGGCACATAATCGTGAACATCTGCTACGGTAAATACCGCCCTTCCACAGACAGGTCATATCCGAAGAACGGAATGCTGGGAAGGAAAAGGTGGATCAGAGCTTGCTTCACGGCGGGTAGTATTTCAGCGGCTAAACATGTAGCCGCCACGGAATAAAGGGCAATCATGAAGACAAGATGACATAGCCACCGTGGTAACAGCATCAGGCTTATTTGTGAACAAGAAAAAAATCAATCGAATGCCATTAATTGCCGCTTGCTATCTTTATTAATCCGCATCAGCTTCTCAGGCAGGGCGTGGACTCTATGATATCGAGAGCATCTCATTTCGCGTCATCAGGACAAGGCGAAAGAAGAAGCTGAAGGGGTTGCTGCTGAATTGTTAAAACGCGGGAGCTTGTTGTGATACGGGTGCTCATCCCTCCAACCAGGCGAAGTCCCTGTGTTGTGCATCAGTATATGCTCACTGATTGAATGATCGAAGGAAACAGTGGCAGGTCAACGGGTATGTTGATGCGCAAGTCAGCTACATGAGCCGATGTCGCGAAGTGCTTCCCTCATCAACATAGTCTGGTAAATGGTTCTTTCCATCTTGAGAACGCTGGGTCTTCCATCCGCCCTACTTAACATCGCGATGATTGAGGGCATTGATGGAAATACAAAAGCCGGGGTGGGATTTCGTCGCTTGTGTTGGGCGCGGATTGATATTAGGCCGAGGTCTTGATGCAGAACAAAGCCATCTTGTCCTTGTCGGAATTGTCATGATAAGCATTCCACACATAGCTATGCTCAACTTCCCACCGACATACAGATCAAACTGCGTTCCAGGGCACCGGAGTACTCGATCCCAATAGTTTAGCCGTTGAGCCGTGAATGGTGGAGCTGTAATTCGCTTCGACGAGAATGCCGACGCCACTGATATCGGCCTCGTGTTTGACAGTGGACCGCATCCTCGGGCATTCTGGCTTCAACTTTCCAGCTTTCTACACGTGCGAGGAGCACATCAACCGCATCTGCACGATGTCGCACATCGGAAAGCCGCGTATGGTTTGGTTGGCGTAGGTCACTTCGCAAGAAGGTCCAATCGAAACATGTGCAACCAGAGGGTCAGATATCGTTATCGTCTGTCCAAGGATACTAGCTGTTCTGGAAAATTGGAGGATTGAGTAATGAGTTTTTGGATACACTCCGCCCCTGTCCTATGACAGACGACAAGATGTTTCGACCGGAAAGTTTGAGTCAATCCAGAACTGGAAAATGTGAACCTGAGAGGAGACCGAGCTGTGGCCGTAGCCCACATAATCGAGCACAGACGTAATGACTATTTTCGTATCACTTTGACATGCCCGTAATCGCAGTCGTTGCTTGGAGAGGAAATTCGCCATGCTCTTTCCGACTGGATTTCGGTTTCGCTAGTAGAGCGCGTGCTTCCCACGCAGGCACGCAGCCGACACACATGGCTTCCACGCCGCCAACGGTCAAGGCCATGATGTAGCGATTCACGAGATTGTGAGAGATTTGTGCGGTTCCCATTGACTTGCTGCTTGCCCGATGTTTGACTTGTGATGAGTTGGGCACGATGGCTGGGGTTCCAAGCCATTGGCTCAATATTGCGGATTGCTGCATGTTCACACGAAGAGGTTTCCATGTCGAAGGTCTCCAGAAGCTGGCCGCTCACACAAGGTTGTCGCCGAAGGCCAAAAATGCAGGGACGCGCTGAGCGAGAGACGGGAGATTGTGCGAGGACAACGTCTTGTTTGTGTCACGGTGTTTCACAGCAAGGCCAGCTCGGCGAGAGCCTCGGTCAAGCGGCTCCTCCTCGTGACGGTTTAACATACTCAGCGACATTCAATCCCAAGGAGAGGATTTACGCAAGAAACCGCTGGACATGTGGATATGTCCGAGGCTTCTTTTCCACCATATGTTTGTGGTACCCGTGGATAGAGGGTGTGCAAGTCGGACAAAGCCGCCCAGGTATGCATAGCGGTTGCGGCTAACGTCTTGACAGGATGCCTACTGGCTTGTGTCAGGTTGGCAGCGCTGGGAGAAACGATGAAGTCGAGGTTAGGTGACAGGGAGCAGGTAGACATGAATGGGGATCGTCTATACGTACCTGTGGTAACAAGTGAGGTAAAGGTACCCAGACATGTGCCGTCTCACTTACAATTTGGACCAGGCCATACCGCAGAATGCCTAGAACCCAAGGCAGCGGTTCGCGTGGAGACAGGTACGGAGCAGAACGGAGTAGACCGATGATCATGACCAGACCGAGTGTATTAGAAAAGGGAAGTAGAATAAAGGGGCCCCTGTCTGGAACCGCAACTGCGAGCATGGCGAGTCGAACAAGTGTTATCGGGACCGACAAACATCAGAGACGGGAGGGGAGTCTGGAAGAGCGGGAGAGAGCGGCAACCTGGGGGTTCCCTTTGGTGTTCTGGCGCTTCGAGCACAGTCAAAAACAGACTTGCCATGTCCGCACCACACCGTTCACGCCAGCAAAGGCAGCTTGCAGTGCTGACCTCGAGTTCGTGAAACCCAAACTGGTCTGTTTACCTAGCTCGCTAGGTGCCTACTGAGGACTCATCGGCCAGTCCAGACTCTGCTCGACACCACCATGTATTCCCCCAATACAATGGATTGCATCGTAAGGTGTCCAGACTCGGGTGCAGTGGTCCACACAAATCAAATCTTAGTAACGCAAATCAAATCTACCCTCTAGTTAGCAAATCAAATACGGGTAAAAAAGTAGTCAAATCAAAGCAAATATAAGGCTATATTTACTTTGTTAGATTTGTTTCGTTAGTAATATCAGATTTTTGTAGTATATACCTCTCCAATGTGTGCGGTGTAACTTTTGCTGTAGAATTTTGAGTATAGATATAGGCGTATTAATAAAGAAAATATAGTATTTGGACTAGGCAACGAGGGATCGCGGTAATTTTTAGTATTATTGATATGAAATTTTGGTATTTTGAGCGTTTCATCTCCTCCCCTTGCCTCTTATTGCCGGGTCAAATCTAATAAAGCAAATCAAATATTATTGTAAACAAAGCAAATCCGACCTCAAAATCTTGCAAATAAATCAAATCAGACCCCAGATTTGATTTGATTTGATTTGTGTGGATCACTGCTCGGGTGGCATGGAGACCCGGAGGTGGAAAAGAAGCCAGGAATGAAAATGAAGCCGAGAAGATGCGCGCCCGTTGCAGCGGCGCCGGCAGCACGTCGGGCAATTCGGAAGATGAGGTTGTAGTCGGCTGTGGTGGTTCATCGTCCCGCCTCGATTCGTTGGTTAGAAGAGACATGGTTCTTCGTCACCTGGAAGCCTCCGATCGTGCAAGAAGTTGTGTCCCACTTCCAGTCGCTCCTGCCCATCTGCCCTCACTCAATGAAGCTGGCGAGTTTGTACTTGGGGAAGTTGCCAGTTTGGAGCACCACGGTTGTATGTTACCGAATGCCGACCAATGAAAGCTCAGCTGACAGATGCCTCTAGTTGCCGCCTTATCCAATCATTTGCCAGCTGCAGCTGTCTAGAGCCACCTTACAGCTGCCAGCTTGAAGCCATCGACACGCGGAGGGCAATCCAACTGCTGTGCACGACCCGCGACCTGACTTCCCTTGACATTCCTCGTCGGACAAACCTCATGATATCTCAGCTGTCGACTATAGTTGGTTTTCCGCCGCGCGCTTCTGTACAGCGCAACTATTCTCGGCTCAACAAGCCGACTCCTGAAACAAAAGAGCTTTCCGTCATTATTCCAAATGTTCTCATGTCCCGCCCGTTACGGTGAGAGCAGTGCCAGCGGGCCGCATCGCGGAAACGGACCCAGCAAGTCCGAAGATGATCAACCGTCGCGTCAATTTTGGGGATAGTCCTGGCTCAGCCAAGCCAGCATCACACGTCCAGTCGACATTGCCCTTCCGCCCTTGCTAAGATTGAGCGGGTGCTGCGCCGTTTCGGCTCGACAAATCGCATTTATATCACCCCGGATCGCACCGATTCGTCCACCTGGTGTTGTTTTGGCGCCCTGGTCCTTGACAACGGAAACTTGGCTGGGAAATCAGTACCACTCCTCAGGTTGTGGACAAAATGCCCGCCTTCATCTTTACAGTTGTGTCGGTCCTATATCCAGGAGCCCTTGTACTAGGCTGAGTATCACAGGAGGTCGAGCCGAGATGCAGACGGTATCGACCAACCAGACAACTCTTTTCGCCTAGTTGAGCGACTCTCTAGGGTCACGCACCATCTCCAAAAGGCCATCGAGCATGGAACGGGCCGAGAATCGGCTACAAATGAGAAGACGACGTGCGACGAGAGCAGAGGTGATGCCTGGGTGCTTGGGCTCCTGGGTAGTAGTCTTGTACAATGTTACCCAGTCACACCCGTCACACCCGTCCATCATGAGCTCGTTGGCAATCATACGCGGCAGCAGGTACGGACACTTTCTCAGATCTACCCGAGTTCAGGAGTCCAGACACAAGTGGCGACCTGAAATTTCCACATGGTCCTCGTATTCACGATTTGAATCATGCCCCAGCAGCGAGTGGTTAGCATGGCCTAGCAAACTCGGCCCAGCCAGGGGGGTTGCGTGCAGACAAACTTGGGCCTTGCTACACAGGACCAGATGGGGCATTCTGTGTATGAGGTCTTTCTCTTCCGTTGCAGTCCTTAATCTGAGGGGTAGCTGCAGGAATACCTCTCGAGCCTCTGCGCACCTCAAGCTCGTTTATCAAGCAAGTTGCCATTGTGTGCCATGTGGAAAAAGGTGAGAGACAATGGTAGGAATGCTACAGCTTGACCTTAAGTTGTCAGCTACCCGCCTTGCCCGCCTTGCCCGCCGCATCTGTGCCTCCATCTCAACCCTATGCATATTGGTGCCAAGTCAACCATGTCAGACGGAGGTTACGGTTTGTAAATATTCCGGCATTGCTTCCATGGTATGAAACCGTCTGCTGATGAACGATACAGACTACAAGTCGTACACGCGACAAGTTACCTCTAAAGATACTTCCAGACGGGTCTCAGACTATCCGGAGTGAGGGTACTTACCTCTTACCTCACTTTGCTTCTTCGATCAAGTTCCTCTGCTCTGATGCTCTGTGGTGAACCTGGGAAATCTGGATCGACCCGGATGGCGCAACCCACCTTCCCAATCGAGCGCCTCTTGGCTCCCCCATTCGCTACGATGAAGCCCCCCAGAACGCAGATGATCGCACATGGCCCCCAGGAACGCAAAAAAGAAAGTGACAGACTGAATCGACATGATTGAAGATGACGCCGATGATGATGTCTGGACCACATCAACTCCCTCAAGTTATGACTTTGCTTCCATTTGTTCTGATCTGCGTGCCTTCAAGCCTGTGGTCTCAAGACAGAATACTCATACGGCAAGTGCCCACCAAGGGAAGGTAGCAACCAAGAAGGTAAGGAAGGAGGTAAGGTAAGTGCAAGTGGAAGCAAAGGCACCTTCCCTCACTGACGATATTGGTCGAGTGACTTTCCACTTGCAATTCTTCTGAGTCTTGGATCCACTCGTTTATTCTGACGGGAACTTTGACACATTTTTCCACATCGATCCATCTCAACTCCAGTTCGTGGACGCACAGAAACCATTCTTCTCCTCCTGAACCCCGAATCCACTGCAGTATTCCTCCCATCACTTCCGTTGCCGGCTGCGCATCCGTTCCTCTTTTCAGTGTAGAATCTCTGAACGGCCTTATCCTGGCCAGCAAAGTAGGTTATCCGAAATCGTGCACCTTTGGCCGTGTCACTCGCTGACTGCTTGACTGAACCAGGTCGCAAGTATTTGGAACCATTTGCGCAAAGCTGGACAATTGGCGATCCGAAATAGGCAAGATTCAGGAACACTGTGCCCAGTTGTCGGGATAAAGCTGGAATGCCGTTCCCCCAGACAAGCACAACGGCTGCCAGGCCCTGATCCTAGGGCAGAAGAACGGATGGGGCCATGGGGGATCGTTGACGGACCCCGTCAGCGAGCAGTCCATGTTCTTGGCCCGTTTCGGCATGGTACGGACAGCAATACGCCCATGCTGTTGGATGCCACCGTCGCGTCTCACAAATGCCAGCCCCTGATGAAACCGTGCAAGCCGTGGCTCTCGCTGTCATGGAAATGGTGGTGGTGGTGGGCTGCACCCCTGGCTCGCCTGGCTACCCTGCCGTTGCCTTTACGCTTGTCCATACAGCTGCCCTGTTGCCCCTGCAACGGGACATGGCCCTTGTCTATACTGCCCCCCTGTCTCCTGTACGGGCACCCTCTCGAAGCCATGGGAGCCATGGCATGCGCCGGCTTGGGATCTGGCGTCTTGACTGCGTCCACGCCCACGGAGTGTGTTCCCCGAAGAAGATTCGACCGTTGAGCCACCTTTCTAGCCCAACTGCATCTGTCCTCCTTCGTCTTGGCACGGCATTAGCAACGACACGACCGTCTTCTCGCGTCCACCGTCCGCGCTCGAGCAGAACACAGACCGCAGACTGCAAAGCTTCTCACTGCCACCCTCCGCCTGCAAGACACCTCTCCTTCTCGCTCCTACCTAGTCCACAGTATCTACCTCTAGGTACCTCGACCCTCCTGTCCTTTTTATCGCACAGTTACACTAGACCCCACCGGACCCAGCCTTTTTAGCTTCCTGGGAGGTAACACATCATATCAGCCTACGGCTTATTCGGCGCATTTTTCCTCGACTCCTTACTCGCTCACGCCGCTCATGGATTCCCATGCGTTGAGCTTGTCTGTACTAGGGTTTTCTCCTCGCAAGCATACCTCCCCAACAAGTGGAAGTCAACTCGCACGTCAAAGCCCTCGCGCACGCCGGCATTGACTACCGTGGGGAAGCATATTTTGAAGAGGGGGGGAGGTTGTGATATAGCTGCCCAGGATAAATGTCATGGTTAGGTTGGCCTAGCCCTCGTCCTCCCCTACCCATGAAGCCGCTCGGATTGTGTCTCCTCAACAAGTTCTGACGGATGAGAAAGGCGGTGTTTTGCCTAGCGAGAGATGTAGCTCACACTGCTTGCACACTGGCCTAGTGCCGTGTGAGCTAGGCGTACCTCGACTTGTCATCAAGGTGACAGATAAGGGTCACACAGCTCAACTGTCTGCCCCAGTCCCGATTTTTGTTGCTTAACAAAACGCAAATTCGCTCGGTTCAGGCCGGCCGCTGCATTCCAGGCTTCAGCGTCTGCAAAGCTGGGAGTCCGGTTCATGGAGACCCGTAAAGAGGTCCAGATGCTGCTAGGCCACATCGAACCCAACAGTGCTCCAGGTCGTCAAGCCTTTTTGGGTTCAGATGGGACATCAGCAAGAAAGATCTGCCCATCAATGATCTTCCCATCGGACCCCCCTGCTCTGCCGCCACAAAGTACTCAGAGGTGCCATGTTACAAGGATAGCTTCGATTCCCCAGCATCGCCGAATGCTCCCTTCCCCCCTCCCGCACCACCATACCCAGTTCAACTAACTGCCCCAAGCACTCGTGTCCCAACCTTACGGTGTAGTGTGGTTTGCTGAAAGGGGACTTCCATCTTATCCCTCTTCTCGCTACCTAATCCGATCTGCGTTCACCCCCTGCCCCTGCTTTATGCCTTCATGGCCGGCCCCTCTTCATCTTCACTCCTACCCGCAGACCAAGGAACAAGCAACATTGGCATCGTAACCCTTGCTCTGGGCCGTTACCTTTTCTCATTGGCCTAGCGGGAAAGGCGACTCTGTAACGGTCATGCCTTCTTCCGTGGAATCGACAAAGGACTCAGTCACAAAAGGCCAATCAGCTGTTCACTCTGATCGAACCAAATACCACGCACGGCCTGGATTTGTACCTTCTCTGCAATCACTCCCGGCTGCATACTACAAAGCTATGGTGACGGGATTCCAGCTGACCGCGCTGGGTTATGTTCCGTCTACACTGTGAGACAGTGAGATCACTTCCTTCCCAGAACGCAACTTGAGGTGCGTTACCGGCGTCCTCGCAAGTGCTTGCCTGCAGCCTACGGTTGAACGACCTTGTCTTGCCTCCGCGAGTGTCGGATGTTTGCGCCGGCCTCATTGGCCCACAAGCCCTTGCCTACCTCGTCTCGACCAGTATCCATGCATGCCTTGTCCTCTTGCGACCTTGTTCTGGGCTTACCACGGCGCTTGCCATACCGTTTCCTCGCTGCTAAGCAGATTTCTACACTTCCCATGGGGCTTCCTTTGCTACTCGCCGTTTAAGTTGTTGGCGTTTTCTCTGTTCCTTATAGCCTGCTCACGGATGATACCATAGAGGCATGCCCCGGATGGTCCAAACGCCTTAATGGCACAGCATTAGCCATTCAGCCGAGACCTCTATTACCTTGGATTGATCACTATAGCCCTGTCGTCACAGGTCGACACTCAGAGACAGTGAATATAACGGTGTGGCTCAGCTGTGCCGTCCGTTGTCGACCGTCCTCCATCATACATGCCAGAGGCGATTAGTTGCGGCTTGCCTCTATTTCAGGGACTCTTTCAAACAAGCCCCCAAAGGGCGAGCCTTACCGAGTAACCGCAGTCAGGTACCTGGTCCCCTGATACTCCATAACCAAACTCTTCCCAAGTTTGTTGTGGCTGCCCGTGCAGACCCTGTCTGTATTCGGAGCCTGCCTCGACCCTTCTCCGTGTGAATCGGGGGCTCCGCCGGTATTAATCCTACACCTGTCCTACCAGCCAAGAGGGCATCAAGGAAAGGCCTTATTACTTCCACAGACACCCCACAAGATCTTGAGTGTTCTGGATCTGGCTTTCCTTAACGAGGATCTACAAGGACAATAAACAGTATCCTACAAGGATTTTGACGCCAACCGTTTTTATAGACACTCTTGCCATCAACCTGCTCTTTATCTGTCAACAGGAGACCACCATTGCCGAACCAACTACAGCGTCAACAAGGGTTTGTTGGAGCGTTTACTGGGAAATCGGTGGACTAGTGACCGTCTCAGCAGCCGGTTTACTCACACCACTGCTTCGTTTTGATCTTCCTTTTGACTGGTCAACTCTGGAGTTTTGGTACAACACACCCATACCCGAGCGCTGCACACACGACGAGCACTTCTTCGCCCCGTTCCCCA
Organism: Neurospora sp. CHS-2018a; assembly: GCA_009802275.1. Classification (NCBI taxonomy): domain Eukaryota; kingdom Fungi; phylum Ascomycota; class Sordariomycetes; order Sordariales; family Sordariaceae; genus Neurospora; species Neurospora sp. CHS-2018a. Next base: position 127,667 of record RAKG01000029.1, read on the forward strand.
GAGCTTTCCGTCTCGTTTAAACAAGCGATAGCCTAGCACCACGGATTTGGATCCCACGATTGTCGGCACAACCCCATAAACTCTCATTCCTTGAATCACCCCCGGCCTATCTCTAGTCTTCGGCAACATCGAACCTTAGGGATAGGAGTTGCCATTACGCAGCAAGCAGACATCGATGTGCGTTTGTGACTTCTGCTATCAGCACCATCAGCCCGATTTCTTTGGCTTCGCTCGCTACATCAATCTCGTTCAAGGCTCCCCCAGCAACAGACATTAGCTTCCTGTGCTGCCCGTGGCACAACAAGGACCAGCAGCGATCTCGCCAACGAGCATAAGATTCACCGCATACTCAGGGAGATTTTGTCATTCCAATGCTCGCTACATCCAGGCAAGGCGCTACGGAGCAAAGTCCTTGGTCTATCAGCAAGTTCGGAACACCTTATTCTAAGTCGGCAGACAGTCTACGTATGTCGAACTTTGACCCCGTGCCGCAGTCGGACTGGCAGGGCCAGTATTCGTTCCTTCCGCCAGGCGACAACAATCTCTTTTCGCAGTCATACGAACACGTATCGGGCTCGACAGACAATGCGAACTCCCAAGCTCAACCACGATCTGTGGTTGGCCCAGGCAATCCTCTAGAGATCGAACCGCCCAAGCGGGTAACTTCGCCATTAGGACACAGGGCCGATCCTCTAGGTCTACGTCAACCGAAGCAGTCGTCTCCAGCTGTTGAGCAGGTAGAAAGTCATAGCGAGCAGTATACTCAAAAGGCTGCCGAGGCGGCACACGAAGAATCCCATACGTCCACAGAAACTCCTAATATCTCGCTCGGCTCCCACCCACTAAGCTCTGTTTCTTCAGCCGCGCATGGACCAACATCATCCACAGCACAGTCAATGAATGAAGCTCAGTCGACGATCAAAGAGGAAGATGATGATGTGTTGGATGATGAAGAAATGATAGATGGCGATGTGGAAGGAGAGCCACAGGCGCAAGCACAGCCACAAACAGCAGCGGAGAGAACAGCACAACGCCGGAAGATGAAGCGGTTCAGGTAATTCAGACGGTAACTCGCAAGGCACGGAACCAGATACTAACTTGTCCAGGCTCACCCACCAGCAGACACGATTCTTAATGAGCGAGTTCGCTAAACAACCCCATCCTGACGCCGCGCATAGAGAACGGCTTTCTCGAGAAATACCCGGCTTGAGTCCTCGTCAGGTACAAGTTTGGTTCCAGAATCGGTAAGTTCTCAAACTAGAACCAATAGCTCGATCCGTGGATTAATAAATTGCCAGGCGAGCAAAGATCAAGCGCTTGACAGCGGACGAAAGGGACCGTGTTATGAAAATGAGGGCAGTTCCCGACGATTTCGACAATGTCCAGGCACTTCATGCCCCTTATGGAGCGGTTCACGGGCTTGGGACACCCTTGACCTCACCCGTTGATTTTGCTGCCTCGTCCTATGCAGATCATATGATGAGACCACTTATGGTGGACGTGCGGCGATCTGATACCGATGACCATCTCTCACCGACCGGGTTGAGCCCTGCGTTCGGGAGTATAGGCTTCAATCCCTCGAACTCGCTCAACAACCCAGACATTCTTTCACCGATGTCACCCCCTTCTACCGATAGATACGGATACAGTAACCATCTCTCAGCGCCGTTGAGTGCCGGAGCACGGTCATCAAATCCATTTGCGCGACAACCTGGTCTCGACACGAGCGTACATATGCATAATCATCATTCACGACATCAAATACGCCCATTACAACCTCTTCAACTTCGAGAGACCATGAACAGGTCTCGCGCCGATACACTTCAATCTCCACTCCGTACCAGTATGTCATGGAAGGGCGATTCCCTTGACTATACAACCTATCACGGCAGCAACACTTCACCCCCAATGGGTAGCAGGCCACAAAGCCTGTACCACCAGGATCATATGAACAGTACCTCCACGGCTGGCTTGGGAAGCTATGACTCAACTCACTATGCGGGTAAGCTGTTATTCGATTGAGTCTTACTCTTCTCATATCTAATGGCTGATCAGCTTCATATAGGATCGACCGTCCAGTCGCCTACTCACTTGAGTTACCCCAATTATCAGTCATCTAGTCTTCAAAACAACTCTCAGAGAAACTCGCGCTTGAGGGCTTCCTCAGCCTCCTTGCCTCTGGGTCTCGATTTACGAACGCAGTTTCGCTCAGCTATAGGAGCCAGTAGCTTACAGTCAACAGCACATTCGCCAACTTCTACTCGTACACCGTCTACTTCTCAGCTAGGCAGTGGCGGCGTCTCTTCTAGCTACTCTGCGTCGAGCTTCCCATCCGCACCCCTTTCGGCACCCGTCGATTACTCCCTTCCCCGTACATCACCTTACAGGCCACCGCCACCGACAGGGGCAACGGACTATTCCATTCCGCAGATGAGCGCTCCAATCGCCCCTCCCAACGACTTCTCGCAAGCGTTTCAGGCCAGCATGTCTAGTGGTGGAGGAAGTTCGAGGAATACACAGCCATTGAGGGATAATTTCGGCGGAAGTGCCTTGGGGTTAGGCCATGGTCATAACAATCCGGCAAGCCACCGCACCACCGACGATTATTCTGCACATGACCCCCTAGGCATGAAGCGGAAACGGAGCTATTCGGGAACGGCGCCTGCGGTTTCAAGTGCACAGGGAACTGGGGCGTATGGGGCGGCGGTTTGAACATTCACGACATGAAAACACTTCTTTTTCTTCTTCCGAAAACGACATGGACGGGCATATTTCGAAAGTCGGGTCGGTCTATATGGGTCGCTGCTAGATTTGCGTTGGGGTCTTTGACCAAAGAGTCGGGTGGCAATGTGCTTTTGGGTGGTACGCGGTATATGTTGACAATTTCTTTTGCTGTATTCGTGGCGTATGATTTTCGCGGAGACGGAAAATACACTTCGACTTGTTTGTCACATGTCTCGCTGGCATTATTATCCATATACCAGGGCGGCTTTTTGGATGCTTTTACGAATCAATTCCCTTGTTTTGTTCTCTTCAGCTTGTTTGGATTCTTCCATGACTTTTCACTATGTCTGATCTTGGTGTTTCAATGGTCTTCACGGGGTGGCAAGGTTACGACTACTGTGGATTTCTCGAGAGGGTATTTTCCTCAAGGAGCTATTCTTTAAGGTGATCCATATGGAGGAGTTGTGATGATAGCAGCATATCTGGGCGGGTGAGGGTGGTGGCAGCAGCAGAGCGTTCAAAACTCGGCATCTGTGTATTCAATTTCTTGTGCCTTACAGATACTGTAATGGTTTTGACCTACAAGGCACTCCATTGGTTCCCACGCGAGCCTAAGTTTCAATATTTGACTTTTACTGGGGCACTTCACTGGTTCCGTTACTGGTATTAAGAATGTTTGTACTTACCCATGGCCGAGACAAAACGATGTGATGGGGGTACCGGCATCTAGGGCTCGCTCACTTTTGCGGCGATTGTCTTCTCATCCCTTATTCTACTTCGGCACCCTACACAAGCCGAAACACGAACGAACAAGTATACCGGCAACGCTCGTCGAATCAATGAGCTGGACTGGATAGCTTGAAGGATTGTATGTTTCTGTCTTTTCGTCTTGGTCAATGTCACTAGTGGGAGCCAACTGGACATCAAGGGTCTGTTCATCTTCACTTCTTTCCCCTTTTCTGACGGACACTCTGCGATATTCGCTCTGCCGGCGTTTCTCTCGGTTTTGTTCTTCCTTCCTTCGGCGAAGTAGGGTAACGTAACAACGTCCGGGAGAGCAGCGCGAAGATTTTCAAACAAAACCGAAAATCCCAATTCGGCTTCTTTTGATGTACGGATTATGGCTCGCCGGTGTAACCTCTTTCTTGTTTCGTTTCGTTTGTCCTCCACCTATAGGACGGGAGTCCCCAAAGTCCTCTCCCACAGGACGGACGAGACAATATTGTATGGGCATGTAAAGACGGCTCAGAGGAAGGAAAGAGACTTCATACCACAAAAAATGAGGCCAAACTCAGATTAGCGTTATCTGCAAGATATCTATTCAGCCAGAAGCAGCAGCAGAACAGCGCAGAATAGCCGCAGAAAAAAGGAAGAAGAAACGGCGTGGGCATTGCATGAACGGGAACAGCATGGTTACTGGGCAGTCCAGTGCGTCCATATCATGCAAGGGCTATGCATGCCAGGTACGGACGGCTTTGTGAGGGGTGATGGTACTCTGCTTTTTGGTAATGTAGTCGGATGCTTCCTTCCGTTCAAACCATCGACTTCGAGGATGACAGTTCGTGTTCACAACGGGCCATCGGGCCAACGGGGTGTGTGTTTGGATAGCGAGTGAAATGTTGGGTGGATGAGAGGAGCAGGAGCAAGATATCCAGAGACAGTGCGGGCAGATGACAAACCGTTCATCTGACGATGGTTTGTCTGCCATGGTTTCATTCCGTTGCTTATCTGATGATCTGATCTTCCATCACAACTTTGTTTTGTAATTGGTATATGCTCAGGAGACATAGTCACACTCGACACAGCTGCTAGGGAGGAAGGTAATCACAATGGAGAAAAGACAAGAAGGAAAACAAGATGAGCTGGGGTTGCAGTCAGATTGCACTTGTTTTGGAGTTGAGTGTCCTGGTACGTTACGGAACTGCAGTCCAACTCCATGGCATCCCGTTCTTCTGGTTGGCCAGCCTTGCGACGGCTTCATCTCGGAGGAAGTCAACTGCCAAGAGCGAAAAAAAACAGAGCAGGCGCCATTCAGCAACGCTGTCATTTCGTTTCCTCCGGTGACGTGAAACCCTAAAGTAGCAGAGAGCACTTGCTACCAACAATGAACGGTAACGAAAAGCGACGCATCCCTTCACTTCCGTTACTGGGTGGCATGGGTTCTTGCTTCATCCCTTGCAATCAGCGCAAACCTGATCTTGGGCTTGATGCAGTCGCCATGCCGCGAGGAAGAAAAGGGAACAGCAAGCAGGACATTCCGCGGACTCTGGAAAGCTTCCATTCCGGAAAGCAGCAGGCCAGCATGCCTGACGTTACTGCTCTCTCTTGTGCTATTTGTTCGCAGCTGATTGTGACTGAATCTCTCGTGTCGTGATTCTCCCAGTATTCTTTTGGGTAGATGCCTGCAGAAGATGCGGAATGCATGCTCAAATCTGGTGCCAAATGTTTCAACCGCCGATCTCGAACTTCATGTTGCTGTATCGTCATTGCTTCCCAGAAAGCCTGGCATGTAGGCGATGATTAGACACCCACCCATTGGCGGGTTGCAGCAGCCCCGATCGGAAAATAGGAAGATGAAGAAACGTGCTACGTTTATCATTCGTACGAGCACAGCGGAATGGAACATTAAAGCCATTTCCCATTGGTGATAGGTTACTCTGCAAAAGAAGGTTTTGCGGAGTATGTCACTGCAGCACCGACTTGACTTGTAGTAACCACAGGCTGCTGGCTCACTCCGCCGGTGCGGGACAGACAAGGTTGTATGCCTCCTGGGTCAATATGATTGTGTTCGGCTCTTGATCGTAGCTGCTATGGTCCTTGACTGAGGCTACGGGGATGTAATTCGTGTCGTTATATTGAGAATCCGGGGAAAGTCGCAAATTTCCTGGTCTTCTCAGGCTTTCGACGGGTTAACCGATACCGCAAATGCGACCTGGGCGGCTGGACCCGGCGTCAGGTTAATGAGGCAGTGGGCCACCGCAACCGGTTTGGTCTACTTTTTGTCGTTCCCTCCAAAGAATCGGATCGGGAGAGCCACTGTCCAGCTCTGATTCTGACTATCGGACGGGCCATCGATAACCAGGGCCTATTTCTTCAACATTGTGAGTTGTCGAGATACACAGAGACGGCTATCCTCATGTGCGTACTGGCTCGTTGAGAAAGCTAGGCGTCTCTGCAAGCCCGTTGGCTTGATCCGTGTAACCAGGACGGGGCTGGTCCATGGATGTGGTGTCCTGTAGGTGACAAGCTGCAGAAAACATGGCATGGGCATGGCATTTGTGTAGCCTATCTTGCATCTCGCTGTGGGCTTTGCAAGCACCAGAGGGTATGCCGTGCCACCGCTCGGAATAAGGTCTGGCGAGACGAAAAAGATGGGTCCGAAGTGAAGAGGTCACTCGCTGGTGTCCGGTAGAGAAAGGAGTGTTGAGACTCGATTGGTCCAGAATGGCGCTGTACTCGACAAGGTTGTCCTAACGGGGGGGGGTTGTTACACTGCTACACCGTTTCCCTCATCCCAACTCGACGATGCTCAGCCATGTTTCCGTCGAGCTATTGCTTTAACAAGAAGGGTAACATGGCGAGAAGTACTGTGTACCACCAAGAGAAAGGATTCGTCGCATGGGATCAGGTTGCACAACATGGCAGGGCCAGCTTGAGCAGGGCATCCAAGAGCAATCCGGACCCAGGAGCGGAACGAAGAGCGTACCAAACCGAAGCCTGAGACGGCACATGAGCGTAGTGGGTAGCCGTAGCGCATACTGCCGCTGCCACTCCAAGGACAGCGATGCGATTATCGTTCAGGGGTAGAGGCTGATGAGGCTTCCGAGGTGGCGGGCCAGATGTGCAACAACAGAGAGCCTGGAGTCTGATGTATGTCTCGTACCGTATGGGCGTATGGTACGAGGATCCAGAACGGACGGGTCACACAAAAGCTATCGCCTATCGGTACCCGAACAGACGCGACCGCTGAGTGAGAAGCTGAAGACGGCATGGCTCGACAGTTGCCGACGAGACCGGAGGGTTGTTGGGATCGTAAGGGTGGAACACGGCCGGTGCTGGCTGTCGTCGGGCTCTGGCGCGGGGATCATGTCCGAAGTCCATGAGCGCATTCCCACCCTACGGCAGTGGAAGACATGGTTGTCGTGTGGCTACTGTGGTATGCTGATGCGAGGAAGGTCGTGTGCGCAGCGGCCATGCCGGCGTGCTGCGCTGGTCCGATCGATTGAAACAGCCGGGGCAGCATGGATATGTGAGCTCCCGGTGTGGCTGGAGACGAGACGGGACGAGTTGGCCATCGATGTCAGCTCAGTCCGTTGTTGAATGTGCTGAATGTATTAACTGTCCGGGAATCCGACTGGGACTGAATGCTGGGACTGACTGGCTCAAAGAGGAAGGCGATAGGAAACGAGATGGACTAGTTGGTGCAAGATGCAAGATGGATCATCAAATGTAAGGTGATGGAAAGTGTGAGTGGAAAGCCAAGATGACAATGGACGGGACCGAAATTGAGGAAGACGGGAGCCGAGTGTGATGTTGGGAAGGAACCCGGGAACCTTCAACGGCTCAACTGGACGACAGTCGATGGAAAAGGAAAGAGGGACACTGAGAAACCGAGCCGTCGCTGCCTTTCGGTTGCTCACTGCGGCACTTGTCACGTCACTTCAGTTTCATTGCCCAGCCCTTCATTCGTTGACCGTTGTTGACCGTCGTTGACATTGTCACGGTTGCACTTCCTTCAACCTGACGGCCCGGGGCCGATCTCACGGAAAGAAACAACCACATGCGCACAGACCATATCTCCCTAAAGGAGCCAGGGCCCCACTTGTCCATGCGATGCGACCCACACTCTTCAGCCGAGAGCCGTGCGGCAGGCACTGGCAGGCACTTGGCAGGATGCAACGCCGTAACAGCATGGCATCTGCAGCCTTGAAGTACTGATTGATGAGTGAACCACACTTCATCGATTCTTTCATCAACTCACTCCATCATATCCCGTCGGCATCACTTTGTCGATTGCTAGCAACAGTGACATTCTCCAGCATTACAATCCTCCTACTCCGCCAACGAACCCCTACTTTCACCTGAACGTCGATTCTCTGACCATGTCACGTCAATGGCAACCAGATGACAAACAGCCCGGAATCAGTGGACGGCCTCGCTCTCGCTACCTGAGTACCTGGCTTGGCGAAAACAACCTACCGGTTATAGTTGACAAGACGAGGTATATGATGAGATGGAATCCAGACTCCTATCGATTCAACTTTGGGTCGGTTCCTGGGCTTGTCTCCGCAGTGTCTGTCCCCGCTATGCAAGTGCAACGTCGCTGAGTGACGACGGTTCGGCATCATCACAGACACTCCTGGGTTGCCCTCCAGGCTCAGCTCCTCATTACCAAAATCTCGGACTGTTCTCTACCCCTCGATGACCCTTTACTGGATTTCGGGTGCATTATCTATGGGCCGAAACGGTGCTGTGCCATCCGAGTTGCCCAGACTGGCGGGACCACCATACAAGAACCGTTGGGCGGAGGCAAGATGATGTCGGCCTCTCTCTCATCTCGTATCCAACGAGTTCAACCTACCCATGTCGGCCATCACCATAGCCCATCTCCAGCGTTGCTGTGACCATCGCATGACCAAAAGGAGTGCACATATGGGTCTGATCAATATACGGTGCCTTCCGGCTAAATTACTGTGCCTTGCTGAGCGTAATGGGCTGTCGCAGAGGCCAATCCAGAGCTCTTGGGACATCTGCTCCATCCTTGACAGATCAATCTAACTCTCATGTTGGAGGGACCCAAGGATTAGGTCATGTTCATCTCCTAAGCCGTCGGCATCGGCAGTACGCCAGGGGAGGATGCCTGACGCTTTAGGACATCTGGCGTGAGTTCAAAGCTCTGGACCTGAATGTTCCTAGAAAATGACCAACAAGTACGAATGAACCAGAAATTCGGCACAGGTTCCGTGGCGTGGGTGTCCACAGTGGCTACCACTACTCGGGTCAATAGTGTTGGGCGAGAGAGGTCTGGAATCTATATGCTTTCTTGCCTCATATCTCTGACCCTATTATCTGGAGATGATGAAATCGTGAGCTGAACTCATGTTGGTTGCTCCAGCGTGTAGTCGATGAGTTCGTCGAACGGCCACCATGTCGAAACGTCCGAGTACTCCAAGACAAGTGGTGGTCTACTAGATCTGATCTTGAGCGCCAACCAACCGCTCTCTCTCCCCAGCCGCTCTTGGTGTTGGTAGGAGGCACGGGACAGGGACCAACATCCCGGCTTCCGGTGATCACTCAACGATAACAGCGGTTTGTTTGTTACGCCACAACCCGGTTTCTCGGTAGCTTCAAGATAATCCAGCAACGAACGCGAATTTGGTCCTCTGAGTTGTCCGTCACTCTTCGTGACCATCCGGGCCGTTTGTTCTGAAAGCGTCCGAATGTGCATGAAGCGGCCGGCTGTTCATGCAAAGACGGCCCCGAAGAACAAATGTATTGCTTCTCGCTAGGGCCGTGGTATCCGTTGTCGTTGGTACAAGTGGAATGCTTTTGAGTATGGCGTTGCATTCACCACAGTAAGTCACTCCATACGGCTGTCCAGGCGAGTCGAGAGCGGCATCCGGCAAGCAGAAGCCAACGGTACTTGGACAAACTATCGATCCTACGACCATGAGCAGCCATGAACGGGACTGATACGTAAGGAGAGGGGGTAGGTACGTGCCCTCATGCTCCTTACATCGTCGGTGCCGACGCCAGCAGCTTCGACGACAACTGGATGAACAAGCAAGCCATGGTGTTCGTCGGGTACAAGGAGTCCGCCAGCAGCTTCGACGACAACTGGATGAACAAGCAAGCCATGGTGTTCGTCGGGTACAAGGAGTCCGCCAGCACCTGGACCTAAAAAAGTATAAAAAAGGGGGGTGAACTTGGATATCGTAGGTTGGAGATAGCAAGTTGATAAAAACCCACCTGCTAGAGCCCACATGTCAATTCCTAGCAATGTCCGCGAGGGAACATGGTACAAGGCTTTATAACGCCCGTTCTGGGAAGGAACCAACCATGAACCCACTAAGATGAGGTATCCCTTCCTTGGGAAGGAACGAATACTAACGTTCCTTCCTTAGGAAGGATGGAAAACTCTGCTACTGCTACTGGATGTTCTCTCTGATTTTGTTCCTCTTCTCTCAATAATTGTCGCTCCCGAAGTCAACTATCACTGCCCCGGCGTGCCCTTCCTCTCAATAATTGTCGCTCCCGAAATCAACTATCACTGCCCCGGCGTGCCCTTCCTCATCGTCGGAACGCAGTGGGGATCCCTATCGATCTGTCAACCGACGTAATAGTAACGACCAGGGCTAAGGCTGCTATTGCAGCAGCAGTAGCAGTAGTAGCAACCTCTATATTATAATATAGAGGCAGTAATAATGATTTTAAAGAAGATAAGGAGAGCGAGAACGATTGGGAGGAGAGCGAGAACGATTAGGAGGAGAGCGAGAACGATTCGGAGGAGAGCGAGAACGACTCGGAGGAGAGCGAGAACGACTCGGAGGAGAGTGAGGACGAAGACGATATTATACTTCAAAACGCAATATTCGAACAACACTTTATCAGCGTAGCCTATAAAGTATACCGTGAATTTTCCCGTAAGCGTCCCCTATAAATCAAACAATTCCTCCCTACTACCGAAGCACTCTAGGAAACCTACGTCCGGCTTGATTTGAACTTCGAGGAAAAATCCAAACTTATCCTTCAATCTCCTACCCCTCCAACTCTAACGATTCTCAAAGTATTACCGGAATTCGCTTACGCAAATGAACCAGTCTTTTCCATCTACCTTTTAATCCTAGAAAAGGAGAATAATAAACCATTAATTTATATTAGCTCTAGAACTTCGGCAACCGCGGGTATGCATATAAGGTTCGAAGACTACGATAACGGAAAGAAGCCCTCTAAACTAACGGAGCTCGTCTACGAAAATAGCTATAATATTACTTATAAAAAGCTATTAATAACAATACTATGCCCTTCAACAAAAATTTTTGTACCATCTACTCGGGCATTATTTTTGATCCTCGAAACCTCAACAATATATAAGCTCTAAGTATATGCCAATAGCGTACCCTCTCATGCCGTATTATTAAACAATAAATGGAACGGTTCGTCGGTAGAATATAGGGGCTTGTGCACTCACCCAGCGTGGATCAAAGGCGTACGTGCTTTTAAATAGTTGACCGGGGGGCTATCTCTAGAGGAGATGAAATAGGCTAAACGCGAATATTAGCGGAAATCGACGAGGGAAAAGAGGGCTGCCGAAACCCCTCAAGAGAAGGAGGAACGCAAGCGGAAGGATCGTAAGAGGTATCATACTAAAACACGAGTTACAGAGACTACTGAAAAGAGGGAGAAACGTATCCGCAAGATGCGTGAGTATCGTGCTAAAACACTAGCTACGGAGACTGCTGAACAGAAGGAGAAACGTCTCCGCAAGGCTCGTGAGTGGACGGCCAGGAAGAAGAGTACTGAAACTGTTGCAGAGAGGGAGAAACGCAAGCGGAAGAATCGTGAGGCGAAGGCGGCTAGTAGAAAGCGGGCGGCTAAGAGGATGAAGTTGGAATGAGCATAGCACTGGCAAGAGTAAGGGAGAAGGGGAAACCTTCGAAATATATATATATATAATGTAAGATAACGCGAATAAGAATCTATGTGAGGATCGATCTCGTTCAACAATATCCACATCGCTCCAACCATGAGCGACGACATTGTTCGAAAAGCAGCCAGAATTACATTCAGTCACTCCGAAATCCGAGCTTGCCAGAGCTAGCTGGTAGAATAAAAGGGAGATAATCTGGACGAAGCTGGAAAAAGAGGGAGAGAATGGACGTTCAATCACCGACCACGACGTTTGAGGTTTGTTAGGCAAGAGGATGAGAAGGAGCAATCTTCAAAGGAATCTGGAAAAGACAAAATCAATGAAATGGGAAGAAGGTGTTGGATAAGCGGTAGGTTCAGAGCCACCACCTTCCGGTTCTCAACCCACTTTTCCCGAGGAAAATACGGAAAGTGGAAGATTCTATGTGGTAGGACCAACGGATGGGCGGGAATGAGGAGGAAGCTCAGGCGACAATGAACGATCTAGCTGGCAGACTGGAAAGAGTAAAGTGAATCAAGATCCAGAGGTAGTGAGGGAGAGCCTATTCCACCAACAAAGTTGTCGATGACGACGGAGCAATGGATATCCCAGTTGCTCGGCTAGCTTTGCTCTCTCGTTGTCAAAACGAAACAATCACGTCAAGGCATCGCGACATCTGCAAACCTTTCCAGCAGCAGGACCTTCCCCTCGTTGGGACCATATGAGCCCCCGAGTTCTGACCTTCCAACAAGTTCCAGTAGCCGACGTGGTAGGTGTGCTGGGACCCAGAAAATACGTGGTGTTTTCGTAGGCACGCAGCTGGCCTCGAGTTCAACTCCAAGCTTGGGCAGCCGAGCTTTTTGCTTTTCCCTTTTTAAAACAGTAGATACAGGGACAAATGGTTCAGAGCGGCCATGTGCAATACCGAGAAGATGTGAGAAAATTGAGACTTCTGTATCCAGCAGAGAGTTTGTTTTATGTGCGTAGTTTAACTAGTCATTACCTTCTTATCTATACGTTTGAAACTCTGTCCACAGGCAGGTCTCTATCGACCAGCTCTCTTTTTGCCTCCGCTTTTCCAAAATTACCTCCGCCTTTTATACGCCCATACCTCTCCGAGGGCGACAACATTACATATTACCAATGTACTTCCCATCTAATTATCTTTCACTGCTCCGTTACCTCCCAGACTGATGATGTCCCCTCCTATGCACCTGCCCCTGACTCTGCCCCTGTTGAATCTCATCCACCGCCGTGCTACCCCTCCGCAACGAGTTCCTACCACTTCCAACCGACAAACGACTACTCTGGCCCAACTCCGCCAGCTCCTCATCGCTCTTCTCACCGGCCACCTTCTTAGACTTCTTCTTTCCCTCCGCTCCCGAAGAGAGAACACCACCGCCCTCACCACCACTACTACTCTCCCCACCTTCCTCCCCTTCATCTGCACCGCCATATGACCCACCCACACTCTCCATCGTAAACGGACTAGCCGTCGGCCCATCCAACACCGCCAGCTCCTCGTTGCTCAGCCACTTCGGCAACAACACCGCCCTAACCGGAATCAGCGCAAAGATGAACACCGGGAACCCCACCGCGGCAACAGTCTGGGTGATAGTAAACGTCGCTCCAAACCCGATCAGCTCAATAATAACAAACAACCAAACCCGGCTTCTTCTCAGCGCTTTATTGTTGAGCGGGTGGTTGGGACTGGTCAACCGGCTATCTTTGAACAGGAAAATAAGCTTCTGGGTGATCCCGTTGCCGGCGAGGGCTTGGTAGCCCATGATGAAGAAGAGGCCTGCTAACACGCCTTGCGGGATTAGATGTAAAACGATGAGGAGGGGGCCGGTCATGGTTCCCAAGGTGAGCAGGCCTTGGGCGAGGTTGGAGACGCGTTGTTCGACTACGGAGATGGGTTTGAATTCGTAGGATTCTGAGGGGTGGCCTTTGGCTTCGGAGGAATCGGCGTCGGTGTTGTTCGAGTCGTTGGTGATGACTTTGGTTACGCATAGGGAGGCGGTGTGGAAGGGCGCTTGCGGGATGAGGCCGTTGGGGAAGGGGATGCCGAGTAGCCCGGAGACGCCGGTGGTGAGGCCGAGGAGGAAGAGATCCCAGTGGAAGCCGGCGGGCTTGCGGAGGGGGAATTCGGTGCCTTGGGCGATGAGGGAGGAGACTGAGTATGGGGTGTTAGTAGTTGTTTCTTTGTTGGGTGGACGATGGCTGAAGTACTCACCATTATGATCAAACCAGAAGAGAATAGTCAAAAGCAAAGCAAACGGGATAGCCAAAAACACATGTCCCACGGGGATATCCCAAAAGTGGATAAACCACCCTCTAATCCAGCCATCCTCATGTGGCGTCGGGAAAAACGCCTTGCTAACCTCCAAATGCTCCAAATGAATATTCTCCAGCTTTCCAAAGTGGACAAACCCCGTGAAAAACACCACCGTCAACGGCGTCCCATAGTCCTTCAAGAACACCCGAACAGTATGGTTAAACAGACTACTATCGCCCAGTTCGCCACAGATATAAGCAACAGCAAAGACGCAAAGAGCCACAACAACCGACAGATAAAACGGCTCCGCATCCCCAAGCCGCTCCAGCACCTGAATCCCCTTCTGCAGGTAAATAAACGCCACATAAAACCCAAAGATGTCGCACGGAAACCTCGTGACGTAGCGCAGCCAGTTGCACGAATTAGTGACAGCCAGGATCCAATGAAACACCAAAGACCAGAGGCCGATCCAGCACATGAAAGCCATGTAGTTGGTCCCCATCGGCTCCATGATGTCGTAGACGGTGTAGTTGAAAACAGTAATCGGCCCCGTCACCCCGACTATCACAAGCGGCTGGCACGCCAACACGGAAAAAACCACGGCGCCTAAGACACTGGCAAGCAACACCTCGTTCACCCCGTACATCCTGTCCGTCTTGGTGAACATGTCTAGAGAAAAAGCTAAGGCCGGAAGGATGTTGGCAAAGTACATGTATACGGTGGCCGGCACGACGCGGTAGTTCCAGGCGTCGGTCCAGTCGGATAGGTAGTAGGGCGCGCGGCGACGGAGGTCGTTGATCATGCCCCGGAAGAGAGGGATTTTGTACCATTTGGGGGTGCGGGGGGGTTTGGGGTGGTTGACGGGGCCGGATTCGCGGTCGAGTCCGGTGTTGGGGTGGGAGGGGTGGAGTCCTCCGGCGCCGGCTCCGGGAATGGATCCCGGGAGGGTGAAACTACTGTCATCGGCACCCGGGCCGGGGCCGGGGTCCGGTTTTGTTGTTGATGTCATTGGATTCTGGTTGTCGTGAAACTTCCGGAGAGGCTTATACCCTCGGCGCTCAACTTTCGGAACTGAATGGTTGGTCGGTTGGTGAAGGGGGAAAGTTGCGTCGCTGTGGCCTGTGGGGTACCTCAATTGCTTTGTTCTGTTTTGTTTCGTTTCGTTTCGTTTCGTTTCGTTTCACTACCCTCTGGATCCCTCTTGTTTCTCGTGATAAAATGAAACAAAATTTTGGATGGACCAGTCGAACGGAATGAGTTGATGAACTGGCGAAAGTGCTTGATCAAAGCCAATCGTATTGTCTCCAAGCCACACGCACAATCCTGCGCGTCAAGAGATATCCTTCGCAATCGCCCCTCAGTGGTCTTTCTGGTCTTGCGCCCCGGCGTATAGCAACCCCCAGAGTTGTCGCAAAAGAAATCCGGTATCTAGTCGTCGGTGAGGTTTAATGATCCAAGCAAGACTCGCTCGTTGATTCGATCGTCGTCGTCGTCGTCGCTCGTAAATGTCGTCGACGTTGCCATAATGTGATCGTCGACGCGTGTGTGAGTGTGTAAAAACAAACTTGTCAACCGTTCAACCTTGAAGAATTAGGAGTAAGGACAAGACTCCGGGAACAAGCAGGGCTTTCAATCAATAAATTGATGAATGAATGAAATCCCATCCCCTCCTATCTACGTTTTCTTCACAGTTCAAATTTTCGGTGATTCAATTGACGGTCAATTCTTGGCTTTCTTTCCCCGGACTGCCCCCCTGTCCTTTGGCGGCGAGAAAACAGTGGGTCCCTCTAGCCATCGGGTGACGACGCCCGCTACAGACCGCCGCTATGAATTTCCTCATAAGAGTTTGGACGGCGATATGTTGATATCGCCGGCACATTGTAGACATTGATACCGTTGAATTGTCAGATATACTTGTTTGACGCTTTTCTTTTATAAGAAGTCGCAAAAAGAAAAATTCAAGAGATCCATTCTGTAAAATGCAAGCATGTACAAGGCACCATAACAGCCACCCCGAATGATGCCCGTCCCAGTTCCTATTCCTCCCGTCTATTTTCAATGATGATGATGATGATGATGCAACAGGCTCGCTATAGTAGTGCGCTTGCTTGTCGTTCGAAGTCTCGTGAG
Organism: Neurospora sp. CHS-2018a; assembly: GCA_009802275.1. Taxonomy (NCBI): domain Eukaryota; kingdom Fungi; phylum Ascomycota; class Sordariomycetes; order Sordariales; family Sordariaceae; genus Neurospora; species Neurospora sp. CHS-2018a. The sequence continues at coordinate 143,428 of RAKG01000029.1, forward strand.
TTGTGGATGTGAAATGTTTTTGTATATATCCTTCCGCTTTCTTTTCTTTCTTTCTTTCTTCCCCAACCCAAACCAAATTTCGATATGCGTACAAGAGTAGAGTACAGTTACAAATTTGTGTACAAGAGAAGAACCTAATGAACCAGGTATCAAGTGGTGGCATCGACTCACGCGCTGCGGGGGTCATCATGACCTTTTTCTCTTTCTCTTTCATCCTTAATCTTTCTTCTTCTTCTTGAACTCAGAACAACAAACGGAAAATGCATATAAGAAACGCCCCCCCTCTCCTTGGTAAACATAACATTTGGTGGTACAGAACAAATCAACATCAACAACATTGAGTTGGGGGATAATGGCTAAAACAACAACAACTTCTCTACTCCTTCTCCTTCTTCACACCCCTCGCGCGTCTCATCTACCGCCGCCATTCCGTTACTTCATCCCCTCATCCCCATCACCTTTGCTCCTTGCTCTCACCCTCCTTGTTGCCCGCGGCGTCGGCTTTCCCTTCCTTCATAGCCGGTTGCGGCCCCGACTCCTCGGGGGTATCAGTGTTCTCGGTAGGGAACGGTGGTGGCGCGCTCTTGCGCTCGCCGTGGAAGTACTTGGAGAACTCCTCCTTGTCGGGCCACTCGCGGGGGCCGAGGAGGCGGACGAGGTCGTCACGCGACAGGGCCTCCTTCCTGAGGAGCTCCTCGGCGACCATGCCGACCTCCTTCTTCTTGGCCGTCAAGAGGTCCTTGCACTGCTTGTAGGCCTCGTCGACGATGCGTTTCACCTCGCTATCGATGGCCTGCGCCGTCGACTCGGCGAACGGCTTCTGGAACCGCTCCGCGCTGTCGTCAAAGTGCAGCATGCCCACCTTCTCGGACATGCCCCACTGCGTCACCATGGCCCGCGCCATGCGAGTGACCTTCTTGAAGTCGTCGCTGGCGCCCGTTGTCACGACGGGGAAGTGAATCTCCTCGGACACACGGCCACCGAGAGTCATGGCCATGCGGTCCATCAGCTGCTTGGTGTTCATGAGGTAGGCGTCACCGGAAGGCAGGTATTGGGCGTAGCCGAGCGCGCCTTGGCCACGAGGAATGATGGAGACCTTGAGGAGAGGATCGGCCCACTGGAAGAACCAGCCGCAAATGGCGTGGCCGGCCTCGTGGTAGGCAACTGTCCTCTTCTCCTCGGGGCTGAGAACCAGGGACTTGCGCTCCAGACCACCGATGACACGCTCGATAGCCTGCTCGAAGTGGATCATCTCGACCGTCTCCGCGTTCGCTCTGGCAGCTGTTTACGTTGTTAGCAGATGACATCAAACGGAGATCAGCAAGAAAGAGAATACATACCGACAAGAGCAGCCTCGTTGACGACGTTGGCAATGTCAGCACCAGCGAAGCCAGGGGTCAAGGCAGCGAGACGGCCAGTGAGGAACTCAATATCCTCCTTGGTCACAATCTTGGCCAGATGGACCTTGAAGATGTCCTGACGACCCTTCATCGTAGGCCTATCAATGTTGATGTGTCTATCGAAGCGACCGGGCCGCATAAGAGCCTTGTCGAGGATATCGGGTCTGTTGGTACCGGCAAGGACGACTACCTGCTCGGTCGTGTTGAAACCATCCATCTCCGTAAGAATCTGGTTGAGAGTAGCCTCGCGCTCGTCGTTTCCTCCACCCCTGAAGCCGCCGTCGGAACGAGACCGACCAATGGCATCGATTTCATCAATGAAGATGATGCAAGGAGCGTTCTTCCGCGCCGTGGCAAAGAGATCACGGACACGGGACGCACCGACACCAACGAACATCTCAACGAACTCGGAACCGCTGACGCTGAAGAAGGGAACCTGCGATTCACCGGCAGTCGCCTTGGCAAGCAGAGTCTTACCGGTACCGGGAGGACCAGAGAGGATGGCACCACGGGGGATCTTGGCACCGAGCTTCTGGAAGCGCTCGGGCTCCTTGAGGAACTGGACGAACTCCATAATCTCGACCTTGGCCTCATCCATACCCGCGACATCAGAGAACTTGACCTTGACCGCGGTATCGTGGTTGAACATCTTGGCCTTGCTCTTGCCGATGCCAAACATGCCACCGGGGCCGCCAGCGCCGCCAGGACCTCTCCTGGAGATGTAGGCAAGCAGACCGACGAGCACCAGGGTAGGGCCAAAGGCAAGGATGATGTTACCCCAGCTGAACTCGTTGGCATAGCTGACAGGTATCCTCTCAGCAGGCGGGATTCCGAGCTCGGCCTGGGCCTCGTCTAACCTCCTCTCGAAAGCGTCGATAGAGCCAATGGTGAAGTAGTAGTGGAAGCCAGGAGCAGTGGCGGCCGATTCAGGATACATCTGCTTGGTAGCCTCCTTGTTGAGATCCACAATAACACGATCCTTGACGACCGTGAGCTTCTCGACCAAGCCCTTCTCCAGGAAGTTCTTCCGTAGCTCTTGCCAGGTGATCTCGCGGGAGTCGTTGCCAGGGAACAGCACCTTGTAGGTCCAGAACAGAACGGCGGTACCAATAACGTAGTTCATGAGACCGCCATCGAAACCCTGGGGAGGCTCCTGGCCTCCTTGACCCTGACCCTGACCCTGAGCACCAGGCCTCTTCGGCCCTTGCTGGCCTTGTTGCTCGCCACTTTGCTTTCCTTGTTGGTCGGGCTGCTGTTGGCCGGCTTCCTTGCCTTCACTTTGCTGCTTCTGCTCCTCCGATGTCTGCGCTTTCCTGTCGGAATCTGACAGGTTCGAAGTGAAAGTGTTGTCATTGAGCCCACTGGCGATGGACTTGGCATTTGGGTTCTTCTTCATGTATTCGACCTCATATTCACCGAGGTCCTTGGCCAGCATAACCAGAGACTTCATGCACCTGAGCTGCTCGAAGATGGTGATGTTGCCACTAATCCACTTCTTAAGAAGCTCTCTCGTCTCTTTTGGGCAGCCGTAGTGCTTGATACCCTGGAGGATGACATCCTGGCCCTCAATCTTGATTCCGGTCTTCATGGCGGCCTTCTGTATGAAAGCATCGAAATCCTTGAGGTCCTGCTTCTCCATGCGCACCCATCCTGGGGGCAGGGGGCGCTTGGGCTCGTAGTCTTCCTCTTCCTCCTCGGGCTTGGGCGACTTGTTGTCGTCATCCTTCTTGGGTTCGGGCTTCTCGGTCGATTGTGTCGAGTAGAGCCGGGAGGTAGGCAGCTGGCGAGCGGACGAGAGGGAGGCCCGGGGGAGGCGGGATGCACGGTATGCGGGCCGGGTGGTGGTCCGGAGAGCCTGCCTGGCGCAAAGCGCAAGCTGCTGGGACGATTGTCGGAATCTGACCGCCATGGTTGGAGGAACGGTCGCGTGTGGGAGGAGAGCTGAGGGGTGCTCTTCGGGTTGGGGGAGGGGTAGGTCAAGGGTGGTGTTGCGCGATGCGCGGATGGGATTCCAAGCTGGAGGTTAGTGCGGGCACACCCCAATCGAAGAAAACAGGTATCTAGAAAGTAAAAGATGGATGTGCAGATGGTCGTCTCCTAGCTGCCATGCACTTTGGCGACGTGATTTGGTGAGCGCCCAGGAGGTCGCGGGAGCTCGGTGGTGGTGGTGAGCTTGCGATTTGAAGGTTGCGACTGCAGGTAGTCGAGGGTTGTTGGTGGGCAGGCAGGTAACTTGATGATGTACTACGATGTAGAAGTCGTGACCCCACATGCGGCCACCCCCCACATGCGGCCACATCCACATCGCGTTTTCCCCTCATTCAACATCACCACCCTTCTTCTAAGAACAACCACCATTTCATCAAATCAAGCCCGATCGCACTCCTTTCTATTGCAATGAGCTCGTCTTTGATTGACCAAGCGCTTGATGCCATTCGCGACGGCCTTTCCCAGCGTGCAGCATCGAAGAAATATGGGGTTCCCCGGTCCACCCTCGCCGGCCGTCTTCGAGGCCGTCAAAGCAAGCGCGACTCGAAAATATCCAACCAGAGGCTATCGCCAACCCAAGAAACCTTCCTATGCGACTGGATTCTGAACGAGGAGAAGGCTGGCCGTGCCCCTAACCGCCGTCAAGTCGCTGGCTTCGCCACGTCGATACTGAAAAGAGGGGGTGATCACGACAAACTGGGGGCGCGATGGATAGATCGGTTCCTGACGAGGAATCCCAACATCAGGACCAAACTTTCGAAGCCACTCGAGTCGGCTAGAGTTAGAGGGTCTACCAAGGAAGCTTTCACAGCCTTCTTCGACCTTCTGGAAGCCACCATTCGAGACAAGGCCATTATCCCAGCCAACATCGCCAATATGGACGAACATGGACTTCAGGAGTTGGAATCAACGGATGGGAAGGTCCTTGGGACTGCCCTGACAAAGAAGGCATACCTAACAACGACTGATGCAACTACCTGGGTTTCAATTATCGAGTGTGGCACTGCAGAAGGCCGCCGTCTCACGCCTTGTGTCATTTTCACTGGGGCTTCCCTTCAGGGGCAATGGTTCCCTGATAATATGGACAACGAGCTCAAGAGCTGGAAGTTTGACAGCTCATTGACTGGATGGAGCAATTCAGAGATCGCTTTACGCTGGTTGAAAGAGGTTTACATCCCTGAGACCCAGATAAACGACGGTTGGCGCCTTCTTATCCTCGATGAGCACTCGAGTCATCTTTCTGATGATTTCCTCATTGAGGCCTTTCAACACAAGGTTCAACTACTCTTTTTGCCTCCTCATACCTCCCATAAGACCCAGCCTCTCGACCGCTCTGTCTTTTCAGCAGTAAAGTCGTATTTCAGAGACTTAACCAGGGATTTCGCCAGCTTTCCAGCATCTGCACCAGTAAATAAACAACGGTTTCTCCAGTGTTATCAGGAAGCCTCACGAAGGGGCGTGAGCTCCAGAAACCTCAGATCAGGGTTCAAAAAGACGGGGATATGGCCAATGAACAGATCCGCTGTCATCGACGACCCCGAGGCCATTCTAAATGACGATGCCTTGCCCGCCCAGCCATCACTACCCAAAACACCACCAAGAAGCGATGTATCAAAGGACAACTACACTTTCAAGACTCCCCAGAAGTCCAGGGATATGCTGGGAAGCATTCACAACAAGTTATCCGCTGTCGATCGTGATATCAGGACTGTTTACACCAAGGCAGCCAAGGCCCTCGATGATAAGAACGCTGAACTCGCTGCCAAGGATCACCAACTCCAGTATTTACAGACCCAGCTGGAGTCACAGAAGCCCAGGGGTAAAAGAAAGGTTAAAGAAGGGGGTAATGATAAATTTGCACGCGTAGAAGAGATCATCAAAGCTCGTGAGGAGTCAAAGAGGGCTCCCAAGCGCCAGAAGGTTGCCAGGGCAACGAAGGGGGTAAATCCAGTGCAGGAAGTAGAGAGGGCACTCGAGTCAACACTGCAAGTCATTCACGAGCATCAGAATGAGTAAATGAACATTTGAAATGGGCAAAATCCCTGCAAAAGTGGCCAGTTTTCGATGTTGTCTGATTCCTAGTCATGATGTTACATGTGGCTCATTGAGGGGGGTGGCCACATGTGGGGTCACGATGTCTAGGTATGTAGTGGCGGTAGAGCTACGGAGCCGGCGAGCTGGAGTGGAAGCTGGCCTGACTGGACTGGACTGACTGACACTGGCTGCACGCAAAGCGGCTTCCACCTGGTCCGATATGGCCGACGGGGGGCGGCACTGGAGAAAATCAAGTCAAGCCATTTGCATCATGCGGCCGAGGACCCCACCCGCCCGTAGGTACCAATGCTCCACACTCGGGTCGGAGCTGCACCCTGAGAGCTTCAACGCTCGGGCACCTCCAAAACATCCTCACAGTTGCGTCACGTGTCAAGGCAGCTGCCCGTTTGTATAGTTCAAACAGTCTGCTCCAAACTCCAACAAACAGAATGTTCGGAATAGCTTCACTTTGTGCATTCGACTGATATTCTAAAACGGTACCCAAATTACAGTACAGCCTTTTACCCATCAGCCTCACCGTCACCAATCACCATTACCAATTGCAGCTGCTCCTTGTTGCCACTTGTGTTTACAATCCATCGAGCTCTACTATCGCCATCCTCGGTGATTCCGAAAGCTGGCTAGGCATTTGTTGCCTTTGGCTCAACTTCACCGGGCTAGACCGCGGGCGCCAGGCGATACAAACCTGACAAACTGGTCCAGCCCCTTTCTAACTTCGCTCTCCCCCTGATTGAAAGTCGACATTGTCGTCATTCCTCTGAATACCATCCACAACTCCCCACAAACGCCTTGCGAGCTGGTTCTCCACCATGGAGATTTCCTTGACAAGTCGTCAATTCTCCGGGATTCACAGCTATATCCAGCCTCTGCTGGAATCCCATAGTCTCCAGTCGTCAACCAAAGGGGAGTCATATGCCAAAAAATTGTACCATATCGTGAGTATGAAGTGCTTCCTTTTAAAACAACTATTGAAAATATGAGTCAAAACAGCTTGTTGAAATGTTATTGACCCTCCAGAATGTAAGCGTTAAATGGCAACAGAGATGAGAGTTTTCCCAGCATAAAAATGCCATGCATGTCCCCCTATTAGAGACCGTTTAAATCCCTTCAAAACCCATGTATAGCCTGCCCTCCATGGTAGCCCGCTTCCCAATGCAATAAAATGCATAAAACGTGGTCTCATCTTCCATCCAATCTTTCCCTTCTCTATTCTCGAGAATTCCACCCTCCTTTTGTCTAGGTTCGACGACCCTTCATAAGACTCTTCACCTGGTCTCACCACGAGTTGCCATTGCTTTGCTCGAGATGACCCTCTCATTGTCACCGTTGCTGTGGTACATCGCTGCCAAAGTTTCCATTCTCGACACTGGGATATTCACCACCGCTCATCTCTGCCCAGCTCCAGTCCAGTGTTACCGGTAAGCTGAACAAATCTTGCGGCAACATCGGCTGTTGGTAAATGGCTCTTGGTTCGCCCGCAGACGGGTCCGGTAGCCCATCAACCGTAAAATCGGCAGGGTTCATATTCGCGATGGCACCAAATCCAGTCATATCAGCCCAGTTGCCGTAGTCAATGCCCTCCATGCCGGTTGGGCCGTCAGTTGTGAATCCGTCATTCCATCCGTTGGGTGCCATCCCCGGTGATGGACTCTGGCTGAATGGACTGTATCCGCTCTGTGGGGTGCGGGTGCTTTGCACACCTGGCGAAAGATGATCTTTCACTGATCCTTGGTTCGGCTGTGGTGTGGCTGTACTGCTTGCTGTCGGAGGCCGCGGTGTCATGGTTGCGTTTGGATTGAATGAAGAGGCGGGATCCGCGGGTGCTGTATTGCTCGATGCTGCCTTGTTACCAGATGCTTGCTCCTGCACCTTACGCTTGCGTCGTGACGAATTCTCTTTCTCGGCTTTATCGATGACAACCTTTGCAATGCGCTCGAATTCGGCGCAAATACCGAGCATGCGGTGAACACCGCCGGTTTCGGCCTCATGACCAAGCATGGACAGGAAGGTCACAACCACATTCATGAGTTTTGCGTCAGAACGTGCCCTAGGGTCCAAAGGATTCTGGAGGATGTTTCCGAATAATGTCACCAAGGCGGAGACAGGGAAGTACAGCACCATCCTGTAACAGTTATCAGTAAATGTGTGAATTATTCTTGATTGAGGGTTAGACTTACCAGACGCATGAATTGTCGCCTTGAGGGATGTACTTGAGCAGGGAGATTGAGGCTCTTGCGGCTGATGTGCACAGTGCTGCTGAAGAGAAGATTCTGGGGTTCAAAGGCCTGGCATTAAGGCCTTGAATGGCAAAGTTTGACAGGCGACTGGTCCAGTATCCGTGATGGATAGACATACGATGAATCGTTGTCAAGCAGTTGTAGTAGGTAAAATGCAGCATGACGACGTGAAGGATTAGTGGTGTATGGGATGCCTTGATTTCATGCTCGGGTCGGAAGTCGATGGGAATGCTGTCTTTCCAGTCTTCGAGTTCCTGATCCAACTCTCCAATGGTGTTCAACAATTCACCATCCGATTGCTTCGTGGCCTTCGTCGCGTACAGTCTTTTATACACCTTGCTCTCGACGATGGAGATCTCGACCATCTTTCTGAAAAGGTTCATCTTTCCTTTCCCGTCAGCAAGGGGAATGTTACCGATGCCGTCGGCGGGATCTTCGTCAGGAAGGTCAACGTTCATGTCATCATCGTCTTGCGCAGGCGGTCGTCCAGATCGTAAGCAGAGGTCCTTATCCAACATATAAGCGATCCAGAATACCCGTTTCCGCTGTTCGATCTCAATTGGGTTTAGGTTGAAGCCGGTTCCGCGCTTATGGAGGCCGATAGTATGTGAAAGGCGAATTGCTGTGGCGATGAGAAGGAACGACGGCTGTGGGTTAGGAGTGCCCTGCATGAAGAGAGACATACCCAAAAGAGCCTGGACACTAAGTAGGTCAGTATTGCGCATCATTAGCTCCGAGAAGACTGCCATGGCATTCTTCATATAACCCCAAGCCTTATCATCCTCTTCCTGTGGAACCAAATTGCTCATCACCCGCAGACGGTAAGCAATAGCCAGCGCCACGTTCAAGCTTGCCCACCATCCGGATCCCTGATACGGGTCAGGGGAATACTGTCTTTCGACCAGATGCATAAATGTTGGCTGATGGAACAGCGGAAACATGCAGTTGAAGTTCTCAAAGTAGTCTTTGAGAAGCGACATGGCTTCCGGCTTAGGAGGTAGCTCTTTGAAAATTACGCGGCGGAACAGATCGCCAAAAACGTCGGGCTTCCATCTTGTCCACTTGTGGTCGTCAATCGAGACATCAGAGATCATCTGCTGGAATGAGCTGTCACCCATCTTCTCATTGACCCACTGAATGCCCTTGGGAGAGAAAATTGAGAAACCGGAAGATGACCCTTTCACAAGTTAGCAGTGACACCATCAACCCAGAGCCTACAAGTTGAGAACATACCAATGTAACGAGTTTCGCCGTTGTTGTTTGTGACGAGGGAGCACATCATTTCAGACAGGGCTGAAACCTCCTGTTCTGTCTCCTCCTTCTCCTCCTTCTCGGGAGCTATCGAGGCCCGCTTCTCCCCCTCTTTATCTTTGGGCGCTTCAGGCAAAGGCGAGGCCAGCGAGCTGCGAGGCGTCGAATTATTTCCATCTTGTCCCGATGCTGCCTGAGAGGGTGAAGTAGGGTTGGAAGCGGCAGCCTGTGAGGCTTGTCTCGACTGTGCTGTCTTCTCCGCGAGCTTCCTTTCAAGCGTTCCGAGATCGGTGGCCCCGTTATCATCGTCTCCGAGCAAACCTGCCGAGCTGGTAAGTATCATGCCAAGCTAACGGCGAGCTATGAAAAATACCTGATAGTCTCAACAGATGTTCCATGCGGCCTAACCGATTCTCGAGACCTTCAATGTACTTGGCACTGCAAGACACTCAACGATAAGCCAATGTTCACATCCCTGAGCGTCTGTGGAGGTGTGACATACCCCTTGGGCGGACTTCTCTTCTTTTCCACTTGGGTGAAGACGCAGTCGGTCTTGTAGTTTATGCAGTGTGTGCAAGCTGGCAGCTTTCCATCACACTTGATCTTCTTCTTTCTGCACATATCGCAAGCCTAGGGAGATGGGAAAGAGCTCTGTTAGCGACTGTTTTCCAATGGACACCTCCCAGGTTTCTGATCTCCGTCAATATCTAACCGTGACTCACCCTTGCTATCCTCCTCCTCTTTGCCTCGTTTGTATCTTCAAGCAGTCCATGCTCTCCAAACATTTGTGCGACAGCTAGGTCATGCGGTAGTTGCTGGATGGGTATGCCATGCTCCGTGTAGCCCCCGAAGATCTGAGGCGGCTGGTTCAACAGTGGTGGAGGTGCCATGGGCATCTGGAAACCGCCGTGGAGGTGATCCATGGTGGTGGTGGCAAGAGACAGCCGTCGCCGTGTATATTACTTTGGAGCAACACAGTATATGTTGAAGAATCGGGATCGCCTGGTCGGCTATGGGGTCGGGGGTCGGTCAGATAAGTGTTTTGCGGTTCACTTATCGGCTGTGACGTTGGTGGTGTCGAAGGGAGTCGGATATTATGTATTAGGGAGAATGTGGAAAGCCGTTGACGAACTGGGAGATCTGGCGGCGGGTATTGGTAAATGGGCCTGACGGGGACTGGAGTCGAGGCTCGAAAAAAAAGAAACTAGGCGCCCGGGGTACAGGGGCAGGAGTGCTATTATTACGCAGGGGCAGGTGGTGTAGTAGCTGGAGCCGGAGGCCTTTCACGCCCTCACACCTCTCACACCCTTTCCACTTCACACCGTACAGTGGTCTGTGGTATCTTGGGGAGTGGTCGTTCTCCTATCGGATGGTCCCGTCTGCGGTCTGTGGTAGAGTGGCAGCAGTGAACGTGAAGGACAACGTGGGACTTGACTAGCCCGCTTCACACCACTATTGTCAGACTTAACGGTCGAATCAAGGGGCCGGAAAACAGACCGGATCGCTCGGAAATCCGGGGCCGTGTTTGAATATCCCTAAAAGCAGTGTGCGGTCGGCACTCGATGTCTTTACTATGTATGCGGTTGTGTGACGAGTCCAGTGAGATTTGAAGCGGAGGAATCCATCCGCAAGCCCCTTCTAGACTGTGGCCGCGCTTGACCGGTATACACGTAAAGCCGTTGAGGCTCCTTATGGGCTAGGGTAAGCCGTGGTAGGCTATGGGTAGGTGATCCGTAAACGGTTTCCAACGGCGAGGAAGTGGAAGCGTATATATATATGAACTAGAAAGGAAGACGTGCAGCGTGATAGGATTCTTGGATGATGTTTAGTGGCTCCAGTCGTCTGCTAGTGCGGTATAGCACAGAGCATGGAAGTCGCTGTCGGGACCGACTGCTGGCCGTAAGTGACTCGCTGTTCAAGGAAGGGTCCAAGTGAGATTGCGGTAGGGCTGAAGATAATGACAGCTCAAACTCCAAACCAAGGAGATTGATACTCGCAGGTGGTGATGATGGGATGTCTGAAGAACAACAAGAGAAGATGCAGAGAAGTGGATGTTCAAAGTCAATTTGTCAACCGAGCATCAAGTGCGTGCACGAAAAGGAAAATGCGACGAAAAAGGAAGGACGGGACCTGAGTCGGACCCGACACTCGGGCGTTATTCACAGCGAGCTTGGACGCTGATAGGCCCGTCGTGTTAGTGGTTACAGTATCATGTGCAAGGGGGAAGGAACTTCCCCTAACTAAGGTAATGTGGAGTTGACATTCGCTGAAGAGACCTAACTAAAGCTCAGCTGTAGTTGCAGACGGGAGCTACAACTTCACACTCGAGGTGGCCCAGACCCTCGAACCCACGATGACTGCCTCCTATGAGTTGGGAACGTCGATTCGAGTCGAAGACGAAACATGAAACTTGCCACCCACCAAAACGCTTCCATATCATCTTCAGAGGTACGATGGTAAAGAGCTATATCATCAAAGTGATAAGCTAGATTCCGGCAACCCATGCCATCGGTGCGTCTAAAGCATTGCGGGGGGAAAAGAATCAGGAATGACAAACTCACTTCGGTTCCCCTCATCAAACAGGTCAGTGTCACCGAACATATCAAGCCCTAGCATGGTCTTTCACGGCTTTCAACAGAGCCCGATCCAAGAAAGGGGTTCACCTTGGCCCATCGCATGCTCTAACTAAGGAACCGGAAGCTGTTTCTGCATCACAACGTCCGTTCCATAAAATCTCCGATATGGTCTCGGCAACACCAGTGAGCACATACAGAAAGCGGCAAGCCTCTTACACAACACTCATGTTCTAGTCGATGACCTTGCCCGTCATTCTTCCAATGTCGTCGTCAATTTCACTACGCCGCAAAGTTGCAGAGCCCCCGGCAAGATGCCAAGACCAGGAAACATTATCAGCCATCTCCTCTCTGTACGGTCCAAGCGCGGTACATAAACCCTCCCCCCAATCTCTCCCAAACCCGCTGGGCGGATGCAAAGCACTCGGAGTCAGATCACATCACGTTCGGCTTGATGACGGCGTTAACCCCGAACCGTAATCTGCATAACTGTTTGATGTGAATACATACATACTGGTGGGCATTGTGCATTGCGGCACGGCACGGCACGATAACCTCACCATAAAAGCCATCATGTCTCATGTCTCCCCGTGCTTCCACCACATACCGCAAAAACTCGGGCAACTGATTTTAGGGTTCCCTGGAAATCAGGCATAATCTGTACACTTGAGGCACCTCTGGTATTGCATATGCTCGAATTCTCTACCAAAACCCAAACCCTAAGGCACCTGATACATAGATTCTGTGGTTGAGGCCTTGGAACCTTAAAATCAGTAGCCCGAGTTTTTGCGGTAGGTACATACACCCACACACCCGTTATGGCGCTCTTTTCCAGCACATCATCTGGTGGTAGGTAGACTTGATGCAGAAATCTCAACGGTATGCAAGAGAGCAAGCCATGGATCGAAAACCGAAATCGAAATTTGAATCCGAATCGGAAAATGGCTTGAACCCTTCCACTTCTCTAGATCTCATTGTGGGGGCATCCAAAAGCCTCCCAAGAACACCTTCTCCAAATGCCCCAAATCCCTCTTCACCATCTCCCCCCAAAAAATGACATTTGTCAGCCATCCACTCCGCTATCGTGAACAATCCTGCCATCCAATTACGTATTTTACCCGTCTTTGCCCCCGTCTGTCCAAGCGCACAAGCAACACGAGAAATCATCACACTGGATGATGAGACAGCAGTAAGCATGAGCGCCGAGCGGGAAGCCGTTACCGTACGTCCATGTCCGACCGTTTGCATTCTCTCGTTCGTTAGCCCGTCTCGCCCGCCGAACCCCCTCCATCGCTCGCTTGATGCTACGCTCTTACTCTGAATAGCTTCCCCCCATTAAGGTCGGCGGTTTCATCAGTGTCTCAGCTCCTTGCTTTGGTTGCTTTGCGTGGCTTTGCGTGGGATATCACGATGTGATGGAAAGAAAGGTAGAAAGAAAGAGAAGAACTCTCAGACTTCTTTTTTATGCATGTACACTTGAAGCGAACCGTGAACCGTGATGATAAATGTTATCGTGTTGCATGATGTGATGCTTGATAATGGAGTTATGGAGGAGGCTTTGGCGCATGGCAGTTGGGATGGCAACCAGCTTTGACTTTTGACTTTACGAATGGAATATTTTCTCTGGCCTTGCCTTTTCATAACACTCATCCCCATGTCTTTCACTCGACTCTCTCACCCCTTCCACCTTCTCTTACGTATTTTAGTCCCCCCATCTGTTTTTTGTCCTTCTCGTCCCATAAATCAGATCAAGACCAGAATCTCATTCAGTGCCCATTTGTGACCATATACGATCTCCTCCGCCACATTGGGGTAACACAACGAGACAATCGTACAGCTCTTCTTACCTTACACCGACGCCGCTCTTCTCTTGATCAACGCCTCCCATACGTTGGTACAATGTGCAACGTGTACGCGGGAATAAAGAACGAGCATCCGGCCACGCTATTACTCCATTTATAATTCCGATTGGGCCATCCGTATTGCTCGAGCAGGCACGGAAAACCACCAAGAGTCCGTTACACGATACATACAAGATAGCAAAATGATCGCTCGCTCAACCGACTTTTCGATTGTATCCAACATCGAACAGAGAAGGGAATCAAGATTGGCTGAACACCGGTACGTAGAACACGCAACAGACACATAGCAACAGCAATGCTGGACAAAAATCGGCGTCAAGGTGCGCGGCGCGGCGTGGTGTGGTGTTGGGTGTTGGGTGTTCGGTTCAGTTCAGTTCAGTTCAGTTCAGTTCAGTTCAGTTCAGTTCCGGAGAAACCCAGCTTTTCTGCTGCTGCACTTCACTTCTCTCTTCCTGTCTTTGCACTACTTGCACTACTACTCCACTTCTCTTTCCCTATCTTCATATCTATCATACCTCTATAACCCAAGGTATATGCCCGCCCTCCCTACCAAACACTTCCCTTCCTTCCCCGCCCCAGAACACCAAAACCAACCGGCTTGCATACCCATGTGTGCCTGCCGGGCCAAACCATGATAAGAAGAAGAAAAAAGCTTTTAGCAAACCATAATCCTCGCTTCAGAATCCCTCCATCCCCTCATTTTTCCTCCGCGTCCGTTGTGCCCGTGCCTCGAACGGACTGACCACAAGACATTATAGAATCAAGAGTGTGTTAAGTTGGAGGGAGATGAGAAAAGAACATGTACAACGACAAATGGCGCCGAAAGAAATATGACTACCAGATTTCCCCAGTCAAATGGCGAAAAGGTAGAAACTTTTGAATGAAAGAAGAAAAAAGAAGATCAAAAGAAGGTTGATATCATATCCAATGAAGGTTCAAGGTTTAACAAATGATTGCAGAAGAAGAAAAAATGGATGGCTTGATGTGGGTACAAGATGGTAAAAAGGCTATGTCCAAAAAGAAAAGATGAAAAAAGATCCATCCCATCACATATCCTCAGTAAATCTTGACCCAGATCCTCGGGACCCATCCCGTGATACCAGACTCCGACCGATCGGGTCCGGCATTAGTGAAGCACGTGCGGGCGGACTTGGAGGTCCATGGCTACCGATCGGCGACGTCGGCGTTACCGGGTGCGTGTCATCTGAAAAGGGGCTCGTTCCTCCTACTCCTGGTGATCCTCCATCCTGCTGAACAATCGCGGTCCTCCCCGGTCCTGACCTAAAGACGGGAACGCCACTTATCGGTCGCATAGGAGACCCGAGTTTGAGCCGCTGCCCACCGAGGCCAAGGGCTCCCGTCGTTCCATCGGTAAACGCCATGGAATCCCGATAGTAAACGCTCTCGTGCGGATCCGGGTCGCTGTACCCATCTCCCCCGGATTCTAGGACGGATATCAGCTTCTTGCCTGATACCCGGTAGAAACCCCGTTCTGCGGCCGGGGGCTCGGTTGATGCGGTCGAGAATCGCTTAGCCCCCGTGAGGCTGGCAAGAGCAGACGGAACTGCATATGGAAGACCTCTTTCCGTCATTCCTCCTCCACCTCCATTTCCATCACCACCTCCACCATTACCGCCTCCTCCTCCTCCTTCCAGAGCTCCTCCTCCATGCTCATGCCCGCCCCGTTTCCGGGCTGCAGCCGCCAGGCTTCCACCTTCGCCCAGCAACCGGATGTTGCCGCCACCATTTCGCTTCTTCCATTTAAGAAGGAACAATAACAGGAACGCAATGAGGGCCATGCCGGCAGCCCCGCCTACGACACCTCCGATGATAGATCGCTGAGCGGTGGGCGTAAGTCCGCTGGAGTTGTTGTCCGTGTTGTCGGGGTCGACATACGGGGAGTCGGTCGTTCCGGCGGGGCTTGCGGATTCGCCACCGGCGCCCGCATTGCCGCTGTTGCCTCCTCCGGTTCCACCTGCTACGAGAGTCGGCACACCTGATGAGGTGGAGGTGAATCGAGTGGTTGAAGCTCGGCTTTTGGTGGAAGAAGCGAAGGTGGATGTCGAACTTGCAAAGGTTGATGTTCGGGTGGTGTTTGCGAACAAGGAATGAGACACATGTGTGCCGTTGGCATAAAACGATGGGATGCGAGCTAGATGACAAGGCGCGCACACGGGCAATGTGTTAGTCACTCACTGCGCATGGATAGAAGCTATTTGGTAGGGGAAAGATGGGACAGAAGAAGGAAGCATATGCATACTTGAAGAAGAGTTGAAAAGACCGGAGGATAACGATAGTGTGGGGAAGCTCGAGGCGCCATCATGGTAAGATACGGACGAGCTGTTGAAAGGAGCGGACGTCAAGGCCCCCGGCGCAGCCACGCCGGAGGACAGAGACAGAATAGCGGACGTTATAGACGACTCCGTGTCGACGGAGGCAGTTGGCGACGGTGTCCCATCGCCAAGTCCCGGAACCGAGACGGACAGGGTGGGCAACGCAGAGCTACCCAGGTCTCTGATGTCGGCAGTTAGCACGGCCACAGGGTCGGGTGACTGCGTAACAGGTTCGGATGCCAGAGTCGAGAAGTGGACGAGAGCGCCGGCGTCATCTATGATCTTGATGACGGACACAGTCTGGACCACTAACACTGAACGTGCATTTAGTAGTCCTGGTTCGGATTGTTGGTGGGTGGTGTCTAGTGGTGAACGAATGTCGAGATGTTTGTGGTTTTGGAGGGTGGTGTTGTCGCTGTCTTCATGTGATTGTTCCTGTGGTTGTTGTTCGGAGGATTGGTGGTGGTAGCGAGCGTGGTTGTGCTTGTGGTTGAGGTTGTGGTTGTGGGTGTGGTGTTGGTGTTGGTGTTGGTGAGGAGTTTGATCGAGATCAAGTTCCTCTTCCGGATGGAGCTGGCGTTGTTGGTTGTGTTGGTGGTGCAAATGGCGGTGGTTGTGCCCAGCGCTGGAGCCTGTATGGGAATGGTCGATGTTCTGGGTTTTGCGGGCCTGAGAGAGTGAAGGCCCGCCAATGTGGTTAGTCATGGCGTGTGTTGTGGTGCCTGCAGCCAGGCAGCCCAGCAGTGACAGAGAGGTGGTCGGTTGTTGGAAGGCGTTGGGTGCGCGATGTGGCTGTGATCAACGAGCGACGAGGGTTAAACGAGCGACTTGTCCAAGATGGACGGCTTTTGGTGACTTTTTTTTTCGCAAAGCCGGGGGTTGGCCAAGGAATTTGGGAGTGAGATTTCGTGATCCGGTGATTCTGAGAGGACGACGGTTTCCCGTATTCGAGTGCGCGGGTGGCCGGGTCGGTCTGCAACCTGGAATAGTTCGTAATCGACAGCTGCGAAGCTACGCTGATGATGGCGGCGACGAGACGATGGAACAACAGCTACTCAAGGTGTTGGTTGGCTGGCGCATTGTAGAAGATCATGGGCACGATCTCATCGAATCCATCCTTGGTCGGTAGTCTTCGGGGTCCAATTCTGTTTTTTTCTTTCTCTGTCGTGTTCGGCGTCCACCTCTTTGATAGTTTCCCCGTCCGAGTCTTGTCTCAATGGCCGGTAACAAATGGTAAAATGGTAAAACACGCTGCCTCCGCACTCGTCCGCGCTGTGATGGAGTCAACTCGACCTTTCAGACTGTCACCAACATGCCTGGTTGTGGGAATAAACGAATGAATCGATAACGACAGAAACAAGATAGCAGCCGGTGGAGAGAAGGAACAGGCAAAGAGGAGAGAAAGACCAAAAACATTGAATGAACAACGGGGGGCGGGCTGCACGACGATAATAACCTCCGGGAACCACGCCATCCACCATCCATACCATACCCATACATCCATGGGGCTCGCAGATGAAATGAGATGCCAAAATTGGGCACAACATGCCCTCGCAACCCTCGCAGCCGTCGCATGCCCTGCACCTGAAATGATGGCGGCATGCTCTCGATCCCTCCTGCCCTCCACGCCCTCTCCCGTTGCGCGGCGTCGAGCTGCCCTGAAAGGGTCTCCGCTGCGGGATCCCTTCTAGCGCGGCGTCCAACATGCCTCGACATGCCCCCAAGACGGGTCCATTTGGGGGCATTTGGAGCCATTTTCGGGGCCAAACACGGGACCCAACACGTCTCTGCAATTTCGCTTCCTTGGCCCAACCCAGCAAAAATGGACAAAAGCCCATGATTGCCATGGCAGCCCCAGGCATGGCTCTCTGGAATCCACTCTGGTCGGGATGCGCTCCATCATTGGCCAATCAGGCCCACCGCAGCCGCGCAATTCTCCAACGTCTGATGCCGTGATTGGCCTGTTGTCCTACTGTAAATGCACTGGCCAAAAGTCGATGCCCGCAATTTCCACGACCGTCCATACAAACAGCAAGAGCGAAACAATTGCAATTCACTGGGCATGACGATGAATGACCTGGGAGTATCGAATATCGATGGATACGGCGTGGCTTTTGGCACTTGGAAGCTCACTCCTGAGAATCACGATGCAAGAGGCACATCTTTTTGCGATCAACATTTGAAACACTCGGGATTTCCCTGATGGGCGCAGCAAGAGGCTCCTACCCCGCCAGGCCCGCCTGCTGGGACCTGGTTGGGACCTGGGTCGAGTCAAAACATGCAAGAGCTTATTATGAAGGAGAGTCTTTGATACCGACAAGCATCCACAGCATGGAAGCCATGGCCGATACGAAGCTCAATCTCATTTGGGCCTGGGCAGTTGCAGTGCAGTCGTTGGCATCTCGCAAATGTCGCAACTGTCACACCTCGTGTCGTGCCACCGCACACATGAATGGAAAGAGCGACGATAAAATATGAGAAGG
Source organism: Neurospora sp. CHS-2018a (assembly GCA_009802275.1). Taxonomy (NCBI): domain Eukaryota; kingdom Fungi; phylum Ascomycota; class Sordariomycetes; order Sordariales; family Sordariaceae; genus Neurospora; species Neurospora sp. CHS-2018a. The sequence goes on from RAKG01000029.1 coordinate 161,611, forward strand.
CCCATCCCATCTCCTCAGCCTGAAGTTTCTCATCTGGCTTGCTTTATCTCTGAAATTCTGCCTCTACCTCTGTGGCTTAGCCTTGGTCGAGCCTTGGTCAGTCTCACTCGGCTCTCTGTCGAACATGATGATACGTGCCACAGGTGAATCACTGCATGTTGATTGTGCTGGTCCAGGCTGATAGCAAACCCAGACCACCTCAGCCGAAAAGCACTCAAGGATTCCATGTACCTACCGTGACAGTGGCATCTTCCATTGCGGAAATCCCGTCGAATATGATATTAAACGCTCAGATAAACCGATTGCGGGAATGTGCAAGTTCCGGCCAGCCGATGATTGTCTCGCCTACCCCTTTTAGCTGTAAGCGGGGATCGTCAACTAACCGCCTGAACCAACGTCCTGCAGCCCGCTGTACCCGGACCTTATAGTGGTACATCCGTAGTGACCAACCACCAGTTGGACAGATGCAGAACGACCGACATACATGGTCAACTCCCACATGAAATCGACCCAGAACACTCTCAAGTTCACTACCTAATCAATCGTTTTTGTTAAATCAAGTTCGTATCAAATCCGTGTTCAGTGGCTGATCCGCCGTGGACCATGCCATATGTACAAGACCTATCGCTGACAGGGGCAGCATCGTCATCGTCAGGGGGGCCAGCAACACGGCCGTCCTCCTTACATTTACAATCACCACTGCCAAGCATCGCCATGGTCGATAAAGAGCAACAACAACATCCGAAGGCCTCGGAATGGACGGCAGACCAAGGGCACGGCCTAGACAATCCGAATCCCCCTCCAGCGAATTATCCATATTCGCAATGGAACAGGCCGGTTGACCCTCGAACCTCGTCCACACAGTCCTTGGCCCCTACCACCCCGACAGGCAGTTACAGGGACCCAAGGAGGACGCTGCTCGTTATTTACATTCATGGTTTCATGGGCAACGACTCTTCCTTTCGCTCCTTTCCCGCCCATGTCCACAACTACCTTCGAGAAGCCCTGGCCGAGACACACGTCATCCACTCCAAGATCTACCCCCGCTACAAGACTTACAAGTCCATTGCCGTGGCCCGGGATAACTTCAGTAACTGGCTTCTGCCACACGAGTCGCCCACCACCGATGTTGTCCTGATCGGCCATTCTATGGGCGGCCTGCTGGCTGCTGAAGTTGCTCTGTTGCCGCGTCAACCTCAAGATCTTCCAGCCTACGGCGACTCTCCCTTTCGCCATCGTGTCTTGGGAACTCTGTCTTTGGACGCTCCATTGCTGGGCCTCCATCCAGGTATTGTAGTGTCTGGAATCGCAAGTCTCTTTCGTAAGGCTCCGAGTCCTCCGGGAGCCACGAACGCGGCGCAAGAATCTCAAACACTTATCGCCCAGCAGTCGCCAGGGCTGTCACCAGATGCATCTATCTACTCCGAGATCTATCCTCCTCCGGAGGCAACGTCACCCATACCAAGGCCGACACCATCATCGACCATGTCCTCTCCCTCAGCCCCGGATCCTTTCTTCAACCCTAAATTCTTCAACGATGTATCGTTCGTGGATCGAGGCTGGTTGAAAAACATAGCCCACTTTGCGCAAAAACACAGCCAAGAGAATTTGGTCGAGGCAGCTACTAACCACATCATATCACACTTGGAGTTTGGCGGCTGTCTGGCTGACTATCCAGGCATGAAGTCCAGGTATAACAGGTTGAGGAGGTTGGAAGATGTGGATGAGCTAAGACAGTCCCCGACGGACAAGGAACAACTGGTCAGAGTACGGTTCGTAAACTACTACACCGTTTCTACGGGGATACTCAAGGACAAGGAGTCTCGCAAGAACAGTGCTCCAAAGGTTGCTTCAGCGGTTGCTGCTCTAGACGACGGCCCTTCGAAGTCGAAAATGGTTGAAAAGGCCCTTGAGTACCGGGAATCTTTCGATACCGCGAGATCTCAAACCTCCACTCCGCGGAGCTCAACCGAAGAAGACTTGGAACTTACAGAGCTGGAACCTGTACCCGAACCAGATGATGAGCCCATCCAGGGGCATATGGAAGAAGACAAGCCCCCTGCATACGTCTCTCACGAAGAGGTTGACAAGACTGCTGAACATTCCATCAGTAACATCAGCGGAACCGGAAGCAAAAGCGGCAGCGGCGACGGCGACGGCGACGGAGCAAGCACAATAACAACCCTCCCCTCCTCACTTCCTCTACCGGATCTCCCCCCGATCCCCGACACCCCGTCGCCGCCCCCAGCTATAGACCTCAGCTCCATAACCGACAAAGAAGCTCGCAAGCAAGCCGAAAAGGACGCCAAGCAAGCCCGAAAAGAGTACGAAGCAGCCGTCAAGAACCGGGACAAGGTCCTGAAGGAGCGGTTGAAAATCGTCGAGAAGCACGAGAAGGCGCAAGCCAAGCTCCAAAGGGACACTCAAAAACAACAGGAAAGGTTGCGAAAGGACGCCGAGAAGCAGGAGAAGAAAGAGAAGAAGGAGTGGGAACGGAAACAGAAGAAGGAAGAGAAATTGAAGGCGAGTTCGACGGCGGAAAGGATTGGTGAGCTGGAGAGTCATCATCTGGCTCATAATCAGAGTCTGGATGGGGATTTCTCACTACCAGACCCTGGTGACGACAATGAGAACGGGGAGGCATCAACAACAACAGCCAAAAACAAGGACAAGAACAAAACCAAGAACAAAGGGAAAGACAAAGCCCCAAAGGAGGAAAAGATCAAGAAACAAAAACTCCGCAAATTCTGCATGCTCCCCTCCAAAACCAACGGCGTCATGGACCCAACTTGGATCCAAATCTACATGGAGGGAGTGGACGAGGTCGGCGCCCACTGTGGTTTGTTCTTCCCGGGGCCGCATTATGATAAGCTGGTGGGGGATGTCAGCTCGAGGATCGTGGGTTGGGTGCAGGATGATGCGAGCAAGAGGTTGTTGCTTGAGGGGATGGAGGGGCTTGATCTTGATTGAGGGGAGTCGTTGTTAGTGTGGTAGATGGGAGGATGGGAAACATGGGATGGGGACTGGATACTTGGTAGTGGGGAGTGAGGGATGAATATGACATGACACTCGATGGATGGAGAAGACAGGATTTGACGAGCCATCGATGATAAACACGCAGAGGGAGAAGATAGCTGAGATAGTAAAGGACCACGAGCGTAATGAGCCGTTTAGTCTATGCACACATGCGATCAGCATCACCAACAAACTCGGCTACGTTAGGGACACAAAAGTCATTGTCCATGTGCCTTGTACCAAATTGAAAGCATGAATGGACTTTGTTCTAGCTAAAAGCTGGACCATTTCACTCCATTGTTTTCTATATTAGACATGCCCTTGTTTCACCCCGTCCACCCTTTCCGTTCTTTCATCTCATCCCGTAACGCGCCCAGTCTTTTGTCTAAACTTTGCGCTACTCGAAAACGACAAACAAAAACACGCAGTCGCAGAAACAAAAAGCAGCAGAAAGGCAAAACCACGCATGATAACTGAAGACGAACCACTTCCATTAACACAAGGCCATTGGAGAACTTGCTTCCCTATTCTCTGATCTGAATCCCTTCCTCTGATATTAAGTCGCAAAGTCATTTATCCTCTTTTTTTTGCTTCTTCGGGGCAACTAGCTAGTAGGGTGTTTATGCGCGAGGCAACTATGATCGGTCTAGAAACCATGATCACCATCCCCATCTCCGCGAAGCCTTGCCAGCTAGCTTGGGTTTTGTTGTACACCTGATCATCCTTCTCCTACCTAATGACCCGATCCCTATAGTTCCGTCGCGGAAGCGCGCGTTCCCTTTTCCCATTCTTATGGAATCAACTTTCGCTTTCCCCCCCTTTCATCAAAAGAAGACCAGTAGAGAGATCCATATCATTCCCTTCCCTTTCTTCGCTTCCCTTCTCTCTTCCTCGATTCCTTGATTCCTCCCTCGCAAGGGCTACCACTTTTTTTCTGAGAAGAGATGAGAAAAAAAACCGAACAGTATGCAAATAATCAGACGATGTAGAGGGGTATGTGGACCCCATTTTTGCATTCTTGTGATAGAAAAACCAGCCGAAAAACCAAGTCGTACGTGAAAACCTCGATCGAATAAACGTGTTGTGTGAAAAAAGCAGACCCCCCCTGAACGCCATGCTGGTATATGTCGTGTTATGTGTTTTGGAAAAAAAAAAAACAAGTTGAAAAGCAAAAAAAGCAAAAGCCGCAGACTTTGCTCTGCAGATGAAGCAACAGACAGCAGAACTTTTGGTAAATCAACCCGCCAGTAACTGCTGTATGTGTGCCAATGAGGATGACTCGCACCACTCCACCAAGCCAACCTCCCGAGTACCGCCCGTTGTGCCTTTATCCCAGACTTTCGCCATAGGTGAGCCTCAAAAAGATCTGACCTGTCTTCCGTACCGGTTTTGTCCCACAAACATCTCCGGTCACCCAGGTATCACCCTGAACACTGATCAGGCGGGTCGTTTAAGCCGTTCGAAATGCATGGCGGCATTGTGCTCGTGGCTTTTCGTAAACGTCTCGCAGGCTCTCGACGATAAAACAGTTGGTATCTGCCGTAAGGGCGGCGGCTCGGCGTACTCGTTCCTCTTTCTGCCGCGCGCAGGACGTCATATCCCGGACACACCATGATGGCCATAGCTCGACTGCTGCCAGGCTTGCGCATACGACTGAGTACCGGGCTGAGCCTGTATGATGTCAGCAAAGGGCGCCCCAATCTCTCAACCGGGGACGTTGCTTCCAATAAGCACCTTTTTGCGACGCTTGAGGCCAGAGGCCATGTCACCCTCGCCGGTGGAGTATCCCGTTTCCAGCCCGCCATCATCCTCGAACCCTTCGCCGTAGCCCTCAAAGCTGGAATCGCCGTAGCCTCGCTTCTTGATGTTGCGCCTGGGCCGGTTGTCCTGGAAACCGGGGGTCTGCGGCTTCACACGTTGCATGGCTGGGCCCCCGTAAGCCAAAGGGGTGTTCGGCGCCGTGGGTCTTGCCGATGGCGGCTGATTGAGATGCGCCTTCATCGAGCTCGCTGCGATATCCCCGAGAACCGAGTTGTTCCAAAGGGTAGAAGGGACGGTCCCCCTGCTCATAGTAACAGCCCTCGAGATCTTGCTCTTCATGTCCGACGAGAATCCCCTGGTGATCTCCTTGCCTCTAACAAAGTGCGCATTCCACTCCTCCTGGGGACAGCTCATGAGGAACTCTAACCTCTCAGGGTCCTTTTCATCCGTCTTCACCGAGTCAAAGTGACCTTGCACTCCCAGCTTCTTGATGTGGCCCTTGTACGTCTTGCGGAGCGCATTCTTCTGGCCGTCCTTGATGCGCGCGTACTCAGCAGCAAGATCCGCCAAACCATACATCTCGAAAAGGTCTTCGGACAGATGAGGACGAGGCGGCTGATGCTCTGCAATTGTCAATGTTAACGAAGACTCTTCTCAATGTGCAACAACAATACCGAAGATCGGTCACCCAGCGACTGGCACGGGGTGTGGACAGGAAAGCAGACCGAGAGATAATGCCCGTCGCTGCGGCAACATGAGCCACAACGAGCGGGATCGCTTCTCTCGCATATGCCACTGCCGCTGCTGCTGCTGCTTTTGGGTGCAGGTGAAGGGAGCCTTACGAGATCTGCAAAGGAGGTATTTTTCACCAACATCCAAATGGAGGTCGTCAATACCAAGTTTGCGGTCCTCGATGTGGACTTTCTTCTGCTCTCGATCGCCTACATCGTCGGCTGTGCGCTTGCGCTTCTGAGGGGAGTTCTCTCCCATGACAATGTCTGTGAACGACATGTCGTTGGCGAGGGAGCTTCCGTTTACGCTGTGGGCTGGGGTCGGCAAGGTCGTCGTGGTGGAAATCATGGAGCCTGACATGCTCGTGGATTGATCACTCGAACTGGGCGAGAAATGCGAGGGGCTTTGCGGGGTCTGGGGGTGAAAAGACATCATTTTTCAATGATGGCAAATTGGTGGAGTCGTTGAAGACGTTGAGTGAGGCGACCGACAACGATGGATAAACGACCAGGATCCTTGGCGCGAAAGCGATTGTCTGTCTTGTCCGCTGCAGAAAAGTGGCGGTCCGGCGACAACAAAGAGATGCCTGCGTCGGTTCTTTCCTGACAAACAACAACGAGATTTCACCGCTCCCTAACAGCAGGTGGTGGTGTCACGCTCCGACGCTGAAGCGGATGTGACGCGATCCTGATAATCGGCCGACGAAGCCCGATGGTGACGAGACAGCGGTGTCAAGAGGGGGCCAGAAAGCGGGCGCTCGTCGAAGGGGGAAGAGTGTTTTCGCCGTGTCGAGTCGCGAGCGTAAACCGGCGACTGTCGCAGAAGCTTTCGCTCTCCGCCCGCGTGCAACTCCCCCAACTGCAGTTCCAACTCAATCAATCCAGATGGCGGTCGACAAGATAACCCGGGGAAAAATCGAAAATCAAAGTCGAAAACGAATCGACTCGAAATGGCGTTTCGGTGATCGCGGGCCTCGTGGCGGCGCTCGGCGATGCTGGATGGGTTAGGCGACAGGTTTGATTGTCGGTCGGTGGTGGTGGGTTTTGGTTGTTCGGTTGATGATGCTGGAGTGAACAAGACAGCGCCCGCCTTGGACTTGGAGGAGGCGAGCGGGAGTGGAAGGCAGAGTTGGACGGCCCTGGCCTTTCAGCCAAAGACGGGACTGCAGGGCCATTCGCCAGCCAGCAGCGCGACGCACCTGTTTTCAGCGGTGCACTGTGTCACGCGCCTAGCGTATCATACAATTTTACAGTAACCATCCGTAACCTGACACGGCCATTGACCGAAGCTGGCCAATCTGACGGCGTGTCTGGACAGCTGAGTGGAGCGAAAACTCTAGCAGCGTCGAAGTGAAAGTCTCTTCTTGCCCACGGGCCCCCGAACAGTGACAGTCGACTTCAACAACCTGTGGTGAGCCGACCTTCCAGCCTTCACACTTCTGGTCTTGGCATCTGCCCGGAAATCGTCGCGCCGGCCAATCGGCATTCCCTTTTCCTTGTATCTCCGCTGCTGATGCTTACGGCCCGGCGGGCAGCTTAACTCTGCAAGACATGCTGACCTCGTGTGCCTCTTTATGACGGCGCCGTGGCTTTCGATCTTGCGATCTGGGACGGGTGTCGGAGAGGTATCGCGGAAAGGTCTGGGAGCGGTCTCTTATCCAGCAGCCATCATCCCTTGACATTGGTTCGTCCCTCTGAGAATGCCAGGGGAATCTGTTTTGCATTGAAGCGAGAGAGCTCTGAGACCAGTAAACTGCCAATACCTTTGATTACAGTATGCGCAAACATGGAACAATGTCCAGGAGAACGAACGACAGGATTGGACAACAATGGGGCGCCGTTTTGGACCCTGAACTACATGAAAAAATATCAACATCTCACGACTCGTCCTCCATTCTGCCATTGTTGACTCGACGTGCCATATCGTGTACGGTAGCCTGGTGGTGCCAGGGTCCGGGTGGGGAGCGAGGACCGGACCGGACAGCCCCGGCCACGCCTCGTTTCGTTGCAGTGAAGTCAGTTGTCGCATGTTGATGGGCAAGATCGTCGCTCCCAAGCTTGAACGATATTCGGACCCTTCGACGTCATGTCATCAGTGGTGATGTCGGAGGCAATGGGAAGAGCCCAACTGAAGCCTTGCCTACAGTTACAAGATCGACCTTTGTCGTTTGGCGAGCGGGTGAGGCAAGCGAGCTGAGGGATCTCTGGATACACGAATGCAAGATGTGTGCACGCTTCTGGTAAACTTGGTACAAGGCCGATTCCATACTGCCACACCGCGCACTCTGGCAATATCATGACAATTTGCAACTGGCGGCTGAAATCCAAGGACGCGTGGACAGCTGAGATTGAGCATTTCGGACACTCTTGGTTGTTTTCATATCTATCCAAAGAACAACCCAGGCTTGCAAAGTATTTTCCCGGTCGAGATAGACCGCGTCCAGATGACCGCCAAACAAAACCAAGGCAATGCGAAACATCACTTTCACACCACCATCTGCCCGCGAGACCGCATCACGATCCCAAACCGACCCCGCGCTGTCGACGCATGTCGCATCGAGACACGGGTCCTCCAAATATTCACTCCCTAGTGCTCACTTGAAAACCAACACACGTCCTCACAAGTCCCAGCCCAAATGCGATGCATCCATATGTTTCCTTCCTCACCACGGCCCCTCAACAAGGAACCGTAGGCAATGAAAGATGAGAGAAAAAGTGAAGAAAATTCTCCAGTCCGAGAGAGGATTGTAGGTTGCCAAAAATTCCCCAGCTAGCCGAAGCCAACTGAGAGCGGTCAGGTATGTAGTTTTCAACTAGCAAAAACGCGATCTCGGACGAATCCTCACTGATACGCGTAAAACCCCTGCACTTGGATGGAGAAAAAAAAGAAGGAGAAGGAAAAGTTGAAGATTCTGGGAAGGGTTGGCTTGATTAAATAGGCGCGGGGAGGCCCTGAACCCTGGTCCGTGCACCAGTGCAAATTCCGGGAGAAATTTCATGGCGGGCCGGCAGCGGGCTGAGGCGGGACTGCCAAGCTGTGTGTTCGGGGCCTTCGGGCAGTTGGCAGTTGGCTGCACTGCAACTTCCATCTCGTCTCTCCTTTGTGTTGGTGAAGGCGTCACGCCGGCGATGACTGCCCAGGCAACAGGTGCTCAGTGAATTGAACACTGTGCCCCTTAACTGCAAGTGAATGGCAGATGCGCATGACTGTCACTGTCACAGATCATTACTCAACCCCGTTCTATTGCACATTATCCATTCTTTTCACAACTCCATGTCATCAACGTAGGACGAGCTGGCACAATGCTCCTTCCAACAGGCAAGAGGTCCGGTTTACTGCCTTGACAGTTGCAGTGACAACTGGAGTCATCCATCAGCAAATACAGGGAGCAAGCCACGCCAATTGCTTCCAAATAACATAGGTACATCATACAAGGGAACATGGATATTACACTGATCGTGCTGGCCGAACCGTCTTCTTCAGTCCGCCCTCCTTGCGCGATTCATATGGTACAAGAGTGTTGCCGGTGGTTGCACACACGCATTCGCTTCTTCTTCTTCTTCTCTGTCTAGTATCTCGGTGCCTTGACGAGCACCTCACCCAGCTTGGGTCCCTTTTGGCGGAGCCCCTGGACTGCTACACGAGTGACAAGGTCGCTCTGGTGGTCCTTGATCATCTCCTTGAGCGCGCTGCGCTCAATCACTATTCTGCCCGTCTCCAAGAGGTCCTTGACATCGACATCCCACAACTCCAAAGCGCGACCCTCGGCACCGGCCAACTCGAATCCGGTGTAGAGGTTGGGGCGCTTGTCGCCCGTGATGAAGGTCGTCCGGCCGGCCTCCTTGCCCCAGTTCAAGCTGGTCATGAACTCGTGAACCCACTTGCGGACGTAGCCGTCCTCAAGCTCGCGGTTGAGCTTACCGCCGCCGGCAAGCCAGAGGAAGTCGTTGGGGAGAGGGAGGTCGAGACCGTCCTCGGTGACGATGAGCTCGCCGCGCTTGTAGCGGTAGGACAGCGCGGTGCGCCAGGCCAGATCGTAGACCTTCTTGTTAAGCTTCGTGCTGAAGTCGCGGGGCTTGGGGCCGAAGGTCTTTCCACCACCCTTCATCAGAGGTGACTGGCGGGTACCACGGCGGGCGCGACCGGTACCCTTCTGGGGATGCATCTTTCTGTGCGAACCATGAACTTCGTAGCGTGTCTTGGTGGACGCCATGCCCCGTCGTGTCGAGTCACCCTCGTAGATGACGGCCAAATGGAGGATATCGCGACGCAGAGGGAGGTGGAGGTGACGGGCTGAGTAGGATTCGAGGGAGCGCGGCTCAAGTTCGGGGAAGGAATAGACAGTAACAGGAACGTTGGTGACTGAGTCCTGGGTTAGTACCTTTCCAGCGCGGGCGATGTTGTCGAGGTTGGCAGTCGTGTTGGTGCTCATACTGGGTTGCCATGGTTCCGAGACCGATCTTGTGATGTTGGCGGCGGGAGGGGTGGCTACGGAGGCCATCGACCGTCTGGAGGAAAGAATAGAGGATTGGCGCATCTAGTGGACATGGTTTGTACTGGTGAGCGAAATCGTCGGCGGGTAAGTAGCAAGACGGCGGAGGTAGAAGACGAACCGGCAGTGCCCTGCATGGCTGCGAAGCAATGCTCAGCGCCTTCATGGCCTCATTGAGGCTCTTGAGACCCTTGCCGGCCATGTCGGCGTTGTGATATGGCAAGGCGACGGGAGTTACAAGTTAATGCAACTCGGGTTGCGGGTGGTGGTCGGGTGTGGTGGAGGTCGGGGTGGTGCTCGGGGCAGTTGTTCGCGGGAGGAAAAGAGAGAGCGAGACCAGCAACCACGAGCCTGTGCGGACGGACTGTGCGGTACGGAAACGTGGAGCGCGCTTCGGGGCGAGGGAGGGACAACGGAACGGGACCGAGACGGGGCTCTGACGGGATATACGATGGTCGTCGCGGGCGCCGGTCTCCCAGTCAAGTCGCATCGATTCGGCCGACGAGGGGAGTCTGGAGAAAAAAGATCTGGAGTGCAGCGTGCACGTACAGTGCGCTGCAGTGCTGTGGTACACGTTCCTGGCGCGGTTTTTCGCGGGGCACATCAGCTAACTGCAACCCCACTACAAGTAACTCCAATCACCGCACTGTGCTGCCGGCCCGGGGTCCACGAAATTTTGGCCGCAGTCGAGTCTGTGTCTGGTCCGAGTCCGAGTGGGCTGCAAGCAATTGAAGGACCACGAACCCTCCGTCCCCGTCCCGTCCTCGACCCCGTCCTCCCCGTCGACGAAACCTTGAGTGCAGCTCCTCTCGATCGAGAGCAATCCCGCACTTCCTCCGAATATCTCCCCTCCGGCCCGCCTGCACACACATTCCCACCCGCCATGTCGACGTGTCAGCAGGTCGCGCGGCCACTCGTCCGCTGTCTCCGGCAAGCCGGCCCCGGCGCTGCGACATGTTCGACCCGGTCCGTCGCCGTCGCCGCCGTCCGGCCCTTTTCCTCGACCCCGATGCGCAAAGATGAGGGCGCCACCACCACCACCACCAACTCTCCTGCCGATTCCACCACCACCACAACACCACCACCCCCTCCTCCTTCGGCCACCGAGGCTAAGGCGGCAGTAGCAGACACAGTAGTCGGAGGTCCAGAGCTTGGGTCGCGAAGGAGAAGGGCCGCCCTGGCCACCACCGGCAACCTCCCCTTCGAGCAGCTGCCCTACCAGACCTTCCAGGAGGCGCGCAAGATCCTGCAGCAGGACCGCGCGGCCAAGATTGCCCAGATTGTCAAGGAGACGGAGAAGATCAAGCTGATCGAGGCGCGGGATGCCAGCGAGTTCGAGGGCGGCGAGGCCGCCAAGCAGACACGGATCAAGAGCTTGAGGAACTACATTGAGGAGCTCAAGATCCTGGCCGACATCAACGACCCCGAGGTGAAGAGGCGCTTCGAGGATGGCAGGGGTGCGTATATGACTTCCTGATGCTCCCTCCCACGTCCCATTGACTGACATATCCTTTCTTTTCCGTATACAGGTGACATGACCAAGCCCGTCTACCGTTTCCTCGCCGAGCGCCGTTGGCGTTCCATGGACTACAAGATCATCGCGCAGCGTATCTCGCAGTTCCACGTCGTTCCCGACCTCTTGCCCTCTTTCGACCCGACCATGGACGTCAAGCTTTCCTTCCGGGGCTACCAGGTTTCCCCGGGAGCCATCCTCGATTCGCGCGTGACCGAGGTCGCCCCCACACTTCGCATGCAAGTCTTCGACAAGGGCGAGCGCCTCCTGACTGTCGTGGTCATCGACTCGGACGTCCCCGACGTCACGCACGACAAGTTCTCGCGCCGGTGCCACTTCCTGGCGGCCAACATTCCCTGGGACCCGTCGAAGACGGTCCTCTCTCTGCGCAGCGTCGGCGACCGCGTCGAAGGTGACGTCGGCAAGCCGTGGCTTCCTCCCTTCGCCCAGAAGGGCAGCCCCTATCACCGCCTCAACGTCTTCGTGCTGGAGCAGAAGCCCGGCGCAAAGATCGACGGCGAGGCCCTGAAAAAGCATCTGGAGAACCGCGAGAACTTCTCGCTCAAGGGCTTCCGCGAAAAGTTCGACCTCGAGCCCGTCGGCTTCAACCTGTTCCGTTCCGAGTGGGACGAGGGCACGGCCGAGGTCATGGAGAGGCACGGCATCCCCGGCGCCGAGGTCGAGTTCAAGCGCCAGAAGTTCGCCTCGCTCAAACCGCCCCGCAAGGCCAGGGGTTGGGAAGCCAAGAGGCAGAAGCCCAAGTACAAGAGCTTGTGGAAGTACGTCAAGCGCATTGCGTAAAAAGCGGGCGTTTGAGTATGGGTGTAGTAGGTGCAGGTGCGAGAGTTGTGGTCAGCAGTGTCGTCCTCTTGTTGATGCTGTTGTTGTGGAGAGCGGCATTGGTCACGTTACGACGGCGGAGACGACGACTCGTGGCGTGGCAGTGGGATGGACTTTGCCGGTGGGTGAAGCTGCCTTGTATTGTACTATAGTTATATCAGACGTGGGTAGATCAAAAGGGCACGGAAAACGCCTAATCAATGTACAAATACAAGCCATGAACGTTAATACCTGCGGGCAAGTAAGAGGATCATGCCATCCTATTCATGCTAACTACAAACCTATAGAGCAACTAGACGTTTATCCATCTCAATGAAAGCCTGTATCGGGGCCTGGTACACTTATCCCAAGGTATTCTCAGCTTTCCTATCATTGAGCCCCTTTCACCATCCGTCCAAAAGTGGAAATCAGTAAACAATACAACCGACATAAAGCTCCTAACAGCATGCCCCCTATAATCTCCCCATCTCTCTGCGTACACTACTCAATTCGCATCTCTGCGTGCTCTGTTACATCCACATGTTGATTCTTGTCATACCCTTTCTTGACTTCCTCCTCTTCCTCCCCATCCCCATCACCCTCCGCCATCATTTTATGCATGAGTGCCATCGTCTCCTCCTCCGCCTCGTCCCACGCCACCTCCTCCTCGCAGTATTTGCATGTCTCCCATCCGCGAACTTTGACATTATAGCACCGAGCCAGCCTTTTCTCTAGTGGTGTTCTGATATCATCCAGCTCATCCGCATCCTCCTCTTCGACCCATTTATAATCATGATGCCCATCACTTCCCAATATCGCAGATAATCGATCCTCTACCTCTTCGTCTGTCTCCTGAGAATGTCTCCCACTTACATCCCCGACTGATACGTCTAAGTATAAAACTTGCTCCCCATCATCGCTGCCGTCTTCCTCCACAATAAGATTTTGCTGGATATTTGCCTCTGTCTGCTGCAGCACACACCGGTTGTCATCATCCTGTTCTGTTGTTTCATCACCAGACAGCCCTTGATCTTCATCCTCTCCGTCACTCCACACACTGGCACATCTTACAGTGCCTTCTTCTTCTTCCTCTAATTCTTCATGGGACTCACTCTCAGAGCAACCGTCCAGCGCACCACACAGCTTTCGAAGTCGATCCCGAACAGTTCCACTGTTTCGATAAACTTCCGCCGAAAAAGTGTGCTGAGAAGTTGGGGGCGACTTGGCTTTCGAGTCTGTAATTTTCTCTTCCTCGTAAGATTTCCCGTCCATCTTACTCCTCAGCAACCTCTCCAAAATCGTGACTCTCATCTCCGCCGCCTCTGCTCTTTCCCGCCACGCTTTACACTCGCGTTCCGTCTGCCGCAGGTGCTCGCTCAACTTGATGCTTGTACTTCGTCTTACACTTACTTCTTGCGGGAGACTACATTGCCCTGCGCCAAAGCTAACCATTTTGCGGCGGAGATGGTCATTGTCTTCCGTCTTGATGTCGAGTTGTTTCTGCAAGCGGCGGATCTGTGCTTGAAAAATCAAGATATCGCTAGCGATGGCTGTAGTCGTGGTTGGGTTTGGTTGAGCAGAGAGCCTTGAACTTTGGCTGAGGGCACTTTTCAGAAACTGGTCCGGGAGGCCGACTTCCAGCGGAGTCCTTGAGCTCTGGTTGGCATCTGGAGCTCTAGTGGGTGCGCTGGAAGGTCTGGGTATATCAGATGATCGTGGTAAGGGCCCGTATTCAGCTTCGTTGGCGAACAAGCTTTTGGTTTCGTTGGCTCCCGCATTGGTCGTTGGCCGGGACAACCGAAAATCTCCCTCCTGCATGTATGCGTCGTCCTCATCAGCTTTTTCGTTAGAGTCTCTAGGTGGCTCGTGGCTCTGTTGCTCGTTCATCCGCTCATTCAAGTTCTTTGAGCTCTTTCCCATAGTGGCACCTACACTCACTGTTCTCTCCTCGTCATCGTCTACCCCATCATGGCTTCCTTGTACGGAACTCTTGTTTGGGCTGCCGTCATACTCTTGATGTTCTTTGCGTCCATCCGCACGTACGCCACCGGTACCTTGTAAGGGTGTTCCAAATGGCGATGACTGTGATTTCCGCGGTGATGGAGGGTTAACAGTGTAATGCGAGAGCACATTGCCAGCCATTTTCATAGGCATGGGGAGAAATTCTGGCCTCTTCTGGTCTTTGTCCTTCGCAGCAGCGGTTTCAAACATGGCTGCCATTGCCCTCACCGCGCTCCCAGTAAAAGACTTGCTGTAGTAAGATGTCGGTCTTGCGGGGGTTGTTGGCGGCCGAAAATCTCCGCCAGAGGGCGTGGCGGACGTCGTGTAATCAGTCATGCGGTCATGTTTCAAGACAGTCGATGGCCTGGACTCTGGCACTTGCTTCTCCTGGTGAGGATTGATCCGATCTTCTTCATCTTGAACTTCAGGAGGAACAGAGGCGAGTGTGTGTTTGGAAGGGCTCTTGCTGGGAATAGTACTGCGACGTACAGACTCCCGGCTAGACCTCTGAGTCTGTCGCCGATCGGATTTCCGTGCACGAGGTATCTTCGATGCCAACGATCTTGCCCGTGATTTTGCATGTGATTGATCGTGTGCCGTTGTTGGTTTACCGGGAGCTTCTTGACTGCGGTCTGCTCGAGCTATGCGGCCCGTAGCCCGGCTTAATGTCGCAAAGTGACTCAAAGGGCCGCCAGCATAATGGTGAGTTTTGACACTCGGTTTTGGAGTTTCCTCAGCGCCGGCTACATACTTCGTTGGGATTTCAGAGGAATCAACGGCTTGTTGTTCCGCCCGTTCCTCCGCGGAAGCTGCTGTTGTCGATTTCCTCAAGTGGAATGACAACCTTCGTCGACCTTTTTGGCGAGAAGAGCGTCCTGATGAGGCTGTGATGGGACTGGGAGGTTCTGCAGCTGATTCAACCGGGTCCGTGGATTTGTCAGATCGTTCTCTCCATCTCCAACCTGGAAACCTCGAAAGCCTGTGTCCCGAGCTCTTAATTTTGGCCTTTCCGTCTGGAAGTGTTCCATTTGCATCCGTTCGACCACTGCTTATGGACATGCGATCCTGTGATGCGGCTCTAGCAGATGGTCTCGGAGTTGGCTCTGAGTCCTCTGCTACAGAGCCTCGGTCCCTCGGGGTTGGAAATTTTGTCATTGGCGTATCAAAGACCGACACTGGCGCATCTCCTTGACTCTTATTACCCTTTCTGTCACGGAAGCTGGACAATGAATGGACATCACGCCCCTCTGTAAAGATTTTGGTCAGGCTGCCCCTACGTCTGATGGTCCGGGGCGTCTGTGAGTCTGGTATGGCAGTTCGTAATTTAGTCGGGGACCCTGTCTGTCTCCTTCCGACATACTCGGACCCAAATTGCTGCCCCTCCCGGTGTTGACGAGATGGTGTTTCGTCGGCAAACGTGATCGATCCCTTTGATTGTCTTTTCGAGAGAGACGCACCACCTCCGGAAGGCTCTTCCTCGGTAGGAGACAGTAACACCACAGGTCCCGGCGTATTCAGTCGACTCCGAGACAATGACCGCGAGGATCTTGGACGTTGTCGAGGTATCACAAGTGTAGGTCGTGGTCTATCTGCTCGTAGTCCTCCGCTAGGTCCTCGTCCACCTGGTTCATTGTCAGGTCAGCAAGACACTAACGGCGTTTGTATGAGGGTGGACCTACGAGTTTCGGGCGTCGGGCTTGGAGGAATACGGGATTCCGATACTTGAAAATGGCCTGTCTGTGGAGCATTCTGTTGCCATTCGGGAGGCTTTCGTAAAACAAAGGGCTCCGAGACAGAAGCACGCAGTGATCCCCTCCGTGAAGTACAATGGTCGGTAATGCCCGACCCAACTACCCTCAGCACATCGAGGCTCTTCATTTGCTTGACAACCTCCCGCCAATGCGTTATAAGCATCTCAGCGATGCTGTTGGCAACATGGACTTTGTCCATATTTGGGAAGCAATGGGCGATAGCCTCCTCTGGTGCCTTGTACTTCCTCTTTTCCCACTTGCAGTTGGGCGGTGGGCTCACTGGGGAGAGTATAAGGTGGACACTAGAGCTTCGCATTGAGTATGAGTTGAGAAGATCCCCAACCAAGAGCGGTCCAAAGACAATACCTAGAGCGTTGTAGCCCATCAAGTCTGCTGTAGGCAGTGGTCTGCCAAACTCATCCTCGCGGGGTGCCGTCTCGGCAACACGTCCGATCAAGCACAGGAGACCGAAAACTGCACATATCAGCTCACGACGTAGCTGAGACCTAACGCTACCAATTGCCAACGCAATCAGTCTGGCACGGAGCTTCGTTTGTTTGGTTCTCGTGGCCTCAGGATCCCCGTCTAACTGACTGTGTATGGAGACCATTGCGTCAAACAATGGGAGGGAACCGAGGATGCCACCAGGAAGTCCAGAGAGAAGACGCTTGAACGCTGAAGCAACGTCGTGAACACCAGCCTTAATGTGAACTGGGAGGCTTGGGCAGCGGGTTGTGCTAGATATCTCGTCCGGATCTCCTTCGGTGCAATAGTAGTCATAGAGGGCATTAACCACTCGAACAGAGCCAGGGATTCTAAAGATACCGCGAGTCTCCGTAGCTGTATAGTCATCAGTGAGTGCCTCACCAGCTTGGAAGTATGTAGCTCTCACCGTGCTGTACAAGATATTGGGCGGTTGCGCGAAGGCATGTTGGGAGTATCAAGGAGCTGGGCGCATACTCCGACGGCAAGTAGAACATGCTCTTGCCGCACAAACGGACGAGAGATTGCAAGTCTTCGTCTTTGAGAACGTCGCGCTTCGCTGAATGTACCAACTGCAATGCTAGATCGCTGATGCTCCGTCTGTGGCTCGCTTTTCTTTCTGACCGTCCTGATTTTGCTGAGCTGGTATTGCTGGCACCCGACGGGTGGCGCCGGAATGTGCGGGAAAACCATCCTCTTCTGTGAGGACTTGGTGACGTTTCTCGCTGATTATTGTATTGGTTAATGCTTTATGAGCCATAAAGGTGTGTTGGCGACTTACCGACGAAGGGCCATCATCGTCGGGCGAAAGTAGACGGAGCCCATGCTATAACCTCTAGTCAGCGGGTTGTCAACATGAATGATGAAAAGGTGCGAGTTAGCTAACCTTGGTTGCGAGTCTGTTGTACTCTCGGACAAAGTCTCCTCGATCTTGGAGTTCATCGGCATCAGAGCAGCCTCCCACATCGCCACTGGATGATGTCCATGTCGCACTGCTTCTGTCCGCACGCCTATATGCCACAGAATCCGGGAGTTGGCCTGCTGTGGCAGATTGAGGGATACCGCGCCATGTACTGGATATTTCGTCTGTCTGCCCTCTCTTGGGTACGCGTCTGGGCAAGAAGCTCTTGGTGGTTGAGGGAGTACCGACCGATGCAACCGATGCCCGGTCGGTTTCGTAATGATAGTTTTGCATGCCTTCTTTTGGAAGATATACAGACGTCGAAACAAGTAAAAGAAGGTATCTGGGAGGCGATGGCACGACAAGATATCCAAAGTGGTTGCAAACTGATGATGTTTTGTGAAAGCGCTCCAGAAAGCCCAAAGCCTGGATTGAAGCATCATGTCGTTTGTTGTAAACTGCTGCTTCCCGTATTCACAGGTCGCTCTTTGTGTCCAACCTGTTCCTTCCCGGAGAGACTGATACCCCCCCTTAAGAGGTAGGTGGAGTGAACAGAGGAAATGTGAGACCAAGCAAGCGAGTGTCAGAGGGAAAAGGTGGCAGTCACAACCGTCGCTGAGTTCCTTACACTAATAGTAATCTACAGGCTATGCCATTGCACTTGTTCTTTCAGCTCGAGGCAAGCCCATTCTCAAATGAACCTGCCTCGTTGTCAGTTCAACGTTCAAGCATCCATATCTAGTGTATATATGCTCACCACCTAATTATCACTACCAAGGTAGCCACATCAATCCCGTGGTGTAAGGGGCAGGGTAGAGATCTTAGGTCAAGACCGCCAGCAAGCCATTAATCAGCAATAACAACACCTCCTCTTGTCGTGTTCCGGGAAAAGAGAAGATCCCATCTATGTCGTCCATTAGGGGGGAAGGATACACAACCCTAGTATTCCACTAATTCCACATACCGTCCAAAAATAGCGCCATGCAATGCAAACCAAAAACCATACCGTCCTATAGCCAACCTAGCTAGACCATGACAAGTGCCGCCCATTCTTTGTGTTCCCCTTTAATACTCCTGTAGGTCATCCTCTTCCTCTCCATAGAGCAACACGTATTTGAGAATATCCGAGAGAGAGATGATGCCCTTGAGGCGGCTGTCGTCGTCAACAACAATTAACCTATGGACTCGAGACTTTCGAATAGTTTCGAATATCGAGTCCAGGCGGTCCTCTTCGCTGCACGTGTAGATTCCCCCAAAATCTTCAGCTCTCTGGGACAAGGCGTCACCAACGGTCGCCGTCAGCTCGTCATACGCACCCCCTTTGATACAGGGGATGACGTCGACGGCTTCAAAGAGATTCAGAACTCTGTTGTCCTTGTCGACGATGGGCACAGCCGAGATGTTGTACTTGACCATGAGGTGAATGACATCCAAAACGGAGCTGTTCATGGTCGCTGTAGCGAGGTCGGTGTAGGTTCCCAGGCCAATCTCCCTCACGGGCTTCTTCAGCAACATTGTGTGCTGCTCGTTGTTGACCGCAATGAACTTCAGGATGCGGTATTGTGTGATAACGCTGACAACAGTCTCTCGGCCGGTCTCGTCGTCCGTGTCGATCAAAGGAATTCTCCGAGCTCGCGTCTTAAGCATTCTTCGGCAGGCTTCGTACAATGGGCGCATGGGATGGACGGATACGGTCTCGAGCGGTAGGACACCAATGGCCCTTTCGATATCTACACGCATTACTTGTCAGCCCGGCGCCCCGCAAGAGAGAACCTTGATGGCCCGTGATGATGGCACTCACCTCGAAGGCTACTCAGCCGGAATTGATCGACTTCGTCGATCTCGTGAGGGAACTGGCAGTAATACTGGATGACATTGATGTAGTCGGTGCTAGTAAGCAAGCCAGCAAAGGTTCCGTTGCGCGAGTCCCAGAGCGGCGCCGAGACAATGCCTGAATGAGGAAAGTCAGCAACGCATATTACCACCCTGGTTGAATTGGTTCGGGATTGTCATCATACCGTTTTGAATCAGAATATTCAGACTCTTCCTAATAAGGAGACCGTTGTCAAGTATGACTAGACGGAAGGAGAGCGGCAGGACATCGTAGCTGGTGCGGACCTTGAGGAACTCGCGAACCCCTCTCTGTTTGCATCAAACGGTCAGTCAGCGAGAACCCCGTGAAGAAAGGCTGATTGTGTGTTGTCTTTTTGCCAAACTGCCTCCTTTGACAGCATATCATGAGCAAGGATTAGGGCCATGGAAGCCGGCATCCCGCATAGAGGCCATCCGAGCCGGAAGGATTCAACCGAGCTAGATTGACAGCGGCAGCTTGGGGCCATGGGATTTTCATGTGGATGGAAGTCAAGGGAGAATGGATTGCTGGTAGGGAATAGTTTGGGTGTGCTGTCTCGGAAATGGGATGCTCACCAGACCCTGCATCTGGTCCTTGTCCAGGGGATTTGACGTCTTATCTGACATTGTGCGACTGCTTGGTTTGGGACGAAGGTAGGATGATGGCGCAACGAAAGGCAGCTCGTGACCAGGTCGGAGCGTCAACGGGCCATTGAGATTGGGATCGGTATTGCTGTTCCCAGCTGAAGCTGTGGAAGGCTGGGAAGCCTGGGGAGAAACACTGGCGGCATCACTGCCGGTACCAGAAGCCGCCTGGTCAGGGGGAGTACGAGAGTCGTCCATTATCGTGGTTGTGGAACATACATTGGGGAGGGACCCCCGTTGCAGTTTTGTCTTGCTCGGTACTTGGAGCTTTGTTTCCGTTGACGGAGTATTGAAGCGCCGCCCACCCACAACCGGTGCAATTCGGACTCTGTCTCTGTATTGATATCTTGGATATACCCTCTCTTCCTTTCAGCCCTTTGACTGTGTCCTTTCCTGTTCCCTTGGTTCTGAATCCGTGGGCGGTCTCGGGTTTTGAGATCAATTGGCTTTGGGCAGACTTGTAGGGTTGTGTGTAACTGCCGACCGTGAAGTGCAAAGTGACGAAGACGGAGGGGTGTTGTCTGGATGATAGCCGAGGGACGAAAAAAGAAGGGCAAGAAAGCTGAAGCGACCTAGTAGTTGGGCGACCTAGCTGGCAGCCGTCGCAAGTAGGAGGACTTGGGCGCAATCGACCGAGATGGAATTATTACGGTAGCTGGATCTAGCCGTTCCTTTCGTCTATTCGGTCGACCCGTTCAGAGGCAAGATGTCGAATCCGCCGCAACGGTATTTCAGCGGTGATGGACGGAATGCTCGAAAGTGGAAGGGATGGTGATATAGAGCAATGGTTCACAACCTAGACGGAGCGGGCAGAAGTCGGCGTTGTCAGGGAGTCGAGTCCTCCCTCCACTTGCAGAGCGCTACAACAATGGAGCCTGTCACGGAGGAGGGGATGCTTGTTGCTTGCGCTGGGCCGCCAAAGGGTTCCATTTATCGGGCGTCCACCAGTACATAGTGATGGCAGATGGGGGTGTTCCCCGGTTGTACCCCGGAGGCCCGGACCCCTCCTTTTGGTGCAGGTGCTGGGCAGCGATAAGAACCCCAGCCCAGGGTTGTCTACACGTGTAGATAAGCTTTCTACCTTGTTCCCTTGCAACTTGACCTTTGATTCGTGACCGACACCGGCGTAGATTTCTCAAAGGTTGAGGTTCCTCTGAGATCTTCACCTTGAACGTATAATGCGAGTTTCAAGTGCCATCACTTTACAGCTTTTACATTTTCCAGGTTGTGTTTTGAACAGCTTGAGTTTTGGCGCTAGTAGCAGAAAGTCTACTTGGACATCCAGACTATATCGTCCTTCCTGTTCTGAGCCCTTCTATTCTCGGTACCTTCCAAACCACTTTTAGTAGAATGTGCTTTGATGAAACCGAAACTACGTTGTTGCTTCAGAGCTCATGAAAAAAAAAAAAAAAAAAGGAAACAGATAAATGTGTAAATTGCCAGTCCCTCACTAGGGGGATCTTCGGTTATATACTTTGCGTTGGAAAGGGAAGAGTTCATCTTGCTCTGGGCTCTGAACAAGGGGTCTAAAGTATCTTACGGATGACCAACGATATAAGATCGATGTCTTCATAAATACAAGATGTGGGAAGCTATGTCCATGTTTCAGATGTTGAACGTTCATCATGTTGTGTAAACGTCCACCAACGCCAGGTTGAGCACTAGCACATATAACTCCGTATGGTCACATAGCTGGCCAAGCAGACCATTATCGTGCCACGATTCCATCAACGTGCCCAAGCCTGAAGCAAACATATCAATGACGATCAAAGAAAGGTGACAAGATATCTGACACCTACATGCAACTCCCAACTGACACTGAACGGTTATCACTGCACTGCATCAAGCCACCCCTTGGGAGTTAAACGAAACACACTGCTACCGGTATATCCGTTACCACCTAGACCACCCAGGTTCCCTTGTACGACAGAGTACACGAG
Source organism: Neurospora sp. CHS-2018a (assembly GCA_009802275.1). NCBI lineage: Eukaryota > Fungi > Ascomycota > Sordariomycetes > Sordariales > Sordariaceae > Neurospora > Neurospora sp. CHS-2018a. Next base: position 183,515 of record RAKG01000029.1, read on the forward strand.
TCGGGTAGTCCATGGTGCCGAGACACCACACAACCTTTGGGCCGGAGACAAAAAGGCCAGAGGTTATGTACACTATAGTGTACACGCTAAGTATCACGATAGTGGGTGAGGTGACTTGTTCTTGTGATGCGGCTCGGACCAGGATGCCATTGAGAGTGGAAAGATCCGACGGGAGTGCAAGTGATAGTACTGTTTGATGCAGAATGCACGGCAAAGAGGAGACTCAGAAACTCTAGAAAGGGAAAGAATGGTTGCAACCCAACAATGGACACGTCTGGTCACTCTCGTCACTCTCGTCACTCTCGTGAGCCCGCCGTGCCCGCCTGCCCGCTCCCGGCAATGATTCCAATCAATGGCACTTCTGCTTCAAGGTTGCTTTGGGTTTTACCTTTGGCCCTGCCGTGGATGGAGGTTGGCGTCGTCGTTGTGGTGATGACATCCAGTGGCACGCTAGCAAGGACCATCCAGCAGTCCAGCGCAACCGCAGGTGCCACCTCAGCGCACGGCCCACTTTTTCCCCCCAGACGCCCGGGCCCTGGGAAGCTGCCTCGCTGTGAATCTGTGATGGTGCGCTGTGATTGGGGTTCCAGGGCGCGATTGCGAGGCAGCTTCGACGACGCTCACTCATCATTGTCAATCATTCATGCCTCTGCCGCCGCTCCCCGTTCAACAGATTTGCTCGCATTAACAAAAAGGGCAGCAGCACCGGGGCAAGGCAGCGTGATCCAGATTGTCTGTCCGTGTCCATCGTGCTTCCATTCCGCGACCAAGCAGTGAGTGGAGTGAGCGGTGCTACTAGTGCGGCCTCTCTGTGGTTGTTCCCGTCTTCCATCTCTTTGTGACTGTGATTCCTTCCAGCTTCTCTGCTGTCCTGTCCCGCCGCCTCACGCAACCCAACAATCCCTCCCCAAAAAAAACATTCAACATCGGGTCCCGTCGCCCGTTCCCGCTCGACACCGTCCACGTCCCTCGATTTTGCGGAAACATCCAGCGGCCGCCATCAGAGAAACATCGGCTTCTCCCATTATTAGTGATTTCGCATTACTCCGAGCTCCGTTTGAGGAGTGCTTTGCATCTCTCGCTGCTTGTCTTTGATCATTTGTGTCATCGATTTCGCTTCGCTCTCGCGACCCTCGCAAACGTCAAGAACCCCTGCGTCCACCGTCCACTTTGTTGTGGAGCGACCGATCCGACTCCCGACCACCGACCAGGGCACCACCGACCGCCTGCCGGACCCAGAACGATAACACCGGGGCGCCCTCGACTTCCCCGGCATTCCACCACAACAATCATCGCCATCACCACTTCGCGACATCAGCCAAAAGCGCTAGTCCCTTTCTGTTGTACATCGCGGTTGACGTCAGATCGATTCGCGTCCCTCGGCAGCCATGGGCGCTTCCTGTTCCTCGTGCTGCGGAGGTATGTAATGCCTTTCTTCCCCTTCCGTTTATGTATATGCCATGCGTGCAGTAAAGCTAACGGGACCCGACAGGCAAATCCCGCGACGGATTGTATGATAATGTCCTCGCCGATAGCGAGCGGGAAGCCGTTGCCGACCTCCTCCAATATCTCGAAAACGTATGCGTACCGATATCTGCCCACGTTATTACGGAAGCGCTAACACTTGTATAGCGTGGAGAGACCGACTTCTTCTCCGGAGAGCCCCTACGCGCCCTGAGCACTCTCGTCTACTCGGAGAATATTGATCTTCAACGGAGTGCAAGTCTGACATTTGCTGAAATCACCGAGCGAGGTACGTAGTGTTGGAGACACGGCATCAAGACCCTTTGTTTTGGTCTTCAGGTTGCTAACTTTGTCTTGCTCATGCTAGATGTGCGGGCTGTTGACCGGGATACTCTTGAACCCATCCTCTTCCTTCTCCAAAACTCCGACATCGAGGTACAAAGGGCAGCCAGCGCGGCGCTGGGGAACCTCGCTGTAAACAGTATGTACTTTTCTCGAAGGTGTCTACGTGCGGTAGAGATGGCTAATAAGTGAACAGCCGAGAACAAAGTCCTGATCGTCCAGCTCGGCGGTCTGGCCCCCCTTATCCGTCAAATGATGTCGCCCAACGTCGAAGTTCAGTGTAACGCCGTTGGATGTATCACTAACTTGGCCACGCACGAAGACAACAAGGCCAAGATTGCACGCTCCGGGGCTCTGGGACCATTGACACGACTCGCCAAATCTAGGGACATGAGAGTTCAACGCAATGCTACTGGCGCTCTTCTCAACATGACGCACTCCGGTAGGCTTATACCATGACGAACATTGTCTATACATTGCTAACACATGATAGATGAAAATCGCCAACAACTGGTTAATGCCGGCGCCATCCCTGTGTTGGTTCAGTTATTGTCTTCCACCGATGTCGACGTCCAGTATTATTGCACTACTGCCCTCAGCAACATTGCCGTCGATGCCAACAACAGGCGGAAGCTTGCGCAGACCGAGCCTCGGCTTGTTCAGTCTCTTGTCAACTTGATGGACTCCTCTTCACCCAAGGTTCAATGCCAGGCCGCCTTGGCACTCCGGAATCTCGCCTCGGACGAAAAGTACCAGCTGGAAATCGTTCGCGCCAGCGGTCTCGGTCCCCTTCTCCGTCTTCTTCAGTCGTCGTACCTACCGCTCATTTTGTCGGCTGTTGCCTGCATTCGAAACATCTCGATCCACCCAATGAACGAGTCCCCCATTATCGAGGCAGGATTTTTGAAACCATTGGTTGACCTCCTAGGGTCGACCGATAATGAGGAGATCCAGTGCCATGCTATCTCTACCCTCAGAAACTTGGCAGCGAGCTCGGACCGGAACAAGGCGTTAGTGCTTGAGGCTGGTGCTGTACAGAAATGCAAGCAGTTGGTGTTGGAGGTTCCAGTGACAGTACAATCGGAGATGACGGCAGCCATTGCCGTTTTGGCGTTGAGCGATGAACTTAAGACCAATCTTTTGGAGCTCGGTGTGTTTGAGGTTTTGATTCCTCTTACCAAGTCACCTAGCATCGAGGTTCAAGGAAACAGTGCTGCGGCTCTGGGTAACCTCTCATCTAAAGGTCAGTTGATTCCTTGATGAACTGTTTCTAGGTCTGACATGCTGACGAACGAACAGTGGGCGATTACAGTATCTTCATTCATAACTGGAACGAGCCAAGCGATGGCATCCACGGCTACTTGAGCAGATTCCTCGCTAGCGGCGACGCCACTTTCCAACACATTGCGATCTGGACACTGCTACAGCTCCTCGAATCCGAAGACAAGAAGCTTATTGGGCTGATTGGAAAATCGAACGACATTGTGGATATGATCAGGCAGATTGCGAACCGCCAGATTGAGTCGGATAACGAACTGGAAGATGATGACGAGGGTGAAGTGGTCAGCCTTGCACAGCGGTGCCTGGAGCTCCTCGGCCAGGGAAATGCCAAAGCCCACATCGAGGGTTAAACGGGAGAGGTTGATGGTTTTATTTCTTTTCAACCCTCCTTGCTTTGTTGGCATCTTTCATCTTGCTTTCGACTGGCTTGAGGTACTTCGCATAGGATTGGCGTGGAGTTTGCGGCGCAGCATTGTTTAGTAATGGATTGATTATACACGGGAGGGAAGTCATGGGGTTTTGTATTTGGCAGGGAGCGACCATTCGAAGGGGTGACACTTATGACCAAAATCAGAAGCTGATGGACATGATGGGTTGCGTGCGTTTTGTCCGCGTATCTCGACCCGGGTTATTTTCTTTTGTAACCATGACGAAAACCATGCCATGGTCCCAGCTGTTCCTGTTCATTGATCAGCCTGCAGACCTAATTTATATAGTTCGCCAGAACACCATCCCCCCTTTTTGCTTGTCGGATTCACCTTGTTTCTTTTGGTGTTATTCAATGAAATGAGATAGCGTTTGCGAAGGCGCATCCGGCACTGGTCTCGGTTCGAGTGTGAATACATAGTTAGTCATACCTTGAAACTGCCATAGGATATTAGTTTCCTTACTCCTCAGCTCAAATAAAGTAGGCTGTCGTTGACTTATTCATGAGTGATCATACGGAACAACCCAAACTGACAGGGTGAAGGGTTTGAACTCGTTGAACTGCCTTCGGGCTTGCTTCTATTCTCCTTTGCGAATGGGTATCTCATCAAATCATGGCCTCCTCAAGCTCTACCCTTTCCAAGGGGTTTCTTATCAACTTAGGGAGCCAGTTCGACTGAATCTTGGCAAACACCTTGCCCCTGATCAGGGCCAGCGGCACAGGGCCAAACGTCCTCGAATCGCGCGAAGCCGTCAAGTTATCGCCCACCACCCAACAATGACCTTCCGGTACCTATTTAATTCCCCAAATCTGTTAGCATAACTTTCCTTGCACTCTCGCGCAGTCTCTCCCCCGCTCATCATCAAGATTCTCAATCAAAACATACCTGAATCATAACCTCATCCCCCTCTCCCCCCGGCCTCTCTCCCAACACCTCCCCCTCCACCGTCCCTCCCCCCGGGACAGGCGTATCAACCAACACATAATCCCCCGGCATACCCATGATCCTCTTAACCCCCAGTTCCCCACTCGTACTTATCGGGATCTGATAAACAACCAAGTCCCCCACCTTCACTCCATTCCCATATTTATGGAACCGTGAGACAACTAGCCATTCACCTACCACCTCGAAGGTGGGGAGCATGGAAGGGCCGGAGGCCGGGGCCATGGAGAGGACGTGCTCGAGGAAGAGGTGGGTGAAGGCGAGCAGTTTGAAGGTGGAGAAGAGCATCCGGAAGGGGTGGGAGAGGAGGCGGTGGTAGGGGGAGCCGAGGATGTGATCGAGTTGCTGGAGACGAAGGGAGAGGTGGAGGGTGAGGGGGTGGTGGCGGAGTGCGTGGAGGAGGGAGGAGAAGAAGCCTTTTGGGGGTGATGGTTGGGAGGAGTGGTGTTGGTTTTGTTCTTGGGAGGATTGTTGTTGTTGGTGGTGTTGATGGTGTTGTTGCTGGTGAGAGGATGATAATGGAGGTGAGCTATAGTCTATGCCGCAGCCGGCGGATGTTGGACCGGGGTTTGGAGGTGGTGTTGAGTCGATGACATTGTGTCTCCTGGATAATGTCTGGGAAAGTGTCCGTCGTTGGAAGGTGAGTCGGCATGTTGCTTGTGAGGAGGTAGAGGTCCGCAATGTTGGACCGGTGAGGAGGGAAAGAAGTGAGGAGGAAGCCCGGGCGGGCGGTCGTATTGACGGCGGCATGGATGTTTATGGATGTGACCGGACCGATGAACGAGACGGGATGTGAAGATGACGACTTGGGATTGCAGATGAATCTGAAAGGCTCAGGGTATTCGAGATGAATTGGATGAGCAGTGAGTGAGCCTAGAGGTGAATAGCTGTTCCGTATGCAAAGTTGCAACTATAGCTCATGACCTCGGCCGTCTGATGAGAATGTCGACGCGGATGTTGAACCTCACTCCCCGGGAAAAAGCACTGGCGGCCGACCGGATCGTGGGGCCGAACACGGTTCGTGGGTGTGGAGGAAGCTTGCGGAAATGTGGGGCCTCCTAGGGTGCTCGTGCACCTTACCTGTACAGGGGGAGCTTTGAATTGGAGCTTCGTGGTTGGCCCAAATGCTCCGGATCTGCATCATTCCTCGATCCAGAGTGTTTCTGGTTTAGGCTCGTCAACTGCCACAGAGCCTCTTCTTCTTTCCCCGCGACGACATTCTTGACCTTCTTCGACCGTCTCAAGTCCCAATTCTCGCTCAAGTTCCTCAACCTCGTCACAACCTCCTCCCAACGATTACGATGAGAGCCTCCCCCTGCCTCTACAATTCCGCAGCTGCCCTCCGGAGGGTCTTCCTCGAAAGCGCGTCCGCCCCAGCACCCCTGCTGCTCCAGACAATCCTACTTCCTCGCCTCTCAGTTGCCGCCGCGACTGCTACCGTCCTCAACCAGACACGATGCGCATTCTCGACCCAAGGCGCTCTCCAGGTGAGATGGGGAAAACGAAAGCCCAATCAAGACGAAAAGAAGGACGCCGGCCTGCCCCGCGATCTCGCGATTAGAGAACCCTGGGTATACCTGCGCGGCCTGGACGGCAAGCTCACAGAGAAGCAACGGCCCGCGGACATCATCAGCCGGTTGGATCGCACCCGATACAGCTTGGCGATGGTGTGGGCGCCGCCCAAGCCCACGCCCGGCGAGCCAGAGACCCCGAAGGACACCGACTTGCCCGACTGGCCCGTGTGCGTCATCGTCGACCGCCGCGCCGAGGCCGCTGCTTTGCAGGCCAAGGCCAAGGAGGAACGCAGAAAGCAAGTGAGCAAGAAGGAGCTGGAGATCAACTGGGCGATTGCGGCGCACGACTTGGGATTCCGCACGAGACAGCTCCAGAATTTCTTGAGGAAGGGACACAGGGTGGAAATCATGCTTTTGCAGAAGAAGGACAAGAAGCAGAAGAAGACGGCGACGCAGGAGGAGTGTCAGGAGGTGGTGCGCATGATCAGGGAGGCGGTTGCGGAGGTACCCAAGGTTCAGGAGGTGAAGCCCATGGATGGACAGGTTGGAAAGGTGGTGCGGATGGTCTTCCAGGGCCCTACGCCTAAGAAGGACAAGGAGGATGCAGCGGCTGAGGAGAAGGAGGATGAGGAATAAGCGCCATCGGGCGGTTAGTTGTTCGGAACAGGATGTTATGTGGTGGTTGTTCAAGCTGGGAGTATGTCGCTTTGAAAGGTGCGGCTCTCAGTGCCATGTATGTAAACATGTACTAGTATGTACATATGTGTAATGCGAGATGCAGGACGGGACTCAGGTACGACGCCCGAGTATCTCATAAAGACAACGGTTACCGATCAATCTGGTGGGCATGTCTGAGCCTCAAGCGGTGAAGCATTCGCCTATAGCCAATTTGTTTGCTGTTTGCCATAGAACCCTTGGATCGGAACTACATTGAAGAGTTTTGAAAGGCAAGGTAGTGAATTGTAAGTCTGGGAGCTGAGTTCTGGCCGACTCTTGAGTGACGTTGGGCAACCTTGGACGGAATTTGCGACTCCTGATTGGCTGACAGTGTACGAAAAGCGGGGCGCGGGGTGGTGTTTTTGGCGGTACGACCTCTTGATCGCATCCGTGACTCAGTTCAGAATCTGGCAGATGATCCTGCACTGAGCACTTTGAGAATTAGCATTGTGCCAACACAACAAAAAAAAGAGAAAAGGGACAACCATCAGCCCCCTTGCTCATCGATACCGTTTTTGCATCTCAAAGCGCAAACTCGGCTGTTCATTTTCGGTCACTCGAGTCCTCACCTATCTGTCAACTCGCGACGCAAATTTTGGGACGTCCCCATCTCACCCAATCGGATCCCATCTGATCTTTAACAACATTTGCGACACTTGGCCAAGCACATCGCATCTCATACAACAAATGGCTACCGAAACTACTGGGGCTCCCGCCGGGGCTCCCGCACCACAGGAGACGAAGGGGAAGCAACAAGCCAAGCCCGCTGCCGCCAACACACCCACTACCGGAGGAGACGCCGCCGGCGAACAGAAGCTCACTCCCGCTCAGCTAAAAGCCAAGGCCAAGGCCGAGAAGGCAGCACGACGGGCAAAGGCAAAGGAGGTGAAGGAAGCCGCACCAGCGGCCGCAGCAGCAGATGCGAAGGGAGGCAAGGGCGGCAAGGGTGGAAAGCAGGAGGGTAGTCAATCCGCGGGTTCTCAGCAACAGGGCAAATCTGTTCCCGGTCGCAGGCCGTCCGTGAGTGGAAGGCGGCCTTCGATCGCCATCATCAAGGAGGATCCGAGGAGTAGCATTCCCGAGTGCTTTAGCCATGTGCCCATGGCCAAGCGGATACAGACGTCGCAGGCGCACAAGGACGTGCACCCTGCCGTGTTGGCGGTCGGCCAGCAGATGGCTACTTTTGCTCTTAAGGACAGCATTGCCAGGCTGGAGGCGACCCTTTTGGCGTTCAAGAAGGTTGGCAACCTTATTCTCGGACTGTGTGGACTGGATACTGACAAAACATACAATAGGTTATTGAGTCCTACGAAACACCAAAGGGCAACTCACTCTCCCGTCACTTTGTCCCGCATGTCCTGAACCCCCAGATTGAGTATCTGACCGAGTGCAGGCCCATGTCCTTCTCCATGGGTAACGCCATCCGCTTCCTCAAGTCCCAGGTCAACAAGTTCGACATCGACACGCCCGAGGACGAGGCGAAGGAGTCCCTGCTCGAGTTTATCGACATCTTTATCAACGAGCGCATCACCCTGGCCGAGGTGGTCATCTCCAAAAACGCCGCCGAGCTCATCGACGAGGACGGCGTCGTCCTCACGTACGGCCGCCACCGGCTGGTAGAGAAGACCATTCTGCGGGCCAAGGCCAACGGGAAAAAGTTCGCCGTCTCTATCATCGACGACCCGTACGACCAGGGCGGCAAGGAGCTCGCCAAGACGCTACAGCAGGCCGGCATCCGCGTCTTCTACTCGCCCAACCTCGGCGGCCTGCGGGCGCATCTCGAGCGGGCGAGCAACGTGCTGCTCGGCACCGAGGCCATCTTCGCCAACGGCTCTCTGCTCGCTCCCGCGGGAACGGCTGACGTGGCCATGGCCGCTTCCGCCGCCAACGTCAAGGTGGTGGCCCTCTGCGAGACTATCAACTTTGACCGCGAGCGTGTGTCGGTGGACTCTCTCACCTACAATGAGATTGACCCTGAGCGATGCTCGGCTGAGTCGTTCCGGCTGATGTTCGATAACACGCACAGCAAGTACATTACGGGTGTTATTACCGAGTTTGAGAGTGGTACGGATTTTGCTCCGGCACAGGCTATTTTGACACTGTTGAGGAAGCGGGAGGATCCCACCATTGCTTAAACGGCAAAGCGTAAGTAGGCGTGATGATGGTGGTGTGAGGGTGATGGTGAGATGAAGGAGGAAGGCAGAGATTACATGGCTTCATATGCTGGTGGTGGCGCGCCAGCTAGGTAGAGAGCTAGACTTGGTAGATAGAGATACCTGGATCTGAGAGAGGGCTTTTCACAAGACCCTATAGTTTACGGCAAAAGGGATTTGACGTAGAATATTAGGTAGAGAAGGTGAAGGGAAAGGGAAATGGGAAATGGGAACTGGAAAAGGAGAACAGAGCATTTAATTCAAATGGAAGCATTTGCCAAACACTTTCTTCCTCCCCGAACACCGTGCCTGCTTGCTGTGTCTGCCTGTAGCATGTCTATGGTGTGTTGACTTCCCATCTTTGATGGCTGGGCGTGCCGTATAGGTCCTGTGGGTTCCCTTTCCTGCCCATCTATCTACTTGCCATCCCGTTCCTCTTCCTCCATCCCCCCTCAATGTACTGTGTTTCCATGAGGTCCGTCTCTCAGACTTCCCCGCCCCATACCAGCGTCCATCGATGTCGGTTGTCTTTCACCCCTCGCCCCGTACCGTTTTACCGGGAACTGTAGGAATCCGTAATCAACCCTTTCAATGCGCCGCCGCCTCGGGTTCACCCTGGGCCTCCTGCTGCCTCGCCGCCCTCCGCGCCCTCTTGTCGAGAATGGCCTGCTTGCGCTCCTGGAGCATGGCTTGCTGTCGCTCGTCCACTCCCTGAACCCAGTAGCCGAAGCTGGCGCCGATGGCCGCGAAGACGGGGTAGCCCCAGAGGGTGGGCTTGCCGAGGATGGGTCGTCGCTCGATGCCCAGTTGCCAGGCGCGGGTAGCCAAGCCTGTAAGGGAGGAAGAAGGGGGCGGGTTAGCGATGATGATGTATAAAGATGGAGAGAAAGAAGAGAGACTGGGATTATGGGTGTTTGTGACAACATGTGGAGTACCAATTGGTGGTTGGATTGGTGCGGGTGGTTCATGAATCATGTCCCATTTCCATGCGATGGAGAGCGGAGCAACGTACCGAAGCCGGCCCAGAAGACCATTCTGTGAACCATTTTTGCTTTTTGAAACCGCGAGTTTTGTCCTCTTTCTCAGCGGTGTATTGTGCCCCTCGAGCAGCGACTCTTGTATGGGCAGGATCGAACGACGTGGGTTGAAGCGCAAAGTGACGATGTTCGCGATGGTGGTTCGTATCTTGGACGTACAGTACTGTGTCTGCGGCTCGTGCGCGACGCAAGGTCCGCCAGCTCGTCTGAAGGTCCACGTCCACTGCCCGTCGTGGGGTTAACTTGGCGTTGACCCTAACCCTAGAGCATGAGAGACAAAACTACCGTTGGCCCGTGCCGCAACCTTGAATCAATTTGACCCGACTCAATTGAGCAGCTGTTCAGGGAAACCTAAGGGTTGCCCGACAGGCACGGCACCCCCTGTTCACTGCACCTGCCGGCCCCAGGCTTGGCCCCGTGGCTCCCTGATCGTCGGGAGGACCCCCACTGAAACTTTCTGGTCCCCTTCCCGCAACGCGCTTCACTCCTTGCACCATCGCGTTTCCACCTATGTAATATCATTACACCGAGGACTCTACCGCCAGATCTACGGGACGAACAAGCAGATTATTTGCCAACTTATGGTCTAACACTTCCAAAGACACAGTATCCAACTAGGAGTTACCCATCAATCGCTAAGCCACGAAATGAATTGAAACCTTCTTCCACTTTCATCCACCGATTACGCTGCCCGCGCTGCGCTACCGTCAACTTCCCCGGCACCCCGCCGACTCAGGTTTACAGCAATGAGGTGTTAAAGGTCCGGTCTTTCTTCACTTGCGCAACCTTTCTGTGGACTATATATAACGAACTCACCACCGGCTGAGGGGTCCGTTGCGCACACTTCCAACCTCAAGTGGTACCGCTACTGGCTTGACCATGTCGACCGCCGTTCAGCCATCCCCACCGGCTCCTGCTGCCTCGGGCGCAGAGGCTCCGAATCCGATCAATGTTCCGATTGTCGTCAGGAATTTCAAGGCGTCTGACCTACCGCTCACCTCGGCCACGCGATCTGCGATCGAAGGGCTAGCTCACAGCTTCAAGAAAAAGGGCGGATATGATGCTATTCGGAAACAAGTCTGGGAGAAGTTCGCTAGTGTAGGTTTCCTACGGCGTATTCAACCTATGATCCAAAATCTCTGACCCAATCTGTTACAGGACCACGAATCCGAGATCGTAAAACAAATACTCCAAGTAGCCGAGCAAGAAGTCGAGCGCAACCCCTTACAACTGCTTACACTCGACCGCGGCAAAGCAGCGGCCCTCATCGACGGCGCCCTCGACCGAAACGAAGTCTACCAGAAGGCACAGGCTGTAATCGAGAGTCTGATCGATACCGATGCACTAGAAGCTCATCTTCGTGAACTTCGACGTGCAGAGATAGGCGACGAGGCGGCCGAAGAAGAGCGCATCCGCGGCTCCAAGACGGACGAAGAATATGCAGCCGAGACTGCCGCGCGCCGTGCAGAGAGGGAACGTGTGCGTGAAGAGCTCAGATTGGTGGAGGAGAAAAAGCGAAGACTCGAACGTGAGATCAAGGAAAAGGAAGAGCAGAAACGACGAGAAGAACGGAAAAAGAAGCAGCTCGAGGAGGATGCAATCAGGGAAAAGGAGCGCGAGGAGCGGCGCGCACGACGAGAACAACGTGAACGGGAAAGGGAACTCAGCCGTGAACGCCGCCATCGGGAGAGGGATCGAAATCGTAGTAGGGATCGTGATCGTCACAGAGACCGTGATCGCGATCGTGACCGAGACAGGGGCCGAGGGAGGTCTAGGGATAGGTCAAGAGGTCGGGACAGGCGCCTTAGTAGGGACGCCAAGGCCAGGAATGACCATGGCCGCCCCGAGGATGTGAAGACGCAACTTTCCAAGGAGGATAATGAACGCCTGGAACAAGAGGCGTTGGCCGACCTTTTGCGCGAGAGCAAGCGCGTAGCTGCGAAACAACCAGAGCTGGAGGTGGACACTACTCTGGCACCACCACCGAGACGGACGAAGCCCGCATCTGCGATCGATCCAATCCGCCGAGCATCACCAAAGGTCGCTGAGGTCAAAAGGACGGCAGATATTGCAGGCAAACCTGGAGTTACTGAGGAGACAAAGGAGGCCATTGAACCTAAGGAGACCGTTGACACTAAGGACGTCAAGGAACCGAAGGAAACCGCCACTCGGGTTGATCAGCGAAGGAGCAAGAGTCCTTCGCCAGGGGCTCGTGGACATCGTGACAAGGAGAAGGAAAAGGACAGAGAAGTCGAGAAAGACAGAGACCGTGACGACGGCCGGACACGGAAAGACAACAGGTCAGCCTCCCCGCGCGCGCGGCGTACCGAGCGAAGCCGTTCACACAGGCGAGAACATAGTCGCTCCCGTCTTCGTGATCGGAGAGAGCGCAGCCGTTCGCGGCCTAGATTGGACCGCCGAGATGACCGAAGAGACAATCATGCCAGAGATCGGAGCCGTTCTCGACGGAGGGCAACAGACCGTCGTGACAGGAGCCGCTCACGCGTCAGAATCACCGACAGGAGAGACGACACCAGACGGGCTAGAAGCCGTTCACGCGCCACGCGAGATGGCCGTGAGAGGAGCCGCTCTCCACGACCTAGAGTTGATCGTCGGGATCGTTCGCGGTCTCGCTTGAGGACGGCGGATCGGGACCGGCGGGCAAGAAGCCGCTCCCGCTCGCGTGAGCGACGGGAAGCTGAGAAAGATACCGCTGCTAGTGCCGCCGCCACACAGATTCCCAAGAGCCCTAGTATTACCGTCACCAAGGACGTTACCACTACCACTACAGCTACTACACGAGTAGCACCACCCACCCCAGGCGGCCCAACCACCACCGGCACGTCAACAATCACCGTACCCATGATTACAACCCCGCTCTCCATAGCCTCAACTGCACCTCGCCCACCTTCCCACCTCGACCGCGATGAGAAGGAAGCTTGGAAACAAGCAGAAGTGAAGAAGCGCGAGCAGGAGGCAAAAGCCTACCTAGCAGCGCAGAAGCAAGCCCGCGAGAAAGGCATGCCCATCCTCGGAATCAACGACAAGCGGGTCGGGGGCGGCAATGGCACTCCCCTCGGTAGCACCAACGGAGGTGACCGGTCGCCCGATCTCAAGCGGAGACGAGGAGACGCCAGGGACACTCGAGAAACGCGAGACAGCAGGGATAACAGGGACAACAGGGACAACAGGGACAACAGGGACAACAGGGACAACAGGGACAACAGGGACAACAGGGACAACAACCGCGACCGCGAGCGTGAGCGCGAGCGTGAAGCCCCCCTGATTGACTCCGATAACCGCTACGTCCCCTCCACTGCCGCCAGGGTCGTTGCCGAGCGGGATCGGGAGAGGGACAGAGAGGCCAGGGAAGCCAGAGAAGAGCGCGAGCGCGAGCGTGAGCGTGAGCGCGAAAGGGAGAGAGACAACCGGGACAAACCTCGTCCGGGCCCGGATCGCTATGATGGCGACCGGGGCCGCGATGAGAGGGGTGAACGGGATAGGGATCGTCGCGACCGAGACCGCGACCGGGATCGCGATCGGGACAGAGATCGTGAGCGGGACAGAGACAGAGACAGAGACCGCGACGATCGTCGTCGGAGCTCGATAGTTCGTCGCCGCAGCCGATCGAGGAGCCGGGACCGCGATCGTGACCGTGACCGGGATTGCCGGCGCGAGAGGAGTCGTGATAGTCGGCGGGAGAGAAGTCGCGATAGGGATAGAGATCGTGACAGGGAGAGAGACAGAGACCACCGAGGAGGGGATCTTCGCCGTAACAGCCATCATCATAGTAGGCGGGACAGGAGTCTGTCAACATCCAGACGGGACCGCGACCGCGACCGCGATCGCGATCGTGGGGATCGAGGGGATCGAGCGGGAGGAAGACGGGATAGGAGTCGTAGCCAAAGACGGTAGGGACGTCAAAGCCACTGACTTCTGGTGTATACCCAGGATGGGAAAAGAGGAATACGTATATAGCTTAGGCGTATTATTAGATCGATAAGTAATCGATTGATATGGCCATTCATCTCAGTATCAACTAAAGAGAGAATACAACAGTGTTTATAATGATCTGGTTATAGTGGTCTTGATACATAGTCTGTCATTCACGTCACGTCCACACCAGTTCACAATGACCAAGAACACTGTTTCTCTCTTTGATTCTCTCTCTCTCTCGTCAATATCTATTTACTCATGTATGTGGTATTTATTTCCCCGTAATAATACTAACGACCTCTTTTACTTTCCATTCATGCCTATAACCTAACCCAATCCCTTTCTCTTCCTTCTCCCTTCTCCCTTCCTTCCTTCCTCCCTGTACTAGTAACAATCTGATGGATGGGTATCATCTCCGCCTCTTTCACCCAACTTTGACCTTTTTCGTTCACTCTCACTCAACCCCCATGACGCAGACACATTAACCAACAAACCTCCCTGAACCACAGTTCCGCCCGCCAACATATGTAACACAAACAATTAAGAAAGAGAAAAAGGGTTGATACCACAGCGGAACAAACGGTAAACGGAACGGATCGGCCCGAGATGCGAAGGATAGACGGGACGGGCTAGTGAGGATAAACTTTGTAGTGTAGTGTATGTAATGTACATTCCCTGAGGCTTGAAAAAAGTAGGAAAATCTGCCAACAAGGAAGGGAATGGCTGATGTATGCTTAAAGAAGTGCTGGTGAACAACCTTGGAAGATAGAGGAAGAAAAAAGGAGAAAAGGTACAGGGTAGTAAGACGATGCTTATGTTGGACAGATAACGCGGATGAAGAAATGGTGGTATTCTATCATGCTTGCTTTCGTAGGCAAGGACAAGAAAGGAAGAGTCTGTCTGAGGAAGACGTGTAATATACAGGTTTGTTTTTGGAACATTTTTGATAAAGGATATATTAATAAGATATACTCGAATCATGTATGTATGGATGGCTGTCGCACGCATCATAATAATCGAGCGAGCGAATGTGGTTCTGAAACAGATGGGTATTTTTTTTACACAACAACAACGGCAACACCAACAGCAACAATCGCCACAACCATGACAACAAAAGAATCAAGCATTGATAGCTTCTTGTAGTGGTGGGCTCGCAACCAACTCCTCCCCTTCCTGTAGCACGTCCGTCGTAGCCGCCGCTGCCGATGACGACGCAGGACGATGGTCCTCATCGCTGCTGCTGCTGACCTCCTTGCCTTCCTCACTTTCCCTTCGCGACGGAGAAACATCTCTTGTAGCCGCAGGAGCAGACTGCGGGGTGAAAAAGACCGTGTCGCGGTTCTCACCTCGGCTGCTGGGCGGCGGCGTCACGTTCAGAATCTCACGTCGCCCCAGGGGTCCGCCGTTCTCCTCGCTTGGTTCCGACTCGCCCTCGATGGGAGGAAGAGGCGTCCGTCGGCCGTCCGAGAAACTGACGGCGGCGTCACTCTCTTCGTCGGAAGGAATGGCCAGATTCGCAGACGAAGAGGGAACGCTCCTTGTCGTCGCATGCTGAGAAGCAGAGTACTTCCTGTGCAGATCTCTGAAGCTCTTAGCGGTTGCAGTGCTGGCGCTGGCGGCGGAGCCGCGGTGCTCACGACGCGCGTGAGAGGCTGACCTGGCGGTCAAAATGGACCGGAAGTCAGATCCCTCCGCGACGGCCTGGTCGCGGCTGCCGCCGTTCTCCGAGCCGAAACGCTCAGTGCTCTCAGCAATCGACGCGTCATCGCGCTGCTTCCAGTGACGGATGCGCTCCTCCGGGGACATGTTCTGCAACTGGAGCTCCGTGCCAAAGTTGATGACCGAAGCTTTCTTGCCATGTACCACAAAGGAGCCAGTGCTGCGAACGAGAACATCAGGACCCTCCTGGCCGGCCTCATCTGACACAACGCTAGCGCTGGCAGAATCCCTACCCCTCCGGCTGCGGTGATGGGAGATATGACCAGCGCCCTCGCGAAGAGTGCGTTGGAAGCTGCGGCGGATTCTGTGTTTCTCCTTCTCAGACTGAGCATTACCGTCCGTATCTGTGGCCAAACTCGGGGGCCTCTGCTCCGAACCACGACGAGCAGACTCGAGCAAACCGGCTTGCGCCAGGAGGTCACGCTCTTCCGCATCAATATCGTCCTGGTCGAATTTGCTTTCCGAGTTGGAGCCCGAGCTCGTCAAGCCCCTTGATGGGGTTGCTGCCAAGGACCGACTAGAAGATACAGCACTAGACACCGACTTCTTGCGGGGGTCAGTATTCTCTACCTCCTTTTGCTGGAACGTTGGGCCAGTGGCACTGGTTGGCGGTGTTTGGAAGACATCAGTTTGCGGGGAATCTTCGTCTGGCTTCCTGACAACGGTAGGTACCTTGCCGATCAAGGACTGGACAGGAGACTGAGGGCTCTGCGGATACCCCGAGGTACGACTGGTTCTTGTATCCTCTCTAGTAAGAGGCTCCTTGCTGGGTGTTAAAGCGCCAATAGCAGTCTCAGCTTGCATGCCCAACATCTCGCGCTCCTCCTCGAGGTCCATCAAGAGAATATCTCGGTGACATTTGAGCTTCCAGATCTCCATCCGAGTCCACTTCAACTGCGCTGCCATCCGCGCTGCGGATAGTAACATCTGCTCACGCGTTTTTGGTTGAATCGGCGCCAGAATTTGGAGGTGCCTCGTGTTCCGAAGCTGCATTTCCAGCGTCTTCTCTGTCTGCAGGAGCTTCTCGTTGGCATCGGCAATTTTCTGTAGCATTATCGCCCTCCGAGCGGCCAGGATGTCTTGCGCCATCTTGTGGTCAATCTTGCTTCGTGATACCGAAACTTCTCCTGTTGGTGTTTGTATACGCTGGGAGCCCGTATCGAGCCTCCTGATGGCTCTGCGCCCCTGCCCGTCGAGATTAGCTCCCACAACACCCCGCATCCGCACTCCAGATGTTCTGAAGGCAGCAGCGTAGTTGAGCTTAGCCAGCCAGTCGTTCATCTCGTCATCATCCTCGGCAAGGAGAACCTCCTCAAACCCACCGTGCCTGACATAAACAAAGGCGTGCTTGTGCTTTTTATAGCTAGAGTCCATGAGTGCCACGGCACCATCTGTCGACATCAAAGCATCGGGCTTGAACTCTTCCAGAGGCGGTTTGAAAATGCATGGATCACCGTCATGACCCCTTTTGACGTGGTCCTCGAACTGGTGCATAAGATGCTTGATCCAAGTAGTGTTGCGGAAGAAGTATAGTTGGGCTCCAGTAAGAATGGCACCCCACTCCTGCCATGGGGATCTTGTCTTCTTCTTCTTGGTATCCTTTCGCCAGAGTATACCAACCTTGGTGATCTTGATGTCAACGATGCCTGGATGTGCGTCTTGCGGGTTGTTGGCTGTCTGATCAGACATGAATGCGTCTGGCCGTGATCGTGCTGACACTATCTGCAGTACGCCAGTCTTGAAAAAGGTTTTGTGGAGTTCCTTCATGTTGAGCGTCCTGGCCGTCCCCAGGTAATTGTATGGGTCCTCTAGATGCATCACATCCCTCAGCGTGGGCCTTAGGATGTCCAGCTTATTGTCGATGATCAGAGTGTAAGGATCTATCGGTTCCTTGGCAACCCGTTTTGCTGGGTCGGGAGCGGTATGAGGGAATATCGACTTCTTTTTCGCCTTGTGAGCAATGATTCGCTCGCCATTGATATCAAGATCATCCTCGACATGGATGAACGGCGTATATGTGATATTGTCGTAGAACACCTCCAGGACCTCATCAAACACGCCTTCGCCGCGCGTGTTCTTGAGGTAGTCCGCCTTCTGCATTTTGTGCTTGTTGTTTTTGTTGAACACATCGGTATGCAGGATCAGCAGTGAGAAAGCAATGAAGTATGCTTGGTCCGCGGTTGCGTAGATACCAGGATTGCACTCATGATAGCGGTTGGCAAACGCTTGTAGGGTACGGTCAATTTGCTGAGTCTCCTTGGGCAGTTCCGCCTCCATGAGAAGCTTGCGAATAGCCATGTCCATCGGGTCTTCGAAGAACTTGAAGCTGCGCATGTAGCTTCGGAGAACGGCCTGCGAGAACTGATCTGTACCCTTGGAGACGATTGCAGCAATGACGCTCCGACTGACAACCTCCAATAATCGCTCGAGATATTTGCCCGGTGTATCATCTTCACGACGTTCTGGTAGAATAATCGAGTCCCTTGGTAGTTGTATCGAGTTGTTCTTTGAATTGCCCGACGCTGGCGTTATGGGGGTCATGGCTCCTTGTTGGGTCAGCGTTGAGCTAGAGTTCTGACGTAATCGACTGAGACCGAGGAGATCCCCGAAGCTCTTCCTGCCTGTTGACATGGACGCCCTGGCGGTTGCCGGAGGAGCTAGGTAATCCTCAGCGGATTCTCTTGGCGAGTTTTTGCCTAGGGAGCTCAGAGTCGAGGACCTACCTCGCCTATGCAGCTGTGTCCGTGTAGGTGACGCGCGGCCGGAATTCCGTGAACTGGGTCGGAACAGAGCAGTTGCTGGTGAGCTCGATTTGGAAAACAGAGTAGCAGAACCTGTTGGAGGCGTTGTAGCACCATGCTGCGTTGACGGCCGAGATGGGGTTGGTGTCAGATGGGTGCCAGAGCGTGACCTCGCCAGCGCGTTTGAAGCTTCAGGAACCTGAGAGGAGGTCGACATATCAGAGTCCTCAGCCAAGTTCTTCTTTTGGAGATGTGCAATAGGAAACAAAGATTCGGGCTGCTTCTGTTTCCTGCGCGGGAGCCTAAAGAAGGTCGTCGTGGTGTGAACCGTATGGGTGGTCGTCGTCGTGGTTCCATATACCCTATCGCCTGAGCTCGCATCTGACCTCGATGATTCGGATAATCGGTTGATGGGAAGCGCCAACGTCGTCGTACTTTCATCGCCGTATGCGGGAGGCGCGTGATGGGAGGACACTGGTCGCCTCGAGTCGTCGAAAGTGATTTGCTTCCCTCCCTGGTCCCCACCAGCTGTTCGCACATTCTTTCGACGCTGATAGGTATTATCTTCGCTCGTTTCATCCACCTGTTCCATTCTGGAGTGTTCACCGGATTTGCGACCAAACCGGCTGGAGAATCCCATCCTCGAGGGTCGTCGTTTCGGTACTACGGGTTCGAGGGTAGGCGCGGTGGTGATGATCTCGGGAGCTGCAATTGAAACACGGCATGAGTAGCTGCTCTTCAAATACAATCAAGTGGCACATGGGGGAAGTCACATACGACGCGGAAGAGGGGGCGGCTTCTCTGAGGCAGCTTGGAGCTTTGCCTTTGCCGCTAGCTGAGAGTCGGACGCATTACGAAACCTCAACATGGAAAAACGCTTGGATTTCGGGGTCTCTGCGGGGACGGAGGGGGAAAGGGAGTGGTCGACAGGGTCGCCCGTAGGCTGGGGAGCATTACTTGACATTGTCGGTTCCAGATCAACAGTGGGCATCACTGGGGTCACCGGGGTCACGGGCGAGACGGGAACGCTCGACAGGGGGACCTCTCCCTCCTCTGGCGTCGTTACGAGAACAGGAAGGTCGGTGGCGGAGCCGGGTCGCGGATGGGTTCCTTTGGCAGGCGGTACGGGAAGACTGTCAAAGATGGTGTGTCGCCGCATGTCAGACTCGCTGCCCGCGTTACCGCGGCGTCGCAGGAAGGGCATGGCTATAGGAATCTGCGTTCGTCGCAATCCATCGGGGACTGCATGCATGGAGGGCGGGCCCTGGAGTATCGGTTGCGTTCAGTTGTTGTAAAACGGACAGCCCATCAACCCAGTTGTTGTCAATGATGGCCTTTGATGGAGAGGATCAGTCCGGCTTCGCGACGGACCGAATGGCACCAAGCGTGGTCGGAGACGAGCAACGGAAAACGACGGCGGCGGGCTGCGGACGGGTTGGGGGTGTCGCTAAACGGTTATCGCGGAACGCGCTCGAGGGATGATGGAAGGCCGTGGCGAAAATGAACGGCGCAACTGGGGAATAGTGTAGAATAGATCGGGCGAGGTATTTCGAATCGAAGTCGCAGGCTTTCGTCTGGGTCTGGATGCTGACTGACGACTGGACGTGGCAGGATGTTGGGGGGGATGGTTGGAAGAACGAGAGGATTACCAAGAGTCTGGGCGAAACTTGGGACGTGGTGGAAGCGTCAGCGAATGTAATCAATGATCCCTTTTTTTGGTAGTGAGCGGGAGAGACACGAATGGGATGAATGGGATGACGGGGAGGGCGGTCGAATGTCGGTTCGGTTGTCCAGGCCGGGGCCACACCAGGCCACCTTTAAAAGCCAAGCTAGCAAAGGGCTTCAGTTGCTCACTTGGTCTTATTCGTCTGGCCTAGACAGGTAAGGTATGGTAATTGGTAATTAATGACCGAATGGAGTGAGATGCGTTGACGTTGAGCAGGATTCTGTTGCAGTTTTTGTTTTCGATGCACTTCGTTCTCGGTGCGTTGCGGGAAGGGCAGGTGTAAAAAGACGGAGACGGAGAGGGAGGCACACGCGTACAAAAGAGGGAGGTCGGTACGTAAGGTAGGACTTGGTCAATCTGAACAGGTAAGATGGTTGTTGTACCTAGGTAGCTAGGTAGTAGCAGGTACAAAAGTAAAAGGTAGAGGTATGTTGTAGGGAGAAAGAACTCGGAAAGATTGGCGTTTGTAGGTAAGGTCCAGGTACGTAGAAGGTAACAAGGTAAGGTACGGATGTGTAGAGGTTGTGTCAGACTGAGGTCTTGTTTTCTGTTTGGGAAAAAGGGGAGACTGGGACCAGGGGCGGAATCCAAAACAAGAAGAATGGTTGATACGATGGAAGTCAAAAACGATGGAGCGGAAGCATTCAATGGAAGCAGGCTGGAACCCAGGGCGCATGCAAGTTCCGCTGTCGTTCGGTTGCAACTGAAATTCAACATCACTCTCTGTCACTCTCTGTGTCGTTTTCTGGCAACTCCTCGTTTCCAAGCCAAACCAGGGCCCCAGGGCAAGTGGATCTCGATAAAGTGGCCGTGGTGGAGTCTTCTTCCCAGCTGAAGGCCTCGCCAAAAACCCCACCACGCCCAGCTTTCCACTTTCTGAGACTGACCCGCCAATGAGTGGGCCGGCCCAGAAATCACGAAATCCAATTCCAGTCCCGTCTTTTTCATGTCCATACAGTGTCATCTGGAGATTGCTTCCTTTTCTTTTTCTCCATCAACCACTCTTCAGGTCAACACAACTTCCGGGTTTGGGCATCAAGCTGAGGCAATTCCTGCTGTCTCCAACTTGGCGCGAGCAGAGAAAACAGAGAATGAACAGAATGATGGATGATGCGCACTGCCCGCCAGCTGGATTCGTACAAGACGTCGCGGATGTTGATGTCGCATTCCACGTCCCAAGGTTCAAGATTGACCAGAGTTTAATATCACGGAACACCCCAAAGCCAATTTCAATCTTTATCACCCAAATCAAACTCGGTGCTCCAGTGACTCGGGATTGCGCTGGGCGTGAGTGAAATGAGGGGGTTTCATCCGCTCATTGGGCCTTTTCCCGGCCTAACCTCCCACGTCCTTCTCCACTTTGGACGCTGCCCACACACCCGCTAACGAGGGCTCCACGCCGTTCGATCAGGTTGCAGCAAAGAGCCAAGAATAAATGTCTGCAAATTAGCTTCTCGGCCACGAGGCTTTCCGCTTCGATCTAAACCCATTTGATACCGAATGCGCTCCAGCTACAAAAGGAGATGGGTGGGTGGTCGAGGAAGAGTGTGTGCTCACAATGGTCAATGAACCCAAATAACGCCTCATCGGCCGTTCAGCTAGCCAACTTCAAGCCAGACAAATGTCTCCTTGCTCGCTAAACATAATGGCAATGTTCACTTCAGGGACTGAGTGATGATAAGTATGTGTAAGTATAACTGTCGTTTTGAAAAACCATCTGTAGCCAAGGTATAGAACGCCTGATTATGCCCCCATTCTGAATGTGCAACACTACGTTGTCATCCGACGCACTTCACTTAAGTTCTACCCTGCCCTTATCATGCGAGGTCCGCTCCTTGGACTTCGAGATACTTTCGATCCCGTTGTTTCCCAGCAAAAAGTCACCAAAGTACTTCACAGCGTTCAACATCTCCTCTCCCGTGGGTATGATCTGCGATCTAGGAAGCAAAAACCCATAGATGCCGGTATCACGGAGTTTGACCTGGTAACTATACCGGGAATGAAGCTCATCTATGTCGCATGTCAGCATATGTTATCCCGTACACTTCAAGGCGTTATAAAGAGAAGTGATGGGAAGAAAACTTACGATAGAACCAGTCAATGGCTGAACCACCAGTAGCCTCACTCGCGGCGTCTTGGCGGGCAACGGTACCCTCGCATGCTGAGCTCACGGTATAGAAGTTTCCGCTGGAGAGCCGGATGGCCTTGGCCAAACCGACTCCGAGCTCCTCGAGATTCTCGCGGTTCGGTGGATCCTCGTCGCATGTGAAGGTGTAGGGGAAGAGGATCTGCTGCGAGTACGAGTGCAAGTCCAAGAAACCGACAAAATTGACACCGTTCTCGGTCTGGTTCTTTCCCCAGTCGGCCAGGCGGGTAGCCTCGACTGCCTGGAACGGTTCGTCACCGCCATAGCTTTCTGAGCACGGGTCGACTTGAGATTTGGTCTGGTCCCACACAAAACCAAAAGCCTGATCGAGATCAAAGCCACGGCACCAAGACACCTTGGTTTGCTGTCTCGATTTGCGCCACAGCCGATCAGTCTTCCACGTGTAATCGTAGCCGTCCGGGTTGAGCACGGGAATGAAGATGATATCGAAGTGCTTGAGGAGCTTCGTGACCATCGACTCCTTTCCATACGCCGTAATGATTGACCACAAGAGGTAGGTCACTGTGCTTGTCGAAATCCATTCACGGCCGTGGAGCCCACCGGTGACGAGAATCGTCTTACGGGTGCCATTGTTGGCATTGTCGCCGCTGTGATCTCCAATGCGGAAAGAGTGGATAGGTCTCCCCTCGTACGAATCTCCAATGCTCTCCATTTTGGCAATTGAGGGAAACATGGTCTCCATGAGAGCCATCCAGCTTGTGATAACCTATTGCATGTTAGTCCATCTGGTGGCACTCAAAGTCTTCTCTCACAGAAGTTCAGTGTTTGGGTTTCCATAGATGACGTTGAACCAAGTACTAGAGGACTAACCGATAAGGGCTGGTAGTCGTGAAAGAAGATGTTTCCCTTCATATAAGCTGCATCTAGCTTTTCAGCGACATCTTCAAATTCTCCTGTCTCGCTTTTGGTGGGATATGTCGCCCGAACGGCTTCCTCAAGATCAGGAATTAGAACACTCCATTGTTTTTGCAATGAAGACGGAATGAGTTTGAGCAACGGGCGTAGTTGATTCTCCTGTAGTCGGATATCCACAAACTGTGGTGTGGAAGCCCAGACATCCAGGCGCTTTTCTTTGACGGCCTGGGCTAAGGCGACCTGATCTGCTGAGTTTGTAACATTGAAGCGTACCACAACGTCATCTCGATATCGGGACAGCGGTACGCTGGGTGAGGTGGAGTCGCTGTGTTTAGTCGATGGGCGCCCGAATATGATTTCAGAAACGCTTTCACGTAGCCATGTCAACCCCGGCAAAGCACTCCCGCGCGCATCTCGATAGAGGTCGTCGCTGTTCGCGGTGTCGATGAGTCCAGCGGGTTGTCCAGCGTGCCGAAAAGCGGCCGCATCAACGGTCGATGGGGAAAGCGCAACACCGATAACCAAAGGTAGAACGGATAGACTCTCCGGAGATAGTCGCATTTTGCCGTTAAGTGAAAGAAAAAGCCAACATGCGAGGTTGGATGAGAGAAGTCGAAATACTTCTTGTTTTGTAAGAAATAAGTCCCAGCGCCACAGCCGGTTTCACTCGACTGCACTGGCGTTTGTTTTACGTACAGGGCATTGACGCCTTTGGGGCAAATGCTTGGATGTTGTTGGGGGGGTCCTAACCGAGCTCGGGCAGGCACTTTCAGGGCAGGTGTCCACAGACCTGCCGGGCGGGCGGGTTTGCAGATGGCCGCCTATCTCCACACCTGGCAGGGCTGACTTGCCAGCTGTCGTCAGGGGATCCATGAGTCGTCCGATCGAGGTCAAAGAACCAAAGTCGGAATGGACTTCAGCTCGAATCTGTCTGTTGACATGCCTCGCGATACGGCAAAGAACCACCAGGGTACTTCAGGATCCGACCCAGACAAACCGAGATGATTGAGCCATCTACATAACGACATCCATGTGTAACTGCCAGCCGTGTGCCACTCCCCGCTGGCTTCCAATCGCAAATTCAACATGCTTACTCTAGGCGCCTAACCAGCGGTGACACTGTGCTGGCTTACAGAATTCGATTGGTTGATCACCTCTACGATATTCTGTTTCTAAGCGCGGCTGCGAATGGGAGCTCAAGGATTGCAATACTTATACAATAGTGCTCCCCGCAGCCTGGGGTTTTAAGCGTGCCTCAAAAGCCAAGAGTCTATATTCACGGTTCCGCTTGGGTTGACTTTTGAATGCCCGACGTTGAAGACTTTGATGTTGAATACTTAACCTCAGGATTGAGTCATTCAACGGTTGCCGATAACTTGTTCTGAACCTTTCATTGTTGCCGTTCGACTGAGAAGATGGCCTTCGGCGATAGCATCACGGCCTTACTAGAAACGTACTCCAACTGCGCAACCCTCCTAAAAGCCTACAAGCACGATGCCAACGGAGAAGATGGGAACGTCAAGGTGGACGCGCAGAATAAACATCTGCGCAAATCCTTAAAAGCCGATCGTGCAATGGTAGAGCGTGCCTATTCCACCAGATTAGCCGAGTTGGGCAGCCGTTTGAGAAGGGGTGATGGTATGAACACAAAATTCCGATGGGGCGGGAGGAGCAGTCGCATTCAAAGGTTCTTGTGCTGACAGCTGTCTCAAGCCCGTTCTATATCTGCGGTAGATGGAATATTGAAGAAACTCAAGGCAGCAATTTCCAGTTTGCTCCGTGCCTCAAGCAACAAGCAAACCCCAGCTCTGAATTACGACGCACTCAGGTCCCTTTCTAACTCGTCAAGAATCGAGGCCATCAAAACCATTGAGAACCTTGCCCGTCGCTTAGGAGGCTCTTCCCGCACGAGTAGATCGGTGGTGTCCATGTCGTCGAAGCCTACACGGGCTTCTTCACCCTCATCGCGAGCTCGACGGCAATATCGACCTCTCTCCAAGTCGTCTTCCTCTCTACCGAAAAAGAGTCATTCTGGCAACCCAACTGCAAGCTCAGTTTCTAACTCTAACTCTAGTCGGCATAGGAGGAAACCACCGCTGGTTGAGGAGGAAGCGCGAGTGAGCAAACAAAAGTCAAGTCCCAAGGAAAACGTAGCAGAAGAAGTCAGCAATCCCGCCGCAAGCGCGGTCTCTTCATCCGGTCGACATAAGAAGAAACCACCACGGAACGATGATGAAACACGAGTGAGCAAAGAAAAGCTAGGGCCCAAGGCCAAGGAAAGTGCAGGGTCGGCCGAAATGGGCAATCCAACTGCAAGCTCAGTGTCTGCCTCTCATCGACATAAGAGGAAGTCGCCGCGAGCTGAAGAGGAAGTAAGAGCGAGCAAAGAAAAGACGAGTCCTAAACAGCAGCCTCAAGGCACCGCATCAGCCGTGCCACCACCACCGCCACCAGCAGAACACGTGGTGCAAATCCGATCACATCCTCGAAACAGCCAGTTTGGGACGGCAATGCGCAACCGAATGTCCTTCATGTCTTTCGCTTCGGGGAGCACAAGACTGGGGGAGATGTCTGATAGAAAATGGCTTGCTCAGCACACCATACCCGAGGCCAACTCGGATGAATACGACGTTCCAGTTCTCTACCCCTTGAAACCATACAAGGCTGAAGTCAAGGAAAAGAAGTTCTTGGGTCTTTTTGGTCGAAGAAGGCAACGGCATCATGATGATGATTGACAGGGCATGGTCGGCTAGCGCTTGCTTTCCTTGATGCTTGGGTCGTGGCTCCCTGCCGTTCATCCTGGACTTGCCTGCGCGTCGAGGCGGGATCAAAGTAGGTGGATGCGACCAGATTGGAGGTTGGGGCAAGGACTTGTCCAAAGATGAGGTTTCCCCTGGAAACGTGAAATCTGGACAAGAGTGACATTGGAATTTTGCGGGTATGAAGAAGGTACATGGTGGTGATCGTTGGGATTAATGAGTCATAAGCCGTCGAAGTTACCCTTCCAGTTTACAATGACCGCCGAGGAAAGAGACGTCGAGTGCACCCCATCAGAGCATTCCACTTGCTCGGATTTACTCTGACACAACATCTTCGTCGCAAACTTAACAGAAGCTTCGTTCCAGATATCCTCCATGTTTGCCCTTATTGCCTGCCTGCCTACACATCAACCGATATCACCATCTTCAATCTCTTTGTTGGGGCGTCGCTGCTGTGAATGAGGGCTTACTCGTGCTTTCCATTTGAAACTTCGCGATGGTCGGGACCGAACAGACCGCAGCTTTGAAGGGAAAGAGCGCCCACTAGAGGCACCAAGTCAACGACCGCCACCAGCGTGCAGATTGGCAGTAACTCCCTCTCATACCGAAGCGGTACCTACCTTACTTTCCCACATTCGAGGAAATCACGGTCTCCTACGAAGTTCCCGAAGCAGGGATCGGGCATACATGCTTTCAAGTTTCCCACACTAATTGAAGGGCAGTGCGTGTATCATGATACGTGTATCACACACTGCACGCATATTGGGGCTTTGTGAACAGAATCACAGAGATGCGGCCGGTTCTCTCCATAGGTTTGATTCGTATCTTCAGCGACTGTCAACGACATAAGGAGAGCATACCTGAGTAAATGAATGACCACCGGCCGTTGCTTCCGATGCCTGGGTTACTGTCATGGCTCTGGAACAATTTCATCATGTCTCTTTCTCACGGCAGCATCCAACGCTCCTTCAACATACTCTGGGCCATGAGTAGACGCGGAAGTCAACAAGCACATGCGAGGCACGTTCTTCCCACGAAGTGGCTTTCCCTATCCACTCATTCGTGTCTCCTGCTCACAACTGCCATCTCCAAGGGCACCTCTTCAACCCAACGAGGGAAGTGGTAACATGTTGCTGATTGTCAGGCCATTTGGTGGGACACAAAGGGGATACATAAACTGGGCATGTCCTCCTTTTCTTCCACCATCAATTTTTCCTCTCTAGTCTTAGTTCTCTTCAAACCAGAACACCATTTTATCTTGGCTCATCGTCCAGTCGTCAGCTGTATTGCTTTCACCATTCTTTAAGCTGTATTCATACATCTTCTCTTGTTCAGTCTTCATCATGGTTGTCCTACGCACCCTGGCCGCTCTTGCGGTGACTGCAGTGGTTTCTATGGCCAGCCCGCTCCACGGATTCTCGAGATTTTCCATTCCAGGCCCTCTCGCCGTGTACTTCGGGGACAAGGTGGTTCCTCAAGACAACGATGTGACCCGTAAGTCATACCGAAAGCCACATCTGCTCTTGCTGATGAGCATATGATAACTGACCTCCCGCCTTCCGGCAGTCACCACCCAACCCCCAAAACTGGGCACGTTTGAGCGTCTGTCAGGCTCCTCCTACACCGCCGTCACCGTTCAACTCTACGGCGTTGTTGTCGATAGCATCGACTCCAATCTCTTGTGGCTTCAAACCGGCCTGAAGCCATCCGCTGTTCCGACAAAGTTCGAGACATCCGAAGGGTTCTTCCGGGTCTATGAGCTGCTCAATGAAGACAACAAGCCAGCCATCGCGTCGTGGACTCCGTCGAATCTGCAGGGTCCAGAGCAGGCTAGTGTTCTCACACTCCTCTTCGATACCAGCAACATCAGCCCACAGGATGAGCTCTATCTGCAGAACGCAGCACTGAACCCTTTGAGATTCAGTCTCGTTAACATGGTGGAACATACTTCGTTTGCAGACAAAGTGGCTGCGGGCATCCTCTTCCTTGCGACTACGGGTTCCACCAAGAAACCTTCTTCTGTCGAAAAGACTGCGACACTACTTGAGGCCCTGCAATTCACCCAAGGCGCGCAGGCACCCATGTTTCATCGCAGAGATTCTGAGGCTTCTGCACGCCCTCAAGAGCCCGAGGCCATCGTGACCCCAGCTATTCATCTCGGACGGGCCCCAACTACGACTGTCACTCAGACTGTAGCTCCGATATCCTACTATCCCATGGTCGTTGAGACTGGTTGCCCGGATTCGCGTTCTTCCGCTTCCCACAACAGGATGACTGTGTTTGGTCTTGTTTCGGTGGCCGCCATGCTGTTTGCTCTTTGATTTGACTCGTGCTTTGGGAGGGGTTCCGGCTGGACGCGGGGAGGAATTAAGATGGCTTTGTTGTTGGCTGTACATACCTAATAACCTATAATCGTAATAGAGATATCCCATCCTCTCGAAGTAGGCCGTCAAGCCATCTGATACTGACACCTGAGCCGCTGTTGCCTGCTTTCAATGACGCCGCCCCAAAACATCGGATGACATGAACCCCGCCCCAGACCAATATGCACCATATAAGGTCTGTTACCTAGGCCCAATACCACAACGGGGGCCCAGTGGTCAAATGGCCGAGTGGTTCCCGTTGATGAAAACATTGCCGGGTGCGCGGTACTCGAGGTACAGTTTTCGTAGATTGCACTGGAGCATGGTCGTTCGTTCTACCAAGACTCCTGGGCAACTGAGCTTTTTGCTTTTTTCTCCGAGGTCTAGACTAGAGTTGCTTGAGATTATTCGAATGTGTTTTTTGGATTTTTCTCTCGATTTTTGAGGTTTATAAAGGGGGTGTTTGTTGCAGGAAAGACGATGGGCGTAGGTGTGGTGTTTGCATCGCGACCATGTCACGGCGGTGGCAGACTACTTTACTAACCAGGAGATGTTCCTGCAAAAGAAAACAAGTGACCACAGGAAGCAATTGGGAAACTCAAAGTGGTATATATACTTAGCCACGGAATGCATCCATATTACAGCATCTCGTGCTGAGTGTGCATTCTGTGACAGACCGCCTCTCTTTTTGCACTTTGAAGTCGTCACAAAGATGTGCGAAGAAGGCGTGATTCTATCAAGGGATTGCAAGTTTGTTCTGGACCACTATTCTAGCATTCTGTGAAAATGTATGGCATAAAGACGACAAAGTTGAACTGATGAATGTGACGCACTCATCATGAGCATATTGTAACGGATTCATTTGTCTTATTTCTATCCATCCCCCAGAGTGGAATACCGCAACTAAAGCGCAACACGGATTTCTGTTCAACTACAACTGCCGACGAAGACGAAGATGGTGGTGGTGACTAGTGTTACACACAAGTCAAGCGGACGCAAGTGGCCACATCAGGCTCGAGTTCAACAAGGCTGATCTAGCCAAAACTTGACCGAGTCGAGTCAAGTTTGAAACCAGACTTAACTTGCCAACATTTTCCGTTGGTTGTTGAGAATCTCTGTCGCAAGATAGGGAGTGTCTGATTCGGGAGACAGTTCTACTTTGGTGGTTCATGGCCAGATTATCTGCGCTCCGAACAAGTTAAAAGGAAACAAATCAATTTAAACCTGGGCAATGACAAGTAAATGTGACTGCGGCTCTTACAGGTCAGCCAAGTGTAATTCGTACTTGACTTGACTTGTGTGAAGCACCATCGATGCGGATGCTTCAGTTGTACGAGTTGCCGGTTTGGGATAATTTGTTAGTGTATGCGTTGTCTCATTGGATGTTCGGTTCGTGTTAGTGAAGTGGGTCTGTCTGGATTCTTCAATGCATGCACTTTATCCTCCCGAGTTGCCTCGACTGCTTCCTCTGGAGGCATGATAGCCCAGGTGAAGTGAGGTGAGTCTGGATGTCACTTAATTCTGGGTTGAGTCGTCAAAATACTTAATTAGTAGCAGGTGAATCACTTTTGGTGTTTCTTGTGGTGGGTCAGTTACTGAAGTTCACTCCCTTACTTATCAGGTGGCTGAGCCGTCGTTCATCCCCACCGCCCGTTCCCCGGCCGACGAAGGGATTTCTGGCGGAGTTGCAGTGGGTGCATTGTGGATTGAATGGACCCCCTTTTTCGCCAATTGCGAAAACAACATTTGGCATCGATGACGATATGTAAGGCTTGTAGGATAGGAATATTTGATTGTGTAAGGGTAAGTGTTGCATGGTAGTTAATGGATCATGGGCGAAGGATTGATGGAAATGGTTGTGGTGAGAACGAAAGTGACCTCGGTGTTTTGTTTTGTGGACGGGTGTGGTGTTGGAGAGGACCGCGGAAAACATCAAAAGTTGGAGAACATTTGTGACAACGCACGGAATTGCGAAAGAGCGTCGGGAAATGTGAGGACGAAGTGGGCGGGCGGGTGAAAACGGCGGGAGTGTTGCGCAATTGGAGGTGTGGTCAAGCGGGGGGCACCTCACTTTTTGGGCGCAAGTATAAATAGGAGCTAGGTATCCCCCGAGTCCCCCAGATTTGCTCTGAAAAGTTCCCTCTTGTTTTCACTTTGCAACCGAGACACAAACCGGGGGCTTTCCAGACTCTGGTTGCTGTGTGAAAGCTGACCGATTTCTGGCTGCTCGTTGGCCGCGTGTTTTGTGACTTTTCGTTGTATTTCGTCAGTGCAGTGGGGGAGACACTCGGGCGGGATCCAACCGCCAAACAGCTTCCTGCTTCTGTCAGGCACACTGCACAGAAAGGTACGTACCACTTTAACAGTTACACACGCCTGTGCACGTGCCCCGGCGCGTTAAGCTGGTCTGGTCATTAAACGAGCGACCGCCAAGGCGCCAGAGCACCCCACATCGCGTCAGTTCCACCAGACAACCTCGAGCTTCCCGCTCTGCCACTCAAAACAGTCTGAACTCTTGCCTGCACTCCACGACGTCCGACGGAATCTCGAACTTGCGGGCTGAGCTGTTTCCCTCCTCGAACAAAGAGTTGTGGAGAGTTGAAGGCAACGAAGCAAACAATTATCTTCCAGGTGCTGGTCTGGCTGCATGCTGACACTCTGCGCAGCGCACCCTGCATGAACGGTTAGGTGCCCTTGACGCCAGACGCCAGAACACGCACGCCAACGCCAACTCGCATTCCGGCAGGAAATCAATTAGATTTCATCGTGTCAGGGCTCCACCCATCTACGCGACAGGACCGAGCGGAACGCGCTTCCATTTCGAGGTCGCCATTCCCACTTTGGTTCACTTCCACTTTACGTCCATCTACCGACTCGACCTGGACACTCTGCCAGCCACGGTTCGGGCATGAAACCAGCCCCTTCCATTAGGTCCACTCGACGTCAGGCTAGGTGGTGACGGGACCCTTTGCGCCCTCCTTCCGTCCACATCACGACCAGGTCCACCTTTCCCTCAACCACCACCCTCTCCACAACAACCGGCGACATCAACTATCACGAACATAACACAACCACAATAAAGCCCTGTCTCGACTTCTAGACCCATTGTCGTCGCTTCCCTCAGTCGCGTGCAGGGGCACCGCGGCGTGAAGGACGTCACAATGGCTACCCCAAACAACATGTGGTCTGCGCCCTCACCACACCCTCACCATCACCAGGCTGCTCAGCCGATCGAGGGAGATGACTTGGCCATGCAGGTCAGGCCCATGGGCTGTGAGTGCATCTTGATAACCCAATTACCCATCTATGCGCTCTAACCCAGCCTGCTGTATAGTGAAGGTGCTGTATACATTCGATCGAGACGGCCAGGTGTCGTGCTTGGCCCGATGGCCTCACATCCTCCAGATCCAAACATTACCAGTCGACGAAAGGACTACAATCGGCGTGGTGGACCTCCGAACATGTCTTCAGGCTATTGCGCAATGCAGTCCTGAGATTGTAAACCAACAAGAGAACGATTACACTGTATATGCTGTCGACTATTCAGAGCCGGATACGCCCCTGGTCGGGCAAGGCATGTTGTCGTGGGGCCTGGAGTTAGCAAGCGATCACAACAGCCAACGGCATCAACAACAACAATTGGTGACGGGACGGGTAACTCGGAGTTTGTTGCCCGTGTTTAGCAATGGAAGCCGCGAGACCCTCGAGGTCAAGATGAAGCTCACAGCCGTTGCCAAGATGCAGCGACTTGGAGGATTTCCTGGCATGGACAACAACCTTAATAATATGCTCAGGTCCGACCCTATACAGCCTACAGACATCACCACATCCGAGTGGGCCTCGTTCATACAGTCCAACCCGGGCCTAGGGAGCTCGGCGAATATGGCTTCTATGCACTCGCCCGCCATGTCTACCGCTCCGCTGAACGTCAATCTCAACGGCGATGGTCGCTATATGGATATCAGGAGTGATCCGCCTCCACAGCCCATTCGGCCAGCCAGCATACCACCGAATGGTTCTCAGCCACAAAATACCGGTCCCGTGGTCAACAACATGCCGCCCATCCAGCCAGTTCCTCCACGACCAGCTCCTACTGGCGAGAGCGCCTCATCCCCGGCTCCAAGCCAGTCTGTCGAGATCCCCGTCAACCAGTCGGCGCGTCCCACCTCGAGACCTTCTAGTAGAGCGTCCCGTACTAGAGTTCCCACCGGCAGACCACGAGGCCGACCACGCAAAAAGCCTCTCGAAGCAGGCAATACGTCAGCCGCTGAGGAAGCGACTGATGGTGATGATGGCCCGCAAAAGAAGAGAGCCAAGGTTATCAGTGCCGATTTTACCAGTAGTGCGCCATTCGGTTCAGCACCAGAGTCACTGAGAGTTGCAGCGAGTACATCCGGTTCTCTGCGTAACATGAGGCCCGTTGGAGCTGGTGGTAATCCCTCTTTAGGGAGTCATGTTCAGGACGTGCCTCGGGCTCCTACCCCTGTTCCAGACGGGTCGATGTTACAGCGACAACAGAGAAGGCTGATCTTCGAAAACAAAATGAAGTCTGACTTTGCGGGTGATGCAGAGAGCAGTATGTACCAGTCGCGCTTCGGTCAGCAACCCATGCAGAGGAGTATGAGCCACGATGCCCGGTCACCCACCGATTCTATCGGCCAGTCACCAGATCAAGGCTACGTTCCTGAAGATAGTCCCGCCGATATTGGGTCATCCCCTCCGGTTCCCAGGACTAGTGCCTACATGCACTCAAGTCCTTATGTTTCAAGCCCAGTTCTCCCGCCTATGCCCGTTCCTATGCCGCAAGTCGACTCGGGCTTTATGAGCGGCGGATTCGACGACATCTTCGACGAGGATGAGCTGTTACAAGATGCCCCTCAAGATCACGGTCAGGAGCTACCCGGCCAGCCACAAGATCGAATGGTCGTGAGCCCTCCAGTGCCGCAAGTCAGCAAGGCAAATGCACGAAAGGGGAGTCGGGCGCATCGACAGGGAATTAACTTCCCCTTCCAGGAAGTCAATCCCGGACCGAAAGAGCTTTTGCCCACGAAGAGCATCTTCAACCCTGCTGGAAAGACGAAGGCGCTGAACAGGGCTGCTCATGCCACATCAGTCCCACCCATTCCCATGAAGAACGCTGATCGCTCGTTCAAGAGGTCGAATACAGCGCCAAACCCCATAATGTCCGATCACGATCCCCTACTGCGACAGCCTAATGATCAGCAAGATGGCGAAGCTCATCAGGAAGGGGCTGCTTCCCAAACCTCCCAGGCAGTTATGCAAAGCTCTCAAACTCAACATCAGCCGCCGTTTAACCCTCAGCAACAGCTCTCGACCCAGAACATGGGAGATACATCAGCTCAGCCACAAGCTGCTGTCCCTGTCACCACTGTGATGCCCATTCCTGAACGACCCGAACCTGTTCAGAGCAAAGCAGGCCAACCAGCTTCAAAGCCCGTCTCGAACAACTCCGCTCTTGCTGTCCCGGTGAGCGATCCCGTTGTAGAATCTACTGGAACGTCATCCCGAGCAGCACAATCTGAAGCCCATGCTCGGGCTCGTGCACCTCCCCCTCGGGAACCTAGCGAGCCCGAAGAACCGCCTCGCTATAACAAGAATATGGTGAAAAAGCAGTCAATCAAGGAGAAACTGGAGGAGGCCATCCAAAGAGGAGAGTCGCCGCCGTTTTGCAACAATTGTGGCGCCATAGAAACTCCTACTTGGCGAAAGATTTGGACACAAGATCATCGTGGAGTTCCTGGCTTTTACGAGTTTTCCGACAAACCTGGGTTTGTGACCACGATCGATATTCTCGAGAAGGATGCTGATGGACAAACCATCATGTATCAACTCGTGAAGAAGAATCTCGGGCCCACGGACGACAAGAAACTCTGGAAAGAAACTCTCCTCTGCAACCCATGTGGTATCTGGCTCGCCAAATTCAAAGTTCACAGGCCACAGGATAGGTGGGACAAGGATGCTGCCCGACTTAATCAGCCTCGAAAGAAGAAAAACTCGCGAAACAAGAAACGCAAGAATGATACCCAAACAAACCCAACATCGGAGGCATATTTCACGACTGATCCAATTGGACCGGCCGATCAGGAATCACCGGAAGAGGCGCAACATCAAAATATGACTCAACAGACGCACCAGAACGTGACAGCAATGGAGGACAGCAACAACAATCAATCATTGCATCACATGATTTTAAACTCGCGTAGCTCCCCAAAGCGACGTGGGCTGGGGTCGACTCACTCTAGGGGCAGTGGAACGGCGGACAGTCCCATCGCAGTAGAGGATGATCTCGGCACCACCAGAAGGCTTCTCTTCCCCTCACCTAGGAAGGAGGGGGCGCCGAAGGTCCTTGGGGAGCTCGCAGGTAACGCCGTCAATGCCACCACTGCGTCGCAAGACCCGAAGTCTGCTGCCATGGGCAAGGAGAACATCGGCCACTCGACCGAGTTCCAGTCGACAAGACGCCCCAACACGCCTGTCCTTCCGGACCAAGACGAGCTCGACCAAGAACTCTTTGGCAGCCCCGTCATTCGACCTTCAACACCACCCCCGAAGAACACCTCTTCTGGTATCTTCAAGACGCCTACCCGACCGACTCCGAACCACCGGCCCATTACTAGGAGTATATCTCGGTCCATCCGGACCGTCCGGTCAGCTCAGAAGTCGCCCGGTCAGCTCTTCACGCAAACCCAACGAACCCCCACCAAGACTCCGCGCGGTACGCGTACTATCTCCGGTAACAACGGAGGCATTCTCGCTAGCGCGTCCAAGCGGCGAAGCCCCCGCCATGCACGCTTTGCGCTTGACGACAGCCTGCACGTGCCTACCTCGTCTCCGACCCATGACTTTGAGGCTTGGGGCTCGCTGAACCAGCTGTTGAGCGAAGCTGACCAGTTCACTGCCAACTCGTCGTCGCACGGGCTTCTGGACGTTAACATGCAGCACTACGACAGCGACAGCGTGCAGCAGCTCGTGGAGGGCGCGGGTGCTCTGGACTTTGGCAGCTTCATGGGTACCGATATGGTCATGCCTAGCTCCCCGCCCATGATGAGGGGTCATCACCATGGCGATGGTGGCAATGGCAGCATGAGCTTTGAGGCATCGTTGAGCATTGAAAGCTTGTGGGTGGAGACTACGGCTACAGGCGGAGGAGGAGGGAGCGTGGCGGAGAGAAATGCCGCTGCTGATGTGGATGAGTTGAGTTAGGGTCTCAATAATCAGTCGGAGTCGGAGCAGGGGCCGGAGCCCCCTGTTGGTGCTTATGTGAGCTTGGATCACAACGCTCATCAGTTGGAGACACCTCCTGATGATAATGATATCCGGATGGGGCAGCTGTTGAGCATGGATATCAGCAATCAGTTGGAGCAGATGGTTAGGGATACGGGGGAGCAGTTCAGCTTGGACACAGATGCTGTGCAAGATCCGCAGATCTCGCAACCGGTTGTTTGGCATACGAATCGAGGTGATCTTGTAGCAAATGGGCACGGTCATGGTCTGATTTCAGACCAGACATGGGAGGAAAGGGAAATCCATGTTTCGCAGGGTGGGCGAAAAGTTAACTACGATATACCCTCAGGAAAAGTGGGATGATCATTCACTGATTGTACGCCACGCGCGACTTCCTCATTTTTGAAGAGGGGAAAATAAATGGGTGTTTTGGGCGCAATTTCGGGATGGGATGGGATACCATAGCGTTTCTCTCGGTTTTATTTTTTACTTTTGTCTCTTCTACCAAGTTGCTGTCGATTTCAGAGTCTGTTCCTAGGTAGTCTCCATCGAGTCCGACTCTAGATCACCCCATACCATCACAACCGTATTACATCACAATGATAGCGGTTGAAAGGCAAATCGTACTTCCCCAGTTCTCCTCCTCCACATCTCCACATCTTGTCCCGTTCTCTTTTTCCGCGGTCCTGCAAGAAGTAAGGTATTGCCGCATTGTCAAAGCGAGCATGAGGACAGTAAGTGAGTGCGTGGCATGTTCGTTCCCCCGCAGTGCCACCGCGTCTTGCGTGCGCGTGGCGCCCGCAGCCGTTGCGCAACGCTTGGACTATTTCGACATTTGGTGACGAATATCGAAGTATAAATCGGATGGTTTTTTTCCCCCCTTGTTCCCGGTCTGTGGCGGATGAGATTTTTTTCAAGGAGTTGAGCCGAGTTCAAACGAACTCAACGGGCGGATGATGTCGGAGCTGTCAATCAGCTGCTCCAGCTTTGACTTGAGAAGATTTTGGGTTCCGTATGTTATGGTAGGGTATCAGTGTGTATTTTGCCTCTTCTCTGTCTCTCTCTTCCTGTCTACTCAGTCTCCGGATGTGTGGTCTTTTGATCGACCACCTAGCCCTCCTTCCCCCGTGCCCGCTTGGATCCTCCTCACCTTAGTTCTCGTACAAAAAGAGGGGCTTGTAACGGTGAGTAACTTCCACTACAGCATTTGCTAGGTTGTAGTCTATATCACATGCGCAAGGCACATCAGTTTATGTGCGGTAGTGTAGAGGTAGCGATCAAGGGATGGATTGATGGACAGAGGCGGAGGGATGAGGGATGGACGAAGACGTGAACAAAGCTAAATGAAGGGAACATTGAACTTACCAACACCCTGCCCCAAATCAACGGAGCTAAGCACCTTGATGGACAGATCCGGGTTGACCTTGCCGATGAGTTGGACGCCGTTGTTTGCTGAGAGGTGTGCTTCCTGTATTTTTCAAGATATTTTTTTGTCAGTCACAGCTCCGTAAGCCTACTAGTAACCTTTGGTTTTTTTTTCATGATAGAATCTGAAAGATGGAGGTCGTGACATAATGTGGAGAAAGAGACCAAACGTACGCGGTTAAGAAAAGCATGAATAGTCCCATCAGCATCGATAGTCGCCTCCTCGCCGCGAAGCTGGACGACCTTGCCTACGACCGTCACGAGCTTGCCGACATACTGGCTGAGATAGGCGCAGGTGATGCGGGGGGTGGAGGTGTCCATTTTTTCTTTTTGGTGTGTCCGTGAGCTGAAGGGTCTTTGTAAATTTGGAGAGTGTGATGAGTGAGTGTGGTGAGTGAGTGGCGGAGTTGTTTTGTTGGTGTTGTTGGAGAGTTGGAGTTTGCGGAGCAAAAGGTCAATGTCGTGAGTGAGGTTGAGATTCTGATACACTTTCGTTGTTTGTTTGGGTTGTTGATGATGGTCTTGGTTTTGTTGTTGTGAATGTACTAACAGCTTTAGAGCGATTGCTTGGTGTGATGTTGTTAGTGGAAAGAGTTTCACTACGTGCGGGGCAGTAGAGGGTTTCAAATTGTCACGAAGGTCGTGGCTTCCGGTGTATGAATGGCGTGCTGGTATTGTAAGTCGCGGTCCCTACCACACCCAAATTAATATCCTTTCTGTGGATCAAAATTTCAATAACATATCTGAAAGCGCGTCCGATATCGAAGCAACAAGCAGTCAATTTCACTTTGAAGTCGGACGGCGCGTGCCAATCTCAAAGTAGTTTTGAGTGCGGCGCGATACGTACTGCAGCCTGCACTGTGGCTGCTTGAATTCGGACCACTGCAGTGCAGTGCCTGAGTGCCTTGAGCGACGGACAGGGGCGTCAAGAGCCCCATGGCAGATTGACGGTCGGCCCATTTGGCGCTCGTAATTTTGTGGGGATCGCGGGGATAACAGGGCCCAAGAGCCCCACCATTTAGCGTGCCATGAGCGGGGATGCGGGACACGATCCGCGCGAGCAACTCAACTTCAACATCGGTTCCAAAGACAACGTCTTGTGCGGCGGCATCAGCATCTAGG
Organism: Neurospora sp. CHS-2018a; assembly: GCA_009802275.1. Taxonomy (NCBI): domain Eukaryota; kingdom Fungi; phylum Ascomycota; class Sordariomycetes; order Sordariales; family Sordariaceae; genus Neurospora; species Neurospora sp. CHS-2018a. The sequence goes on from RAKG01000029.1 coordinate 221,451, forward strand.
CGGTTAGATTTTGAATGGAAAGTCGCCGTTTGCCGTGGCGCGATGCGTTCTTGAAACGAATTGGGGCGAGTTGGACTGGGGGAATCTGCTCACTCGGAATGTGTCTCCGTCATGGTTCAAATCACCGGCGATATGTGACAGCACCCCCCAGGGCACTCGCCAGGTCTTCTCGAGAACTCCCATGACAGTGATGGGAAGTCCGGTCAAGAGTCCAGATTTTCGACGGTGCTTGTCTTCCACCTCTGAACACGGAGAAAGCTTGAGTTCTGACTGGCATGTATTTAATGTTGGAGCTTGAGCAGAAATCATTGGTAAGTCTTCTATTCAGCATCTACGGTCACTTTAATGGCACGAAGTTGCCTCGGGAAAAAGATGCCCAGATTATATTATGTTTTTCCCACATGCTGATAAATAAGGTGACAAGTAAGATGGAATCTGCACAAAGAGGTGTGAGGCGGCGGTATCATTACACTTCGAAATCATGTCAGGTAAGTTGCCCTGCCTATATGCAGTAACGCTAATGCACGTAAGCCAGTTAGGTACTGTTTCCGCGGCGTAAGATACTGACAACGACTGATTTTGGTTGGACCTTAGCTCTTCAGTTATTCCAAGTCGTCTTCTGTATAAACCTGTTCTGATGCTTCCGAAGTCGCAGTAGGGTATGTCGGTCGAGCTACACTCAAGACAATTCGGAAGCCCGCCGGGAGGAGATGCTAATATCTAATGCCGGAGGTAGATCAGATCTACAGCAAGCCTTTCGGTACGGAAGGGATGGGAAGGGAAGGAAAGCTGACAAACTTACTTACACAGTGTAGGTGTACTTCATTATGCTCCCGTCCAGCTCTTATCCCCGTCCTCTCCTCCATGATCACTTACAACCCCGCCTTGTGCGACCTCAACCAGGGCCAAGCACCTTTGGAATCAACATTCGGTTTGCCGGGGCTCAAGCTACCAAGTCTGCCCACTACATCGATCAGATGGGGATTCTCGATTTCCCATCGCTGACCGGTTCTCTGCCATTGGTCACGGTAACGTCTCACCAACTGTCTCCCATGACGGGAACTTTGAACCCGGCCCCGGCCTGGCAGACTGGCAGGCCTTGGGCAGTACCGCGAGCCAATTAGAAGCCTACCGCATCTAAGAATGTGTGAGTGTCTAGAGCTAAAGTGTTCTTGTGCAGCATAAACAGCTTGGACGCTTCCAAGTCACAAGCTGCCCGGATCATGAATGCAGTGTTGCATCGATCAGGGCCGGGATGCTGCCCTCCTAAGCAGGGACATCTGGCTCCTCTTCTCCGCTCTCGTCTTTAGAGGCATTCCAAAGGCGATGGGTCTCATTACCTGCCTACCAGAGAGTTCAACGAGCACCTCCTCGGATCCAGGCCAAAGCGCATCGCCCCTCGTCCACAACCGCTATCTTAGCTGAGGGGTTGGAGATCGGATGAAGCAACGCGCCAGTGAAGCTCTATGGAGCCGAGTTCCCTCGTACGTTTCCGACCAACGCACCTCCAGGCACGGTATCTTCCGAGCAGGGAGCTATCCTGCATATCGAGCTCTCTCCTCACCTCGGCTAAGATCGTTTGACTGTTGTGGTTGGGAGGCCAACAAAGCAGAGAGGGTCGAGGAGAGCTCAAAGCTTGGGCTTGCCCGCCCCAGCTTCACAAGTCACAGGTAGTATCCGTCTGTGGTTCCAGTCCATCCACCAGCACAACCTCCTCGGTCTGCCATCCATGAAATCTTGGGGGACGAGCTCTTTTTGTGTCTTCCCTGCTTGCCCTGTCTGCTCAGTCCGCCACGCTAAAATGGGGGTAGCACGGAGAAGCATTAGGTACGGCCATTGTTGCTTGATGTTGTGCCAGAACAGAGGTACCCTCCCTCCGCCTGCTTGCCTCCACGTTGGCAATCCGAGCTTTCGTCCTTCCTCATACTCGCCTGTTCACCAGCAGATTCAAATCCAATTTCAAATCCATTTTCTTTTCCGAGCTGTTGTTTGACTGTTAGTCATTGTTTCCAACCAAATTGGAAAGATCACCATGTCTTTTTGCTTCACTTGACCTTCGAGCGCCCCGAATTTCTGCCAGAGACAGCACACCCTTTGTCTCGATAACTGGCATTCCATTTCTTTTCGAACCCTCCTTCCAAGCTTTTGATACATTTCGGGTGCCCAGACAACCGGGCTCCCAGAAATGTACGATAGAGGAAGGCGTATTGCCTTCTACTTGCGAGAGTGAACCAGCCCGGTCACACAACGCTCCGGTTTCGTCCCCAACCAACAAGACGACTTCATTTCAGTTCCGAGATCAAAGTAACAACTTCGGCAGGTATTGGTCACGGGCCGTGTTTGAACACTGAAAACTGCCTTCAGGCAAGGCAGTCACGCCCCGTACCAGCTGCCAGATCATTTCCGTCACTTCCTTCGGCAACCGATTGGACTGTCCATCCATCAAGACATCCGGACTGCCAAGCCAAACATAGCGGCGGTAGTACCCATCAAGGTACACAGGGCTATTGGCATCGACTTGAGGTGCCTGCCCTTTGTGCAACAAGTGGAAGCTCTTCTACCAAGACGCATAGGAATACCTTCCCTCCATTCCTGGTACGTTGCCAACCTGCCCTGGGCATCACTTTCCTTTTGCAACAACGATCCTGATATTATCCCTTTTGAGCTTCAGTTATCGCATACTCTCGATTCCTCCGCGTGCCTGCTTCAACATTCGTTTTTTTCATCGTCCCTTTTGCCATTTCCCCTTGACTTGTTCCTGAACCCGTGTTCAAGCGGAAGTGGTTCGGCTGGATTGCACATGCATGCTCAAAGCTTGGGCAATCACCCGGCCGCCCGGTCTTTCCATCTCCAGGAGGGCCGGAGCTCAGACCCGGAGCAAAACATCCGTCGTCTCCCGGCCTTTACGCCACCCAGCTAGTGCTTCCGAGTTCCTTCTCCTGTACCTGTGTCCCCTCCTCATCATCCTGCTGAGTTCCTCCCAATACGCTCGTTGCTGTTATTGATAATTAACTCGTTTGCCAGCGCTAGCCACCGGTCAGAGTATCCAACACGCCATGGACACTCCTTCGCACTTCTTCAGCGATTCCTTGGCATACGAGGATTCCAACCCATATCAGGAGGATGACCATGATGTCCCATATGAAGTTCCTCACGAGATCCCCCACGACATCTCTCACGATATTCCCCATGATGTTCCTCCTGATGTAGGCATGAGCGAAGCCGGGCTTCAGTCGTACCATGTTTTCGATCACAAGCTATCCATCGACCAATCTCCAATATCGGGCGATGGTCCAACGTTGGGGGAGCGGCCGGGGATATGGGATGGCTTCGCAGAACCAAGCGCCATGGAAACGAATAATAGGCTCTTTGTTGACCCGGGCCTATACGGAGGAAGAGATCAAGACGTCAACGGACTAGAAGGAGTCGGTGATCCGGACAGTATGGACGCGAATACAAGCTCTCTTTCCGATGTCATGTCACGGGTTTCCACCCGACGGTCCTCGAGCAACAAATCCAACTCCCATCGATCGTCCAAGTCCGGCAGCATGTCCACGGATATAACGCCCCCGGATCAAGGCCCGCCAAAAAAGAGAAAACAGAGGAGCAAAAAGGACGCCAATACGGGAGAGGATGACCACAAGAGGAACAAGTTCCTCGAACGGAACCGACTAGCTGCGAGTAAATGCCGAGAAAAGAAGAAGCTGTACACCCAGGAGCTGGAAGGAACAAAAATCAACCTCGAAGCAAGGAACGTAAGCTTGCAAAGGGAATACAGCATTCTGCTCAGCGAGGTCAGCGATCTGAAGCATCAGTTGATGGTACACGCCAAGTGCAATGATCGCAACATCGACCTGTGGCTGGAAAACGAAGCTCGACGTTTTGTCCAGACTAGCGACGCCTTTGGTCAAGCGTTCGCCAGTCTGGGACAATCAGGACAGGCTTCAGGCGTGCCTGGGGTGCCAGGATCCCCCAAAAGCCGACACGCAAGCATCGCTCCAAGCTACCCGGCCATGCCAGGAGTCCAGCTCGGCGTTCTTCGACCAGGCACAGAAGGGCAAGGCGGCGGCGGCGGCGGATTGACATACGGTCAGTCACCGGGCATACTTGCTCCTCCTCAAAACACCACTCCTCCAACTCACCAGCAATCAGGTTCAGGTTCGGGGCTATACACACCTCCTGGTGGTGCCAACGGTGGCTACTCGAACATCAACCCCCAAGGTATGAAAAGAGAGCCGGACATTAACTATGACCACATGCCCGATGACATGTTCAGCGACCAGTCGACTTTCGGCAGCGGATAACGCATGATCCGGCTGGCAAGAAGCAAGAGAAAGAAGCGAAAATCTAGAGAAGGGGTCAGCCGTGCTTCTATGTGCGTGGCTATATCATAACCTCATATGCTCTCGCGGCTTATATTGCGGCATTCCATCAACATTTATGACACTATCATTCCAATGGTTCATTTGTCAGACTCGTTTTTAAAAGCCAAATCCCCGTTCGCGTGGGGTGGTAGTCGGGGTGATCGCGGAGTTTGGTGTTGATGTTTTGGCAGCATACTGCCGCTGCAACTTTGAAATGGCAAAGAACGGTGGTATCGAGTGGAAGCCGGAGGATAGGGAGGGCACCGCTTTGATGGTATGGAAAATTATTTTTGCTTTTGTCTTTAGCATTCGCTTGCTTGGTCGGTCGGTTTCAAAGAGCGCAGGACGTCATGGGAAAGCCGTGGTTGAGGCAAGTGGCATGGGGTGACAAGCAGGATGGGAATGGGAGTCCGCGATAGGACAAGGCTAAGGTAAAGACGGGAAAAGCGATTATGCCCGAAGTTTTGGAAGATCTCCAAAAATACCTGGTATAAGCGGATGTAAAACAGGCAAAAAGGCATGTACGTATGTATGATACAATACTCGAGATAGGAATTGATGCTTGCGTGTATGCGCAATAATATAGCTGAAAGTTGAATTCAAAGATGAAGTAGAAATTGGCAGTTGTAAAAGTTGTTCCATGATGTCTTCCTGAGTTAGAAAAGGTTTTGTTTTAGTTCAAGGGTCCAGCTGACGGGAAACCACCTCGGCTGAACCGGTGGCGTCACAAGGCCAAGATGTTGACGTCTTGGTTCTTTTCTTAGTTTTCCCTGGCTCCTCCTTCCAGCCTTCCCATCTCTCAAAACAGACGAACCGTGACTCGAGTCGGGGGACCGAGCCGACTGGCTGGTAAAACGGGAGGGGGCCGCCGATCGGCATTATTGTATCATTGCCCAAATGCCAAATGCCAAGACGTGGAGATGTTGTCATCGCCCAGCCAGACAAGCAGGCTCATCTGGGTGGACCAAACGGTTTTCGGGTTACACGTAACTCAGCTAGATGTTTGGGGCTTGTGCTACTGCTGCCATGTAAATCCGGTAAATCGGTGAGCGATGTCGAGATGTTGGTGAGACGCTGGACTCGTCTGGGCATTGATGTGGGAGATATAGATTGGTGATCCGAAATATTAGCAGGTTTGCGCCTTTGGACGCTGCCTAATGTGTTTCGTCTCCTTTTAGTTCTTGTTGTAGTTCGAGGGCTACTCACGTACCTTTACCATATAGCATATTCACTCTTCTTATAATGTTGTAATACTGTGAAGACACATTGAGTTGAGGATGATTTGAAGAGTCATCAGAGACACTCAACATCTCTTCACACACGCGCACTTCGCCACCAACTAGCAGGATCGATCGGGCATGCTCTCCTGTTAGTTCAAGAAATGTTGCCATTATTGTCAAAAACACTGCCACTGGTAGCTCTGCGCATCATCCTCACCGATTCACAATATTCCTCCTTTCAGAGCATTTTCCTTTTATGAGCCAGGAGGCCGTTATGGTCCCGAACGCAAAGATCTGATCTGACAATAATCGACCAACAAATCCGAAATTCTTTAAATCGTATCGTGACATGACCCCGGTTTACATGACCCAAACCTGACCCAATATTCGTCGGCGAACCCCGGCCGCCGTGGTATATAGGTAAAACGACGGAATATCCCTGAACGCCTGTAACCCATCCGCAACTTTTGATGCCCCTTTTAAATCCCAAAAAAGACCGTCACCCATATCCCTCCTTCGCAGTTTTTATAGAATCTCCTCGTCATCATCCTGCATCACCGGCGCGACAGCCGGTATCGTCGCCGCAGCCATGAGACTCTCAACCGCCGCATTCTCATCCATACCCTCGACCTCGTCCTCCCACTCGCCGTCCTTATCCATATCCTCATCATCATCAGCATAGAACGCGCGAACAGCCTCGTCCTCAGCCTGCTTCTCCTTATCCGCCTTCTTCTCCTTCTTCGTCGGCAGCTCCTTGCCGATCTCAGCAAGCGCAACCACGTTGACCTCGTCCCACGTCCGCTTGCGCGACTCGATCACTCTGGCCTTGCCGTGGCTCTTGGCCACCTTTGTGGAGGTGCGGTCCATGATGGCCTCGGCGCGGTCCATGCTCTTCTCCTGCCGCTTGCGCGCCTTGGACGAGAGCTGCTTCTTCTTGTTCTTCTTGGTGATGCCGCTGTTGTGGTGGGCGGCCAGGACGGTCGGGCGCAGGTTGACGGATTCTTGCGGGGGGCGGACGGCCTTGAGGGACTTGTCGAGGTCGATGCCGGGAGAGGTTTGGCGGCGGGCGGCGCGAGAATGTTTGCGGACAGCTGGAAAAAGAAGGCAGGGTGGTGTTAGTCGTTTGCTGCAAGGTGGAATAGTGTTTAATGGGTTTTTTGTTAGTTTGAGGGTGGCGCATTACTAACCTGCCGCCTTGTTGCTCTTTCCGATAGTTCCCTTGGCCATTGTGTATTTTTTTGACTGATGATTCTTGTTGCAAGTTGAAGAATCTGTCAGTTCAAGATGCCCGGTGATGTATCGCGGAAAGTGGTCACGGTGTGAGACCCTTCGACCCGTTGACCCTTCCAGTGTGGGGGCCTCTTTTTCTGTGGAGGGGTGTGAAATTTGGATGTCACACTTGGGAACTTTTTTTCGACCTGCAGCTCCCACTGCCCCACGCGTTGCGCCAAGAGTTCTCTGGTTGGACCGGCGAGGGCAGGAGTGCCTGGCCAGTCCCGCATGGCCCACCAAAAAGGGACCAAGGAGCCGGGGTAAAGCCCGAGCAGGCTCGAAAGAGGATAGCGTAACCTCACCTACCTAGCGACGGGAAAGTCACAAGCAAAAAGGTGTCCGTCAATTCTTTCCACTTGCTCCCCCAAATTTCCAGCTGTCCATGCTCACAGCAAAAGCAACAGTAACTGACTCTGACCAACCTCAAGCACCCACCACTCCATCCCGTCCTCGACAGCCCCCCTCAAGTCAAAAGAGACGTTATCCCTGACGCACCCATTCGCGGTTCGAGAGTCCCAACAAACAGTTCCTGGAAACGTCATGGAAGCAGCTTGCACCCGATTCCGTCGCCAGCACTACCGTTTGTCAAGTATTTGAAGCGGCCGACTGAGGCACCAGGACATCGGAGCGTTCCACGCGACCATTCCGCCCTCTCCTTCTCAGCTTCTTTAGCTTCAATCGAATCGACGACAGGAGCCCCCGAGGTCTCTCCCAGTATCGCTTTCCCGAGTAACTATGAATTCAGATACCAGACGCATACAAAGCCACCACCCTCCACACCGGGCCCCTGGCCATCCCAAGAACTATTACCACGCCTACCCAGCTGATCGCCAACTCCGGGACTACGCAACCAGCCCGACCATTATCGTCTCCGTCATCCTCCTCTTCCTATCCGCCTTCTATCAGCTATTATTCAGCGATCAGCACACCCGTACACGCTTAAAGAACATTATCTGGGCCCGCGTGGTCGATATCATTCCGGCCACTCTGCTCTTCAAAGTCGACGGCTTCCTCAACCCGCCGCTGTTCCCCAGTCCTATGACGCCCGCAGAAATAGACAACTCGCATGAAGCCAAAAGTCAGGCTCTGGGAAGGATATTGGGTTTGGACAAGCCAGGAGGCGTCATGGAATCCGTGACTTCGGCTGGGCTTAAGGGCCTCAGCACCTTGTCCAGCGTTGGCTGGAGCTTCAACCAAAGCACTTCAGATCGGCCGGCAGGACTAGGAAACAACGACAACTCATGCTACCAGAACAGCATTCTCCAGGGCCTCGCTTCGCTACAGGACTTGCCCGAGTACCTGGCCCGGGTATCTCAGCTGGATAGCAACGCCAAGTCGACGATGCCGACCACGCAAGCAATGGCCGGGCTCATCGCAACACTTAACGACAAAGCCAACTATGGGCGATCTGTATGGCCACCCAATGTACTCAAGAACATGAGCACGTGGCAGCAGCAAGACGCACAAGAGTACTTCTCAAAGTTGCTGGACCAAATCGACAGGGAGGTGGCCAAGGCTACAGCAACCTACAAGAAGTCATTGGCATATGATGGCGATCTGCTGCAAGACGACGGCGTGAGCAGCCACCACAGCGATGATAGCGGCTACCATAGCTCCAGTCAAAGCTCATCTGTCCCCGACATTCAGCTGGCCAGGAATCCGCTTGAGGGGCTCATTGCCCAGAGGGTAGTCTGTGTTAAGTGCAAACACTTCGAAGGACTGACGATGATTCCCTTCAACTGTTTGACTCTTAATCTCGGCTCTGGTCAACTTGGCTACGACCTTTACGAGAGGCTGGACTACAATGCCCGGGTTGAGTTCATCGAAGGCGTTCACTGTCCCAAGTGCTCACTGCTTAAGATGCAACAGAAGATCAAGGGTCTGATAGAGATGGTCGCAACCGACGAAGCCAGAGTTTTGGAGTTTCGTGAGAGGCTAGCCGCGGTAGAAGAGGCGCTCGAAGAAGATATGCTTGACGACAAGACTCTAGCTGAGAAGTGCAAGGTTCCGGCTAAACAGCGAGTCGAGACAACCAAGACGAAGCAGACGGCAATTTCTCGGCCACCCAAGAGCTTGGTTATTCACATCAACCGGTCAGTCTTTGACGAGAGGACAGGCTACATGTACAAAGACAGTTCCGCTGTCAGATTTCCCAGCATGCTTGATCTAGGACCTTGGTGCCTCGGAAGCGCGAAGAAGCGGGCTGATCTGGGAGGTTCAAACGGTATCCTTCCAAGCTCGACCAGCAATGGTGAGCAAACCGCTGAAGACGAGGAGAAATGGAATGTTGAGCCGACAGCTTCCATGGTGGCGGGCTCCCAACGACCTTCCGCCCTAACTGGGCCACTCTATGAACTGCGCGCCGTTGTCACGCACCAGGGACGGCATGATAGTGGCCATTATGTTTGCTACAGGAAGCATTACATTAGCCCTCCTCAGAAGGAGAACCAGCCTGAGGCACCGCCGCCACAGCTGGTTGCCGAGGATGAGGCTGCCGCTCCGCATACCCAGGCCCCGGACCAGAAGTCCATTATCGAGCTAAATACCACGGAGGATGAAGGCGCCCCAAGCCCTGCCTCGGAAGATGACGAGAAAGCGCTCGTGTGCGAGGCTGAAGAGGGAGCTACCTCGCAATGGTGGCGACTTAGCGACACCGACGTCTTTAAGGTAGACGAGGAGAGCGTGCTTGAAAGAGGGGACGTCTTTATGCTGTTCTACGAGTGCGTCGAACCGGAAATGGCACGGATACCAGAACGAGAACCAACAAGGACTCTATCTCCTCAAGCCGAAGTCGCCAACCATGTCGATGACCAGTCAGAGTCCGTCACGCTGGTCGGGTCAGAGAAGCCGGAGGATGTGGAGATGGTCAAGGCCGAGGCTCCGAAGGCTGTGAAGGATGACATAACACCGAACGGGACGGTGACGGGTGAACTGCCGGAGACAAAGGTCCAACAGGCGGACCCAGTTACGGGGTCGGAGAGCATGGAGCAAGTTGACTAGGACTCGGCCTACTTGTACAGAAACTCCGCTCCGATTTATTTGTCCTCGAGTCCTTTGAGCCGGTGGCGTTATAAGTGGGGGCATGGCACCGTGAGGAAGACTTGTCCGAAGTATCTTCATTTGAGGCGTCAAGGTCCGAGACGTGTTTTTTCTGCATAGCGATACGGCGTTCAGGATGGAAATGGACGGGTTCCGAATGCCCAAGCGTCAATTCAAGGGTTTTATGGCTGCATTGGTATTGTTTTTTCTTGATAGTGCTCTTCAAACATTGGTTTTTCTTTTGGGGAGGAGTCTAAGTGTGACCAGAAGTTTCCGGAAGAGCAGGAAGTACAGCAGTAGTACGAACAGCGATTTGATGTATCTGTTTTGGTCAAGAAGATAGACCAATGTATCTACACACAGCCGCATCGTATTTTGAGGCGAGGCTACTAAATCAACACAGACAGCCCTGACTTGTGTCTGTGGTTCATCTCATAATGAAAGCTCCTTGCTGCGAACGACGCTCGGGCACATCGATATTTTGTGAACCGGTGGAGTGTGGTGTTCGATCCGGGTCCACAAGCAATGAGCGAATAGGAGCCCTCAAAAGCTTCTTGACACGCTTTCGTCGGGTCGGCCTATGCACGTCAAAATGTCAGGTACACGGACCGGCGCAACTAAAGAGTGCATGTGATGGAGCTTTAAGTCGGAGTTAAACCATGATCAACTTTCGGATTTCGATGTCTTTGGATAGGCAATATGAAGGAGAACTTCAAGTCTTGACCATGACCTTTGCAGCCCTCAGTTTTTTCGGAATGGCCAGCACAGAACTTGCCCCTCACCTCACCTCACCAGCCACTGCTCCTGGCCCTGGCTGGCTGTGAACAAGATGGCTGGTGGTTCAGTTCTCTGCATCAAACATGCACACAGACTCAAGATGACTGAAATCGATACAAGAGAGATTCAAATTTCAGAAGCAGACTGACGGAAACATCGTCACCCCGCCACCTACCCACCGTTACGGGCACACAAGACCAATCTACTGGGGCGTTGCACTCGTTACACTGAAAGAGATTCGGTTTTGCTTTACAGTTCACAGTTCACACCCGCCCGACGGATCCTACTGACACAGGACGAATCAGGCACGGGAGGGATTTCTGGGTTCGACGGCTGACCAGGATGCCCGGTTTGACCAATGATCCCGGTCTGCTGTCTTGGCCTTCGTAAAGGGACACCTCGTAAAGCTTTACGTCGAAGCCTGGACCCTATTTCCGGTCCCTGCCAGCCTGCCCTGCCAGGATTCCATCCAGTTGGTCGTGCCCCTGGCGCTGAGGCTGTTGTTGCTGCTGCTGCTGCTGCCTGTTGAGTGCTTGCTGTCACGGTCCATCCCCGCTGTCACTGTCAGGCAGTGTTGACAGCACTGCCCTGCTTCACTTCCCCCAGCTTTTGACAAATCCATCATCCATCAATCACACATCCGTTCATCCCGTCTCAATTCTCACGGCCTGTCAATCGTTCCTCATTATCCGGTATTCATCCTTATCCTTATCTGCAGTCGGCATAGCCTTATCGGCCTCGAAGCAAGCAAACGGAACCGGCATCATCATCAACGCTTTCGGCGGAAGAAGGACACCAGTCTCACCTTGAAACAAAAAAAGTACATCTCTACTTCTCACCACAGGCCCCAAGCAATCAATCAACCGCACACACTCCCAAGCCTCTCTCCAATTGGACGCTTGTTGGGCCCAGAGCTTCGATAAGCTTACTCCGCGCCAGTAGCTTAGCCTCGGCAAGGCCAGATATTGGCAGGGCACAGGGGAGGAAGAAGTGGAAGGAAGAAAAAAAAAGGTCCAGGAACAAACCGTTTTGGGACTGTGTGTGGACTTTGTGGATTGTGGACTGCATCGTGAAAGTGAGACCCTGCGTCAAACAGCGAGCTGTAGCCCACTCCTTTGCGGACCACGAACGGCACACACTCACTCGCCCATTCAGCTGTTCTCTGGCTCACCCTCCTCCATTCCCCGTTCCCGTCTCATTTTGGAGCGTGTCTGAGAACTGAGAAAAAAACAGAGCCAAACAGTTCCAGTGCCACAGTGTCTGTCTCGTCTACAGTCACCTCTGTCTTCTTGGGCCAAAACCCTTTCCGACTCTGCGGCACGTTAACGGCACAGCAACGGCTACCTTACCTAGCCTTCCAGCAAGAAGACCCTTCTCAGCTCCTCCTCCCTCCCCAGTCTTACCGATCCCGTTCGAACTCTTCCCGTTCTTTCGCCTTTCTGTCCCTTTCTCTCTGCAGGTTGATCTGTTCAGCCTCCTCTAACCAGTCCCCTCTTTCTCTTGGATCCTTCTTTGACCAAGGGGGTGTTGCGCGCGCTTCAGTCTCTGTGTGCGGCTCGCTTTTTTCGATACCTCTTATCAGGGACCACAGTCGCTTGTCCACTCGACACCGGCGGCACAACCGATCAACCGGAGCTTAGGTTTTCTTGGCTTTGATCTTTTGGATCTTTGGGATATCGCCACGACATTGGCAGTTCGCAACAAGCTGCCGTTTTGGTTGCGTCTGTGTTTGAACTGGTTCACGATCAGAGACACGATACACATCACATCACTCGCTCTGTCGGCATACTAATCGTTCGAGGTGGCCATCACTGACCTTGCCTCATCCTCGTTAATAATATCTCCACCTTTCGTTCATCAACAACCCAGTCGTCGATCATCATGGCCGACGATATCGAAACCCAGGCTGAGAAGGCCCAACCGGTAACGCGGTCGATTCATCCAATCTTTTATATCGCGTAAGGATTCCGCCTTCCACGCCTTCAGAGAGGGGCCGCTGTTGACCACTTGACCTTTGACAGGAGTTGGATATTCTTCTCCAATCTCACCATTCTTTTCAACAAATGGTTACTTGACCCAGATAGGTTCAGTGAGTATACACATGTCCTTATACATATAGATGTCCTGTTGAACCATGCTGACTCTTATAAATAATAGGTTATCGTATGTTAAATCCGTCACTGCTCTTTCATTAACCAGAGCCAACTGACCATGAAACCTCACAGCCACTATCCTAACATGTTGGCATCTCATCTTCGCGACCATCGCCACCCAAATTCTCGCCAGGACAACCACCCTCCTCGATGGCCGCAAGAACGTCAAGATGACTGGCCGCCTCTACCTGCGCGCCATCGTCCCCATCGGCTTCCTCTTCAGCGGCAGTCTCGTCTGCAGCAACATGGTGTACCTCTACCTCAGCGTCGCCTTCATCCAGATGCTCAAAGCCGCCGCGCCCGTGGCCGTCCTGCTGACCGGCTGGGCCTGGGGCGTCGAGCAGCCGTCGCAGTCGCGGCTGATTAACGTCCTGTTCATCGTCTTTGGTGTTGGACTTGCCAGCTTCGGCGAGATCGCCTTCTCGCTCACCGGTTTCCTCTTCCAGCTCGGCGGAATCGTGTTCGAGGCCATGCGGCTCATCATGATCCAAGTCCTGCTCAAGGGCGACGGCCAGAAGATGGACCCGCTCGTCAGCCTGTACTACTTTGCGCCTGTCTGTGCATCTATGAACTTAGTCGTTGCGTTGTTCACCGAGTTCCGCTCTTTTCACATTGCTGATTTGTACAACACGGGCCTTTGGTGTCTCCTCTTGAACGCCGTGGTGGCGTTCATGTTGAACATCAGCAGTGTCTGCCTCGTACGTATTGTTCTCTGAATCTCTTTCCCTCCCCTCGTCCTTTATCCGCTCCGTTATCCGCTAACACTTTGACACCCAAACCAGATCGGCAAAACCTCCGGCCTAGTAATGACCCTCACCGGTATCCTCAAAAACATCCTCCTCGTCGGCGCCTCCGTCATGATCTGGCAGACCTCCATCTCCCCCCTGCAGTTCCTCGGCTACGCCATCGCCCTCGCCGGGCTCGTCTACTACTCCCTCGGCCGCGACCAGATCGTCGAGATCGCTACCCAGCTGTGGACCTTCATCCGGGGCGTCTGGGAAAATTCGCCGGCTTACTCGTCTGTCTCCTCCTCCGAGGAAGGAAATGGTCAACAACCACGAGGAGGCTTGCCGTCGGCGGTCCGGAGAGCGCTGTTGATGGGGCTGGGTGTCATGGTCGTCGTCATCTTGGCGGCTGGGTATATTTACGGTGGCGCTGACCCCCGTGGACCTAGGGGTGGTGGTGGTGCGGTGGGTGTCCCCAGGCCGCTTGGGGGTGGTGGGGACGCGAGTAGTGTTAAGCCTGTTCAGGTGGCTTCGTGATTTGGTGGGGAGTGGATGGAGTGGTGATGAAATGGGTGGCGTGCTTGGACAGGGACAAGACGACAAGGGGAAAAAAGACATCACTGAAACGACCGGCTTAATCGAAGAAACAAAACGAAAGAAACAAAACTGCTACGACTCGGGAAATCCATCCATGACCTCCGTTCTGTCTATCAACGAACAGACAGATATTGTACACGGTTGGAACTAAGAAAATCGGGTGTCTAATGGAAGGTGGAATTGGAAAAATTGGGAGGGATGATTATGATACATCAAGAACAACACGAGTGGCATATTTGCTCTCGTCGGAAGACAAAGGCGATTTTGGCCCAAATTTTGCCGAGAATATAACACTACAACAACGACGACACGAAACGGACCTGCGAACAACGTCATCGATCGATCGAACCGACAAACGAATTAGTGCCAAGACATATATGCTGTACTACTACTGGATTTCGACTGGAAACGAGGGGTTCGAAGTAAGCGGCCTATGGGTAGTCTTTAGACGTTAGCGATTTTGTTGTATTGTTGGTTTAATACATACTACACTGCAGCGATTGAACTTAAACTTGCTTGGATTTGAGTGGATGTTATTGGTTGGTACACATGCTGTTACTATTTACACTCTGACTGGAAGCGATGGATATGCTTGCGGTATAGCTGGGATCATGGTGGTGGTGGTAGTGGTGTTAGTCTTGAGAGACTGCGGAATAGAATAGCTCTTGAGCGCATGTTGTGTTATACTTGTTGGCTTTGCTGTTGTTTTGCCGACGAAACATACTGTGTAAGAGACTAGCAATAGAAACGGTATCCTACGATGTCTTTTGCTGAAACTTCCGAACGATGTCAGGACGTGCAAAGAACACTCTGTTAAGACGATACTGTCAAAAGACATCAAAAGCCCAGTACACATAGCTCAACTGCAAGCGGCTATCATCAAATCTGTATTATATACTCTTGTCTTTGTCTTAATTTAAACCTCAAAAAATCCAATCCGTACCTTTTCCTCCCCCACATCACACCTCCCTACCTCATCCACCCCAGCCCATTCATTTCTTCCCCTTCTTCTTCCCCTTCTTACCACCACCACCCCCMCCTCCTCCTCCACTACCAGCCGGGTTCGCCTTCTCCACCTTGACCGACCCAGCACCGCCCGCCAGCTCCAGCGTCTCCTCATCGCCCTTCACATACCCGCCCTGCGTCGCCTCCTGCGCCCGCTTCTTGCCCTTCCGGCCCTTGGGCCGATAGCTGCTGCGGTCGCGCAGCGGCAGCCACCGCTCCGGGTCGGGCTGCTTGCTGGGGTCGTAGTTCTTGGGCAGTTTACTCTTTCTGCGCTGCTTCTTGTTGGCCGCTTGTTGTTGTTTTTGCTGCTCGCCGCTAGTCTCGTCGTCCTCGCGGGCGCGCTTCTTGCCTTGTTGTTGTTGGGGAGCAACGACGGGGAGGGTGGCGACTCCAGCGTCGAGAAGAGCGGAAACGTCCACGCCGGATGTGAGCTTCTCGACGGGCGAGAGGGTGCCGAGGTAGGGTTGCACCTTGGCGAAGTCGCTGGTGGCGAAGCTGGCGATCAGCCCCGCGGTCGCGGTGCGGTCGTCGGGCTGGGCGGCCACCAGGTGCGTGAAGGCCTCGCCGGCTGCGGCCAGGTCCGAAGGGTGCGTGGAGCGGAGCAGCTCGATGCCGGCTTCGCGCAGGAGCGAGTCGCCGCTGCTGGCGGCTTTTTGCTTGGATTGCCAGTGCGCGGCGGCCTTGGCGAGTTCGGTCCGGACGGCGGAGTGGCGGCCTTGTTGGCGGTAGAGCGCGACGGCGAGGGCGACGAGGCCGGGGGCGAAGCGCACGTCGGCGTTGTTGTCGGATGTTGTGGCGGCCTCGAGGCGCTTGAAGAAGGCTTCGAGGAGGTTGAGGGCCTGAGCGGGGTTCTGGAGTTGGATGTAGAGTTGGATAACGGTCAGGAGGAGGCCGACGTCGGTAGGCCTGGTCTCGAGCAGAGGGAGGATGCGGCGGAGAGCTTCCTTGCCGGTTTGGAGCTCGGAAGCAGCTGCGGCGTTGAGGGCGCCCAGGTCGCACTTGCTGGACGAGATGGTGGGCTCGGCCTCCTTGGACAAGATCTTGGAGGTCTTGCTCTTGACGCCAGCGAACTTCTGCGCTTGGAGCTCGGTGACGTACTTGTTGCGGCGGAAGATAGTGGCCTGCTCCTCGAACAGACGGTCGTTTCCTGTTACTACTGGGAGAGTGTCGGCGAGTCTTTGAGCCATGTATGGGTTGCTCTCGGACTTGAGGATGAGTGCGTTGCTTTGGGCAATGGCCTTGGTTGATGTGTCCGAGATGCTTTAGAAGTCCAAAGTCAGTAATGTCCATGCTGCCAGAGCTCCCAGATAACACTTACTCGGAGAGGACAACTTCCTCGTGGAGTCTCGCAGCCTCTTCCAGATTTCCCAGCTTCGTAGCAACGTAGGCTTGTTGTACGATGATGGGCGCCAGCTCTGACTTCTTGTCCTCCTCGCTCAAATCTTCTGAAGCCTCGCATAAATCCCGGGCACGCTTGAGCAGGAAAGCAGCCTTGGCGAAGTCGCCTTGGGCTATGCTGCCACAAGCAGCGTTGTATGCCGTCTCAAAGACTTCGAGCTCTTCCCTACTGAGCTTCTTGTGCTCCTCTGATACGGCCCACCCCTTGCCCTGCATCTCCAGTTGCGAGTAAGTCGCCAAGATGTTGATTCGCAAGTCGTTCTCTTCGCCGTACATGGCATCTTCTACGTTCTCGGCCATCTCTTGATACAGCTCGGCAGCCTTGTCGAACTTCTCGGCACGGTAGGCGACCTGGGCGGCGAGGTGCTTCATACCGCGGGTGTTGATTCCGGTGCTCTCCAGCAACTGCTCGGCAGCCTCAAGCTCGCCGGTCTTGTAGAGCGCATAGGCCTTCTCGATCACGCAGGTCTTGTCGAGGGCGGCGCCTCCTTCGGCAATGGCACGGAGCGCATCGTTGAATCGGTCGAGCTTGACGAGCGCAACAACGCGAGTGTGCTGGGCGGTAGTAAGGTCGGCGGGGTTGCCCTTGGCGGCTTTGATGGCAGAATTGGCGAGCTTCAGAGCTTCCTCATGATCGTCGATGCTCGTCCCGCGAAGGAGGGAGTTGAGGGCGGCAATGGCGGAGTCTGACATGGTGGTGGTGGTGGCCGCTCCTGGGGAGTTGAGCGAGGATGTTATGTGCTGATGCTGATTGTCTGTGTGTATTATGTCGACATCATCCGCCGGCCGGTATTATTAGTAGTATGTACCCGGTTTCTGATCGAACTGAACCTAGTGCAGTCGAAAGGGTCGGTGACGTTTCGTACCTACTAGTGTCGGTCGAGGATGGTGTCGCGATGGTTGTTGGGCTCCGCAGCTTAGAGTTCTAGGTTCAAGTTGTTGAAGCACCCCCTGTCACGATGTTCTCTCTGGCCTCCGCGTTGCGCTGTGCTTCGCTGTCAAGAGGCTCAATTGCGGGGCTCCCACCTGTGGAGTGTGGACGTTTTTTGGGATCCTGTGTGGGGTTTGGGGTGTGCCGCGGGAGTGGCCCAAGCTTCCAAACACCGCGCAGGGGGTGCAAGCTTCCAAGAGACTTGGTGACTTGCATTCTTCAACTTCTCTTCATCAACTCCCGTCCTGTGTCCTGAGATGATGCTCCATCACTGTGGCTTCACGTCGACGCTTCGGCTCCATTTACCACGGAAATACACATCAATCAGCCACCAGAACACCAAGATGACATAAATCCTCTTTGACATAGCTCTCACTACCCCAGCATATGCTATATAGCTTGTCGATCTGTGCATCAAAATCCCACCATCCATGGACGAGTCTAAGCGGATCCAGATATTGGGTGTTCACTTCACCGCAACACCACAGAGATGTTCCGTCCATACAATCACCACAGACATATGACGTTAATATCCTCGGTATTTGGGTTTCCTTTTCTGGCGACTGCCAAGCGATAGTTCTTTGGTTCGCCTCCCAGAAGAAATCTCCCTCGATCCCGCCGTGACACTCACTTTATCCGCTCTCTTTACCACAACCTCCGAGCCGATGCTTTTTCGTTCTCGTGGACCTTATTTAGAAGTCAGCATGGCAGCTTTATATCAAGACTATGCCTCAGAAGGTGACTATTAGACCACTCGGTTCTCAATAGCCTCCAAGTCAGTTGGCCGTAATGGCTCTTATACGTCTTTTCACCGTTGCTCTGGCTTCACTATGCTTCGCAACCGCAGCAGAAGCGTACCAGAGGAAGCCCTCGCCCTTCACCTTCTC
The DNA here is from genome assembly GCA_009802275.1 of Neurospora sp. CHS-2018a. Lineage (NCBI taxonomy): Eukaryota > Fungi > Ascomycota > Sordariomycetes > Sordariales > Sordariaceae > Neurospora > Neurospora sp. CHS-2018a. Next base: position 239,819 of record RAKG01000029.1, read on the forward strand.
TTCAAAACCAATTGGACTACAGCTCGGTGGTCCGAACCTAGCCCCAGAAATCAGAGTTGCGCCTGACGACTTGCCCGGTGTCATTCGAGTTGCCAATGACCTCGCCGTCGACTTCGGGAAGGTTCTCGGCACCAATGCAACGGTCGTCAAGGCTGACTGGAAATCAACAGCTTCCTCGAAGCCTTCCAAGCCAGTCATAATCATTGGTATAGTCGGTCGATCCACCCTTATCGATGGCCTAGTCGCCTCCAAGAAACTTGATACGTCAGCTCTTGCATTCAAGTGGGAGTCATTCTCATACCAACTTATTCAGAACCCCTGGGATGGACAAGAGGCTGCCTTTGTCATTGCCGGTTCTGACCTCCGCGGTTCGGTATTTGGGGCCTACGATGTTGCTGAGAAGATTGGAGTTTCGCCATGGTATTGATGGGCTGACGTCCCTCCCACAAAGAGGCAGTACATCTGGGCGAGCGATCTCACTTACACAGAAGGCCCTCCCTCGGTCAAGTACCGTGGCATCTTTCTCAATGATGAGTCTCCGGGACTTACGAGCTGGGGCCATGCCAAGTTCAAAGACAGCCAGTACGGCAGTCCATTCATTACTGATTTCTACAAGCGGATTTTTGAGCTGGTGCTCCGTATGAAAGGGAATTACGTCTGGCCCGCCATGTGGTCGAGCATGTTCTACCTTGATGATGCCAAGAATGGTCCAACGGCAACTGAGTATGGAATATTCATAGGGACAAGTCATCATGAGCCAATGGTACGTAGTGGCAAAAGAAGCAAGGGAAGGAATGAGACTTAGCTTACAACTGAATACAGGCCCGAGCAGATAAAGAGCAAAGCAGATTCCTAAAGGGCTCTTGGGACTGGAAGAGCAACAAGGGAAATGTGCAATCATTTATGCAAGAAGGAGCAAACAGATCCAAGAACTGGAGCACCATATATACGCTGGGAATGAGAGGCTCGGGTGATGCAGCTTCTGCGACTCTCACTGCCGCCGCTTTGGAGGAGGTCATCGCCTGGCAGCAATCTGCTCTGACAAAAGCCATTGGGAAGCCGCTGTCACAAATCCCACAGGCATGGGTCATGTACAAGGTAGGTTGCAAAAGGTCTCTAAAATGTGCATGAAGACTAACGAAACACACAGGAAGTACCAGGTTACTGGCAAAAAGGCATGAAGGTCTCCGATGATGTTACGCTTCTGTGGAGTGATGACAACAGGGGCAACATCCGCAGAATTCCCATCGGCAACGAACCCAACAGGAGCGGCGGTTCTGGAATGTACTATCATTTCGATTATGTCGGTGATCCTCGCAACTACAAGTGGATCAATACCATTCAGCTGCAGAAGACCTGGGAGCAGATGACTCTTGCCTATGACCGTGGAATAGAGAATATCTGGATCGCCAATGTGGGAGATCTCAAGGCCTGGGTAAGGAGAAAATTCATTGAGAGTCCTGCTGTGCCCGCTGACCATTTCCTTAGGAACTTCCTACTGCCCACTTTATGGCCTTGGCCTGGGACAGGGAGAGCTTCCAGGCGATTGACAGTACCAAGGCATGGCTCACTGATTGGAGCTCACGACAATTTGGCGAAGCTGTGGCCGAAGCAACTTCTGATATTATGACCACGTACGGCAAGCTGACGGCTCGAATGAAATATGAAGATCTGAGCAGAACTCCCTTCTACTTCAACACTGTCAACTACGACGAAGCAGAAGTGAACTACCAGGAATGGGTCGACTTGCTCGCGAAGGCTCAAGCTGTACACGACAGCCTGCCGATTGACGTCCAGGTCGCTTTCTTTGAGCTGGTTCTGCATCCTGTGTTGGCGGGCAAGACAGTCTTCGAGATATACACCAAAGTCGCAATTGGAAGCAAATACGCAAATGAGCATCGAACTAGTGCCAATCAGCTCGCCAAAGAAGTTCAAACCGCCTTTTCTGCAGACTCATCCATCACCAAGCGCTACCACAGTCTCCTGAACGGGAAATGGGACAAGATTCTAAGCCAAAACCACATCGGATACAGCAACTGGCAAGAACCCGGTTCTCAAACACTTCCACGGTTGAGTTATACAACCTCAGCCGCCAAAAATGCCCTCATGGGAGTGACTGCTCAAGGCAACACAGCCTCCTTCCCTACCACCGCAAAGCTCTCCCTTCTTCCGCTCAGCCCATTCACACCAAAGAGCGTTGACCGATGGGTAGAGATATACACTCGCGACAATGGGACCTTCAGCTACAAGATCACATCCAGCGCGTCCTACATCAACATCACAAACCCACAAGGGAAACTTGTCGCTCCCGGTGGTCCATCAGACGCCCGCTCTCTCATCACAGTGGACTGGGCCTCCGCGCCATCTGGTTCCAGCACGGCCACCCTTACCATCACAAACATCGACTCTCCCACCCCGGTCGCAACCGTCACCGTCCCTCTAGAGAACGAAGTCCTCCCGTCGGACTTCAAGGGCCATGTCGAACACGCCGGTGCCATCTCCATTGAAGCCGAGCATTTCTCTCCGCCCCCAGCCTCCTCAGCCGAGTACATCATCGTCCCCGACTACGGACGTACCCTCTCCGGAGTGAAGCTACCACCCAAGACGCCCTCACAGGCCGTCGGCGGCAAAGGCCATGTGCTGGTCTACCCCTTCTACACATTCACCAGCGCTTCGGCAGCCACTCTGACCGTGTACCTCTCCCCATCCGAGAACGCGAACCCCAACAGTCCGAACAAGTACAGCTTCAGCGTGGACGGAGCAAGCAACCCGACGACGGTGCAGCCGGTGCCGGTGGGCGATGGGAGCAAGCAACCCGCGGGATGGGCGGAGGCGGTGATTCAGAACGCGTATGTGTCCAAGCAGAACCTGGGGAAGTTAGCGGCGGGAAGGCATGAGTTGAGATTGTGGTTGTTGGAGTCGACGATGGTGGTGACGAAGTTGGTGGTGGATGTGGGTGGGTTGAAGAGTAGTTTGATGGGACCGCCTGAGAGTCATTGGGTTGCGTAGTGTAGTGTAGTGACGTGTTTGAGACGCCATTGAAGAGAGGACTTGTTTGAATCCGGAATCTTGTATCGATCCTTATTCCTTACCGGCCTACCCGAACACGCCGGGGTACTCCCTCCCGAGTTCTCCTGGTCTAGACCCTCGAACGGACGGTAGCGAACTCGGTGCTTGGCATATGGAAATCGGTCACAATTCCACATAGAAAATGACGTACTTGGTCTGTGCGCTAATCGCCCTTTATCACTCGGCGGAGTGGATCTCTCTCTGTCAATGACTGTGTCAATGTCCGACTTGCTTCCAGAAGGCGTGAATTGTGCATGAACCGATCCGTGCTACTGTAGTCGGTGATCTCTCTTCATCCCATCTCTTCCGGCGTATCTTTTTTCAGCGTTACATATGTATCGATAAACCTTGGTCTTTATTTGAAAGACAACTCACTTAATCTCTTCCTCGGATCACATTCAATCTCGGATTTTGAACCAAATATCAACCAACTGAAAAGCAACACAAGCAAGAAATGATGAGAATAGCCTTCGCCCGCGCGGCCGCCCAGGCCGGCGCCTCAGCAGTTGGAGTCGGAGGAGGATGCTGCTCAACCATTCCAACCATCTCAACCGCCGCCGGCGCCGGCGCCACCGTCATGGCCCGGAGACTTTTCTCCTCTGCTTCCGCCGCCACTCCTTCGTCAACAACAACCAACACCGTCCCTCCGGTGGTTTCTACAGTCCCTCTCGTCTATGATCTTCATTCGCCGGAGAACCCTACGGTGCCGAACAAGGAGACTCAGCCTATCATTTTTATTCACGGACTTTTTGGCTCGAAGAAGAATAACAGGAGTATTAGTAAGTGAGTAGCCCTTACGGAATTGTTTATTATTTGTGCTTTTTCTTGGGAGAGTGAAGTTCGTGTGGTCACATTCGATACATGGCGAGGATCTCATCAAAGTTATCTGAGATATGAGATCGAGTGACTAACTTTGTATCTTCATGAAAAATAAAGACAACTCGCCCGTGACCTAGGCCGACACATCTTCGCCATCGACCTCCGCAACCACGGCGAATCCCCCCACTCCCCCCGCCACGATTACACGTCCATGTCCGAGGACGTAGCCGCCTTCATCCGCTCCCACGGACTCAAAGACTCCACCCTAATCGGCCACTCAATGGGCGCCAAAGCCGCCATGACCGTCGCCCTCACGCACCCGGACCTCGTGCAAAACATCATCTCCGTCGACAACGCCCCCGTCGACGCCCGCTTGGAATCCTCTTTCGCGCGGTACATCCAAGGCCTGAAGAAGATCGAAGAGGCGGGCGTCAGCTCGCTCTCAGCAGCTGACAAGATCCTCGAGCCTTATGAGAAGAACCTGGTCGTTCGCCAGTTCCTTTTGGGGAATCTGCATCGTCCGAGGGTTGACCCCGGTGGAAAGCCGAGCCCGACGCTGCAGTTTAGAAACCCGTTGGGGATTATTGGCAAGAGTTTGGATCACTTGGGGGATTTTCCCTTCAAGGACCCGCATAGGGTCAGGTTCAGTAAACCCGCGCTGTTTGTGAGGGGGACTAAGAGCCATTATGTGCCGGATGAGGTGGTGCCGCTTATTGGGCAGTTTTTCCCGCTGTTTGAGCTGGTGGATGTTGAGAGCGGGCATTGGGTTATTTCGGAGAATCCGGAGGCTTTTAGGCAGGGTGAGTTTCCCTCTTCTTCTTCTTCTTCTCTTGTCTGGGTTGTTATATGATTTTTGGGAAATGTTCGTGATGCTAACGATGTCTTTCTGTGTTTGTGACAGCTGTTCTTAGGTTTCTCGAGCCCAAGGAGTAAAGAAACTCCACCCGTTTTGGTATGGAGGTGAGGGTGTTGTATTAGAGATATTCGTGGAGCTATGAGATTCCCGCCATACATGACATGACCATGGCGGACGACAAAGAGACGAAACAGACAAAGTACCGAACATCCCTTCGCTCTCGACCGGCGGTTGATGGTAAACTGTCTCTTCTTAGCCCTCTGGTCCATGAATACCGGTCTACCAACGAAATCTATTAACGCAGATGATGCTTACAAAAATGCATAACAAGGATGATGAGGAAGGAACATGAGATTTAGACATAGACCTTAGACGATAAACAGAATAAGCAGCTAACATTCTCCTAAGCTTGCAAAATCAGGAAATTCTTCAAAACATGCGTTTGTGGCCAATCATGAATAGGCTGAAGGGGGGTATCAGAACTCGTTTCTTGTGTGTTCAAGCAGAGCAACTCCATCCACCGACGACCCGGGGCTGTGAGATGGCGGAGTGGCGTGAAAATGTGGTCCATTAGCACGAACAATTCGGAAGGGAGAAGTAGCCGTTGTTGGTGGTGCTGTCAACCACAACCGTCCCGGACCGCCGTTTTGCCGTGGCGTTGGTGAGAAGACCTGGCGTCTGTACGATCTGGTTTACGATTTCCACAAAGGGGCGGCGGACGTTCTCGCTGGTTTTGGAGCTTGCTTCGCAGAAACTGGCGCCGTGTTGTCCTGCTAGTGCTAGGCCTTCCTCGGATGTGACCTCCCGGCTGCGAGCTGCTTTGTCGAGTTTTGCTCCGACCTAGTGTGTGATGTGTTAGTGATGTTTTGTGACTCCCTTCATCCCGGGAACATATGTGACTCTTGACATTCATTATGTCGAAGAGTGATGACTCGAAACCCCCCCCCCAATTCTTACCAGGTACAGAGCCACATCCTCTACGGTGTTGGCTTTGGCTTCGTCAAACCATCGTTCCATGGACATGAAACTTGCTCTGTTGGAAATATCGTAGACAAGAATAACGCCATGGGCACCACGGTAGAAGCTGGTTGAAAGAGTTCGGAATCTTTCTTGTCCGGCCTGTCATCAACAAAGCAACAGTGACTCACTCGTTAGTACCAAGCTCATTAATAGGGTACAACATAGATGCCTTGGGGGTGGGTATGTGTAAACATAGACTTGGAAGGAATGAGAGTTGCTGCTCACCGTGTCAAATAGCGTCAACCGATATGGCTTGCCACGGACCGCAAGTCTCTTGATCTAGAGAGATAATGGTGTCAGTATGCTGTTGCAAGATGCGTTCCCCAATGATGAAGTACTGAAGATAGTTCATTTTGGGTGACGGTGTGAGATCTCATGATTCATGTCTGACCCTCCGGTGATTGCGGAATATGGAACAGCTGAAGGAAAAATGAGTGTCATGATGAAATGACAGAACGGTAGCTCACCTTGAAGTCGATACCAATCGTTGCAGCCGCCGTATCAGGATCGAATTCATCATCACAATATCGCATGAGTACTGGGAAAATGTCAGAGACTGTAGTCTTCAAATGCTCATATTCGGGTATATAAGGCATGTTGCACAAGCTGTTTGTGATTTAAGAGCATAATGCCCATGTCGTTTGCACATCTTCCATCGGATGTGAAGGAAGCACTTCAATCTCCTTGCCATACCCACCAAGTGACGTTGGACAATCCCGGGACAGATGATCACGAGGAGAATGGGAATTATGATGAGACTTCAAACATTAGAAATAAGAACTTACATGCCGACTTTCCGGCACCTGATGGCCCGATCAATAGGATCTTGAGCGTAGGTAGGGCGTCATCCGAAGCCATCTGGCTGGACGGGAGGCCCACGGAGCCACAGGGATCGAAAGAGGAGGAGAGGTTTAGGTGGGCTGACCGTCAGTTGTCTATCCTTGCTTCGGCCTAGATTGACCTGGGGCCAGGTGTTGAAATGAGGTATGGTTGTTTCGAGATGATGAAGTTGTGTTGTTGGGTCGTTAGGGCAGGTAGCAATTGCGGGAGCTTCTATGTAGAGGTATGTCGAGGTTGGAGGTTGACAGTTGACAGGTTTGGAGGGGTTGTTGCTGGGTTATTGAAGGCGAACTGGCGCCGCAAGACAAGGGAGGTATAATTGCACGTGTAAGTCCCGTCCTTCAGGTGTGAAGAGAAAGATGAAACAAAGTCGTGATGCTCTCCAACCCTGCAATGCTACACTACTACTGTACGTCTTGGTCCCAGCTCGGAATCCCTTCTGTCGTCGGCGAGCTCGAGAAGTTTGTTGTTAGGTTTGCGTTTGCAAATCTTGGGTTGCTGGTTCCCCCGAAACTGAGGTGCGCAGAGGTGAGTAATCGCCCCGTAGGTAACTGGGCTGGCGACAAGCTGCCGCTTTGCACATGCACCCTCATGTGACATTTCCTTATGTAAGAGCCTACCATAGCGCGCACACGGTATCTGTAAAAATGGTCTTCCGGATAGTCTCCGTGCGATTGGATTATTTTCCCACTGAGGGTCTATTTTCCTACTGTAAAATAATGCCTAATATTCTCTTCAAAATAAAACCGTCAAATTTGTTGTAATCGTATTGCGTATAGTGCAACTTATCTGTAAAAAACCATTCTTATTTGTAAAAATCATCGCTAGTATGCTTTTAAGTAAAGTAGGTCTTTAATATATAAATTAGAATTAATATTAACTATATTTTTAATAGAATAAGAATTTTACATTTAAGAATTGTAATTTCTATTTAAAATATCTCTTTAAATATTAAATTCATTTTGAGTAGGAGGATTATTTTAAGCTTGGTTTAAATTCATTTTGAGTAGGAGGATTATTTTAAGCTGGGTTTAAAATCATTTACTGTAAAAAGAAATTATTAATTCAAAATATTTTAAATTAAAGAATATTTTAGTAATAAAGTTAATTATTATTAAAGAGTATTATCGTTAAAGGTATATTTTAATTAAGATTTAAGAAGGAAATTTATTAAGTAAGGGTATTAAAACCAGTATAAGTCTTAATATACTATAGAATTTTACAGTTATATCGCTCTTATTAACCTTTAGAATTTTACAATTATAGAATTTTACAGTTATATTACTCTTAATAACCTTTAGAATTTTACAGTTATATTAGTCTTAATAAACTTTAAATTTTTTAAAGTTTTAAAGTTCTTCCTTCTACCTTCCTCCTTAATATCGTACTTCCCCTTTATAATTAAGAAAAACCAGCCTTTTCCTTCAGAAATAATTATTTAGCTTAGTGGCTAAGTGGTTAATGAAGTAGTTCTTCATTGTTAGACTCTTGTTCGATTCCTCGTTGTAGCCAAAATTTTTAAACTTATTTAACTGTAAAAAAAAGGTTGAAAAACCTTAGCCTTCTAAAAGGCCTTTTAGATTAGAAATTAAAGTATTTAGAAATATTCTAATTTTCTTTTTACTTATAGGGTATATTTTTCTAATATTTTTTTTACAATTAACGTTGAAAAATGCTTTTTTCTTCGATAAATGGTTATATTTTAACTTTATTTTAATAATAAGATGGATTAGAAAGTAGAAAATACACTGATATTTCAAAATGAATTTAGGATGCAACTTCATATCGATAACGATATTATCTTATCGGCTTAAGCTAGATATAATTATACGATAGTCACTTAGTTGAATTACTTTCTTAAGAAAATATTTACAGTTAACGAGCAATTTATTTACAGATGGTTTGTATTGTATATATTAAATTAACTGTTTGTTATGTCTTTAACCTAAAATCCTAGTAGGATGATTTTACAATTATCATATTTCACAACTGTAAAATCATACGTGTGATCATTTTCTACGACCCCCTTGGCGCGCTATGGTAGACTTACCAAAAGTTGCGAGGGCAGGAGGGCTACCTTGACGGCCCAACGAACCCACACACACACTGCACACGACAAGGCGTCAAAGAGGGTTGGGGTTGGACTTTAACCGCGATGGAATTCAGACAAGCGGCAACGATCCCATATAGTTCAAAAGTTGCACCGTGGATATTGAGAATGTTGGGATTGGCTTTGGACGCACTGATACTACAAAGCACCAAGGGACGCGCAAGGCTGACTTGAACCGCCCACCCGCCCTACATGATGCTGCTGCTGGATGGACTACTCGCTTGGACACCCGTCAACCACGGCTTCTGCATCCCTCTCTTCTCATGGCCAACCACCGGAAATCATGGGTATATGGGACTCCGGCTGCTTCTCATGACGATTCCTCGTAGCTGAAATTCAGATCCCTAAACGCCCCACAAACCCAAGTCAACGACGGTTACACAGTGCTTCCGCATCCAGGCAAGGTCTCCCAAACCACGTAGAATTCGCTGAGCTGTGTCACCCCTTCTCTAAAACGACATTTTGAACCACCGCTCGACTTTTGGTCATTTGTGATCGTTTTTTGATTCCCGTTTTCTCATTGTCGGGAGGGTATTCGTTACCTTGACTAATACCATGATACCATGCCAATGCAACGAAGAAGCAAGACCAAAGCCCTAGAGAGGTATTGCCCGAGTGAAACCCATGCCCAGTGCGTTCATTCCCCAGTACCAGCAACCCTTTATACGGACTCGAGAACGGTCTCCTTGAACTCACGCTCGACCTTCTGGCCAGCCTCGTCGGAGCCAGACTCGCCGTGGAGAGCCATGAGAGCACCGAGGTCGAACTTGGGCTGCTTGAGCAGCTTGACCTTGCGGATGTGAACCTGTAGCGCATAAAGTTAGCAAATCTGCTGTGTCGCTTTCTGGGTCGAATCGAAACGTACGTTCTGGAGGGGGTAGATGCCCTGGGTAGCCTTCTCAATCTCGCGGCCAATGACCTCGGGGATGAGCTTGGAGGTGAGCTGGGTGAGGGTGCAGCTGGAAGCCTCGCGCTGGATGATCTCGGTCATCTTGCGGCGGATGGCGCGGATCTGAGAAGAAGCAGCATAGGTGGTCTTCTTGACCTGGTTGGGGCGGCGCTTGGTGAAGGCAATGGCGAAGAGGCGGAGGAGGTAGTCGTCGGTGGTCTTGACGGTGATGTTGGCCTCAATGAGAGTCTGCCACTTGCGGACGAGCGAGCGGAGCTTGTCGGAGGTGAAGTCGAGACCGTGGAAGTTGGTCAGGCAGTTCTTGCCCTGGATCTCATCGACACGGAGCTTGACCTTGCGGAAGGAGTGGTCCTCATCCTTCTGGAGGTCGGCGAGAGAGACCTCGAAGATGCGGCCCTTCAGAGCATCGTTGGCGTTCTTGAGACCGGTGGTGCGGTTGACCAGGGTCTTGCCGACACTGAACAAGCTAGTTAGAATATCGTTCTCGCATGATGTTTGATTGTTGATATCTGGTCGAGTTGCGTGCGGATCTGAAAAAGATATCGGTATGTAGGGCGGGCGGATGGCTTACTCTCTGACGTTGAAAGGCGCAGGGGCCTAGAGATGGGGAATCAGTCAGTTTGCTGTCACTTATAATCTTCGGGATCGCCATCTGTCCAAACTCACCTTGATGCCGTACCAGTCCTTGCGGGCGAAGGGGTCCTGGGTCTTCTTCTTAAGACCCTTCTTGCCCTTGGACAATCTCTTGTTCCTGCACGCCAACACCAGTGATTAGCCGCTGCGCTGCTTGTGTGTTGTGTTTTCTCGATTCGGATCGGGCGATGTTGTCTGTAATTCGCGACCGGAGCTCGTCATCGCCTCGCGACCGCATGACGCCTGCGCGGACCGCTCATTCCATCCATCGCCCGCATCCATCGTGGCATCGATTTTGGCAATATTTCGGGGTGACAACGTACTTGCCAACAGCCATCTTGACGAGCACCTGTGCCTAGGGACAAAATGTGCTGCTTGGGGTGGTGATGGAGACCGTGCAATCTGGGACGCGGAGTTTGGTTTTCTCTCCTCGAAGGGTGAAATTGTGTCTGTCCCGTTGTGTGGGCGTAGTCCGGAAAAACTGTGGTGGTGGGGCTTGCCAAGACTATGGCCTGATTGGCCCCTCGGACCTTAGGGCTCAATGCCGAGCAGGGGTTCACCAGCTGATAACGCCTTATCGGTGCAGGTTGTTGCCTCCACTCTTGTCCACAGCTGGGTCCCTTGCCTTCTCGCTTGCCTTTGGAAGGTTGGACTCTGGGGACTTTGCTTCCATCACTGCAGAGTGCAGGCATCAATCACTTCTTCCTTTCCATCCAATCCACTTGAGGGAGTTTGGTGAGTTCTGAACCACTCCTTCATTCTCGCCAAACACCATCACCAAATCATCACCATTCACCATCACTTAAAAATCACATTCACCAAAAGGCCATCAGTGCACCCACAATTAGGGGCACTGTGGCTGTGTTATTCTCAGAGTCGCACGATTTATGGCCCTATCACCTGTTCACCATGGCCACTTCGCTGCTATTTTTCTGTATGGAGCATTCCCTGGCGACTGAACCTTGTTGAGTGATGATCTCAACAACATCACGCATTTTACATCCAGACTCACCAGAGCTCATCCATGTCCCAATTGTCTACCAACTGCGCGTGGCTACCTGACAACACGAACATTCAACAGCAGATGAGACGAGCAACCCCCCATGTCTCTTACGCTGTTGCTGCTGGATTCACCGCCATCTCATCTCACGACATGTCGGTCCGAGGGTTTCAGAAAGAACTAGGATTGTTTGCAGTTTGCACTTTCCATTCTTCAGTTCTACAGGGTATCCTATGTTGTTGTGTTTGTTGTACACAAGACAGTCTTGTCGTCGCCAACCGGACACGGCACCCCTCGGGGCACTCTCGCATCTTCAACAGTTGGCTGCGTTACAAAGACCTAGGCGTGTCTTGGCGCCATAACTGCTGGCCATGTCCTCACGACCAAGGGAGCTCAGATTTAGCCCACAGCTCGGTCGGCTAAGTATCATCACCAGCCTCTCCCATCCCCATTCCTCATCCCCTGTCCCCATGGAATATCTCCTGCTCTCACAGACTCCGTCGCAACCACCCAGTGGGCACGCAGCACCCGCCAGCTACGAGATGTGCTGAAGCGGCGTGCATCGCGCTGCCATCCGTTCGTTTCCCCCTCCGAATACCCATTTTTGAGGAAGGAATCAAAAACGCCGGGATAATCCGCCTGTCCCTCGCCCATTTCCCTGCGCCCATTTAATGTGGACTGCTTGTGTGTCATGTTCCAATGACACCAGGGTCCTGTTCCGTGGGAATATCGCGCCTGCCGATTGCTCTTGCACGGCGGTGCAACTGGTCCCCGAGTGATAGAGGCCTCTTGGGTGGACGTCGTCTTGGTGAGCGGCCCGATGACCAAAGTGGAAGTCCGGGCTTGCTTCTCGAGTCGCGCAAACTTCAAAAGTCGAAAACAGCTTTCCTCCCCAATCCGAGCACGCCTTTCAAGGAGACTTCATGTGTGGCTCCTTGTCCTCCTCTTGGTGGGGCGACTCATACAAGTCAAAGCTGGGGAAGCTAAAGTACCGCTGCGAGTGCGAATGCGAATCTATCGACGAGTTAGCTCTAGTTCCGAAACATTGGTGACTGCAGCAAGCGACTCACAGGAATCACGCAGCTCGTCGAAGCCATCTGGGTTGCTGATAGGAGACGAGGATAGCTCACTGTGCCGACCCAAGCTATCGTACATCGGCGGAGGTGGTGGCCGTGTCGAGATGGGAGAGGTAGCTCTAGAGGTAGCTCTGGTGAGGGCGTCCGGGGATGAGCCGCCAGAGATGTAAGCCACCCTTAGGAGCTCGGTTGCTCTGCGAGACGAGTACGAGTTGGCGAGCGCATCTCGGCTGGCATTGGAGGTGGTGATGGAGGGCTCGGTAGCTGATGCTCGAAGAAGTCTTGGCCTCTGGCTGGGGCTTCGGGTCCCACGGGCCGTCGAAGAGTCTCTGCGCGGCATGCGGCGCGAGTCGGTAGTTGATGACGCCATGTCTAATGTTGGTCTGGTTTGTTGTTGATAGGTTGTGGTGACGGACACTTTTGGTCTGGATGATGATAGGTTGTTGTTATTGTTGTTGAGTCCAAGGTGTTGTAGTGTTGAACACCAGAAAGGGCTGGGCTTTCACATCGAATTCGGTCGTTGTTTATAAGGAGACGAAGAAGAAAGAAAGCAGGATGGGTGGGCTTGAAGTCGAGGCAGACCCGAGTATAAGAAGAAAAGCAGCCTTCTTGGGCTGAAATGTGCGATTCCGCTTAGCTACGGGGAGGTGTCTTACACAGTGTCATTCAGCGGCACTTTCGGTTGCCACTTGTCAGTCGATGGTTGAGTCGGCCAGGGGGAGAGGGGAGGCTAAGCATACCCGCCCGTTACCCGTTGTTGCCTCCGGGGCCGAGAGTGGAAGACCACCCTAACCAGCCCTTTGACACACCCAAACAAACCCAGTGCTGTGTGACTGTGCCTGTATTCCTGCCTAGATCAGGCCGGTACAAGTTTGGCCAGGCCTACCAACAAGCAACCAGGCCGGACCAGCGGGCGATTCGGAAGTATCTCCTGTTACATGAGGCATGTCAATGTGCATGTAACGACCAAACAATTTGTCTGGATAATAAAACGAGTTGGTGAGGTGCTTCGCTGGACTCGACCGCCGTACACGTCTGCAGACCATGGATGGCACAGCACCTGAATGGAGAGGCCCCCATGGATCATGGTACCAAGTACGTAGCTGCCGCAGGTCTTGGTCCTGTCCCCCGTCCCCATCGTCCCCATCTTGCCAATGCCCCCCGGCCTCCCACCTCTCCCACCTCTCCCCTCCCCCCTGGTCCCCGGTCCCCCMTGCTGCCATGATCATTGATGGCATCCCCCAAGATTCGGGAAACTTGGGCACTGAATGGAACACCAAGGTGTTGCGGTTTCCGTCGACGTGCTGACCGGTGCCCGCCGGACCATTCAGAGCTTCACTGGCGAGAGCGGAGTCTCGGACATGCCAAGTCCAACGCTCTCCACGGCACCTCAGCGACATTTTTCGCAATGCCCTCGGGCTACACCCTACTCGCTGGTCCTTTTGTACCGCCGTCGCAGTAGGGTACCTCTGGCTCCTCCGGTGACCCAAACACCGCCAAAACGAAACATCAGGTGGGGTACACTCAGCGCCAACAGCCACTCAAGACTTGACACTTTACAAACTTCCAGCCTGCAACATGCAAGGTGGTTGCATCTTCTCACTTGACTCTTTTCGAGCTCACAACTTCACTGGGCATTGGCCGCGCACTGGGGAAACACTGGGGAGCACCGGGGACCCGAAAAGAAGGCCTAGACTACCCAATTCAGGAAACGCCGGTGGTCTCGCTCCAGTCCTGTTCGGTCCTGTTAGTCGATCGAGGCGTCCAGGCCCTCTTCGCCTAACACCGATACGGCCTTCTCCAGCTTGCCCAGAACCTGCTTGTCTCTTTTTTTTATACTCATGTTTTAGATCCGTCACTCGTGTATCTGACCAAGGCGAACAGGGCTTAAACAGAGGCTGAGAACTGATCAACTTGAACAATACTACGGTGCTAGCTGAGAGAGGGGAACATAGAGAGCAGGTAACAAGTCGTCCAAAAAGAGGGGAAAGAAAAACAACAAAAGAACGGCAAGCCAGTGCAATTGCAAAGTTGGAAGATTACGTTTGTATTACCCTCTGGCAACGACGGCAACGGCACCGTACAAGGGCACCTCGGCTCGTCAGGTACGGCTTCTTCTTTTGTGCCCTTGTTGGCATATCTCTCATCGCGATCAAATGTCGGTCGCTGCTAATCATCCCCTCATCCGTCGTTTCTTGTCCAGCTGTTAGTATCAGTCCACTACGATGTACATGCCTCCATCTCGAGAAGCTGTAACCGAGACTCAAGCCAACCACCGTTGCGGACGATCGATACTTTGTCGCTGTATCGTCGCGAGCGTCCCTGAATTTACCGATCTCGAATTTCCCTCGTGCCGACGAGATGTTTTGGGGTAGTCCCCCCTTTCCGCTCCGTTCCATTTGGGTTGAGGGCAGTGTGGTCCCCTTCCTGTAGGAACGAGTGCTGCAGCTGCTTGTTCCTTTCTTCCAAGCCAAGCAACGCGCGAGTCCTTTCCCTGGGTTCCGGATAGCTTTACCATCGAACGATGAAGGGTGGGAGTTGGATGTTGTCGGTTGCGGGTTATGGTCACTTTGATGTGCCTTTTCTGTGATCGATATCACCCACCTGCAATCTCTCTATTGGCCCAAAAGCTCTGTCTTCCCCATTATCCATATGCATCCCTCTTGACCGGTAGCCACATCACAATCTTTCACTATCCCATTCCACCACACGTTTCACGGCGGGAAACCCGATAGATATCAATCTTGGGATACACAGCACCTTCAGTCGATATATCGAGTAACACTTGACACTCCCGGTGAAGGATGAAGACGGATCCAGAGGGCCACTCAATTCTCGGCGGGGCTAAGGTATACCAACCTAAACTTTGTGAGCTAGACAACATGAAAGTGTCATGTACCACGGTCGGTTCCCAATGGAAGCATCATCACTTGCAGAGTCCTTTTCTAAACCACACAGTATCGTTTCTGATTTTGTGCTATGCTATGTAAGGAGTACAGATGATAGCTGCATCTTCTCATGCCTTCCACACGTGTGAGAGGACATGTCGTGCGCGCAACAGCCCGCCCGCCAAACATTCAGCTTCCTATGAATGTACCTGCTGGCTATACCTACTGTGGTAGGCAACACATGAAGCAACTAGTCTCTAGTCAGACCCCGGATTCTGTCTCCGGCTCCATTCAACTGCCAAGTCCACGCAGGGAGAGGGGCAGTCCCATAGAAAAACCCACCACTCATAATTGGACCAGTGAGAACGACTGCGTATTTTATCAACACTGCCGGCTGGTAGGGCATCAAATGGGCTCACTGGGCAGCCATATCTTATTCACCCACTTTGAACAACCGTTGGCTGGTTCACAAAGCTTCGTCGCTTTTTGCTCCGTCGGTTCCTAGGCAGTCGCTGCAAGTAAGCCCTGTCATGTTTCGAACCGACGTCGAAAAGTTATCCGATGTTATGAGATCCATTGCAGTCAACAACGTTCGCTTCTTCTTCTTCTTCTTCTCTTTTGGAACTACTGCGCCCTCGCCTTGCCTCGCCTGCGTTGCCTACGCTGCTAGCTACTATTGCTACTGCAAAACTTATTTTGGTTCCACGCAAAGTTCTTGTTTAGCTTCGTTTTTGATGATCGCCGTCGCCGGCTCGAGGCAGACAAGCTTGCGAGCTTGCTTTAGCTTCCCCGTGCTCCATTTTTGTATTCCGTTGCATTGCGTCTTGCTGTCATGAGCCACGGCGCGGATGATCACAGAACGGATAGAAACATGAGCGAAGCACAAGAAGACCGAAGATCTACAAGATAGGATGACACTCCCGAGTCTCCGTCTCCGTGTTCGTCAGTTTAATTAGGCTCGGTCGAGGAACACCTGAACGTCCAAGTGGACCGATGCACGACCTCTTGACACTTACACAGACAGTGACCTGCTCTTCCCGCATGCTTTTCGGCCAAAACCAAGTCACTTAACTGCTATTACACAGTCTTTAAACTTTCTTCTTCACACCTTCCACCCCCTCTCTACCTGGCCTCAACGAGAAAATGTTTCCGTCCTCATCGCCAAAGCCTGTTTTTGCGTGATTTTGTTCTCATTTCGTTGATTCTTATTGGTGTGCGTTTCTAACCTTCTCTTCCCCGATTCGCAGTCCCGCTCAGGTTGACCTCTCTTGCTCACCTGTGACACACTTTGCGGTCTTGACTCCGAAGCCCCTCTTCGATTTTCCATTCGCCAGAAATCCGTAATGGTATCACCATGGGCCTTTTTTTCCAGACTATCGACCATACGGCTGGAGCGAAGGTGGCGGCGAAGGGAAGAGGCGATGGCACCATCCTTTCTCTTCTATTGAATCCTATTCCCACGTTGATATTGGGTTTTGCTTACTAGCTTTCCATATATAACAAGCCCTTCGTCATTCAAGACATACTGTACGCCGTGCGACTCAAGTCAGCCACCACGCCTGCTGGCAAGCGATTCTCAAGACGTCAGAGAGAAAAAAGACAAAAAGAGGCTTAGGATAGACATCAATCCTTCTTGTACGCCAGTACCTACATCCACAACTACCGAGCTACCGCAAAAGCATCATGGTACCTACACTAGGCCCAGGGACCAGGGGTAAACCCTTCCCATTTACAGTCTAAGAAAAGATCTCCTGATAATCACAAAACGAAAAACGTGACGAGAAAGGTTTCTTTCCCCGGAAGGAAATGATGACAGTGGTGGCTCCATCACTCGATTCCCGCGGCACGGCCTGGGCGTCCATCATTACGGCACGTACCTGCCAAGTCCTTTCCTTCCCCCGTACATTACCAGGATCACATTCAACAACATCACACACACGGTAACGAGACGAAGACGCCTCATCCGTTCGACCCGACCTTGCCGACCCGACTAACCTACCTACCGACTCTTTCTTCACCTCCACTTCACCTCACGTCTTTGACCGTGTACACTACAGTCGTGCAACAGCCGGCCGTGGCGAGAGGCAAGTCCTGTGACTGTGTGGGCTGTATATCATCTCGATCTCCTCTTCTTCTTCTTCTTCGAAGAGAAGAAAAACATATGTCTCCGAGTGGTTGGTTGGGCTGAATGGCTGGAACTGATCATCAGGCACTCTCCTACACAGTACTTCCACTCTGCTTCTGCTTGCTTCGCTTCCGCTCAGGAACACCACCACTCATTCTCGTGATATCGAAGCATCTCCTTTGGGTGAGTCGATCATCAGATTGGGTCTCTTGGGCCTCTTTGCGTTATACATACATACATATCTCCATGCAACACCTTCACATCAGTGTCAAGAAAGCAAAAAGACACTGACAGAACTGCACACTCCCGTCCGTTATTGCATGTTACAGCTTGCTGCACAGGGCCACAGGAACTGCTTGTTGGATGCAGGAAGTAGTAGGTAAGGTTTGTTGGGAGATTCCAAGCACACGGTTTGGCAGAAAGGTTCTTTTTTGTGTAACCGACAATCGACGCGGGCAACATGCCAACGTAGGCAGGTACTGATGAGAAGGGATCTTCGGAGCTACAATGAGGAAAAACTTTACAGCGCTAAGGTATGACTTGTGTCTCTTTTTTTCTTCCCTTTCCTTTCTCATATCCGAAGAAACCCCCAATCATTCATTAGTGTGTATGTTTCCCTACGTCCTTCCTTTTCCATCCGCCTTTACACGTGTGGAAAGTGTCGATCAATTCGAAGCCGTCAACGAAGCTTGGCAACGTCGTCAACGTCCCGCTGTCTCAATCCGAGACTAACAACTTGTTGTCCTTGTTTACCATCCCTGTCTACCACGCAAACTAGTAACTAACAGAGCGGATACCGTCCAACAACAAATCTGTGATATGATGACCGATTGGCTAGATAGAATCAAAAAAGTAGAAGAAAAGAAAAACGAAGAGGAACCGAAACGTGTTGTTGTTCGCGTGCCCTGCCCTGGCATGCTTGGCCCCTGGTTTCTGGTGAAACATTATTCAACACCGCTAAATTGACATCATGATCTGTTTCGATCGTTTCGATGGTTTCGCGGGAAAGCGAACCTGAACCGGAGGTGCTTATTCCGCTTACAATCTTGGCATGCACCGGGGCGAGAAATAAGGGAAAATAAATCATTTATCTCATGTGACATCTGGTTTGTTAGCTGCGCACACCAAAACGTAATGCACTAATAGAACATACGCGCAATTCACAACACAACACAACTACATCACCATTCTTTCGTACAACTTCGTACAATTTTAGTAATAGATTAAGGGTATTCAAACAATACAATTCCCGTTATCTACGACGAAATTACTGGTATTTTAAAAAAGTTACCAGTATTACACGAAATTTAGTACATAGTAGTAGTAAGCGGGCACCAATCTTACCGCTAGCACAATTACTTCCTAGAAAATAATCTATATACTAATATTTATCCCAATTCGCATTCTAATTATTTACATTCTTACTTCTCCCCAAATACTATATTTTCAAATCGCGTTAAACTACTACTACTACTACTACCCTCGCCGCTATTATCGCTATAAATTAATAATAAGAATAGTATATCGATAAAGGAATTTAGGAATAGGGTATCGACGACCCTTAATATTAGGATATCGACCTAACCGCAGTAGCCATCCCGGACGTACCTATTAGTCCTATACAAATCGACGAAGAAAATATAATTCCCCCCGTTGCAAACGACGCTATAATTATCGCCTAAATTATAAATATTAAACTAGAGGAGGCCGCCTTCTTATTAAGAATCGAACTTCTAAAAAATTATAGTATTAATCCCTTTATCCCTTCTCTATAAATTAGACTAACAATTTACAATTATTTTAAAAATCCTACGTCCCCGCCGTTTCATTATACTAATACCTCTACTACTACTAATACTACCTAACAGTCCTACTTAGTCTCTATCGATACTAAAAGACCTCGAATAAATATAGGAAAGATTCTTCAAATTAGAAGAACCTATTAAATTCGCGTCTCAAAATAAAATAAATAAATACTAGAGTTTCATTAATAATTTCTACTTACTTAATAGTAAAGCGCGTCCTCTAGTCAAAAAGAGGGAGTTTACTATATAATATTATCGGTATTTACTATACGCGCCTAAATTAAAAAAAAATAAAAAAACTAATTTATTAAAGAATTTACACGCTAAACCCTCTTACGTACCTATCGACTACCTAATAACTATACTACGCGCTATATATCCTAACGGCCGCATTATTTTTTAACCTTCTAATAAGGACGGCTAAATACCTTACTATTACGTAATAAATATATTAGACTAAACGAAGCGAAATTCAGCCGTTAAAATAGCGGCTAAAAATAATATATCCTATAACTTCCCGCTAGCAACTATATTTTATACCTTACTAAATAATAATAGCCGAAACGAAGGCGCCCGGAAACGCTTAAAGCTAGCCGGAAATTACTATTTAACTAAGTAAAATATTATAAATATAGGCAAATTATACCAGCGCGCACATCTAAACCCTCGTCGCGTAAGGAAGGCTTTTATTACTAAAGCTTAAATCGATTAAATAATATAATTTACTACAGCAAGCGAAGGTAATTTCTTTTATAAATCCTTTATAATAATACGTAATATTAATAGCGTTAATTCTATTAGACTAATATAGGCGAGTACTAATAAATATCCCTTTTTTTTTTTACTTTTTTCATATACTTAACTAATTCGTTTATTCTCCCCAAATTAATTCAATATACTATAATAGCAAGGCTACCTTATACTTATAGATACTACATACAATACAAATTGGCTTAGCTAATTATTCTATATAATTCTTATTTATAATAAACATAATTACTAGCTTCCTTACAACTACTTTCTTATAGAGAAAACCAACGCAAATATCGTCAAAGTAACGCTATTAATAATAAAGGAGTAAGTAATAGAGTATTACAATTAACTATAACTACTTCGTTACTTTTTTATAGACGATTCAATTATCGAATAAAAAACTATAAAGCTAGCCTTCCCTAAACTAAAGGTTAAGTACTTACTCTATTACATCTATTATAAGCGGACTCTATAATATAAATTAGCTAGCGATAAATATAAAACTTATTTAGAATATATATTCTACGCTATTAAGAATCGACAGTCTAAAAAAACTTATAACAAATTTATTCAAATTACCCTCGATAGTCTATACATAAATAATCCTATACAATAATATTTATAAACGAATTAAATATTAAAGAAATAATATTAAATAAATTATACTTATAAGTACTCGCCTCTATTATTATAAATATAAATCTAATTCCTAAGTCTCCTCCAATATTCTCTAAGTCTCTTCCAATATTCTTTAAATCTCCTCCGATATTCTCTAAGTCTCCTCCGATATTCTCTAAATCTCGAGTTTTTACTAACCTCTCTTATTAGTAAATATTAATAACCAATCCTCTAGAAGGTTACTATTCTATATTAAAATATAATAATACAATAATAATATAATAATTCTCCTTTCTAAATATTTTTAAACATACTCTCAATATTAACAACCGGTATTTTACTAAAGTAGCTAAAATAAAGAACGATTTTTATAATAAATTATTATATAAAATAATTATTTACCTAAATTTTAATTAGTTCCTATTACTAATACAATATCTTATTATACTTAAAATTAGGGTAAGTTACCGTCTAATTACAAATAGGGAGTATATACAATTACAAATCTTTAAAGATAGGAATAATATACTTCAATACAAGTGCAAATTCTATAAGCGCTAGCAACTACCCTACAAATACTTCTAATATTACTACTTTTTTACTAGCCGTTAAACCCTAATAATAGAGCGGCTAGTATTTTAGTTAAAAGCTTAGCAACTATACGGTTACAAATTATATAAAACTAGAAAATGAGAGAGGCTAGCGCTAACTATACCAAAAGTACCCTTTACTTTAACCGCTAAATAAAACGTACAATCTATTATAAAAATCGAATTATAGCGTTTCTATAACTTTTAGAAGTAAATTAGCTAATAATATAACGTTAACTCTTACTATATAAAGATAGCCAATACCTAGTATATCTAAAGGATAAGGGAGGGTTATAACTATTTCGAGAACGCTATATAGGAATAGAAGGATATATTTTAGGAGGAACCGCTAATAAATTAATAAAGCTTTTTACCTACACGTTTAATAATATTATAATAATATTAATAATATAGAGTACTCGTAATAATAATTAGATTTATCACAGTTACAAATATTAAATTAACTAACCGACTAGTATTCTATAAGACGATTTACACTACTTTTACAATTAATATATAAATAAATCTAATCTATTAGTAAAAGGTACTAAAAATATAGCTAGTTACATACAGTACTTTATACAGTTTATACAATAAATATAATTAATATATAGATAAATCTAATTTATTAGTAAAAGGTACTAAAAACGTAGAAATATAACCAAATTATACATAGCATTTTATACAATTTACATAATAAATACAATTAATATATAGATAAATCTAATTATTATAGTATATTACAGGCATTACTGCCCTGTTCCAGTATATAGGTACATATACATATATACTACATTGGTGCAGCCAGCTAAGTACAATTGTCTAGCTATAATATATTTAGCGGTCTGGGTACAGACCGCTATTATATAATATAGTAGCTCTAGGTAGGTCTATACTTATAAACCTACTACCCTATACCCTATATAATTCTCGTATGCGTATAAGCTTCTCTTCCTATTCCTCGCATAATAATCAAAGTTTTACCTTAGTACTTGCTCGCGCCCCGTAATACTTTATTATACCTAACCTTTATATTAAAATACAACGAATAATTTCAATTTAACTAAATTTAGTAAAAGCTATTATAATAACTTAGTCTTCGCAATATTACTTTTCAGCGAATCGTACAATCGCCAATCCTAAATTAAAGACTCCTAATAATACTAATATCGACCCTAAACAAGCACTCAGAACTTCGCGGGCGCAATTATCGTAGAGAGCGATATAATAAAGTATCCCCCATTTCTTATTCAATTATTTCGATCGCGTAAATAAGATATTTAGCGACTAAAATCCCCCTAACGGCGAGGTTCAAATCGACCTCGTCGAAGTCTTCCTACAATTATTAGAAGGCTTTAACTACCTACAAATAATCTATAGTAGCGATACCCGTACAAGTCTTATAATCTCCCCTATATTCGTAATTTCGGCTAGGGGCTATAAAGAAGTAATAAAATTACTTTATTACTTTAATAAGAAGTTTAATAAATTTAATATAACCGTTATAAACGCTAGTAATAAAGTAATTACCTTCTAGAAGAATACTAGGGAATATATTATTAAAGCTAAGGAGGCAGCCTCTAAGCAAATTAAGTATATTAAGGCCCTCGAAATTATTAAAAAGCAATTTGTAAAATAAATTAACGCTCTATAGAATTAGTATAGCTAAATTATTAAGGACAATACCTTTCTATAAATTAAAGTAGCTACCTTCGAATACGAGAAGAACTCTTTTAATAATTAAATAGAGGTATTAAAGGAGGATAAAGAGACGGATTATTAGAACCTCCTCAATTTACTAACTACAGCTAACGTAACTTTAACAGATAGCCGTACTAAATTTATTAAGGCGCTAAACGACGCTAATAATAGTAGAATCGTAATTAAGATTATTAGTAAGGAATTTACTAAAGCTTAGAAAGAAATTAAAAATTTCTAAATTAATCTTCGTCTTACCGAAGAGGATAGGATTATCGCCTAGAATAACTTGGCTAATATAAGGCTTACTACCTAAAAGAAGGGTAAATTCAAAGCTATAATCGAAGATAATATAGAAGAGGTTCCTAGGGATTGGGGTATTAATAGCTCTAACTCTAATACCTAAGGTACCGGATATTCGGGAGGTGGCCCTAGAGGATCGGGCAAAGGAATTGGCTTCGGCTCTAGTAACGTAAGCAGCGGTCCTAGCGATAGCGGCCCTAGAGGATCGGGTAAGGGTAATTTTAATAATATAAGCGGCGGTCCTAACGGTAGCGGCCCTAGAGGATCGGGCACGGGTAATTTCAATATAAGCGGCGGTCCTAATAGTAGCGGAAGTTTCTCCGGCGGTCCCGGCGGTCCCGGTAATAGTAGAGGATTCCCCGGCAATCCCGGAAATTCTAGCGGTAGTAGCGGCTTTCCCGGTAATAATAGAGGCGGCTTCCCCAATAATAGCAAAGGCGGTAGTAATTTCCTACCTACTCCTCCCCCCCCTCCCCCTTCCCCTCCCCCTATAAATCCGGTCCTTATTCCCTAAGGTAATAGCTATTATTACAATTTAATAAAAGACCCGGAATACTTTATAAACGAAGAGACTAATACTATTAAACGTTACAACGCTTTTATTATATAATTTACTAATATTCGTACTAAGTAGATAGTCGACGTCTATACCTTCCCTAATAAAAGGACCAAATTCCTATACACTATATCTTACTTAGGTGGCGAAGTAAAAATTACTATTACCAAATATTTATAAAAAATTTTAAATAACCCGCTTTATTTAGCGGTTTAAACTTAGGAAATAGGCTAGGAACTCCTTAATTATTTAAGTAACCGTTTTAAATAAGGTAACGTTATCGCAATAGTAGAGAGGGCCTTAATACAACTCAAACAATCTAATAAATTCTCTAACTTTAATAATTTCAAAATTTAGTTTATAATACTAGCCGATTATTATAATTACGACGTAATTACCAAAATATATCTATTAAAATAGAAAGTATTTAAGGACTTAAGTAAGGCCCTATTTTATTAATTAATTTAACCCGGCCGTAATAAATAGGTTAAATAGGTTATACTTTACCGTAATTTAACTAAATCCCTAGAAGACGCCGCTTTCTATAATAATAGTAATTAGGGCACTATTAATAATAGTAACGGCGGTAGTAATAAATAGAAGGACCCGGATACTATAGAGATTAATTATATTAAACTTAAGGAAATTTATAAGGATATTCTATAAGAGTATTACAATAAAGGTAATTATATAAACTATAATTAGAGCGGTTATATAGCCCGCTAATATATTAATAATACTTATTATAGTAGTAAAGGTAAGTAAATTAATAATAAGGGTAAGAGTCTAAATATTACTATAAATAAGAAGGCCGCCCCGGTTGCCAATTGCGCTATAGCTAAGACGGCTGCTCCAACCGCGGCTCCGGCTGCCCCGGCTGCTCTAACTCCGGCTATTCCGGCTGCCCCGGCCCAATAGGGAAATAGCGAACCCCAAACTTAAATTATAATTGGAGGTATTTAGATAGGATATAAAAAAGGATAGAAATAAAGGGATTAATTATTAATAAACTGAATATTCGACAAACTCTTACTTATTAGGGTAATAAATAATTAGATCTAAATAATTTAAAACTTTATAAATAAAATATAACCCTCCTATCTATATACTTTTAATATCCCTAATATAATAACGAAATAAAATATATATTATTAATTGACTTTGGTTATTCTAATAAAATTTTTATCGACCGCTCTTTCGTTAAAAAGGCTTATTTAGAATTTAAATAATTAGAAAGAATACGACCGCTATATTTAATAAATAGTAAATTTAAAGAATAGGTCGAATAATACGTTAAGACTACTATACGTATCGGGGAGTATAAGGAAATTATTAATTTCTTCGTAACCAACTTAATAATAGAATATCTAATTATTTTAGGGTAGCCTTAGCTATAATTCTATAATTTAAATATCGATTAAGTATTTAATAAAATTATTTAGAATATAATATACGTAAGTATTTATATAGACTAATAGTAACGACCTTTAATAGCCGTAGCCGTAGAGATCCCTAGGCCTATAGCCGTACCCGAGATAACGGAAATAGAAGTATATTTAGAGACGGAGTCGGACTTAAATACGGACTTAGACTACCTAAATATAAACTTAAATATAGACTTAGACCCGGATATAGCTATAAAAGCGGACCCCGACGAGGAAAGGGAAATTAGGCGAACGCAGAAGGCCTTAAAGAGGTAATAAATTATTAATAGTAAAAAGCTAGTTAAAAAAGAATTATAAGTATTAATATATATTATAAAAGTACCTAAGGATAAATAAGTAATAATAATAGAGCTATATTCGTAGCTAGCCGCGGCGGGCGATTTTAAGGAACTATTCGGTCCCGATAAAAAGCCTAGTAAAATTAAAGTAATAGTAGAAGTTAAAAGAAATTATAGGGTATAGTTAATAGCGAGATTAGAGCGAATTAGATATATTTACTTTTATAAATTTAATTCGTTAGTAAAGATAGGCCCTTTTAATTTAAAGGATTTCAAATTCGTTAATATTTACACTTTTATACTCACGTCCAAAATAAAAGGTATCCGCATTAATTCAACCAATTAAGCAGAACTCTAAGAAACCTAGAAGGACAAATTACGAATTTCTATACCAACCCTATTAAAAAATGCCTAGCGGGAAATTATATAAGGGAAAGGCGAGCCGTATAAATAATACTTTAAGAATAAGGAAGTCTACGAATTTATCGATATTTATAAGGCGGAAGCGGCGGGAAAGCGGATCTTAATTACGTCTTTCCAGCTAAGCAAATTAATTAAGGAGTTCGTAAACCGGGTTTATAACCTCAACGACGGGATTCCAATTCCCGAATTAAAACCGGAGCTAGAACCCCGTCAACCAATACCGCTGACCGAAATTGACAAAATTTACGGTATTATAGAAGAGGACGTATAGAAGTTTATAGAGAAATTTACAAGACTTAAGTATACGTCTAAGGAGGTAAAAGTTAAGTTCTTAAACGAATATAAGGACCTCTCGAAGGTAACTAACCCGATAAACGCCGACGTAATATTAAATTACAAATCCTATAATTATAAAATCGAATTAAAATTAGGGATAAAAAAGGTATTACCGTATTCGAGAGCCAAGCCTATATTACTATAAGAATTTAAAGTTATTAAGTAATAATTTAACAATAATTTAACCAAAGGATTTATTTAACCCTCAACGTCCGATATAGCCTCCCTAATACTACTAACATATAAATTAAGCGGTAGTATAAAAATTTACGTTAATTATAGAGGTATTAATAATATTTCGTTAAAGAATAAATACCCTTTACTATTAATTAAAGAGACCTTCAACGCCATCTATAGGGCGAAATAATTTACTAAAGTAAATATTATCGTAGTATTTAATAGATTACGTATAATAGAAAGCTACGAATAGCTAATAGCCTTTATTATTAGGTTTAGCCTTTACGAATTTTTAATATATCCATTCGAATTATTAAAAGTACTAACCTTATTCTAAAACTTTATTAATAATATATTATATAATATTCTAGACGTATATATAACGGTTTACTTTGATAACGTCCTAATCTTCTCCGAGATTTATAAAGATTATATTAAATATATTAAGGAAATATTCTAACGTTTTATTAATATAAGACTATAAATTAATATTAACAAATACGAATTTTATACTCAACGTACAAAGTATTTAGGCCTAATTATTACCCCGGGCAATATCGAAATAAATACTAAAAAAGTAGAGGTAATTATTAAATAGGAGGCTCCTACAAATAAGCGCCAATTATAACGTTTCCTAAGTTTTACTAACTTTTATAAATATTTTATAGCGGACTTCTTAGCTATAGGCAAACCTCTATACGAACTAACGAAAAAGACCGTAAACTAACATTAGGACAAAGAATATAATAATACATTCAAAGCATTAAAAATAACGTTTACAATAGCGCTAATATTTAAAATCTATAATTAGGAGAGGCTTACGGTAGTAGAAATCGATATTTCAAATTAGTCTACAGGAGGGACTCTATCCTAAATATACGACGACGGCGAATTATACCTAATAATTTACTTCTCAGCGAAATACTCTATAGCCGAATATAATTACAATATTTATAATAAAGAGCTATTAGCCGTTATTAAAGTATTAGAGGAATAGAGGCCCGAATTAGAAGGCGCTACTTAACTATTCGAAATCATTACGGACTATAAGAATTTAAAGATATTTAATACTACGAAAAAATTTACCCCTAAATATATAAAGTAATCGGAATTCTTATTACAATTCAATTTTACTATTAAATATCGCCCCGGGTTAACTAATATAAGGCCAGACGCCCTAAGCAAAAAGCCAAAGTATACCCCGAAAGACGTAGAGGATAATAGGCTATAAATTAAAAAGAAGCCATTAATCGATCCTAATTACTTCGATAAAGAATCGTTCGGCAACTTTATAAATATAGACGGCGGGTCCTTTATTATAAATACTATAAATAATAAAGGAGAACCCCTAGTAATCTACACTTTAGAAGATAATATTAAGGAAGAGGACGATAGGCTAAATATCTATACAAACGATTTAATAGACTTATCGTATACCAACTCCCCCATAATAATAGATATTCGTAAAGCCATTAAGACTAACACCTATTAACTAAAATATATAAAGAAAATTATACGCATCCCCTTTGCCGAATATTATATAGTTAATAATAAAGTAATATTCAAAAATAGGCTAATAATTCCTCCAAATAATAAAAAAGTCCAATTAGACCTAATCCATCGCACCTACTCGTCGGTATAAGGAAGCCACCCCGGGAGGAATAAAACAATAGTTCTAATATATCGATATTAGTAGCCAAACATAATTACAATTATAAACATATATTACAAAATATATATTCCGTATAGTAAAATAAAAGCTACGAAAATATTGCAAATTAGCTTCTTAAAGTAGTTGCCTATCCTACACGCCCTATAAAAGGACATTTTAATAGACTATATTACACCGTTCCCTAAATTACAACGGACGGGTAGAGGCGTAGAATATTAATATATACTAGTCGTAATAAATCGGTTAACTAAAATACAATATTTCATTCCAATAAAAAGTTTAATTATAAAGGAATTTATTAAAAAGTTTATTAATCGCATCTACACCCTCTATAGCCTACCAAATACAATCGTCTCTAATAAAGGTATATAATTCGTATCCGCTTTCTAAAAACACCTATCACAACGGCTAGGAATTAAGCTAAAACTCGCCACGCCATACTATAAAGAGACGAATAATCAAATTAAACGGATTAACACTAAAATAGAATAATACCTACGTATATTCATTAATTAGGTTTAAAACAATTAGGTAAATTAACTACCTTTAACTAAATTCTAAAGGAATAACCTAAAGTCCGTATCTACTAACGTTACTCCGTTCTTTACTAATTATAATTTCTACCCCCGGATAGGTATAGAACCGTCTATTCCAGCACCTCCGGATACTATAGAAGCATAGAAAAAATAAATATTTAGAACTAACCAATTAATTAACCGTTTCAAAGAAATTTAGGACTTTATAAAGGCTTCGGCGAAATAAGCTTAAGAATAATATAAGGCCACAACTAATATTTATTATATAAATACCCCCAAATATAAAGTAAATAATAAAATAATATTCAATATAGCGAATTATATTACTAAGCGACTATATACTAAATTAGCGCTACAATTTAAAGGCCCCTTTCGTATTATAAAAGCTAATTCGCATATAATAGAACTAGCTTTGCTATAGAATATAAAGGTTATTTACGTCGTTAATATATCCTATATCAAATTTTATATCGAAGGGCTCCTTGGCTAAAAGGAGTTAATAATAGATATTAGGGCGAATAAAGGTATAGTAGTTACTAAAACGGATAATTTTAAAGAAGATAAACGTTAGGAATTCTAAAAATTAATAAATTATTAGAAAATCGAAAGCATTTAGAATTATCTAGTGAAGTAGATTTATTACCCGTCCGATTGGCAACCGGCCAATAACTTGGACGGCTATTACGAATTAGTCTAGTAACTTTACGATAGGTACTTAGAATTCGGCCCTCTATACCTAAATTTTAGGAAAGGTTGGAAAGTATAGTAAAAGATAAAAATATTACTAGAGGATAATGAGGCCCCGTTACCAGTCCCGGCCACGGCGGTACCGGCGGTGGACAACCGCCAAATTTAATAAAGCGTAAAATTAAATAATAAGTGAGAAATTAGTAAAAAAGAAGAGTTTAAGATTTATAAAGTACGCTTTACCCGGAGTCTCTAGAGCGCAAAGCATCTTGAGCCTACTTTGAGGGATAGTCCGTCTTAATTACACTTTAATCTCTTACTTTATTATATTATAGGATTTCGTAGGCAAATTCCCTAGAACGGTCACCCCAGACGGACAGGATTGGAGAGCTAGAGTTAGTACGATTTGAGATTAGAAAGTTAGAGTTAGTGTAAAAACGGCAATTATAGATGGGAATCGAATAGAGGGTCTTTACGCTATTTATACTAATAACGGCTACGTACGTTTATATAAACCGCTATACTACGAATGTTTTTATAATACCCTTTACGGGGTTAGTAATAGTAGAGGTGACGAGAGGAGGTTATATAGTACGATTAGAGCGATTGGAGACTGTTTGCGAGGTATAAGAGGGTTTTTAGACGTAATAATAGACGTTTCGGTGGAAGGGTTATATTTAGTAATGTTTTGGCTAGTATTTAGCTCTTGAATAGGAGTCTGGGCGCTAAGTAGCCTCTTGTCTTAGTATGCGGGTTCGTAGCCCCTAGTTGGGCGCACTTGTAGGAGCTAGAAGGAGGCCCATTTTAATAATAATAATAGCAATAATAATGTAAAATAGCATTTTTCGGCCGCGGGGGCCTTGTTTTGAGAAGGGGGTAGTATTACAAGTATTACTGCCCTATTCCGGTATATAGGTGTATATGCACATGTATTGTATTGGTGCAACTAGTTGAGTACAGCTATTTAGCTATAGTATATTTAGCGGTCTGGGTACAAACCGCTATTATATAATATAGTGGCTCTAGGTAGGTCTATGCCCATAGACCTACTACCCTATGTCCTATATAGTTCTTGTACGCGCACAAGCTTCTCTTCCTATTCCTCGCACAATAATTAAAGTCTTACCTTAGTGCTTGCTCGCGCCCCGTAATATAGTAATTATACGAATCCAATACTAATTATATACTCTAATTAGTATTATACTAGTATAATCAAATATAGTAGGAGTATAGTTACAAATATAAAATTCAATACAAATATTTCATTTTATATTAAATATATAAAACGTACTTTTTAATATAGTATTTGTAAATTAATACCAATCTCTTAATTATTTATCTCAATCGATTACTAACAATAAGGGTATTTTATATAATAAGTTTAATATTATTAGACTCAATATTATAATTATAGTATTAAAAATATAATTAATATATATATTAATTAACCTTTATTTACTTTGTAATTGTCATTACCAAACAACTCAACGCAAAACTCATCGAACCAATCTACATACACCAAAATAATTGCCTATATAAAAAATAACTAGAAAGACTTTACTATAGGAATTAGACTTCGCTAATCTATTAGAAAAGCTATTAGATAATTCATTAGAAAAGCCATTAGACAATTCAAATATTCTCCTATATAAAATATAAATAAAGGGACTTTACTATAGAATCAAACTTCGCTATACGATACAATAATCTTACTCAATCGACTTATTTATATTTTTCTCTTTACTAGAGGTTCAATTACAGTTATAATATATTGGGGTGTTGTACTGGTGCGGTCAGTTATAATACTAGCGGTTATACTTATATATATTATAACTTTCACGATTTCACTAAATCAATACAATAGCTTTACGTATACGGAGTACGTACATAGGGTTGACTCAACTCCCCTCAACTCCACACACATATTTACATACTACCTAAAGAGGCAAAGACTATCAGATTACGAGACTCAAGAAGCTATACTTCTTTGAGGAGTAGATGGGGTGGCGAGCCCTGGTCAGATGCCAAGGCTGTAAGCGGAATAATCGACACCCCTGAACCAAGCAATGAGGTGCTAGCGTACAGTGTCTGAAATGAACGGGAAAACTGACAGTTGTTCTACGGTTCTAGAACGGATCAGCAATTGGGCTGAATGCTTTGACCTTGGAAGTACCCCCGTTGATGACGGGGTAAAACCAAAGAAAGAAACCACGTTCCAACCAAGCATTTTATTTTTGTTAGTGTCGTCTTGTGAATTTATTTGTCTTGGTCCGAACCGAACAACGTCCCGTCTGACCCGAACCGTAGTGTGAAAACGGGAAACGGAGGAAGGTCCGGAAGGGGAAATAAGAAAGGGGAAATACGTACGTAGCAAAGACAAAAATAATATCTGACGGGATGAATGATCAGTCTTCCAAATGGGGGGAATATACTATGGTACCGGACGCAGGATTGTGTAATTCTGACAATATCTGACCTGTCTTCCTACTGTCGATCACCATGCCGGTAGAGTCCTCCCGTTGCTGACTTGCTTGCCTCCAATCCTTGGTTGTCAGGACCGGATGGGCCTCGAGATAATCCAACCTACACCATAGTGACGAGTTAAGGTACCTTAGACCTTGCCAAACCGCCCCCTCAACCTTCGAAGACAAATTAATAGGTAAAAACTAACAAAAGTGCTTTCGCAAACTTATGCCGGAAGCATAGTAAAGTATCTTCAGAGAGAAACTAACTTCCACCCATATATCAACTTGCATCCATCAAAGATTTTGTTAAACAAATTAGAGGTATTCCTGAAGTCATCCGTCATCACCGAAGAACCGCTCGCCCAACCCAGCTGCAAATCCTCAGACAAGACACTCAAACTAGGAAGATTGACTAGG
Organism: Neurospora sp. CHS-2018a; assembly: GCA_009802275.1. Classification (NCBI taxonomy): domain Eukaryota; kingdom Fungi; phylum Ascomycota; class Sordariomycetes; order Sordariales; family Sordariaceae; genus Neurospora; species Neurospora sp. CHS-2018a. The sequence goes on from RAKG01000029.1 coordinate 271,924, forward strand.
TGCATGCAATGTACAAAGACCGAAGAGATGGGCAAAAGATAAATGCCGATAGACCGGTTCCCCTGACTCCCTACCAAAATCCCACGATCCCCTCTTCCAACAAATCCAAAAATCTTCTTCCCTCCTTTGAACCGTCCCCCATTCTACCCCGTGTAACCCGTAACCCCCAACATTTGGTAAGGTATATATGCACCGATCAGCCTATCCTTCGCATGTTCTCTCCCACGGGGGCGGCGCGTGACTTTGAACGACCTCAATTGCTCCCGTGCTCGTTTCTTTTTTTGCTGATGTTAGGTCTTCACCTGTTGGTGACATACGTAGCATTCGAAGCATTGAGAAGCAGGAACAGTTCAAGTCAGAAAGAGAGAAGCGTGGGTAGAAGACATACTGCAAGCCAGGACAAAAGACAGGCCCAGGCGCACATGCACACATGCCAGACTGGATAATTATTTGAGCAGTTAGACAAGTAATTATACGCTGTTCAAGCGATTATCTCTCAGTCTGTTTCTCTCATCACTAGAGTTACCTATCGTTGAATAAATAACTGCTACAATAGAAGAGTAGGTTTTATTGCTCAGAACGATGAGACATGTTAAACCGCCCGCGCAAAGCAAAGGGTTAGGGCTATACACGCTCTTCTTATTCACTGAATGACTTCATATGTCATTCTAACTCCTTAAGGTATCCTCCATCCCTGGCCACTGGCCATCTTCCATCCCATGCCGGCTGACCTTGGTTACCTTACCGAGCTTACCTTCTTTTTGCAATGTCTTTCTTCTGCCACCTTATCCCATCCACAGCATTGCTGCTTCTTCCTTTGTGTGTAATAGAGATCACTGTTAAGTCACAAAGACAACTAATCCCTTCAACATCATCACGCTGGACTGGCAAGTACTGGTGATTAGGTATACATCTATAATTAATATATACTCCTTGTCACCACATACCTGCCGAAAGACTTGCTTCTGCTTGCGTGATCTCTTTACTCTGTCTTCACTCCGTATCCCACCTACCCGCTCCGCGTTCGAATCTGACAAGTTGTGGCGGTTTGGTGTGGTATATGCAGGATCGAATTGGACAGCCATCCTCACCGAGAAAGCGGGATGGGTTACGTATGGTTATACAAAGAGGCAATGATGGGGGGCGATAGGTTTCCCCAAAATGCAGCTGCCGCCCGAATAATCTCTCAGCATCCCACAACCAAACACCTTTGTGCGCCGTTCCCTCCGTGGGGTTGCGACTTCTAGTGGTCGATGCTGCGGTTACGTCAGCCTCGGGTTTCTTCGATTCGTTGATGAGTGAATTTTGGCAGAGAGAAAACTTACTCTTCCCATATCCGACCCTGCACGGCTTTGAGTTCTTCTTCCGTCATTCTGTGACCTGTTGTGAAGTATCCTACATAAACGAATCCTCGTCAGTCACCCTGCCTTCATTCCCAGGAAACGCGGGGAGAGTAGGTAGGACAGAAACATACCGGCATTGATCTTGGCATCGATCTCTACTCTCGAATCGGCTGGAATCCAGCTTTCGGGGAGCTCAACACGCTCAAGAATAGGAATACTATGCGGAACGTTAACACCCATCTAGTGAAGATCGTCGGCTCAAAACAGGTGCAGGCTATGCAGCAAGACCCGAGCATAACGGTACACCACATAGTAGAACAGGAAATGTTAACTTACCCTTGGCCGACAATGGCGTCGTGTTTCATGCTAGAAAACAACCATGCGTTAGATCGAGGATCGGTGATACCTGCCACAAGGCAAGGAGAGCGGGGGGCGTGGTGTTACTCACTTGCTCATGCTAAGCATTCGGTCAATCTTGGTAATACCCAGCCAATGAAGGATATCGGGCATCAGGGCTTGGAATCGCATATCCTTTACACCGGCAATGTTTTCGGTGCGCTTGAAATAGTCCGATGCAAGATCTGCCCCGCGCTTTCTCGCGTTGTACACAACTGTAGAAGGTTCTCGGTTAGTCTCTCACCCACGAATTCCACCGTTTGGGACGTGGTAAGCATTATCTGGGAACTCAACATACGGTACTGTGAGGATGGGTCAGCATCTAGTCTTCAAGAGCGGAGTTTTGGAACACATACCTTTGTGACTTCGCCCAAGGCACGACCTTCCTTACGGAAATAGATTACCACGCCGCTACCGCCGTTCTGAGCTTCCTTCACGGCCTCCTCAATACCGAAGATGAGGTAAGGTCTGCAAGTGCAAATATCGGAACAGAAAACATCACTGCCGTTACACTACAGAGAAGGTGGCTGTGTCAGCAGTGAAAGAGCTATTCGAGAGACATGATATCATAGGAATATGAGAGCCTACCTCGTCGTGTATCCTCAACGCAAGTTTCTTGGAAGGGTCTGACATTTTCGCAGGATCGCCGAAGCAGTACACGGTCAAACCACCTAGAAAGAGACGGTTAGGAGTCTGAAACACCACACCATGACGGGATACACAGCTGATGATTCTTACCAATAGGGGGCAGGAAGACCTTGATATCAGAGCGCGTAATCAACTGGATATTGTGTCAGCATCGTATGTCTGCGAAAGTGTTATGGTTCAGCGGCGATAATTACCTCCGGATACATGCCACCAGTATGCTCGAAAAGGGATCTCCGCAGTGTGCCCTCATCAATACCGAACCGTTCGGCAACTCCGGGGAGGTACCAAACAGGCTCGACGGCGAACTTGGTTACCGCAAGTTCACCAGCGCTGTTCAAGCAGATTTTGCCATCTGGGACCAATCTACCGCTCTTAACACTCTCTTCAAGCTCGGGTAGCTTCATATGGGCTTTCGTGATGGCAATCGTCGGCCGGAGATCAACTGTCCATAGCCACTGTCAATAGGGGTCGTAAACAATCACAGGTGTAAGTACGTACCACCCTCCTTGTCCATAAGATCCTTGAAGATCCAAGGGACCTGATGGCCCCAAGGGTCCATGGCTACAATCTTCTTCGGGTCTCCCCATTGAGGAAAGGGGCCAATGTTGACGGCGGGCTCGGTGTTGGTGAAGTCAGGCTTGTGGTCTGGATCAAGCTCCTTACTCGCCAGAGCCAATGCATAGTAAACCGAGTATGAGCCACCGTGGGCACCGATGGCATTACGTCTGCGGATGGTCGAGCCAGATCGGATGACAGCTACCGGGCCACGCTTGACGGGATCGGCCGCGCCCCATTCCATCGGTAGAGGGTTGATACCGATTTGCTTGGGATAGGTGGTGAGCACGACGCGGTTCGAGAAGTTGGATTTTGTGACTTCAGCGGGCGGTGATGATGGTGACATGATGCCGGCATCAGCCTGCAACAGCGGCGGTGTCTGGACATAGCCGGAAACGAGCGGGGTGGTGACTGGGCTTGGAGCTTGGCCGTTGGGTTTCGAGGAGGTTTCCGTTTCGCGAGTCTTCTCCAAGCTGCTCACACGTTGGGATATGGATTCAACCGCCGAGATGAGCTTCGTTTGGCCTTGGGCGATGGCCAGCAGGGCATCCTGTACACCTTCCAAACCTGTAGCCATTGTAACTAGGCCTGTTTGTTCGGGTAAGATGGGGTGGAACGACCAAGTGGAAGTCTAGGTAGAGATGATGATGAGAGGTAGAATCTAGTGGTCTAATAGAGACAAAGGGACGGGATAGAGGTAACGTCAACGACAGACAAAGTCAACAGAGGAACACACTGAAGACGATGGGAATCTGGAGCAACCTTGAGAGAGACAATCGGGCGACACGAGGGCCAGTTATAACATAGTTGTAGACGTCGCCGGAAGAGGACATTGGATGCTTCCGCTTGGCCATCCAACACCTCCTCTTCCAGCTCGTACATACACTCGCCGTGCTGCTCTCGGTCCCCCTCACCAGGGGCATACCGTACCTAACTTCCCCGAAGCCACCGAAGGCCCCTCGTGATAAGAGGGATCCTTTGGCTATCGACCACTCGATGGTTTGCAACACGTAACAAGAGTCAGTACGAATTGCGTCTTGGGCAATCACCGGGCGCGGAGCGTGTTACTGACCAACGGTACCCAGCACGATAGCCAGCTGATCGATAACAGGGTATGTGTGGCATGCCCGTAGCGCTCCTCGATCCCTGTAGGCTGTAACTTTGGGTCAACCATGCTCCCCACAACGGACGCCGGCGGCGGGGTACCGCAATCGGATCGAGTGCCGTGGCTGCGGATCTCGGAGACGAGCGCGCCCTGTCTCATTGTTCCCGCCAGTCCAGGTGGAAGCGGTCGGTGGTGGTCCCTTGTTAGTGATTGTGTAAGCAAAGGAAGGACACTTCACTTGGAGGTGAGACGATCCCGCATAGCGACGAGGAGCTTCATGCCTCCATCACAACAGCACCCAGACGGGAGGGTAGGTGATTGTTGACACCGTGATGCAAGTGGTACGGTTACCGCCCGGTGAGGAACTCCAACACCGAAACGGGCGGTGCCGGTACTTGGAGCTTCCATCATCATTGGAAGCTGCTTGCAAGTTGCTCGAGAAATCAAGTAACGAATTCGATAACGCTGCTGACGACCTAGAGGTATCTCGGACCAGCCCCAGCGAGGACATCAGCGACGACGATAGCGGGGTGGTCGTCTTATCGTACAGGACACCCTGATTATCTCGACAGGCCCGAACTCTCTGGATGGAAGGTGTTCGGGGAATGAATGTCAGATGCCAAAATTGTCCAATCACCAGTCCCCGCTCGATAGTCGATCCTCCCACAGCCGGGGGAGGTCTTTTGTGGGGCAGGTGGGGATCGAACGGAATTGGTGGACCCCAAGCCAAGACCCCGCCTCGAGTTGCAAGCGTGAAACCTGAACGCTTTCAGCCCTGTCCTGTCATTGTGTGCACGAGCCAAGCATGAGGTCTAAGTGAATAACCTCATTAGTCTGTAGATCTGTGAAACCATAAGCCTACGGTCATCACACACGCGGTGTCTGAAGAACTCACCTTGGTGAGAACGGTGAGAATTGTGGTGGGGCAGGCATCACCGACCTTACTGTATGGGGACGGGAACTAGACTTTGGCGATTGCTGTCAGTGACGCTTCATGAAGGTGCAAAAACTAGTCGCAAAGTATCAACACCCAAACAACTACCAACCTTTGCCTACAAGGAGTCACCCATCACGCACGTGCTGAGTAAAGTTGCACACGTCTCCATCTATCAACGATCAACGTGTTCTTTCCATTCACCATCTTTTCCTCAATCCCGAATCCGAGGCGCGCACCAGAGCACTTCACTCGGGGTTTGCGACGCGAATCATCGATATCCCCAGCACTGCCGGCCGCGCACCTGCAGTACCAGTGACCGCAACCGAACTTTAACACACCCGGTGCCATTTCAACAAACTCTCTTAAACCAACCCACCACCAACATCCAAACACAACCACCACAACAACTTCACAATGGGCAAGCGCAAAAAGTCGTCAAGAAAGCCGCAGGGTCCCAGGAGGGTATGTGCATACCTACCTTTTCTTTCCCCAAGTCCAAGAGATGATCGCGTACCTTTGTCCGTTGCGCGCGCGCCTCTGGATACCACCAAAGACGTCATTGCCCGATAAGCTTTTTAGACACACTGCACCCCCAAGAACAATCTTCAGTTCCATACCATACACAGCACTCACTACTACTGTACCTCCATCTACATTGTACCCTTCTACCTACCCGGTCATATCATATGGTTCCTTTCACCTCAGTTGCTCTTGACCTAGCGCTAACCTCTTAAACTCCCTCTAACCAGAACGATCCCCTCCCCACCGTCTTCACATGCCTGTTCTGCAACCACGAACGATCCGTCATCGTCAAGCTCGACAAGAAGGCCGGCGTCGGTTACCTCGACTGCAAGATCTGCGGCCAAAAGTTCCAGTGCCCTGTCAACTGTAAGACTGGCTCGGCCGACTCTCGGATATACAGAACAGAAGAATATGAGAAGGAGCAAAGTGCTGACTTTACAACTACAATGTAGACCTCGATGCTGCGGTAGATGTCTATAGCGCTTGGGTAGACGCTGCAGGTAAGCATGCATATGGTCTCGCGTTTGTCACATTGGGGCCCGTTACTGACATTCAGCGAACAGATGCCGTTGCCCAAGAAGCCGAGGCAAGCGCAAAAGCAGCATCCTATTCCCAAAGCCGGTCGGCGGGTGGACGGCCAGCGGCGTCAAGCCGAAGGGCTGCCGACATCGACGAAGATGATGAGGATGACGATAGAGGCTATGGCGGATCCGGTGTTGAGGTTGATGACGATGACTACGACTAATAGACATCAACGACCCGACGTCACGTCCACATAGCCGGCTGGCTTTTTCTCTTATTTTTCTCCAATATCTCACGGGGTCATGGTTGACTGAGCGAAAGGTTTATAAAGGGTCATTATCATCATCATCACGATAGGCGAAGCCGAGCCGGATCTCGATGCCAGTTCCATTTCCGATGAACGAAGCAGCACGAACTCATTTTGTTACTTTTCCAGAGTGGGTATTCCATTACTACGCTTGGCATCCAAAAGTCCTCTCAGATAACGCCATTTCCCAAAGTCGATCTTCACTACCAGGAAGTCATCACAACCAACGATCTACGGCCCCTTCACACTTTACATGGAGTAATAGCGATCACCGAAGTCACCGAGACCGGGGATAATGTAACTATAGCAATTAGAGTCAGTCTCAAATTTCATCATCTTCTCAGCGAACAACAGGAGGCGGACGCGGACGGGAAACGTACTTCTTGTCATCGAGACCTTGGTCGATAAAGGCAGTTACTGTCCGGAGCTTGGGGAACTTGGAAGCAAAGTTGCTGATGCCCTCGGGGCTAGCCAAAATGTTGAGGAAGATGATACGCTCCTCGGGAACTCCCCTAGACTTCAACACCTCGACGGCCATAATCGCAGATCCGCCTACACAGACAGCACATGTTAGCCGTGGAAACCCAATCACAACGCGACGCGCCCGGTTCTCCCCAAAATATCCTAGACTTACCAGTGGCGAACATGGGATCGAGGAGAAGGACCCAGCGGTCGGCAATGTCCTCGGGAAGCTTGTCGTAGAAGAGCTTGGGCTGGGCAGTCTCCTCGTCTCTCTGGATAAGGATCTTGCCGATTCTAACGGAGCGGCAGCAGTCCCTCAGACCCTGCTCCATAGCCTCGCCGGCGCGCATGATGGAGACACCGCAGATCTTGCCCTGGAACGCCAAACCATCGTATATGCGGCCGACGGGGGTGGTAACGGGGTGCTCGACGGTGGGGAGGTGGTTGAGGCCCTCCTCGACGAGGAGACGGATGATTCTGTTGGAGTAGAAGATGAAGTCGCCGCGGTCGGTCCGCTTGTCACGGATAATGCTGTAGTTGTAACCACCGAGGTCAGTGTCTGGCGGAGGGTGTAGCCGGGAAGAGGAGGCAACTCAAGGCAGGCAAACGCACCTGAGCAGAGCAATGAGCTGGGGAGTCTGAGAGAGAACGGTGACGTTGTCGAAGTTGACGGCGGTCGAGACGGTGGCGGTGGGCTTCTGCTCCTCGGCGCGGTAGTCGGGGCCCACGCACTTGGTGGGCGCGATCTCGGAGGTGGTAGACATGTTGACTTGGTTGGAGGAGGAGTAGTTATAAGAGAATGGACTAAGTGCCGAAGTCGTGATAACGGATACCCTGCGAATCGTTTCGTGTAAGTGGTGTGTGGTCAATGTAAAGAAAGATAATGTCCCGCGCAAGTGTCCGTGAAGAGGGGGGATCAGATGCTTCTTAAAGAGGGCCCTGGGGCAAAGTAAACAGCCTATCTGTAGCCAGGGGCAGACAGATGACAAACAGATTGAGTAGAAGGGTTCGTGATTGGGGTTGAGGCGCGGCCAAGTGGTAGGACGAGGAGGCGCAACCTGCCACCCCCAGAACCCGAGGGAGATCAGTAGTTTCTACTAAATCCGCGCCCAAACAGGCAGGATGAAGTGTTGTATCAACAACGGTCCCACCAAACCCCTCCCACTTGCAGAGCTGATAAACGGTGGAACTCGGTCTCGTCGCAGAGTGTCAATCGGGGACAGGACAATGCGCCTTGCCTGGTTAGTAGCGTGTATACTTACTATTTGACTGGGCTTCTCCGTTTACCGGAAGAGGATCGTGGCGGGATGCGGGAACTAGGACAAGAAAGGGGAACTTTGAGACTTTGAGCGATTCTCAGATCAGAAAAAAACACGGCATTTGCGAAAGGCTTCTGGACCGATCCCTGCCCGCCTCTCAGGGTTGTCCGAGTCGTCCAAGTGGAAACCGTGGAAACCGCTCTTGGACTGGGTCCCGCGATCTGGAGCCCCGCCGTGCCCGCCGTGAGCCCGCGAGAGCTCCGACGGGCGGCGGACACCGAAGGCCGTTCCAGTGAGAGCCATCAAGGTGAGCTCAAAATGGGATGAAAAAGTCACATACTTCAAGTAGCTGATCGACTTGGCAACCCCACGATTTTCGTCTCAAACAATGCGGTGCCGATATCCGCGCTTTACAGTTTTACCAGTCAAATCTGGAGATAAAGGTCGTTGTACGTAAACAATGAGACGGGACGATACAACATCAAAGGCTCTTTTTGGAAACTCTAAAAAGAGGAGCGGGCATAAGCGGACGTACTCGAGGGGAACGGCAACAAGCACAGACCACCATCTGCAGGGTCACCGTACTTGGAACCTTGTCTTGCCTTTGCCCCTGCCGCCGCCCAGGAGCCAGTCCCGCCGCCCTGCACGCGCACCGCAGTGAACCACTGAACACACAGGGCCACAGGGCAGGCACCGTGTTGGAAAGGGTGCCCGGAGCAGATTGTGGGGTTTCCGCAACAATGACACCCGTTTCCACTTCGACTTCTTCCATTTCCAAAACATTGGATTGAATGCTCGCGGGACGAAAGCGCAACCTCAATCGCCGCAACTACACCGCACCACGCAAACATCGCCTCGCTTCAACCAACAACAACCTCCTCGTTCCGAACCTTATAAGCTCATGCCTCCAGCTCCCTATCGCCGCCACAACCGCCGTATGCATCGGCATTGATCACGCGCTTTAGACGAGCTGCGCGCATCGGACTTCCACCCGTAGTTCGGTGACCACGCCGCCAACAACACGTTTACTTAGCCGGAACTGCCATTGACCGACTTCTCGACCTTCAGCCGCCGAACTTACCACAGTTCCCCCGCATGTTGCTCTGATACGATTCTCGGCGCCCGTATAACCGATTCACATATCCATCGCCGTCCGTCCAAGCTACCCATCAATCGGAGCTCCGTCCCCTTGCTTGGCCACAGTCAGCACAATGGCCAGCCTCAGCGATTACGACTTCCCGCCCAAGAAGCGCGTGACCACATACGGCAAAGCTACGAGAAGGCGAGTGGGAGCTTCAACTTCCTCAATCTCCGTGAACAGGAGTGCATCCTCTATTTCGGTCAAGACGAACCAGAGCGAAGAAGACATCATAACCAAAGCCCCTGTGACTGCTACCGTCACATCTCCATCACCGCCAAGCTCGCCGGAACCTCGACCTACCGTATCTCGTACTACCAGTTCTAGCAACAGAGGCAGGCTATCAACCAGACAGAAATATGGCCGAACCAGCCAGCCAAAGCTGCACGACGAGTCGCATAGCCAGCCACTGCCGGGTAGCGTAGAAACCGGCGAGGACGACACGAGGGCAAAGAAGAGAAAGATCACTCGGACATACTCGGAACAGACAGACGTACTGGCAGGACCATACTCGACCCCCGATTCATCGCCGTCCGGCACGGAAACGCCCGTCAATGCTTCGAAGGAACAGGTAGCAAAATCAGTACCGACGGCGAGGTTGCAGCAAAAGGCCGTCAACACGCCGGTAAAAGATGTCAAGATGACGGATGCTTCCTCTTCCCGGTCATTTCTCACGCATACGGCAACAAAGCATCAGATTCCGCTACGCCTTTCGTCAACCAAACCAAAACCGCTACCATTGCCCGTGCAAAGGAATCCTTCTCCCCCGCCAAAAACAGAAACCTCTGTTACTGTTGCGCCGCAACGGCGGAAACGCTTGATCGATGCTTTGGTAGCCCAAAAAGAAGAAGACAGTTCCTCCGATGAAGACGACAATTCTTCGTTGCCCGAGAGCCCTCGAGGCAAACAATCCCCCAAGTTCCAGGATCCAAGCTCTCCGAATCCCTCAACCATGACCCCGTCAAAGCGACTTGCTCGTCCAATACTTGCAACCAAGAAATCCGGGCCCAAGTTCACGTACACACAGCAAAGGTCAATGTTGGCCGAAAAAGACCCGCTGTTCGATGGTGGTGGATTGGGCGGGATGGGGATGGATGATAGCTTGTCTGGGGGTGCACTGTTCAACATTGGTCGTCTGACTAAAAGCGCTGCTCTTGACGTCTTCTCTTTCGAGGACGAGGAAGACGAGACAGCTAACACAGGAGCCGTTCGGAGTATTCATGAGCTGCGACAGGCCGGTGCCAACAGCCGTTTTGCGGACGAGATCGAGGATATTTTGGACAGAGTGGGTTCACCATCAGAAAAGCCTTCGTCACTACGAAGAGGTGCTTTGTTCGAGCTTGCTCAGAAAACGAATGAAAAGTCGTTTCGGTCACAACTTCGCAATCATGGCGGCGCCGACGATGTGTTCAAGTCGCTAGATAAGGAGACAGACCTCATTTCTGGCTTTGCAATCGCTGCTGTTGTCGCGAACATGCTGGCCACGTCGGCTTCAACTCTGCTACTCCAGCAGCTAAAGGCTCAGGGATTCGCCGTTCTTATTGAGCGACTACTTGGGGAGCCAAGAGACATTGTCCAGTTGGCAAAGGAGAGGAAGCAAAATGTGTCGAGAAACGGCCAAACAACACTAGGGACGATCAAGGCCTCTCTGCTGAAGCTTCCGATATGGGAAACCGCCTTGCCTGAGCTTGTATCTCCCAGAACGCTCGCACTTAAGTGCCTAGACTTGATTATGCGGCAGTCGACCCAGATGTCAGACGAGTTCGAAGTCTTTTCCTCGGAAGTCACCGACAAGCTCTTTTCGATTTTGGCCGCTGGCGCATCTGACCAGGCCTGCTGGGATTTTCCGAAAGAGCAAGCGTCCATCGACTTCTTCCTCGCCCTGTATGTCCTGGAAGGCCATTCCATCTACGCTATGCAGTCTCACCTCAGCCCTAAATGGACGACTCAATATGTGCCGATTGTGGCTGATGTGCTGGAGACAACCTTGGCCCGGCCTGCGGACAAGTTCAACGACCTCGAGAGCCTCACCCTCAGGATTACGCTTAACATGACTAATCACAACCATGATGCCTCGGGAACGCTTGTCAACAAGGGGCTTCTCCAGAACCTAGCGCAATCGGCATGCGTTGCCTTTGACGTTGTCTTGAATTCTATGAAGGCCGATGCTTTCCTGTCTAAAGTCTACGAGTCTCTGATCATGATGCTCGGTGTTATGATTAACTTTTGCGTCTATTACCCACCGGCTGGGAAGTCTCTTGACACGAGGGGGGGGACCCCGGGGCCGCAGCTAGAAAAACTGATCCAGCTCTTTGCTGATAACCACTCCAAAACCTCTGATGTAAGTTGTCTGTCCACAGCGTGCAAGGTATGAAAGATAAATACTAATACAAGAAATATTACAGGCCGATTCTAAGGAGAAAGCCCAGCTCAACGTTGCTCTCGGCTATCTTGCCATCTTGCTGGGATACCTCTGCCTCCGCGAACCCATCAGGGACAGGTTCATCTCAGTTCACCCTAAGAAGAGCATCCAGCCGCTGGTGGATTCTCTCAACGAGTTCATCGTCTACCACCAGAGAGTCGAGGAAGCCCAGGGTGGATCTGGGGAAACGAAAGAGGGTGACGAGTCTTCTGCTATGGCGCGTCTCCAGAGACTGGTCAGCGTCCTCAAGTCAGAATGCGCCTGAAACACTATCGATATGATCACAGGGCTGGACCAACATTCTGGCCTCTGTGAGTGAGACATCGCGTTGCTTTTATTGCTTTTTCCGGGAATTTCAATGGATTGGTCCACGGTTTGGGGGTTATGGGTTGCGGGTTGATACACATGGGGTTTGTTCTAGTAAGGAGGGTCTGGGCACTTACGGGAAATAGACTTATGATTTACGTGCGGGAAGAAGGTTGACATACTGCGCTGGCTAACGAAGTTGGTTGAGATGGTTCGTACTATGGAGCAAAGTTCAGGATTCTTCAGGATGGCCGATAACTTTGGTTATGACCACCTCAGCGCAAGTAATGGCTTCACTTGGTTCGGGATACATACGGTCTTCAAAAGACGCTGCCCCCAGTTAATCTGAACCAACTTTGGCACTCTTCCACCATAGGTGATGTAGAGTTTCTGTAAGCATTATCTTGTAACAATATCTTTTCTTTATGGACTTTGTGCGGACTGGACCCCCTATAGACGCAAGGAACCGGATACCTCTAGTCTCCATTAGCACAATGCAAAATTCGGTCCGCCTGTGGTCCGTCGTGACACGGCTTCCGCTCAGAAGCAGCTCGGATGGGCGCAGATGACTGTCACTACGGAGTCATCAGAGACAACAGGGTCCAAAGACAAGGTAATACTTAGTAGGCTGGTCTACCTGCTTCTCGTGCCATCCAGTTTATCCGCAGTCGATCATATTGCCATGGAAGCCTTCCGCTTGTCAAGCTCCTTTTAGTTCTCTATGGAAGCAACTGGTCATGCTGCAGTGGTTCATGATCAGGCTTGGTGTTTTAGAGGCTTAGCAGTGGGAAAATGTGGGGCGCTGAAGGCGAAATTTAAGCGACTGAGCCGCAAGGTGCGGCAGGTGCAACGGAAACAGTGGGGTGCGAAGGCTCCACTATATTACCTCACAACAATCCCCACGTACCCCACCAATCCGTACAATACAGGCTCGGCTGGCTGCCTCTGTCTCTGGCGAGTCTGGCTGGCTGTTTCGTCAGGGCAACCACGGTCGCTGCCGCTGAGGTGTCGGCCTGTCTCAACCTCCAGTAGGCTGTCTCAGACTTTCACAGCGGCAGCATTGCACCTGTCAGTCAGTCCAGTGTCAGAATGAGGCAGATGCGTGTGTCTGTGTCGTCGCTCGGAGTCCTGCCGAACGACGAGACGAGTCGAGACAGACGGGTAGGAACGACTCTTGACACACTCGCGTGGTCGTCAACGAGTGGGACCATGCACCAATGACTTGTACAACCCTGACAACGTATTTCCAGTCGGAAGTGAACCCTTGGGAAATCGGCGAAAGAGATCTTTCTGGATTCGGTCATGACTTTCATATTGATGCTGAAGAGGATTATGTAGTTGTGCTATCTCAATGTAAATCTTGCGTTCTTCCTATCGATTCAAGTGTAAATTCCAGTCCCATCTTACAGATACTTACTTGAAGAACTGTTCCGGCATTCCATGCCTGGGGCCCTGGGCCTAGAAACAGGGGCATTCTTTTTACGTAGCGGGTTTGCCGGACCGTTCTTTCCTCCCAAGTCCCAGAACTGCGGTCCGATTTCCATACCAGTTTCAAGCGGGAACAGTACGTACCTGCCTCGCCAAGCTAAGGTAGGTGCACTACTACCGCAAACTGCCTAGACTCTGGGACCAAACTTTAGGTTGTAGGTGGCAGGGCAAGGCAGGGGCGCTCTTTCCTTGTCTGGTTCACAAGCTCTCAATTGTTACGAGCCGGTACACTCCGCTGTCGCCCGCCTGCCAGGCCATTCAAAACAACAAATTGTTTTTCTTCTGAACTTGGACCACATCCCACATTCAACCTTCAACACTTCCAACCCTCACTCACCTTTTTCACATCACCACCCCATCTCACCCACAGATTCTCTCCAAGCTACAATACACGCGTAACGACTCTTGAACCGGTCGTATACGCATATATATTCACAAGTTCGAAATCCCAAGCTCCAACCTCACGTCAGTTGACGTTCATTCGCAATGCCGTCCCCCGCCACAAAGCAGCGGAAGATCGCCATCGTAGGTAGTCGCTCCGTTGGTAAGTTACCTTTTTCCACCCTTCCCCTCATCACAGCAATTTTTCTCAATACACAACTCGCGTGGCTGTCTCGCTGCCCTCACTCTCGCACAAAGCATACAATTCTGCTGCGTGAGACTCGCAAAGAAGATAGGCCTCTTGCGGCTTGACTGCAAAGTGAGACGCAAGTGAGAGATGAGCAACAGACGCTAACCGAGGTCACAGGCAAATCTTCACTCGCTGTTCGCTTTGTGGATGGGCACTTTGTCGAATCCTACTATCCCACCATCGAGAATACCTTCTCAAAGGAAATCAGGTGGAAGAATCAGGATTACTCGACCGAGATTGTCGACACAGCGGGCCAGGTACGTTTCTTACAGTCCTTTCTCACCTTGTCCAAATGGTGGGGGTTTCCATTAGAATGACGCATTTTACTGACATGGGCACTTGAACAGGATGAATATTCGATTTTGAATAGCAAACATTTCATCGGCATCCACGGCTACATGCTGGTCTACTCCGTTTCTTCCCTGGCATCTTTCGAGATGGTCCAGGTGATCCGGGACAAGATTCTCAACCACCTGGTAAGCAGCGCCTTGTCCATCCAGACTTCGTCTTGAAAAATTTCCGTGACCTTATACTGACTTCCAACAGGGAACTGATAATGTACCCATTTGCATTGTTGGTAACAAGAGTGATCTGCGGCCCGAACAACGCCAGGTCACTCCTGAGGATGGCAAGGCCCTTGCCGAGAAGTACAAATGCGCCTGGACTGAGGCTAGTGCTCGCTATAACGAGAACGTCGCCAGAGCATTTGAGCTTCTCATCGGCGAGGTTGAGAAGTCAAATAACCCCACGGCGACCAACGAGAACGGAAAGTGTGTGGTCATGTAAGACAAGTCAACCGGACTTTGTCTTCGCGGTCACTAGAGGGATGATCACATCTCTCGTGAGCAGTGGCGCGCTCAAATGTCGGATCTTCTCATGAGCGATGGCAAGCTCTACGACAGACACAGATCGGGGGGTTTCACGCATACATGAAGACGACACGACACAACCACAGACATTCTCACCGTTGCATACGGTCATTATTTGCATGACACCTTGCTTCTTATGGTTCACGACGGCACATGGTGGTGTGGCAACCCCATACAGCGTGGTACGGACAGACGTCTTTGAGGCGTTCAACAGCTGTCCTTGACTTGAATCCTTTCACCCACGAAAAGGGGATGAGATTTGGCACATCTCGAAAGGGAGAGCAAAATCTCATCATCGAACGAGGGCTTGAGGGATCCAAATTGCACACCCAGTCCTACCACAAGTGGAGATTGGCCGCCCACTCCATCACCGTTCAGCACGCATATTCCACGACCTTGTTTCTGTTTTTCACGGGAAGCACTGGCGCGCAGGAGAGAAGTCAAGTGCTTTATCTCTTTTTGCTTTATCATTGTTTGCTTTTCCTTTTTCGTTGATTTACCCTCGGTGTTTGATTTAAACGAGACTCAACTCGGCTTGTGGATATAGAGAGGGGATTTCGACACTATACCTTGTTCATGTGTTCACATCAATCTGGCGGCAAGGCTGCACCGATGTGATTTGGGAAATGATTGGATGGGGTTTGAATCGGGAGAGGCGGCGGGTATCATTTCTCCTTAATGAGGTTTTGATGGGTTTTGAAGAAAGTTGACCTTGTCTATATGGGATCAAGGAGCCAACGAACGACGCGCCACTGGCGCTCATGTCGGAGTGAGGATTTCAAAGGGCATAGTTGATACCATGGCTGCGAGCTATGCTTGTTCATAGCACAGTCGCATGTTCTCTGTACTTAGCCTAACGTATGTATTTGCCCTCGTTGATCGTCATTGAGAGCGGGCGTACATAGATCGCAATGTGTAAGAAACTGTTAGGTGCTTCACAAATTCTTGAACTTGTCCACCGAATATTGCTCCATGAATCGTTACACCTACTTCCCTACAAGAGGTATTGGACAACATAAATTTTCGCATAGTTCATTCGAGTCCTCCTACGAGATGCACCGCCATATATGTATTACCCCAATCTCATCAACATAACTTTCAACATCTTCACGCCTTCGTGGTATGGCACCGGCAGCCAAACTAAGCTGGTATCAAATCATTCAATCAAGACTACACAAACAACCTAACCTAACCTAACTACAACAACATCCTCCTATTGGCGGATAGGAAGAGCCTCCTCCTTCTTGGGAGCAGCCTCGCCCTTCTTGCCGCCCTTGCCCTCCTTAACCTCCTTGACCGGCTCGGGGGCAAAAGGGATGAACTCGGGAGCACCGGGGAGGTACTTGCGCAGAGGCTCGGGGACCTTGACACCCTCGGGGGTCTGGAAGTTCTCGAGGATGGCGCAGATGGTGCGGGTGGTGGCGGTGAGGGTGGAGTTGAGGCAGTGGACGTAGGTCTTCTTGATGTCGGTCTGCTTCTTGACGCCGAAGCGGATCTCGAGGTCTCGGGATTGGTAGTCGGTGCAGTTGCTGCAAGAGACGAGCTCCTTGAATTCACCCTGGTGGGGGAACCAAGCCTCGAGATCGAGCTTCTTAGCGGCGGCGTTGTTGAGAGCGCCGGAGACGATGGCGACGATGCGGTACGGGATGCCGAGGGACTGGTAGAAAGCCTCGGAGTTGGAGATCATGTGCTCGAACATCTCCCAAGACTTCTCGGGCTCGGTGACGCAGAACTGCTCGACCTTGGTGAACTCGTGGACACGGAAGATACCCCAGACGTCCTTGCCGTGAGCACCAGCCTCCTTGCGGAAGCAGGTGGAATAACCAGCGTACTTCAGGGGAAGGTCCTTGGCTTGGAGCCATTCATCGCTGTGGAAGGCGCTGATGGGCTGCTCGGAGGTCTATCACACACAAAGTATCAGTATCTTCGTAGTCATATCAGTCACAAAGGGGACCGGAGCCACTCACAGCAATCAGGTACTTGTCGGCCTGGTCACCGGTAACCTTGTAGAGCTCCTCATCGAACTGGGAAAGCTGGGCAGTCTTGGCCATCTGTTCCCTGAGCATGAGCTGGGGAGTCTGGAGGGGGGTGTACTCTCTCTCGGAGAGGAACTCGAGGCCGTAGTTAATGATGGCCCTACAACCAAGTTAGCATATGTCCGTATGCCAAAAGGTGACCCAAATTAGAAGTGGCTGGCTTACTGGTTGAGGAAAACACCCCACTTCTTCAGGAAGTAACCGCGGTGGCCAACAACCTTGACACCACGCTCGGGGTCATAGCCATCCAGCTTCCTGAGAACCTCGTGGTCTATCCAGCCTTTGTCAGTCTCGCTTGCTTTGTATGTTCGAGTGTCGGGGCAAACTAACGGGAGAGGACATCCTTCTTCTCGAAGGTGACACCCTCGGGAGCCCAGGTGCGCTCGACAGTGTTGTTATCCTATATCCTTGTCAGGCAATTGTTCGAGGAAGAGAGATTGTATTGTTGGGGAATATTAACCTCGTTGTTGGAGACGGGGACGGAGTCGTGGACGAGGTTGCCGATGGTCTTGACCTTGACCTTCAAGGTGTTAGCTGTTGAACCAAAGCTTTAAGACTAGCATCCGGAGCACATGCCTTTAGGAGCTTCTCCTTCTCAGCGGCGGAGTCAAGAAGATCCTTCTTCTCCTTCTCGAGGTCGGCCTTCTGCTTCAAGAGATCGGTAACATCCTCCTTGGCCTACGAGCGCAGTAGTGTTAGAGCCAGTCGTGGAACAATCGTCGTGGACGGATATGGGTTATATGCCTTCTTCTTGGGACCAATCTGCTTCTGGACCTCGTTGATCTTGGCATTGAGCTGGGTGGCAGAGTAGGCGGCTATTGACACACGAAGGAGATCAGATCAGATGGAGTTCCTTTTTGTTTGCAGGGCAGCAACGAGGGCAGCGAGGGCACAGGCACAACATACTCTTGCGGTGATCCTCCCAGAGAGCAATGACCTCGTCGACGGCCTCGACGGGAGCAAAACGCTTGCGCTGGCTTTCCCGGATCTTCTCGGGGTTGCCGCCGCGCTCAGCAACTATTCAAAGCACATAACAGGTTAGCATGTTGGGCAAAGGCGGCGAGCGGCGACATGTATGCTTTGAGACGGGAATGCGCCTGGGCATGCGAATTGGTGCAGGAGTGTGGAGAGAACATATGCGAGGGTGTCGTACTGAAATCGTTGACGTCGAGCATGTTTACGGGATCCTTGGGGGCTACGAAGCTATTCAAGGCTCGTTCCTGGGATTGGCAGTATATAAGGCTGGAGACAGAAGTGACGATGGTGTCGTGTCGCGAACCTTGACGGGAGAGGAACACCAAATCGGCGGGGCAGAATTATTTCGGCGGGCCCAGCCCAGGCGCAGGGCAGGTCTTGGAGGGGAAAGTGGGGTGTGGAGGTTCGGTATCAGGTACGCCAGGGGTCCAAAGTGCACGGCCAGAGCGATCATGAAGCATATCCCCGATATAGCGATATGCTAAAGTGACTCAAACGGCGAGCGAGTCAACAACTAACCGTTAGAACCACATCTACCAAGCACCAACAGGACTCTCGCCACGACGCCCGACTCGAGTCAATCAATCTTCAGCCTTCACGACTCGATCATTTACCATCCAAGAACGTCAAGTGCCCGCTCAAGGTACCCTCATTGTTAGGCGCACAAGGCTGCGATGAATGAGTGTTTATCATTATCCATTAACAATACACAATGTCCCTGAATCTTGCCTTCATGTACTCCACAATGTTTTCGTCTGGTTTCAACCAGAGGACCAGTCCAAAAGAACCCCCTCATTACCGCCAATTCTGCTGCTGGCTCGACCCTCCCTGCGTCGGATATCCATACCACCCACTAGCATCCTGATGACCATGCGGCGTATCGTCGGGCAGGGGAGCTTGCATGCTGCTCATATCCAACGAGGCATCATAGTCATATCCCAGGTTGCCGGGGTCGTTCGGGTCATAAGGGTAGTCATATTCCCAGGCAGCAGCATCCGGATACTGCTGATACTGGAGCTGGCTCATATCTGGAATTCCGGTGGTACTTGAGCTGGCAATTGTTCCCGATGCCGATGCCGTGCCGAAGTTTGCATAGGTTACTGGGGGAACCGGAGCATACGATGTGGACGGACCACCGACGATGGTCGAGGTGGGATACCCGGTGAAGTGGTTGGGGTCTTCGGGGACAAAGGATTGGCTGTGTCCGTCAAAGGTCATGAATGCCGGCATGGGCTGTTGGTGTTGGGGTGGTTGCTGCTGTTGGTATTGGTGCTGGTACTGGGTCTCTTGTTGATTTGGAGGCGTTGGTCTTGACGACCGGCTGGATGTGGCCTCTACATCCTTTGCGCCTGTCGGTGTCGATACCCGGATGCGAAGATTGGTGTCAAAGGAGCTGTGGCAGGTGATGTTCATACGAGCGCAGTTCTGGCACGGATCGCCTCCTTTGCACCGGACCTTTCTCTTTCGACATGTCAAACAACCTGCTCGAGTGTTGTTGACGGTTAGAATATGCTGAACGTGGGGGGGTTCCGGTTAGGGGGTATTGTTTACATACCGTGAAATGTACGTTTCAGGGGTTGCTGTGTGGCCTGTGCAGGCTCCTGGCGCTGCTGAGGCTCGGACATCGTGTTTTTGGAGAACGGCCTGTGACGGCTTCTGTACAGCTTCTGTACAGCTTCTTCCCGGCTTGGCGTATGCTTGGCAAGGGTCTTGGCAAGGGTAAGGGTGTTTTCGATGGCTCGGTGGGATGACCCGAATCTGGATTGCTTGATGAACAAACAAACTGCAGCATTTCGGGACTCGGGAAGTTGCGAACTTCCTTTCCCTTTAAAGATCCAGAGCGATCATATTCCCAATAACCCCAAGAGACACCCGGTCGAGCCGAATTTGGAATCTTCGTGATTTGCATCATAGCTCAGCCCTTTTCCAGGCATCAAGATTTGTGGTCGTGTTTTTTGTTGGCGATGGATGCAAGATTCAGAATGACAAAAATCCCAAGAGGTACCTTCTGCAGCAGTTCGGGGTTAAGCGACGATGTGTGCAAGCCGTGAATGGCGGAGAGCGCGGACGAAAGCCGGAGAACGAGTTAGTCAGCGACACACGAGCTGGCACAACATTACTTGGTTTTAGCGCATCTCTTTTTCCATAGTACTATTTACAAAGAACATCAGGATTCACGGTCAGCAACTAGTCAGTGTAGTAGTGTTGTAGTATACATTGTTGGTCGTGATGAATGATTTGTGTGCAGGTATGCTGGTGCTGGTGCTGAATGGTGTCTTGGAACGCCACTATTTAGGTGGTCTGTTTGTTTGGAATGTCACTGCACTAGTTCATCCAAGCCCTAGTTAGCCTATGAAGATTGCATCACAAATTCACAACATTGGTTGAGCCCTTTGTGTTGGTTTCTGATCGAGATGAGGACATACATGGAATTGACTATATTCCAATTCTTTCTACCAACGTAACTGTTCTCTGCTATGTCAGTAATTACTGAGGTGGCACTTGTATGATGTCCGCGGGCTCCAGTTACTCGAGAAGTTCCTAGCTACTGTAGACTAATGTCCCATTATATCTTCTTCCAAGCTTGTTTCTTGGACATGTTGAATCTCGAACTTTCAGGTACCTTTTAAGCTACGCTCTCCGAGTCAACCGATCCGGGTAGTTTAGTTGTGGCTTAGTTGTGAACCTTCCATGGGCGAATTTGTTGGTTGTCATTGATTTGGAACGTTGTCATCGTTTTGAGTCAACGTAGCAAGGCGCAGTAACTAAGAAGAGTCGTATGTTACTATACTGCTTCATGGCAGTATGATAGCCAGTTTCGTACAGTCGATGAGCTTGCCTTTTTACTACACTACAAAGACATCGAAACATGACTTACTTTACTGTCTCCTCTGGTGCTTCGGCGGAACCAAAGTGAAGTCCCTAACCTACCCAGATATGCCGTCTTCCTTCTTCAGCACTCACAGATCAATGATTCAACTGCCCTACAAGGCCAGCATCCCACTTACCCTGCTCATGATAGATCAAGGACTATCCAACGTGACATCCCAATCTCATCCATAGCTTGGAATCCTCCGTGGAAAAGTGTTCTGGTCTAGAACCATCAAGACAGTAAGCAACATAAGTAGATCACAGATCGCCACAATAGCCACATAGTTAGGCAGTAACGTTTCAAGAGACGAGATACCCAGAAGATATGTCGGTGTAAGGGGGCAAACCCCCAAACAAACCCTCCAGGCCAAGCCGGCTGCGGCCCCCGAGGCTGGGACCGGGAATACGAGGCTGTCATAGGGCTGATGGCAGGACCCGTCTCTGCATGACGACCTATGGACCACTTGGCCGGGGCCGATGACATGTACAACATCTACAACACCATCAGCAACTGCTCCTTTTGGAAGACAAGGGGGGCAAGAATCCGACATAGCGGTCTGCATCCCAGCATGACGGAACATCACCTGCATCATGACCCCCTCGTGTATACGCCTACACGATGAAGGACGGCCATATCCGGACGGGGCCCGTTGCTGACTGTTCTCAAGTCCCGAGATCATTATGCATGTGTAGATGCCGCTTATGTCCGAGGTAGGCGACGATGATATTAGGAAACATCGATGTGGTGAGCGCGGCTTCTTTCCGTTCACCACGCGACCACCAACCCGCGCCGTCTCAACGCAGTGAGGGTGACACCATCCTCATCGCAGTCGGGATTCGGGTCCTCTCGGGTCTTCGGGAAGTGTAGCAAGCGGACAGCGGACAGTTAGGTATCCTAGCACCGCAGCAGCAACAAAAATACAACCGCCCAAGGGGAAAGGAAGGTGAAAGCAGGCAGCGACATTTCAATTTCGAAAAAAGTGAGATCGAATGTGCATTGTGCTGTTCAACGCCCGCCAGTTCGCCATGACTGCCGGATTTGGAATCCGAGAATGAGCTATGACATCAGTGGTCGAGTAGTCGAGAGTTCGAGACATGCGCGCCAAGTAGTATGTAGTTGGATAGAGATCGTTTCGGCGATTGGATAAGTAATCATTTAATCGCTTAATCGTAGCCTGGTATGGATTTGAATGGCTGCTGGAACTAATGGATGTCATTCAGCTCTGGGACTTTGGGAGGATGCAAGGCGGGCGGGGGACGCCGTGATGGGAGAACGTAACGCAACGGCAGCTGAATTTGAAATGGGAACATGGACGGCCCGTGAGGTTGCACTCGCGCGCGGCCTTCTGTTCGAGCGAACAAGAGCCTCTTGTTGTGACTGCCGTGAGTCAGGGAAATCAAGATGGTTGAAGGATTTGGAATGAAGCTGTTGGGATGGTTTGATGTCTCACCAAGTGGGAGTTGGCGTGAATTGGAAAACAATTTGAAAAGAAACCTCATCGTCGATGTGCTTGTGCGTCTGAGCTGGGGCGCGCCTACTCCCCTGTAGTGTCCTATAAATATAGCGATTGCGGCTAACGCTCGCTTAAGAGGATCATCGCTAACACTAAACCGGGCCGACCTCGCGTCATGGTGTTAACGTTACCACAACATACACATACATGCCTTATCATATATCAACCTCTATGCTAAAGTTCCCACAGGACTTGCATGCTTGCACCAGGATTATTTTCATTAATAAACGTTATTTCTCCCTCTTCTACTCCTAACAACTTCCTCAACTGTTCGTCCCAAAGGTGTTGAACATGAGGGGAAAACACCGATGACCACAAGATGGCTGTTCGGATGAGCTTAACCCTCTCTTTACTGCAACTTCTTGTCTTAACGCACAGTTTCTTTCAATCGCATAGTCAGACTTGGACTTCCTTGGACAGAGTTCAGCCCCCAAGCTACAATCGGCAATGGCTACCAGCAAACAAACCAATCCAACAAGCTGGCTCTTCCAGGGGTTTGCTTGCCAGTCGTTCATGCCTTTGTTGCTTGTCAAGGGCATGTGAGCCATCGCGCCGTCCCAACGATCAAACGAAGTAACGAACTCCTTCCGTGAGACGGCTCTCTCGCTGTGTGTCATTTGCGCTTGAAGTTGTCTTGATGATACCGGTCGGCAAGGGGTCTCTGGAGAGTCTGCCCTGGTGCACATTCGCCTGGTCTCATTGAAAAAGACAGATGCTCGTGACAAGTTGCTCGCCGAACGCGATTAGCTTCCAGCTGAGCTGAATTGTTAGACGCCTTTGGTGCGGCTTGTTCACCGATCATCCTCCCGGCTTCATTTCCATTCCTAGTTACATATTAGCACATTCGTTAAACCACCAGCCATCCCGCTTGCCGCTTCCCGCACGTTGCCACTTCAGAGTCTCATTGTTGCTCGGAGGAAGCCCGAATTGGATCGCCACTTTGTCTGGTCGCATCTCAGAACAAAGAAACCTACATCTCACTAACAGCCCGTTCCGTTCTAATCTGAGACAGTTGAAGATGGGGGCCCCAGAGAAAAACAAAGGCGGCATGGTCTGTCCCTTTTGCAACTGGGAATCGACAACGACGGACGAATACGCCATCATGCTAGTGTGTTTCTCCTTCCGGACCGCATTGTTTGGGTGTGAACCCGTTAACTGACTGACTTCGACGCTAGCACATGGAGACAAACCATGCCGAGGGAGAGTCTCCCTTTGTGGTTGCTGACGAGGCTGCAGCGGCCAATGGCGGTCACATTCCAGAAGAAGAAGAAGAAGAAGAACCTCTTTATATCGAATGTCCGGCCGAAGACTGCGGGGAAGTACTGCTCGCGGCCGACCTGGACTATCACCTAGAACTCCATGCCGCTGAGCAAGGTGGCAGCGCTTCTTCTGAGACTGAGACTGGCAGCCCCGTCATCACCCCTTCCGCCCCGTCCCCATCCCCAAAGGTTCAGTCTCCGCCGGCAAGGAGGCCAGCCAACACGACGCGCACTCCTACCTCCCATTCTTCGAGCTCTTCACCTAGACCTAGTACTACTTCTTCTTCGAAAGCCCACCGCGGCGAGACTGAACGGCACCGCCGAGGGGAGCGCAAGAGCGACCATCACAGCGACAGGAGTAGGGACAGTAGTAAGAGCAAATCGATATGGCGGGCCTTCCTCGGAATCCATCACTCCCGTCACTCCTCTGATGCGCCCTCTATGTCTACAAAGCCTCCAAAGAAGCGCCATAGAGAGAGGATGTCGGAACGACTGTCTGAACGAGCCTCGGAGGGAACTACGAAACTTATGCGAGGGATCCGGCTTGGTGTACGTCTTCCTTTCACTTAGCGGAAACTGTTAGTGGTGAGGCATCGAACTAAAGTCGTATACAGAAAGCGCAGCTCGGCAAGTACGCGCACGAGGAGCAGATGCCGGATTGGCTTGTCAAGCACCTCGAGAAGGGACTTTATGTCAAGGCTGAAGGTAATGCACATACCGGAGAAAGGGGAGAACGCTGAGAAGTGCACTGCTAACTGGGTATCAAGGCATTATTCCGGTGTTGGCACAGCTGTTCGAGCAATGTTCTTCCACAAGACATGCCTTTTTGTGCCACCCGAGCACAAATCATGTGTCGAAACTTAAGAGAGAAGGTCGGTTTTGCCCATCCCGAAAAATCAGGGGTTATGTCAGCTAACGAACATGTGAAGGCGGTTTCTGTGGTTATCGCAACATCCAAATGTTGTCGTCATACATCATCAGCACCAAGTACCCAGGTTACCAACATTTCTGCGGCGAGATCCCCACGATCTTTGATATCCAAGAAATGATCGAGACAGCCTGGGACCACGGAATCAACGCTCAAGGAAGGGTCGAGACGGGCGGTATCCGGGGTACCAGAAAGTACATCGGGACGCCTGAGGCGATGGCCATGTTCCGGTTGTTGCAAATACCGTAAGCACCTTTCCTAATATCCATCCACCTCATCTCTCTTACCTCCAGGATACTTACACTCCAGTCTTTTAGTTTCGACGTCCAAGCCTTCAAAGACCCCGAACCCGGCCAATCCGAAAAAAACCTCCTAGACATGGTCGAGCGGTACTTCCAAACGGGCATCCTTCTCCCCGAAGATCCAGATCCCACCACCCAGATCCAGAAAGTCTGGCAAACCGACCTCCCGCCAATGTACTTCCAGCACGCGGGGCACTCGATGACCATCATCGGGCTGGAGTACGACAAGTCCGGGGCCCGGAACTTGATTGTTTTTGATCCTATGTTTCATGATGCGTCGAATGTCACCAAACATGTCGGCCGGGAGGTGCATGTCCACCATCACCTACACCCTCTTGCGGCGAATATGGCGCTTAATCCGTACCGACGCGGGAGTAAGTATCTGGGGAGGTTTAGGGAGTTTGAGGTTATTAGGTATGTTTACTTCTGACTGTTTGAGGTTTGGGCCGAGATGGAAGGAAAGAGACTGACGAGACTGTTGTATAGGCTGAGGCCGCGTCCGGGGATAAATGCGTAGAACGCCATCATGCACGGAATGTTTACCTCTAGGAAGATCGCGCACATGATGTATTGCGATCATCCTTTATGTTGCTGTCCTTCCTTAACTTGGACATAGCGAACTGCATTTTGTTGTTTTCTGGTACTGCATTTCAGAGCGGCGTTTTTGTTCGTTCGTTTGTTTTGGTTATCACAGCCTTGTAATCATAGCTTTGTCTTTTTCCTCATACCTGCGTTGCTCTTTTTGTGTATTATACTACCGCTGCCTTATTTCTTTTTGCTGTCTATCTAGAAAGTATTCAAGCGGTCATCTCCTTAGCGAACCACTCCTGCAACTTGGCCAGAGCCTTGGCGCGGTGG
The DNA here is from genome assembly GCA_009802275.1 of Neurospora sp. CHS-2018a. NCBI lineage: Eukaryota > Fungi > Ascomycota > Sordariomycetes > Sordariales > Sordariaceae > Neurospora > Neurospora sp. CHS-2018a. The sequence goes on from RAKG01000029.1 coordinate 297,577, forward strand.
GAAATCTTGTTCTTTTCCGTCTTGTCCATCTCGGCGTATCTACAGAGGTGTTAGTAGAAGTATTGCATTAGTCGAAAAGCTCCGGAGTTGTGTGAATGAAAGAAGGAAGGGAAAGTTCATGGCATGGATGGTGATAACTTACGTCTGGCCTTCGTACTCGAAGATGGCGTCCCAGCCTGTGATTGTGTGTGGTCAGTGAACATGTTGCTTTCTTCTTTCCATTTTAACGGGCAGGTAGATTGGTAGGTGCCAACAGGTGGAACATACCAAAGTGAGGAGGACCCCTCGGAGGAACGATCTTGCCATCGGTAATGCCCTGGAAGAGAATGGGCTCGTGGCCGGGACCGGCAGAGTAGCCAAAGGTGCAGACGGCCTTGGCGGACTTGTCCTCATAGACGACCAGGAGGTTGTTGAGGCCTTCATGGCCGAGGGAGTTCATGAACCATTTGCTGTTGTGAGAGAGAGAGGTGTGAGTTTTTGAAAGCGTTTGGTTTGATGACGAGGGAGGAATGGGTGTGAGTGTGAGAGAAAGGAACTTACATATAAGGACCGGGAAGACCCTTCAAAGCGTTGAAGCAGAGGCAGGTATCTTCGACGAGAACGGGTCCTTGGACCTATATGGTTCATGAATCAGCTATGATTAGCCACCATCCTCTTCTTCAAACTTGACATATTGTATCCCAAATACGAAAAAATCCCGTAACCCTTTCCTTCCCAGGAAAAAGGATGCAGATATGTAACAAAAAAAACTCACCAAATCAGCAGCCCTCCGGCACTTATCCAGCGTGACCTCCTCCAAGGTGCCCTGGATCTCGAGCAGGTCAAGCGCCTGGTTCTCGACCTGGATGGCGGGCTCGAGGATCGCCTTGACTTCGCCGAGCTTGTTGGCGTTGCCGGTGATGAAGTTGACAATGTGGCGGGCTTGGGAAGGGGCGGACATTTTGGGCGGTCGGTTGTGAGAACTGGTTTTGACCTGGTGGTGAGTTCAAGTTGGGAAAGTAGGAGAGTGAGAGGAGGAAGCCTGTGGATGAGTACGGTACCTCTATGGAGTAAGAGTCAGGCCGGTGATCGTTTGGTTCGTTATCGATGTTACGCAGTGATGGTCGTAAGATACGGTTTTGGAAAAATACGAGGTGCTGGGGTAGCGGGTAAGTGAATGAAATCCTCGTTTGTTGCATTTGTGTCGATTTGTGTGGGTGAGTCCACAGGTGACGACCAGCAATGGAAACAACGTAGAACCAGATAGGTAATCACAGGAAACAATGGAAAGACTCTTTCTGAAGGATATCTGTTCTTTTGAATGGTCTTTTCACTGATCTTTCATGAAGTCTTACGTAGATCATGCCGCTTCTATACCTCTTTCTTGTATTTACCCCCCTCATTTTTGCAAAGACCACATCAATCCCGGGTATCAAGACCTCTACCTCTTTCCCTTCTCACATTTTCCCTTTCTCAACATCATCTCCTCTTCCTACCCCTCCCTAAACTCAGCATCACCGCTTAGGCAGAGTTATTCTCCTTCCACTGCTTAAACCAAGCCTCAATCCGATCCACGTTCTCATCCATCTGCTCGGCGTTGTTGCTCTGCAGCTCGACGACAATCTCCTCGTCGTACGAGTCGCGGGCCTCCTGCAGGAGAACCTCCATGATCTCCGAGTCGAGGTTTTCCTGGAGCTTGAGCTCGGGGTATTTTCTGTTTTCGCAGGTGTTAGTTTATGCTCGAGTTCACCACATGAACTTTTGTATCAAAAGGTAAAAGAGGCAGATGGGGTGGAGGGAAAAGGAAAATAAAACAGGAAAACATACCTCTCCGTCAACCGATCATACAAAACCGAACTCTCAACTCTCAAAACCACCACCAAATCGATCCAGCTCTTGGGGAACAAGTCGCAAGCGTGCCAGTCTATTATGCAACCGCCCTGCTTGACTTCGTCTTCGATGGCGTCGAGGAGCTACGATCACCTCCCAGTCAGCATCCGTTTCCCCCCATTTTTTTTTTTTGCATACCCTTTGTCCGGGTCATAAGAAGCAGCCCAGAAGTACTCACCTTATCCTCATCAACAATCCAACTCTGATACTCCTCATCGTACCCCTCATGACACTCCTTGGCTTTCACCACGTCGTTGACGGACAGGTGCTTGAGCCCCGTGCGCTCGGCCAGCAGCTCGCAGTGGGAGGTCTTGCCGACGCCGGGGGTGCCGGTGATGATGATGTTGGGGAGGGTGCGAGACATTGTTATTTTGTCTGCTGTTGTTTGTCTGTTGTTTTGTGTCAGTCCTTTCCGTCCTTCTAAGTTCTTAAAGAAGGCACTGCATATACGTACCGATTCCGAGGTGTGAGTTGACTGAGAGCAAGTTTATGTATGTGTATGTAGTGTATGTGGGTGTATGCGAGTTCGAAAACGAGGATTGATGATGGTGAATCTTTTTCAGCACTATCTTTTAGTGTAATAACTTGAAAATATAGTGGGGTTCTCTATTGAGACTTCAGTCCAGTGCCGTTTGCAGTGTTTCGTTTTCTGGAATTGGGGCGAGTGAAGGACAAGTGAAGAGGGGCCAGAATCGCCGGCGGCATGCAACTGCAAGATTTTTTCTCGAAGCTGTTTCGAGCACGTGCGAATTGAGAAGTTGCGGCACTGTTTCCGCTTTATCGGCATTGGACCCGTTTAATTGCATTTCGCTGAACACGCATACCATACTGCACACCACTTTCTGTAACTTCCTGGTGAGGTTCACCGATGGTAAAGATACAACAAACATGAAGAGAAATAAGTGGAGCAGAGAATAGCTAAGTTTGGGAAGTCATCCCTATATCGACTACCTTATACACCTAGTAGGCACTAGCTTGCCTTGCATCAACCTACTTACACGATGCGTACCTGGGTGATCTCAGGTCCAAGCCTCTTTGCTACACTTTCTTTTATACAGGTACTCTCTAGCTCTTTCCCTCCGAGCTTCTTCCCTCGATATTTTCCCCATCGTCCCGCAAGCTTAAATCACATAGAATGTAGCGTGTAAAGCCTGCTGTTCTCCCGGAACTTTGCGTACACAAGTAACATATGACTCGCACATAATGAATTGTAATGATATGATTTCAAAAAGTAAAACATCGGCCGATGATAAAAGCTGAAAAAAAGCTAAGGAAGTGAAAAAACGAAAATGAAGTTAAAAAAAAAAAGAAACCGTGAAATTTGAATGTGAATTCTCCATAATATCTCTCTCCAACAAGAAACCCAAAGCAAATCACCCGAATCTGTCTGATTTGCTGCCGCCGTAAGCCTTCCTTGTTCATCTACTATATCCGGCAAGATGTTGATTCACGGCTCGACCCACCCACCCAACCTTTCCTCATAAACTGTCCTGCCCTGCCTGCCTCCCTCCCTGCCATTCCTCTTCCTCTTCTTCTCTAACCAGGTTCCAAATGCAGAATGCACCCTACTCTTTTTTTTCAACACACAGAAAACACCCTACTACAGCACCAACAACAACAACACAGATGAACAAGAAAATTTGATTTGTTTTTAGTAGACGGATAATACTCAACCAGTCCCACTTCTGACCCTCATCTTCCTTGTACCGGTAGTAGTCCTCGGTGGCAGTACGACAGAATCACTGATGATGGAGTTACTGTTTGTCCTCCAGGGGTTGAGTATGGTAGAAGTCGGGCTCGGAATCAATGATAACGACAGTGACGGACGAGAGCGAGGTGGTGGTAGTGGTAGAGCTGGTGGTGGTCGCGCTGGTGGTGCAACCTAGGCACTCGCTTGCACGATCTCTTGCCCTTCATCCACCTCTGTCAAATCGTTCATGCTTTGTGTGTCATAGTCGCCGTGTTGGTAGTCGCCCACCTGGGAGCCGAACTCCATCTTCTCTTGTTGCGCAATTGCTTGTTGAGATACAATCTCAGCAAGACGCTTCAAGCGCGGGGTTTGCAGCCCTGTGGTTTCTCAGTCAGTTTTGCATTCACGTTATCCAGAAACTCTGATCAAACTCACAAGATGGTGTATAAGTCTCCAGCGCTGTGATCACTCTGGGCTCGGCAATCTCGTACGGGCCACTGTCGTCCATATCGACAGCCTGCAGTAGGAGAACGTCGCTCTTCTCGCTGACGCGAGACGCCACGGCCTTCATGATCTCGCCGTTGATAGGTTGCTCGTAGTCGGCAACCAGGTACTGGTTAAGCAGCTTCTGGATCTGGTTGGGGGATAGCCTACGGATCGAAGTCAGTATAATTGGCACGTTATTTTCTCAAGACAAGGAAGATACTCACATCCAGCAAATGTCTTGGATGATCTCGATATCATTAAGGGTTGCCTTCTTAAGTTGCAAAAGCTTTGTGGCTTGCTGTTGAACGGTTAGCGCCTATTGCATCATAGAACATTCACTTAAAACACTGACCATGAGATGCTCAAGCTGGAGCGTGCCCTCAGGCATGTCGTGGCTCTTGCACCACTCCTCGATACGAGTGATGTTGTAGTTGATCTGCAAGCCACGCTTCCAAGAGAGGAAGTTACGGCGCATGAGCAAATCGTTGAACGCGGTGACACCAACGAGCCGGAGCAGCTCGGTGATGGTCTGCGTAATGATCGAGTCCTCAAGGTAATAAGCCTTCATGGCACGGTAGACATTGTTGAGGAGGGACAACAGGTTGTCCATGCTGTAGGCCGGCGCCGTGTTAGACTGCAGGAGCTTGCCAAGGAACCTGTTGTTTTCGTTCGTGACGAAGCCGGGTAAAGACTGCGACTCGATAATGGCTGGGATGATCATCTTGAAAAGCTTCTTCTTGAGAACCTTCATCCACGTATGGTAGATGTTGAACTCCAAGCTTTCCAAGTCGTGCTTGACAATCTCGAGCAGGCGGTCGTACTCATAATTGTCCGTCTTCTGAGCCTCGTACCAATCCTCCGCGAGGAAGACAAACGAGAGCATTTCATGAACGTTAGAAAGCCAGAAGGCACCGGGGTTGATGGCCTCCTCGCCATCGTGCTGCATCACCTCCTGTTGGATGGACTGCATGACGTTGGCCAGGAAGCGTTCTGACTCCTTGACGAAGCCATTGTTCCACATCTCGGAAGTTACTAGGTTGATGAGGTAAGCAGGGAAGAGTACCTCCTTGTCGGAAGGTGGCGGGTTGGTGGAAGGGGATGGGATCTTAAGGTTACGGATGAGACCCATGGTAACCTCCTCATTAAGGGCATCTTCATCGGCCAGAAGGCCTTCAAGTTCAAGCTCGATGCTATCGACGCCGGGAATGAAGGTCGAGCCAGAGAGTGTTGTTTGGCGGTTCAGGCCAGGGACAGCCATGGAAACGGGTCGTGGGTTGTAAGCCATGCTGTACCGATCCATCTCACGAGGCTCGGCACCCGCACTACGCCGCTTAGGCTTCTTTGACGAGACCAGGTTGATCAACCCGGTAGGGACCTGAGGAGCAATACCATTGCCGTTCAGGATATCACCATTGATCGGTACTTGCCTCCTTGCTTGCTCGAGAGCCTCCTGTAGGTCAGCCAACTGCTGGCGGAGCGAGTTCTTCTCAGCCTCTTGCCGTTGGCTCTCGATGCGAGCAGAGTCGAGCTCTGCGCTGGTAGCGCGCAGGGACTCTCTGAGCTCGCGTTCCTCCTCCTGCATCCTCTTCACATTGGCCGCTGACTCCTCGAAGCTTGCTTGAAGCTTCTTCATCTCGGCCTCCATCTGCTCCAAACGAGCGGCAGCAATACCGGCCTGGTTGGCCTCGGCTTGCAGCTCCTTGGCGCGTGCCTCCAACTGGTTGTGACGATTCCTCCAGGTCGCCACCTGTCCTTCGTAGTTCTCCACCTGAATCTTCAACTCCTTGTTCTGCGTCTTCATGGTACCCAGCGACTGTGTCAGTTCCACCACCTTGTTCTCCAACTTGTATGAAATCTGCTTGAGATCCCGTGCCTCGGCGCGGAGAGCCTTGTAATCCTTACGCGCCGTCTTACCACGCCACAAGCTCTGGACAATGGTAACCTTCCGGCGATAATCCCTCCAGGAGCGGAGCTGCTGCCTCGACCGCCAGTTCCGCTGGATGATGAGCACAGCATTTCCGACCCGCTCCTCCATAATCTGCTTGCGCCGCAAGAAGCCCTTGATGGAGGCTTGGGCACGAATAACGTCGTTTCTGACCTCGAGGAACTGCTTCCTGTCCTTGTAACCGCGCCAGACTCTCTGAATCGTGATTGCAGCCTTGGTGGTGCGGCGTTCCTGTGCTGAATTGCGAGCTTTGTTTGCCCTAACCAAGGCCTGGAAAGAGACAATGGCATTGCGAGCAGCAAGGTACCTCTTACGGTAATACTTGGCCTTGAGGTTCTTCTGGATGAGAATCGCGCAGTCGTTGAGTCTGGTGGTGCGCAGGTTTTCCAGGAAAGCGAGCATACCGGCTCTGAAGAAGATCTTGGTAAGACCGAGCTGGTACTTGTCGAGACCCTTGCCGGTGCTAGCGCCAAAGGCCTTGGTCAAGATGGCATTCGCCATCTCTCTAATCTCCGAGGTCCACTGCGTTGATGGTACCAACATGTAGTACCGCAACGCGAATTCCTCGTACGTCCATCTTGTGGGATAACCCGCACAACTAATGCGGACAGTTTCTAGTACACCGCAGGCGCGGAGCTGACTCAGGACCATGGGTCCTTCAAACTTCCAAGCCTCCTTCGCCTCGTTAGGCTTGATACAACGGATGTAGTGAACATCCGTGCCGTTGATTGTGTTCATTAGTTCGATAAGAGAAGACTTGAAGATACCGCCGAGTGTGGGCTTGCGGTTAACAGCCACACCGATTCTCCTTCCGGCAGCGGGCTTCACAGCGTTTGAGCTGGCAGAGGCCAGATCTTTCTCGCGCACCGCAGAAGCAGCGTCCAAGACCGAAACAAGGAAGTGGTTGGTTGATGAGCGCAGAACCGCCATGTGCTCGTCCGGAACGGTATCACGGTTCTTCTCGATGAAGCCGTCCGACTCGTAGGTGACGTCGATGGCATAATGGCAGACGGTGAAAGAAGACTTGCCGAATCGGGGCTTCTTGTAGAATTTGTGCTTGTCGGCAGCGTAGTTGTGGTGAAGCTTAGTAACGAATTGCTCGTCGGAACCCATGGGCAGTCTCGATTCCTCGTCCAGAAGGGACAGGATACCAAGCTTGCCCTCGATGAGGTCAATGCAGGGCTGGTTGTCAGCAAAGTCAATGAAGGTCCAGTCGATCTGCTCCCTAAGGTATTCCTCCTGCTCCAACTTGAACACATGCTGGTTGAACTCCTGCTGAAGCTTCTCGTTGGCGTAGTTGATACAGAACTGCTCGAAGGAGTTCTTGGCGAAATGCTCGAAACCGTAAATATCCAGAACACCGATGAAGGAAGTGACTCTGGTGAGGACCTCCTCCGAAGCAAGACTGTGGTTGGTAATTTCGACGAGCCAGTCGAACAGACTCGAGTAGATGTACTTGGCGACGGAATCTCGGACAACGATAGCCTGCGCCTGGGTCAAGTTGGATACGATCTTTTCGCCACGAGTGACCAACTGTTTCTTGACGATCCACTTGGCGAATTCCGGAGCGTCGATACCGAGGATCTCGCAGGCCTTGACCAGCGATGGCTCGGAGGGATCGAGGGAGCTGTCGTTTCGCATGGCGCCAATCTTGACATTACCCAAGTGGAGGAGACCAGCCAGAAGCTTGAAGATTTCAGTTTGCTTGCCCTCGTCGACACCGATGGTCTTCAGGGATGCCTTGGTCGCATTGAACTCGGCCTTGTCATCGACGCCATCGATCGTTGGGGTGTTACCCTGGTTGAGGTACTCGAACTGTTCAACGGGAAGCAAGCCCAATTCCTGGCGCTCCTTATCCGACACACCAGCAACCAGCTGGTAGAAAATGTGGTAGTTTCTTTCCTTCAACGGCTGGAAAACCAACCTCGACCGTTCGAGAAGGTAGGTCCTGATCTTGGCACCGATAATGTTGGTTCCCTTATCGAACATGATCTCGATGTATTTACCGAATCGCGAGGAGTTATCGTTTCTTGTCGTCTTTGCGTTACCGAAAGCTTCCATAATCGGGTTCGTAGCCAAGATAGCCTCCTCGGTCTGGCTCATAGACTCGTGGCCACCCTTCTTCACTCGTGATCCGGGGCTATCGGGCGATTCTCTTGTCGCGAAGTATCTCATAATGTACTTGGCACTGACTGTCTTACCGGCACCGGACTCACCAGAAACGACAATGGTCTGGTTCTTGCCATCGCGCAACATGTCCCTGTTGTTATGTTAGCGATTACCAGTCATCAAGATGGCTAGATCGGCAGAGGGACCGTACATGAAAGCTTCCTCGGCAATAGCGAAAAGATGGGGAGCTTGGGTTGCTCTTTGCTTCCCGGCATAGACTTGAACCATGCCTGGGACATAGAGAGAGTCAACCCGCGCGAACGGGTTTGCAGCTATTAGAACAATACCCGAATATGTGTAGATTTCCTTCTGGGCATATCGAAGGCGGATCGCCTGAAGCACTAAGTACAGCATATCCTATCAGCATTATGGTCCCCGAATGCGCCACATGGCGAGGCGGGTCAGCGCAAAGGTGTGTGTATTTACCAGCAGGCTCGTTAAGATGTGATAGGTTCGTCAAGTCATCGCTGGCTTCGAGCATTGTCGGGTTCATCAAGGGCGGTAGCGACTCATGGTCGCCTGACTGGAGGGCCTCGAGGGAGACCTCCACGGTCTTGGTCTGTAGGCAGGGTAACACATGTTAGCATCTTGAAGCACACAAAGCCGCAAAGCACAGAAACCAAACGACAGAAGCCGGAAGATGCGGGAACATGGGGAAGCAATGAGCTACCTACCTCGCCATTCTCGCACTCGAAAATAAGAGTGACCTTGTTGCCGTCTACCGTCTTCTTGACTACTTCAGAGGCAACCCAACCCTCGGTGGGATCGGGCTGCCAGGCTCGAGTGCCAACATCATAGTTCTCCGACATTGGATGCGCTTGTATCGGTGTATCTCGAGGGAGAGAAAGTCGGCGCGAACCTGCGAGTCAGGAGCAAGGGGGGAGAGATGTTGTAGTCGGATTTGGATGGCTTCAAGAAGCCAGTTCTAGCGGCGGAACGGCCAGCACGGCTAGGGGCGACGTAGGTGGATAGGGATAATGGTGGACCGTGTTTGTTATGGCGGACGCAACGACCGGAATGAAGAATGGTCCAGGATGCTAGTTCGGTCGCGGAAGCTTGGAATCAAAGGGCCGGCGGGAGTGTGGTGCTGGCGAAGGCGACATTCACGAAGGGAATGGAAGAGGGGGAAATTAGATACAAAATAGGGATTGGACGTGGAGCAAAAGATTAAAGAAGTATAGAAGATGTCGCTGCCGTGTGTGCTTTGGCAACGGAGCCCAAGCCGACAAACAAGGTCGAAGACGATGTAGGTCTAGAGGAGTTCGAAAGGGGGTTCGACTCGTGTCGTCGGACCGATGGGAGTGTAGCGCGGGCTGTTCTTTGACGAAACAGCTGAAAGATGTTGTTGTTGTTTTTGTTGTTTGCTTTGCTTGCCCAAGGAGCTAGCTAGGTGTTTGGCTGACCGGGAATAGGTCAGGTCCTGTCACTGTGTAGGACAAGAAGGTTGTGGAATCCGGTATAAACGGGGCGGGCAGGACGGGCGGAGCGGGGACCCAACACTGCCTTGCGGTGGGAAAACGGATTCGTCGAGGAGTCGAATCGAGTTCTCTTGACGGTGGCAGCCTCTTCTGTATGGCTGACGGTCAAGATAGCACGTGTGTGGGAGAGAACCTGATGAAGCCTGTCGGGCCGGTGTGGTCAACAAGCCAAAAGTCGGGGTAGGCGAGAAGGCGGGACGACGGGATGTCGTTGAAAGTTTAGGGGTAGACTTCCGCTTGTAGCTGAGGTGCCCGGTGATGGCCCCGTCTGATAGAGCACTGGCGGGCCGTGGTGGTGGCAGGCTAACAGAGGCCGACTTGACAGGGGCGTCGTTGTTGTGGATTTGAGGTGGTATTGGCGGCCACCGCCCAATTGGGTGCGTCGCTGGGCTCGTGCATTAACACAGAAGCACGGACTCTTTCGTCTTGGGGAGCTGGACTCCATGGAGCCCCTCCAATGATCCGTAATTCCAAAATGACGAGCAGGGCTCTCCTTAAAGGGGGCACTAACCAACACTGCGAAGAAGATTATGCTTGGAAATCCCGCGGCTCTATGTGGAAGCTAGTACACGGACAAGGCCGACGAAGAAGAATGATTGACTTCTGAGTAGCGTATAAGAAGAGCTATGCGGTCTTGTCCTGAGAGGTGTCCGGAAGACTACATGTACAAGTAAGGTCATGATGTCTATGCTCTATCTTGAGATGCAGAAAGTCCCTATGAATGTTCATACCTGTCAAGATGTCCTCGGGGGGCTTCCATCTGTCTCGTTTTGTCTTGTCTTCTTCATATGTAACGCTCTTTCATTCTTCTACTCTTTTACTTTTTCGGTAGGTCTCTTGTGTTTCTACCTGACAGCTCACAGCACCCCTCATCAGGGTAGGATTGTGTTTTCACAACTCCCCGAACGAACTTTCGAAACTTCCACCCAGTCTTCCCAGAGCCAATTGTTTGTTTGCACTTTTCCGTTCGTTCGTTCGATCTGCCGTCCGACAGCCCCGTCTGTGACAGTTGAAATGCATTGACATGTCCGCCTGAAAAGGAGAGAGATGGGCAAAAGCAAAATGGGGCATAGTGTACATAGCAATATGGCATTGAATAGGTAGGCATGGCATGGCATGGCGTCTGTCCAGGACAGGTTTTGGACTGGACTGGGCTGACACCGTGACTTTCAGCATTGCATTGGAATTGTTTCCTTTTCTCTTCTTTCTGGATTCTGCAGGGGAAAACAACAGAGAGGGGAACGCCAAGCTCGAATCTAGCGAGTGGTGATTCGTCAACGATTGGCTTCGGAGGGCCAACAACCATGTGGGAACTGTTAGAGAATACGGGCCCTACCAGCCCCCGTGCGGCCGGCAGTCCGAGTGTCGGGGGACAAGAAAAAGGGGGAGGGAGGGGCGGTGCCTCTGCTTTTTGGTGCCATGGTGGATGGTGGTTTGTTGCCGCCGACTCCGCCGTCGCCGTCGCCGTCGCCTTTTGTCTGCTAGTGCTCCGTGGCCGGACTGGACTGGCGACGACTGGTGTGTAACTATTCAGGGCTCGTTAACACCCCACGCTCGGACGTCATCCACCGATGCGTTGGAGTCAGTCCGTTCCAGTGATAATGACACCCGTGACGGTGACTGACATGATGCCGGCCTGATGCTGTTCTGCTTCGTGAGCAAACCGTCCTGTTTGAACGTTTCATCCGTCGGTCAGTAAGGTAATCTAGATCTCTCTTGATCTCAATGATCAATTGTAGCTCTGACAGGTCGAAGCACTATTCATCAACCCGCGACAGAGACGACACTGGATATGATGATGTCTTCCTTCCATCTCCAGGTTGGAAGGCCACTGAGATACCCTCATATCTACACGTGTACAGAACTGGAGAAGTGGGTGCAGCATATTCCACCCTACAACCACAATTGACAAAGCAGTCCGTGCGCATCACCTCATCGTCGACCCTATCCGCGTCCCAAGCCCGGGACATCCTGGCTGAATAGCTGCAATCTTTGGTGGAGTGGGGATGTTATGCGGTAGCCAAGCGACAGATTGCGRAAGACTCGAAATGATGGAAATCGAATGGTGATAACAGCATGTGAAGAAGCCGGCACTTCCGTACGTGATCTCAATACTGCTCCTTCGGCCTCGAGAAATGTTGGAAGAGATGTCTGTATTATCTAGTAGGTATAATCGTTGACTGTTGGTGACAACATGATGGATATCGATGCCAGGTGATGAACCCTTTTTCCCATCCTTTTCCAGAATGCACACCATCGACTTGTCGACGCCTTTGTTGAAAGGCATTTTTCCCCTTTTGTCCTGTTTTTAAGAACCTGCCATGCCGTATTTTGTGCTTGCGCTCCCAATGACCCAAAAACTTGATGAAAAAAGACTTTAGATGTTGAACCAGTGCCAGAAACGTCGTCATGTTCGACCCTTTCTCCCTTTCCTCGGGACGCACACACACCGGATGGACACACCGTAAGAGAAAAAAAATCATGTTGAAATCGTTATTTTTGCATCCACCCGACAGACTCCGCGACTCCAGATATCATGTTGACCCATAACCGCACCCCAAGGCAACTCATAACCCCCTTTTCTTGCCATGTACACTGTTCCGATCCTTCCCGTTTAGTAAAGGATGCGAGTGAGGATGCGCGAGCTGAGGGAGTCCAAGCTGTCGCGAATATTCTTGATATCGTCTTGCTTGACTTCACTAACGTCAGCCATGAGATACGCGATATCGCCCTTGGAATCCGAAATCTGCTTGTCGACGTTGTGTTCGGCGAGAATCTCGTTGACCTTGCGCAGCACACCAGGCACGTTGCGATGGATGTAGATGACGCGAGCGTGGTTGGGCTCATCAAGCGTCAAAGAGCGCATGGTAACCTCGGGCACGTTGACACTGCCAGTGGTGACACCCTGGTTGATGTAGCGCACGAGGGCATCGGCGACCTCGGCACCGATGGCGCGCTGAGCCTCCTCAGTACTGCCACCAATATGGGGGGTGAGGATGATGTTGTTGAGGCCACGAAGGTCCTCGCCCCACTGGTTGAGGTCGTTGATGAAGTAGTCGCCGTTAGCAGCCGGCTCGTTGGGGAAAACGTCCAGAGCGGCACCGGCAACCTTGCCGCTGCGCATGGCCTTGATCAACGCAGGGATATCGACAACGGTACCACGGCTGGCGTTGATGAGGTAGGAGCCGGTCTTCATCTTCTCGAACTGAGCGTTGGAGATCATGTTCTTGGTCTCGGGAGTCTCAGGGACGTGGAGGGTGACAAAGTCAGCCTCCGCCAGAAGAGCCTCGAGAGTAGGCACCTGGCGAGCCGTGCCGATGGCCATCAGGGTAACGACGTCATAGTAGATGACGGTCATACCCATGGCCTCCGCCAGAACGGACAGCTGCGAGCCAATGTGACCGTAACCAACAATACCAAGGGTCTTGCCGCGGATCTCCCAGCACTTGGAGCTCACCTTGTTCCAGGTGCCGCGGTGCATCTCGTTGGAGCGGTCGCCCAGCTGGCGGGCGAGGGTGATGATCTCAGCAATCACCAACTCGGCGACACTGCGCGAGTTGGCAAAAGGCGAGTTGAAAACGGCAATACCATGCTGAGCAGCATAGTCCAAATCAACCTGGTTGGTACCAATGCAGAAGCAGCCGATGACGAGCAAGTTCTTGGCTTCCCGGAGAACATTGGCAGTCAGCTTGGTCTTGGAGCGGATGCCAATGACATGAACATCCCTTTAAAGAGCGCGTTAGTCAGGTGTGCTTCTGTTTATCACGGGTTTGTAAAGATTCTTACTTGATCTTCTCAATGAGCTGGTCCTCGGGCAGGGAGGTCTTGAGGAACTCAACCTGGTAACCCTGGGCCTTGAGGATCTCCTGGCCGGTCTGGTTTACATTTTCGAGGAGCAGAATCTTGATGTCCTCAGTGTTGAAGGGCTTGAGCTGCTTGGGCGCAGAGCGGTGGGCGAGTGCGGACGCCATGAAGCTGGAACTGGAGATGGGGGACTGGAAGGTTGAGGGAGAGACGCTGAACTGGGCGGCGGTCTTGTCACCGGTGGGCAGGGCAATTTCTCTGGGAGTTGTCATGGTGAAAAGGGGAAGAGGAGCAAGGTCGGGGTGGTCTGAGAGGATGAAGCAAAAGAAGAGTGGCCCGTAGTGGCAGAACCGCGGCAACCAGGGACTCTTTATGAGTCGAAGTTAGGTCTTTCCTTGAATCTCGGGCTCCGTCAATCGGCAAGGGCAAAGCGAACAGATGGAATCCCACCGGGCCGTTTCTGTTCGATGGAGAGAAGTGGACAGCCAAGTGGACTCCTGTTACCGGACCATTGTGTACCCCAAGGTGCCTCTAGACACCTTGCGTGCGATCCTTGGTGGGGTTTGCGCGGGTTTGGAAGGGGGCTGTTACAGCGCTGTACATAAAACGCGGGCGGCGGGGGTCGCCTTTGACTCATAACACAGGAACCCAAAAACAACACTCACCTACTGGCTGGATTCCTCGGTGGGTAGCTCGAGGGGACCAAAGGAAAATCCTGACGATGACGCATTGCGCCACTGACATCGTACACTAGAGGTAGAATTAACAAAAGCTCTACTATGAAGGCAAGCACTCAGTAGGTATGTTCGCCGGTTGCGCTTGAACAGCCCTTTAATCACTATAGAATCTGTATTGCTTTTCAATGTCAGCTACGTAGAGGTAAACTTATGAAGACATGAGATGAGGTGTTGTCCCGTGCTTATATGTAGCGTACCACTTTTTGGGCCCTTCTTTTTCCACCTCAAGAGAGGAAGAACTCACAGGAATCGAGCTGACTGCACAATGGATGGGAGGCTGCCATAACGACCTGGCATGGCCTTGCTGTCCTCCTTGACTTTGTCCCGAGTCACTATATTTTCAAGTAAACATCTTTTGCTTGATTCAACTCGGATGGTCTCATTATTTCTCGTCGTGTCCTGAGCACTGAAGTTGGAGCCGCCAAGCTTGCGTGTTAGTAAAGACATCACCTAGGTAATTACCCGGAAGCCCAGCTCCTTCAGGCCTTCCCCTCAGCCCGGCTCTCTTTCGTCCGTTTACACCACGCGAGGCTACAGGGGTCATGACGATTTACATCCATCCGGGAACCCCCTGGTGAGCTGATCTGCCCTCCGGTGTCGTGGTCCACTAAGCTTTACAGTCACAGACAGTCAACGTCAAGTCACGCTGGAGGATGGCTGTTTGTGATGTAGAAACACCTGCAATGCTGTACTATGAAATCAACACCTAAATCCTCGTAGAATCACTACTTTTGTCCCGTATAATATCATCCCTTTACGCACGAATCGACCCTTGTTCCGGCTTAGTTCGCATATCTGCTCCCATCCTTGCCCTCTAACATGCCACTGCTTCAGGAGTCAGGACGAACTATCCTGCTAAGAATTATGAGAGACAACCACAGCGTCAAGGCAGGTGCTAAAGCCAACTCCTCATACGACCAATTCGAATTCCGTAGAATGGTCTATGAATCCACCACAAGCTCCGGCCATCCGCAAACTCCTGTTCTTCCTGAGCCCACGGCCACCCTGGTGCGGTCATACATGACACTGAATATTTTGGAACTCAGATGCCAAAGGTCAATGGGCGTTCTGCCCCTTGCCTGCGTGGTATAGTGGTATCATTTTTGTGTTCGTTCAGCGATCAGCATTTAGCTCTGCTTGCACTCAGCAGCCTCCTGCTTGGGCTTGCTGCCGTCCTCCTGTAAGAATTGTCAGCATACCTGCAAAGCGTAGCATGTGTTAGGGGAAAGTAGGAAGTCTTACATCGTCCTCATCGCTCTCATCCTCGTCATCCTGGTCCTCGCTGGCATCCTCATCATCCTCATCATCCTCATCATCGAACTCGGCGTCCTCGAAGTCCTCCTCATCGAGCTCCTCGAAGGCGAGGGCCTCGCCAGTGAACCAATCGATGGCGCGGGGAATGAGCTTCTCCTTGATATCCTCACCGAGCTGATAGTCGAGCTCAAGACGCTCCTCGATATCGGAGGTGGTGGACTCGTCGTCATCAGTGGGGGCCTTAGGGGGAGAGAAGAAGTTGAAGAAAGACTCGGTAGGAACGGTCTTCTTGACAATGCGGGTCTGCTTGGTGGCTGTGCAATTTGTTAGTCAGCAAGTTTGAAAAATTCGGGTTGAAACTGCAACTCACTCTTGTTGCGTTGCTTCTTCTGCTCAACGCGGACGGTAAGGTCCTTGTCCTCCTTCCAGTTGATCTTGTCACCCTCGGCGTGGTCGTAGATGAAGTCGCCACCATAGCCGCTCTCGTTCTGGTAGTAGTAGGTCTTGGTGATAGTCTTGTTGGTGAAGTACTCGTTCTCGGCGAACTCGAAGATGAGGCGGAAGCCGGGCTTGTCGAGGTACTCCATGCGGATATCGGTGAGGGACTTGAGGGCCTCCTCATCGCGGTCGGTGATCATCTCGGCGAGGGAGATCTGGTTCTTCATGGCAGAGAGCCAGAACTCGGGGATACCAGAGACCTTCTCGGCAGACTCGGTAGCCTTCTCCTCCTTGGGGGCGGCCTCGGTCTCCTCATCATCCTCCTCATCCTCCTCACCGGCCTGGACCTGGTCCTCAGTGGGCTCGGTCTGGCCGTTGACAATGGCGGCACGCTGCTGGTAAAGAGGAGTGAACTTGGCGAAGTACTTCTTCTCGAGCTGGAGGACCTCCTCCTGGAACTCGGCCTCGAGCTTGGAGTGCTCCTTCTGAATGCCCTTCAGGCCAGCGACACGACGCTTGACATCGGTAGGGAGAGACTCGATGTAGCCAGACGAACGACCGACGAGAGAGCCGAGACGGCCCTGGATAAGGGACACAAGTCTGGGGTCCTTGGCGAAGATGGAAGCGGCGGCGGCACGGTCAAGGTCCTCTGTAACGAACAACATATTTAGTAACAAGCCCAGAAGACAACCAAAAGTCTCGGCGGCAGCAGGAATCTTCACTCACCCTCCTTGATGCTGGCAACACCGGGCTGCTGAGCGTGCGAAGAAATGGGGGCAGCGTTAAGAGGAGTGTTCTGGGGGGTGCTGAGGGGAAGGCTGGTCAGTAACGGTACGCGATAGTCGGATGAGCATCCCATCAAATCTTTGGGGATGAAAACTTACGGAGCGATGGGGGGATCGGCCCGCTTGTTTCTGATGGGCTCGGCCATTTTGTCTGGTTCTGGTCAAGAGAAGGGAATGAGTCGGGATACAGAGAAGGAAGCGGTGGTAGAACCCTGTGGCCGACGTACAGTGGATGTCAGAGGGAGAAATGGGAGAAGGAAGGGCAAATTTGGATTTAAGAAGCGGTCGGGTGTTGAGATTGATGAAGGGGCCCGGTGCTGGTGGGAAAGGCAAAAAGTTCTGTGGTTGCCGGTCGGTCCAGGCAGAGAAGGCTTGTGCAGTGGAGGAATGGAAATGTTGAGCGAGGGTCTGAGGGGACCGGGAGGGGAGAAAAGCTGTCAATGGGGTTGCTGAAAATTTGCGGGGCACTGGCCAGTGCGGGCAGGGCAGTCGAGGGCACTGCAGCGGGAGGCGCCCCGTTGGACCACTCCATGATGCCTGCACTGCGCCGGCGACCACCCAGTCCGCTACTTCCATTTGCTGCCCACCGTGTTACTGATTTTTCATGGAAGCAATGCGAGTCTGTTGCCGCTTGCCCTAGGGAAGGAATGAAATGGTATTTGACCTTCTAGCAAAGGCAGGTGCTCTTGTCGAATGTCCGCGTGAGAGAGACGATCATGTCTTTTGGGTCAAGCTCCTGTCACTTGTTTGACTCTAGTGTACACTCGGCCATTGTATGGTCTACCCTACTAAACTGAAAATCTCCTCAGATAGGTAGATAGCCTTTCCGAACCCGAACAAGCCGTTGTTCTTATCGTACAAGCCGTTGTTCTTTATCGTACAAGCCCGTCGATGTGCATGGCATTCACGTAGTGTAGTTCCAGGTTGTCGCGCCTCGCTTCCTGTCACCACATGCTCCAGCATTTGGCTGGCGTGTCTTGCGTGCTAGTGTTCTCTCCAGGGATCCCGGCCAGAGACATGATGTAAATGATATTGGTGGCATGCTGGCTTCATAGGTATATACCATTTACAAGGTACCTTGTTAGTGCAAGATACCGCGGCGTGTGGTTACGGCATACTCCTCACTCTCTACCATGGAAGTTGCTTTTCGCCCGAACTGCGTGCTGTTTATATTGGACGGGTGTTTACATCTCGTCTTCTCACCGGCGTCGGGCTGTGGTGATAAGTCAAGCACGGGATATGTAGATACATACCGCGGGGACCGCCATAGCACGTTACTAACGTGTAAATACTCTCGACTTAATAATAATAGGGCTCTTATGGTCAGGTTTTGGATGGCGAATTTGAAATCTCTGCTGTTCCACTCTGTTCTCAGCGAGTCCATGAAACAAAACCTCCTCAGCAGAGGCAACTTGACGCACACGTTTCTGCTTATGACTTATGAGTCGACGCTGGCACGCTGGGTTCAGCGACTATGGTCGGACCGATCTGAACCATCATGGCCGTGGACCGTCGTGGGTGTCCAAGTCCAGGTGAGATGCTGCAGTGATCCAGTACACCACATACGGGCACGTATGTAGCACGTTCTCTAACGTTGTAGTGAGACCGTTTCGCGGCATCTGCCAAGTGATCATCACGACGCCCACGACGCCCTCCCTCCCTCCTGTTGGTGGTTGTCGACATGATCGGTTGCTCTCCGCGAATCCCCATCGTCAACTGAAGCCGACAAGGTTTTGGCCAGAACGACCCTTGTTACACTGTGCTTATCGTGAAAACCGTGGATAGCGACCCCATCTCCGCCATCGACCTTTCTGGCTAGGCAAGCGGCTAGCGGAGATGCTTGGCAGTCGATTGGCAGTGTTGAAAGAAAAATCCCATGCAAGACCTGTCGCTGCCCCACTTGTTGCCTGCCCGTTGGGACGGTCTGGCCACGATCCTTCTCCGTGACTCCGGCGTCCAGGTCAACAAATCGATGCAATAGACAAGAGCGATGTTGCCGAATTCCATCATTCCCGTCTCCAGTCATCGTCCGGAAAGCCTTATCCACCTCACCTGAAATAGAAGATACATTGAACCCAGAGGTATCCATGGTACTGGTTGTCCTTCGCTTCCACATTGTGAACGGAACCTTGATGTCTTTTATGTAACCATGTGGCCGAGCCAAGATAGATAGAAGAGGAAGAACAAAAGGCCCGCCGCTGTCCCTCAGTATTTAACATATTATTTGGTATTCAGTTGCTTCTTCCCTTGATAGTTCATGGAAAGAGTTTGTCTTCGGCAAGCCAACATTGTTGGTTGACCGTGAGGTGTAAAGAGTGCCGGCTTTGGCGTAAAAAACATCTGAAAGTTTGAAACTGCTAAACGTCCGATCCAGCGACAATGTGGATCAATACGTACTGTATGCAGTTTGCGAGGTTTCGTATCAAGTGAAACAAACCGACGTCATGTTCTTATCGGTATCACCTTCCCAAACAGATCTCTGCGCTTACAAGTTCAGACGACTGACTTGGTCGCGGCAAGAATCTCAAATTCTACTTGGACATTCCCCAATTGCACAACATCAGGACTCTGTGCAATGTCCTGCTGCTGCCATCGCTATATATAAGATGCGTGCCAGTTGCTTATAAATATTATTTTTACACATAGGATTAGCTTCGGAACAACACCGACAGCAGCGCCAACATGAACGGCGGCAATGACGCCCACAACGCTAGCTGGCGGTCATCGCAGTCTTTTGACCGCCGGCGCGCCAGCCATGATCACCGGCCAGGCCTCTACACCTTGGGCTCGAACCAGAGCAATGCGAGCATCTTTGAGGATGTCGAGATGGCACACGACGAGGTACGTATTCTTCCTCCGCTACCGTGGTGCAGTTTGTGTTGTATCTAACATTGGCGGCAACAGCTCTACTCTGGCCCTATGGCAGAGTCGCTCCCAACCAGCGTGTCCGCATTCAACCACCGCCGAGCTCGCGCCGACTCTACCACTAGCTTCTCCTTCTACCAAGAAGACATCGATGAACGTTTCGAAACAGGCGAGGTCGCCTCGGTCGAAGATCTTGACGAATTACCGTTCGAAGATGACTATGAGGACGACGTTGGCGCATCAGAGATGGGTTCATCAGACTTGGAGCGCCAAGCTCCAGACGACGAATATGTACTCAACAGACGGTCCTCAACTCAGTCAAGGAGATCTGGGCATAGTAGGGTTCTGCGCAGAGACAGCGGTGTATCAGCAAGCAGCGGACATGGTGGAAACCGTACCAGCCAAAAAGTATACATGGTAAACGAAGATCTCTATATCGCCATCGCTGGATTCCGCACGAGTACTCTCGGCCTGGCTGTTTACATCCTCATATGCTTATTGACTTTTGGAGTGGGCTGGCTTCTGTTCCGATGGGTACCTAGATGGCACGTCAAGCTGGTTGGACGCCCATCTTCACTACGGGACTGTCAGTGGGTGGTTATTGAAAACTCATGGAACGAGATGGCCATCCTTAACGTTGACTCAAAGCCTTATGGGCGTGTCCTTTCGACTGTCTTCGGAACTCCGGGTAAAATGGCCAACTATTCGTTGGATGAAGACCATGACCCAATCATCCAGGACCTCCGCATGATAAACTACCGCTACGTGCGCTTCTTCTACCACCCGCTCAAGGATAAGTTCATTCTTTCCAGTGGCTGGAAGGATCCGCTCTGGACAGACGTCCAAACAATTCGCTCTGGTATCGACAGCGAGGAGAAGAGCCATCGAGATGCCGTCTTTGGAGGAAATCTTATCGACATCGAGGAAAAGTCTACTTTCCGCCTATTGGCCGACGAGGTAAGGTGTTCATCTTTGTGTTGTTGCGGCGCATACGAGCTAATACGATGGCTTTAAGGTTTTCCACCCCTTCTATGTGTTCCAGATTGCCAGTTTGATCTTGTGGTCAATTGATGAGTACTACTATTATGCCGTCGCTATTTTCGTCATGTCGGTTGGCAGCATTGTAGCTACTCTTATCGAAACCAAATCGACAATGAAGAGGCTACGGGAAATTTCCCGGTTTGTCTGCGACGTTAGGGTGCTCAGGAATGGCTTCTGTAAGTTCAAGACTACCTCTCCGAGTGGTTTTGCAAGTTGCTAACACATACAGGGCGCCACGTCTCTTCCAGTGATCTTGTACCTGGTGACATTTACGAGGTCAGCGATCCGAGCCTCGGCCAGTTTCCTGCGGACAGTCTTCTACTTGGCGGCGACTGCATCGTTAACGAGAGCATGCTCACCGGTGAATCCGTGCCAGTATCCAAGACCCCGGCAACCGATCAGTCGCTCCGGAATCTGGATCTTGGTGCCTCTACCGTGCTTCCAGAAGTAGCGAAACACTTCTTGTTTTGCGGGACAAAGATCATCCGTGCTCGCAGGCCTCAAGATGACCACAATGAGGAGGCTGTTGCCCTCGCTCTTGTTGTCAGAACGGGATTCAACACCACTAAAGGAGCTTTGGTTCGCTCGATGCTTTTCCCCAAGCCGTCGGGCTTCAAGTTTTACCGCGATTCGTTCCGATACATCTCTGTTATGGCATGCGTTGCAATGGTTGGGTTCGCGGCCTCGTTCATCAACTTCATACGGCTCAACCTGTCATGGCATCTCATCATCGTTCGGGCCTTGGATCTGATCACCATCGTGGTCCCTCCTGCGCTGCCAGCAACACTCACCATCGGCACGAATTTTGCACTCGGCCGTCTTAAGGCGAAGAAGATCTTCTGTATCAGCCCGCAACGAGTTAATGTCGGCGGCAAACTAGACATTATGTGTTTCGACAAGACAGGAACTCTCACTGAGGAGGGCCTTGATATTCTTGGGGTTCGGGTGGTTAATCGATCCAACAACCGGTTTAGCGACATCCTTGATAACCCAGACGATCTTGTGCCTCGTCAAGATCATGGCACCGGGATTAAAGACTCGACCGATACACTCAAGGCGGCACTGTACACAATGGCAACGTGTCACTCTCTCCGTTCAGTCGATGATGAGCTTGTTGGTGATCCCCTGGATCTCAAGATGTTCGAGTTCACGAGATGGTCGTTCGAAGAAGGACACGAGGGAGGAGGCGCTACGGACGGGGAAGAGCAAGGAACATTGCAGCCATCCATCGCCAGGCCCCCAACTGTAGACAAGGGCTACACGGATGCCGACCGGCAAGATGCTACACAAAATGGGCGTGCACCATTCGAACTGGGTGTTCTTAAGTCTTTCGAGTTTGTGTCTCAGCTCCGAAGAGCAAGCGTTATAGTTAGGACGTTTGGACAGAAGAGCGGAGACATCTTCGTTAAAGGCGCGCCGGAGTGCATGCGAGACATTTGCAAGCCGGAATCATGTAAGTCAAGTCTCTCAAATAATCGACCTTGGAAGTTACTAACGTGTGTCAAATTATCAGTTCCCGCGGACTACGATGATCAGCTCAACTTCTATACGCACAAGGGATACAGAGTCATCGGCTGCGCCACCAAGCACATTCCTAAACTCAGCTGGGTGAAAGCTCAGAAAATGACACGGCATAACGTGGAGTCGGATCTGGACTTTGTCGGATTCATTGTCTTCGAGAACAAGTTGAAGCCTGCAACGGCCCCGGTTTTGCAAGAGCTCGCCGAGTCTAACATCGGATCGGTCATGGTGACTGGAGATAACATTCTGACTGCGATTAGCGTTGCGCGGGAGTGCAGCCTGATTAACAAGACGGCTCACTGCTTCGTTGGTCGCTTCGTCGCTGGTCATTCGAGAGACCCTAACGCCAAGTTACAATGGGAGAGCATCGACAATCCGATTTACCAGCTGGACGACCGCACCTTGCTCCCCTTACCACCACCGCCAGAGGGAGATGCTTCTCTTCCCTACGACATCTCTAACCTACGGAATTATTCTTTGGCTGTGAGCGGCGATGTTTTCCGATGGGTGATCGACTATGCGCCTCCAGAAGTCATGCGGAGAATGCTCGTCACGGGCAAGGTGTTTGCCCGCATGTCTCCGGACGAGAAGCATGAGCTTGTTGAAAAACTGCAGAGCATAGATTACTGCTGTGGCTTCTGTGGCGACGGCGCCAACGACTGCGGCGCCTTGAAGGCCGCCGATGTCGGTATTTCCCTTTCCGAGGCTGAGGCATCAGTAGCCGCCCCTTTCACATCCAGAGTATTCGACATCCGCTGCGTCCCCGAAGTGATTCGCGAAGGCCGAGCCGCGCTTGTCACCAGCTTCAGTTGCTTCAAGTACATGAGCTTGTACTCGGCCATCCAGTTCACGTCAGTCAGCTTCCTGTACGCCTCAGCATCGAACCTGGGCGACTTTCAGTTCCTGTTCATTGATCTGGCCCTCATCCTACCGATCGCCGTCTTTATGAGCTGGGCCGGCCCATTCCCAGAGCTCTGTCGTAAGAGACCGACGGCCGACCTGGTCTCTCGCAAGGTGTTGGTGCCACTTCTTGGACAAATGTTTATCTGCATCTTCATCCAAACTATGGCGTTCATCGTTGTGCGTGAGCAACCCTGGTTCATCCCACCCAAGGTAGAACACGAGAAGGTCAACATTCGGAATTCTGAAAATACTGCTCTCTTCTTGACGTCCTGTTTTGAGTATATACTCGCAGGTGTGGTTCTGAATGCAGGCAGGCCCTTCAGGCAACCTCCCTGGAACAACTGTACGTTTCCCCATTTAAGTCTTGACTGTTACTTACCCAATCACATATGCTAACTTTTGTTCACAGGGCCCTTCGTTGCTACCATTGCTGCCACTCTTGCGTTCACGGGATACATGATCCTCGGTCCGGCTGCCGGGCTCGTAAGTCTGATGGACCTTACTCCTATCAGCTGGGACTTCAAGATGTTCATCTTCACCCTGGGCATCATGTATCTCGTTCTGGCTTGGGTCGGTGAGCACGTTATCTTTCAACGACTTGCGCGCTTGATCGGAAAGGTCAGCCAGTCTTTGACCAAGGAGCCCAAGAAGAGGAAGGAGTATAAGGTCATCTTGGAGAGGATGATCTGCTAAATGAGGGATGTCATCTCTCTCTCATGTTTAACACATTGTATATATGAACGTAGGCATGGACGGCGGCGAGGCGTTTCAGGCATGGAAATGTCTTCGTACCCCGATAAGTTCTCGGGCTCGGAGCAAGCGTATCTAGTCGAATATTTGACTATTAGCTAAAAGCGATTGTATTCTCAATCCGCGTTCACCTTGCAATCACGGTCCTCATCGTCCTCTATCAGAAGCGTTCCTACCATCAAGTACCTTCTACACACCATAGCGCGCCACCCGGGTTTTAGAAAAGGATCTCCGGGATGGTCCAGTAATTGTAAATTTCTCCAACGAAGTGTATGATTTTGTATTGAAACTGATCCATGGATCAGTTCCTTCCTGAAATATCAACGCCTAGGGACATTCTTCTTTGGTAAAACGACCTTGATGATGGTCCTTTCCTTAAATGAATCCCCTATAGAAATATTTCGTTGAAAGGATTCTTTTTGGGATGATTTTCAAAGAAGTCGATTTTATTCGAGTAAAATATTTTGGTTTGAGAAAGGATAATGAGGATGCTCCTATAAAAGAAAGTGTCCCTTGGCCTTTTTATTTCAACTTGAAACTGATCCATCAGTTCCAGTCTGAAATCATCCCGAAATGTATTTTACAGTTACAAAAACATCCCGAAAATCGTTTTCTCAAACCCCCGTGGCGCGCTATGGGCAGTACCGCGTGCTTATCTTTCTTCATCCCAACTTAGGTATTGTGACCTCGAGAGTCTAGACCCTTCCCATCCCATCTGTTCGTTGAGTTTTGATCAAAGATAACAATTCATTGATCCCTTAATTTAACGACAAGGCACTCACCGCCCAGTGAACATGATGACGAGACACGTCAACTTGCTCAACTTGCTCTTGCCCATCCAAACGATGCTTTCGCAGCCGCGGTTGGGCAGTAGTGCTTTCATCGCACCTTCCTCCTGAAAGAAACTCACTCACAAGGGGTCATCTCCAGAAGGACTGGAAGGCATTACCCACTTGCCCACCCATCTATAAAAGAACCAGTTCTTGAGCAGTTCCTGCCTCGTTCTTTCTCTTCTTCAGCAACACACTCGGGCATCCACGACTTATAGAAATTTCCCACAAAAAGAATCTCACGATCACGTCTTTGCCATAGCAGCAACTTACCACCCACTCGTTCTCCCAGTTCATCACCAACCGACTGCTCCCAGTCGGCCACACCTAGAGGATATCTCCAGTCCCTCTCACACTCCTTCTCCCAGATCCCAACCACAGTCCAGCGACCTCGCGGACTACAGCACTTACTACTTTATCACCAACGTCCAACATCAGACAAGATGTTCCCCTTCATCAGTGAGTACATACTGAGATTCTGTTCACCACTGAGTGATCCATAAGCAGTAAGGAGATCAAGTCTGACGTTGTTTTTTGTAGGCAAGATCCTCGACAACCTGAACGACACTTGGTGCGACAGTGTCCTGGACAGTGGCGTCCTCCCCCATGCTGTTCTCCGCGTGCTTATCCGCCGAGAGCTGCGTCGCCGCCTTGATGAGATCACTCCTCCCTTTCCGGAGAAAGTCCTCGCTACAGTGTCTGCCAAGGGCAATCCCAGCCTGAAAGCCAAACTCGAAGATTTGGCTTCGCCCAGGATTGCCCTTCTCCCGGGCGTCCTCGCCCCTATCTCGAAGTGGTCGGAGACACTGGCTTACAAGATGAACTTTTTCGAGACTGTTCGTCACCAGCCCATCGCCATCGAGACGGACGCTGCAAACAGACAAAACTACGAGATCGCCACCGGAATCATGGCGAACATGCTTGGTCCCAGGATCAAGTACAGCTGCTCGTACTATCCCACCGGCAATGAGACACTGGGAGAGGCCGAGGAGAAGATGCTTGACCTCTACATCGAGAGGCTGGGTTTGAAGGCTGGCATGAGGTTCCTTGATCTTGGGTCAGTTCACTATCACTCCTGCTGATGGGACTGAATATCCCATGCGTGGATTGCACACACTAAGAAGGAAGAGGCTAACCCAGTCATAGATGCGGTTGGGGAGCTGCCGTTCTGTACTTCGCCGAGAAGATCCCCGGCATGGAGGTCGTGGGCTTTTCGAACTCCCGTACCCAGAAGGAGTACATCGATGCCAAGGCAAAGGAGTTGGGCCTGATCAACGTACGGATCATCACTGGAAACTGTACCGACTATGAATTCGAGCCCAACTATTTCGACCGGGCGTTGTCCGTCGAGGTAAGCAATCAATTGGGGTTTCCCCCAAAATACTTTTGAGAAATGGTGAGTGGCTAACATGGAGGCCCTAAAGCTGTTCGAGCACATGAAGAATTACGAAGGTCTGATGGCCAAGATGTCGAGAGCCCTTCGTCCCGGTGGCCAGCTCCTCGTCCACCACTTCTGCCACCGTACGACGCCGTACCATTACGAGGATGGATGGATGGCACGCACCTTCTTCACCGGAGGAACCATGCCTTCCTCAGATCTCCTTCTGTACTTCCAGAAGGACTTGGTCATCAAGAAGCACTGGTGGATCAATGGATACCACTACTCGAGGTCTCTCGAGGTAAGAATACCGACTCAGACCCCTCGATTCTTTCTTTGGAAGAGCGCAGCATGCACATCCGGATCTTAGACAGGGGCTAACACATAGGACTCTCACACAGCATTGGCTCGAAAACACCATGGCCAGAAGGGAGAAGATGATGCCGCACCTGGCGGAGACATACGGCGAGGACAAGGCCTTCGCTTGGCATAACCGTTGGCAGATCTTCCACCTGGCCAGCTCGGAAATGTTCAAGACCGACGGAGGCGACACGTGGGGGGTCACCCACGCGTTGTTCGAGAAGCCAGCTTCGAATGAGATGTTCGGCTTGATAGCCCTTTGAAGCCGGACCTTGAGATAGTGTGAGGGTCAAACATGGTCGAAAGTTCCCATGATGAACTGGTGAAGGTTGGCGTGGCGTACACGGGGATCACTCTTCATATCCTTCTTCCTTATATAGTTATTTCATTGATGATACGCCTGACTGTTGTTCGAACGCAATCCGCGGTCTGATTTCATAACTGATGAGTGATGACTGATGATGGCTCCCTCCTGTTATACGGGCCGATATCTGTTCTGTTGGTCCAGGTCCCATGCCAGTCGATGATGTACTGTTCCAACCACCATCTCGCTTCGTAAAAGTCCAAACGCAGTGCCCATGCCCACTTCACATCGTTGAATATTCGCGTCGATACCGTTCGTTCAGTGATCCCAAGGGTGCTTCAAGCCGAGGAGGACGGCTCCGTCCTTCTTCGCCCGGTACATGATCTGGTAAACGCATAGTGCGAGCACGAGTCAGTCACTTGTCCGGGATATGCAGGGTTCGTAATGACAAGGAACCTTACCCAGAACCACATGGATGCACCAAGGCCAATGCTCAGGAACTGGTAGACGGGCTTGCTATGGTTGGGAGGCACGCGGTACCACCACTTCCCTTGCAACCTCTGGTGCAGCGTGCGCGGCTGGAACTCGGGCCCGTGAGGGTAGTTCTCGGGGCGAGGGACTCGCTCAAATTCTCCGCCGCCTGCCATTGTGAATGTTACCCTTTTCTAAATGGGCGTTTATGTTAGTTGGTTTGTTCAATTGCGCATCAACACAGACATAGCCCAAGTGGGTGGTGGTGGTGGAGCTCTCACCTTTGTGGTTCTGAGGGCGTGGGTTTTGCGACGATGGGGGGAGATGGAGTCGTCCGTCCTTCGGGATCCTGACCACCAAGCTGCTGCGACTGGAGGATGCGTGGTTGTAGCGAGGTACCTTTGAGGTTCTCAATGATTGGCTGCCTGATATATGAGGCTACAGATTTTGTGTCAGAGACTCAGAGTGGAAGGGAGAAAAGGGTACGAAGGTACAAGCGATAAGTTGGAGACGTCATGGTCTGCATTGCCCGCCCATCTTATCGCTTCCCGTCGCTGGAAGGCGCGCTAGCGTTCTGAGGTTGCAGCGCATTCGATCGCTGGAACCGATACGGGGGCCGGGGCCTGCCACCCGACCAGAACGCGCCTCCAGTCTTGTGAAAGGCGACGGGGCATTTTGTTCCCTTCCACCCGACATCAAAAAGTCCAAGAATGAAAAGGTGAACCAAACACCAACCGACGAATGCGCATGTCGCCTCATGTCTTCCTTTAACCTGACAGATCCAACTGCCAGGTAACTCACCAACAGCCGGAAGACACGCGGCAACTGACGCTTGCGCAAAGCGACAGAAGATTCCTTCCGTTCTCCTGTTTCCCCTCTGCTTTTCCAGCTCAACTGGAAAACAAAACGCCGACGATATCCATACACGAAGCCAAACAACATCCCGCAGCTTCCAACACAACATAGCCTTTTGGCCCTTCAACTTTACACGACCGTCGCCAAAAGGTTTTCTACAAATAAGAAGAGGACTGCCACGCGATGAGCATCGACGAGGCGAAGGAGGGCGGCGGAGGCCCTGCCATGTCTCCTCGCGCTTTTGCGATTGCGCACCAGCGGGACAGGGGCAGCTTCGTGGGCTGCTCTAGGATTGCCGACTATGAAGTCCTGGGTAAACTGGGCGAGGGTACTTTTGGGTATGTCCTCATCTTATGCTTCCGGAAGCGATTGTTACCATTACTGACACCCTTCTGCTCAGTGAGGTTCACCGCGCAAGATCGAGGAAAACGGGTGCTCTAGTTGCACTCAAGAAGATCATTATGCACAACGAGAGAGATGGGGTTCGTCACCGCGCTTGCCCTTCGATTCGGTCTTGGATTCGACTGTCTCTAACGTTGATTTGCCCATCAGTTCCCCATCACCGCTCTCCGAGAAATCAAGTTGCTCAAGCTTCTCTCACATAAAAACGTCTTGCGCCTGGAGGAGATGGCGATTGAGCATCCACCCAGAAGTAGGTCAACCCCCCATGAGCTACGGTGAGGACGACCCCTTGCTAAAAAAAAAACCGTCATCAGCCGACAAGCGAACGAGACCTATCGTGTACATGGTCACGCCCTACATGGACCACGATTTATCCGGCTTGCTCGATAACCCTTCAGTCCGCTTCACAGAACCACAAGTCAAATGTTATCTGTTGCAGCTGCTAGAAGGGCTCAAGTATCTGCACGCGAACCACATTCTTCACAGAGATATGAAGGCGGCCAATCTTCTCATCAACAACAAGGGTATACTACAGATTGCCGATTTCGGCTTAGCGAGGCATTACGAGGGCGACATTCCCCAACCTGGAAAGGGAAGTGGCGAGGGAAAGCGTGACTACACTAGCTTGGTGGTGACTAGATGGTATCGCCCTCCTGAGCTTCTGATGCATCTGAAGAGGTATACCACAGCGATAGATATGTGGGGTGTTGGGTAAGACTAGACATGCTCTTTTCATGTGCTTTCTTTCATGCTAACAACCATTCCAGATGCGTGTTCGCGGAGATGCTGGAAGGAAAGCCAGTATTGCAGGGCGACAGCGATCTTCACCAGTTAGAGCTCGTTTGGGACCTTTGCGGAACACCATCCGAGGAGACCATGCCCGGATGGAGGACGTTACCCGGTGGTCAAGCGTTCGCGTCAAAGCCCAGGCCAGGAAACTTGACGCGCAGATTTGAGAAGCACGGACCCGTGGTTATTTCGCTGCTTAAGGAGCTCTTCAAGCTTGACTGGAGGTCACGCATCAACGCGATCGATGCTCTCAACCACCCATATTTCCGGACTGCGCCACTACCAGCTCAACCTGGCGATCTACCAACGTTCGAGGAGAGTCACGAATTTGACAGGCGCAAGTTCCAAGACAGGAAAGCGGCGTTACCGCCTGCGCCCAAGGGAGGCACCGTCGGCCGCGGGGCTGCTGTTAACGGACAGGGTCCAGACACCGGATTCAGCGGTAGGGATGGCTACGGTGGTGGTGGTCGGAATGGCGCAAACGGCGGCAGATACCCGCCATACCACCGCGGCCCTCCACCAGGCGACGAGCGAGTTCCCTCCTGGCATAGTGCACGGGGATTGCCACCACGACCTCCGATGCCCGCAGACTACCATGGCAACGGACCGATGGACCATGCCGATGGGTACCGTGACCGTCCACCACGTAGGGGTCCCGGTGGACCGCCAGGAGGGGGGGGTGGTCCGAGTAATGTAGACACCTACATCCCCAGCTACGACCGCGACGGGCCCGCGCCGCGGCGAGAAGACTGGCGCCGCCGCGATGACTGGGACGACAGGCGAGGAGGAGTGGATCGGGATAGGAGACGGCCAGAATACGACGCTAGGAGCCGTGACAGCAGGACGAGGAGCCGAACACGCAGCAGATCCCCGATTCGCGAGCGCGATCGAGGTCGGGACCGTGATGCCTATGCGCGGAGATAGAGTTCTTCGCCTGGTGTGGGAGGCTCTAGTGCTTCGCCTGGTGTGGAAGGCTCTAATACTCGCAGTCCTGAAAGTCACAGGAATAACTCTGAGGAAGACGAGTGCAGCACACCTAATGGGTATGACAGTTACATGCATAATGGGGGTGAGCGGGACGATACCTCTGGCCCTGAGGAAGGCGAATCGCCTCTCTGGGTGTGATAGTCATAGGCGCAATTGGGTTCCTGGTGACAGTTAAAGGCCTAATGGAGGTGATGGGATGACCCCGAGACGATCATGATAGGTCCTAGAAGAAAGGACGCGCATCTTGTGATGAACGGCGTTTATACCAGAGAAAGAGATGGGAGACGAGTTCCCAAGCGAACAAAGTGCCGGAGGTGGAACTCCAAAAAGCGTCGCTCTCAAGGAGGGAGAAGACAGGTCCCCTTGAGGCTACATAGCACAGTTGCGCGAGTCGGATAGTAGGAGAGCGCATGAGCCGGGCTTCAAGTAAGCCGGCTGGGAAGCCGTGATGGGGATCGGGATCGCGAAAATGAGAGCGATGCGTGCCATAAGTGAAGATGGCGTTAGCTTGGTGAGGGTCTGATAGCGATTCACTGCTGGGGTCGTTTTGGTGAATAAGGTGGCGGATTTGAAGAAGGAGCATCCTCTTTCCGTTTGGCCTTGACACTCTTCCCCGTCTAGCGTGGCTTTCCGGGGTTGATATGCGTTCTGGTCGTTTGGTTGTTGGAAGCGGAGTAACCTAACGTTGCGCAAGATATACCTACCTTACGATACGGAACTGGTCTGAGCGGAAATGGATGAAGCCCAAAATAAATAAACCGCATGATCGTTTCATCAGTGATTTCACCGTTCACTAACACTCGCATGCCTTAAAACATTGATTGACCTTGCTTGGTGCGGTGAAGATGAGATGCATCAACCAGGGGAATGGCATTGCTCTAAATATATTCCAAGAAAAGCTTCAATCATTCTCCTGCGAAACATCGAGTGATGACTCTTAAGTCAACATTCCCGTCCCGTCCCGTTTGGCAGCCGGTCTAGGTTCAACCGCACCCTGTCATCCTTCCTCCCATCCTCCCATCGTTCAACCCAAGTCCCAAACCCAATCTCCTTCCATCCAGCCATCCCCCCTTTCCCATAATCACTCCCATCTTTCTCCCCCAAGGCAGAAAAAGCAAACCCAAAAACGACCTCCCTTCATCTTACGTCGCCCTAGAAATCTAATAAACAGAATCATCACTAAACCCACTATCCTCCTCCTCATGAATCGTCTCCCTCAACAACGTCGACCCCGTTCCTGTTCCTCCTCCACCAACCCCCAACCCCCCCACTCCCCCAATCGCAGATAGTCCCAACCCCCTCTTAACAGAAACAGCCGACCTTGGTCTAGCATGTAACTGCGGAGGACCGGGCGACATCGATTTCGGTGATCGTTGTGCGGCCTGCTGCTGCTGGTCAAAGTAAGACGAGGTTCCGGGAGTGTTGTTGCGCTGTTTAAGGGTAGGGGAATTGGTGTCGCTTAGGTTGGGGTATTCGATGTGGACTAATTCGTTGTCGGCGTCGTAGGGGTTGTACTGGCGGGAGCGAGAAGAGGGAGAGGGGACGGGGTTGAGGGCTAGGGGGTTGAGGAAGCCGGTTCTGGAGGGTCTGTCTCTGTCTCTGGCTTCTCGGGGGTTGTTGTTGTTGTTGTTGTTGTTGTTGTTGATGGCGGGGTTGGTGAGGTTGAGGTTAGTGGGAACGACGGTGGGTGCTTGTTTCCTAGGACGGATGGAGGAAGAGGCAAAGCTGTGAATAAAAGAGCTAGCTATAGCAGAAGTGAGAGAAATGATGAAGCCAGAGCAAAAGCCAATGATGATAGCGATAGTAAAGAAGACTATGACTAGCTGTATTTCAAAAAATAGTTTGTCAGTTGTAAGTTGGTGTTTGTTTATAATTGTAAGTGGGTGAGTGGGTGAGTGGGATGAAAGGGGCCAAAAAACTGACATAAGGATCCCCCAAAAACCTCAAAAACCAATAGAACGGCGCCATGAACGCATGCCATAACCACGCAAGAGGCGACAGGATGACCATCAACAAGTAGTACGGTATCATGAGAATCCAGGTGACGACCCAGTACACCATGTTGAACGGCACCGTCAAGATGGTCTTGATCACTCCCACCACGGTCCATGCCAGACTGGCGGCGTAGATGAAGCCGTGCACTTTTATGTACCAGTATGCCACGGCGAGGACGACGGCCGGTCCGGCTAGGGTTGCGAGGTTGTCCACTGGGATGGCTCCTAGAGAGCCCATGCTCCGTGTGGGATCCATGATGTTAAGGTTGAGATTGAGGCGTGGGAGATGTTATTTGGGACCATTCGAGAATGAGGATAGGTCGTTGGAATGCGGCAATGAGACACGGAGAGGTGAAGGGTCGTCGGTATGGAAAGGTCAGGTGAGGTCGTTTTCAAGGACTTCGTTCGGATTTGAAGATCAAGTAGCAAGGAGCGATCGAGAGAAACTGGGATGTATTGATATTGATGGGGTCATTGCCCGTTCAGTAGAGGTAAGGAATGATGCGCAAAGCTGTTGTACATTCGAGGTGGTGTAGAAAAGGATTTTGAAACTACGTCTCCCGGAGTAATCCCCAGCATCACCTTCTCGGGCCGTGGTATTTCGATGTCTTGGGTATCACGCACCCTGTCAATATCAAAATGCGATCAGGGTCGTGTTGGACGCAAGCGAGTGTCGACGGCGGTTGGTTCAGGCTGGGTGACGTAGGTAGCTGAGACCCGACGATAAGTGGGACATTATGTGTTTATCACCAATATGCGTATATCGGGGTGTATCTCTGATTGGTGCATACTGATTTTCATGTGAAAGCAGACAGAACGCATGCAAACCTTAATCATCGCAACGCACTCTACCTTTGATGCAGCTGGCTGTGGTGTTCCTGACCTTTGAAAAGGAATAATTCGAGATATCCGATGTGGTGATTGAAATTTCAACCTGTAGGTAGAACGAAAGGTAATGACTGGGAAAGCCAGATATCGTAGTTCAGACGAAAGGCAACAAGTTCAAAACTTTGATTTCATATCGCAAACCGCTCGCGACTGAAGATTTTCCACTTACAACTTACAGAAACATTTCATCACAGCTTTGGCCATCCTGCACTTCAAAACAGTCACTTCAACCCAGCAATACCACGACTGAAGAATTCGACATTCCTTTCACTAAGCGGTCCATTTCATCCACCGAAAAATCAAACCGAACCACAAACCACCAAAGGAAACTTCCCTCCCAAATACAACCACCACCACCAAAACAAACAACATGTCAACAAAAATGGACATCGACCCTCCCACCACCACCCCCAACCCCTCCTCCAACAAATCCAAATCCACCAAATCCCAAACCCTCTCCCAAACAACCATCCGCTCCCCGCCCTTCTCCTACGCCCACCTCTCCCTCGTCACCCCCTCCTCTTCGTCCCAACTAGACACCCTAACCGCCCGGCACTACCTCACCACCGCCCTCCGCCAATTCCTCGGCGACACCGGCGCCTCAATGGCCATCGACATCTTGCTCGTCAAGGGTGCCGAGTGCTGGGTTCGCGTGCCACGGGAGGACTTGGCGGCTTTTGCGGCGGCGGTTACTGCTTACCCGGGCCATAGTGTGGGAGGGGAGGAACAGGTGTTGATGAGGGTGGTGGGGTGTGGGGATTGGTTGGGGGCTTTGGTGGGGAGGGAGGGGGAGGGGGAGGTTTGGGGTTGATGGTCAGTTTGGGGTTGGTGATGCTATCGACAAGAAGAGTTGGGATCGTGCCCGACGAGGAGGAGGAGGGCGTCTTGTCGTCGAGAAGGTCGAGAAGAGAGGGGATTGTAGTGGGTGGATGAGGAGCTCTGGGCTGGACGGCATGAAAGTCATGAGGTGGGAGAGGTTGAGGCTGGATAGTTACGGCACGTTCAGGAAAAGAATGGGATGGGGATGGGTAAGGGAAGATGGCTGTACTGGTCCTGATTCAACGGCTATCTCTGCTGAGGAAGAATTGGCTTAGTCGGTACCATCACCGCGGCTAATGCCTTGAATTGGCGACTGTACACAAGTTTCAAGAGTGTCACGGACTGCTTGCTTCCATCCTCAACGAGACGCACAGTTGGGATGATCATCTATGTGGACCAAGACCTTGGTTCTCGAGAAAGATGTTTGGAACTATGGCGACGGAGTTATGAAGCAACCTCGAGATTGATTATTGGCAGACCAGAAATACCACCATTATGGAATCCAAATGACATCAGAAGGAACAAACTATCATCAAGACAATAAGAACCCTAGCACCATGCCCCCGATACTCCTGCGCGCGACGCCTAATCACATGCAATCAAAAGCCAAAACAGAAGCATGCTCCCTGCAAAACATGCCCGATCTACACAGCAACCCAAGGTATTCACGCCGTTTTATTTTCTGTTGTGCTATACAAATACATCCAACTTTTACATCAGCGACGACATGACGGAGCTTTGCGCATATGCCTAGATAAAGGGGTTAGCCTGGGCCAGTGACGATAGTTAGTTAAAGGGGGTCGAGAGGACTCACCATGGGCTTAATGTTGGGATGCGGCACGGCATCGAACTGCGAGAACTTCAACTTGTAATCAGGGCCAATGTTGATGTAAGCACCCTTGTTCTCCGTCATGTCGCAGTACTTGGGCGCCGAGAAGACGGTGATGCACTTTCCGTCGTGCTCCTCCTCGTAGCCGTCCATGCGGACCTCGTGACTGCGGATGATGGCCTCCAAACCGTTCTTGTCGCAGAAACGCTTGGTAACGTCGGGACCGAACTGCATGCCGACACCGCGCTTGCTGGGGCCGCGGCCGGGGAATGGCTGAGGATCTGTCCAGAGCATCTCCATCATGAGACCAGCCTGGCCGGGCTGCTTCTGCTTGTGGCGGTCGAGCTTGCGGATGTCGTCCAGTGTGACGTTGTCGTCCGAGAAGAGGCCGCCGTGGAGGACGAGGAACTTCTTGCCGATCAAGGTGGCAAGCGGGAGGGCCGAGAAACTTTCAGAGAAGAGCTTGTAGGTTCTGGAAAGAAAATGTCAGCTGTTTGCTCCCTAGATGTCGCATGATGGGCGCAAAGAATTCGGCTCGCCTACCTCTCGTTGTACTTGTGCTTGCACTCGCCCTCGAAGCCATACACCCTGTTCATGTCGTCTGTCTCGTGGTTTCCGCGGTTGATGAAGAAACCGTTTGGCCTCAACCACTTGTAAGCATAGAGGAGGAGGGCAATCTCAGTCGACCAGGAGCCTCTGTCGACGAAGTCGCCGTTAAACAGGTAGTAGTGCTTATCGGTAGGGAAGCCGTTCAACCTGAAGAGCTCCATCAGATCGAAGTATTGACCTATTCACAATTTGTCAATAACCATCAGCTCGGAGGGGGTCATGCAAGGGCAAACCAACCGTGGGTATCACCGCAGACTGTCAACTGCACGTCCTCGGGGATGTCCACCTCAACCATGGTGGGCTCGTTGTACACAATGTTCCTGACGGCGATAATGATCTGGTAAACGTATTTTTTGTGGATCAGTTTGCCGTGCTTGAAGCGCTCGATCATGTCGTCGATAAACTCCTGTGTCATCTCATTCTTTTCCAGGCGCACGCCGTCGTAGGAAGCATCCACGGCCATGGAATCGACATCGAGACCCTCGGCGGCGGACAGCTCATCGCCGACTTCGATAGCGGCGAAGAAGGCGAGCTGGCGCACAATCTTCTCGCACTCAACAAGCTTGAGCTTGGCATCCTTGTTATCGGGGGCGATCTTGACGCAGGTCTTGAAATCCTTGACGGCTTCCTTGGGGTTCAGGATGGCGGCGTATGCGGTAGCGCGACGGTAGTAGGCCTAGATATGATAGAGGGACTCAGATCAGCTTCTGCTCCGGTTTGCGACTCCTCTCGAGAGAGGGTGATAAGGCTGGACATACCTTGACGAAGCCCGGGTTGAGCTCAATGGCTTTTGTGGCATCGCGAATAGCATATCCGTATGCTTCTGTCTTGAGATGGGCCTATGCGATGGGGCAAGAAATCGCGGTTAGCTGTTGTCACGCGACCACTCAAGGCGCGATTGTCGGGGAGGCGACGTTGACGATGTAGGCGATGCGGGCAGCGGCACGAACCTGGGCTCTGTTGGACCAGAAAGTAGGCTCCTTATCGTTGAGCTCGATGGCCTTGTCGTAAAACTCGATGGCCTTGGGCCAGTCGTGGGCGGCGAAGGCCTTGTTGCCCTCGTTCTTGAAGGCGATGGCCTGTTCTTGAGGTGTCGTCATTGTCTCTGGTTTGTGTGGGCGATGTGTGGGTGTCCTGGGTGTGTATCCGGGTGATACTGTGGGTGCTACCTTGGACTCGGGCGCGCCAACATGCGGAAAAAGAATTTGGATTTCCCAAAAAAAAGAAAGAGGCCAAAGGAAACGACTGGAGCCGGACAAGGATGGCCCGTTCTTCGCTTTTTATAAGTCAGGTACACGGGGCCAGTGAAGGCGAAAAAGGTACGTAGGTATCAGAAACGGGTTTAGATAAGAAGATATGTTACAGTGTAAACAAAAGTATCAAGCTTGAAAGAAAGAGATAGTCTGATATGCCACAATTGTTACAGGCAGAGAAGTTGGGAGAATAAGAAATTGTCGAGTCCAGTTTGAGACGGAAAGTGTCTTGTCAATCTTGCGCAGATCGGAGATCGGAGACTGACTGACTGACAGGCTGCATTCAGTGCGGATTGCGGGCTACAGAAATAATATTGCCCCGCATGCGACTAAGGGCGTGTCCGACGCACCAGTAAATGCTCCCAGTAAATATTACTAGTCGTTTTTTCCAAATCGTATACGAAACGACCAATAACCGATTTACTAGTAAATTATTACAAAATCTATTCCAGTAAATTATTTGACCTACATTACCCCAATAGCTAATAAAATTTATATAATCGGCTATAAATACCCTAATCTATTTTCTATTATTAAAAAGTCCAGAAATAAATTAGAAACCCCTAGAAATCTATCTTTTTCTATTATATAATAACCTTCAACGTTAACTTCTATCTACTACTATACCCTCTACCGCTCTCTAAATTCATTACCATCAATTGCAACTTCGTAAGAAGGTTCTAATTATACTTCTCGTTAATCTCTTAAGCGCCCTCGTACTATAGCAACCCCCTAGACCAGTTAATTTATATGGCTAGCGAAGTCTCTATACTACGAAGGAGCTATTCGATAGTTATATTGGGCGTTTCAAGCACCTAATCCGTATAGGTCCCCGGACGTTCTATATATTGGTCGAATAGTTGCGCTATTACGCTAGACTATCATCGGTTAGATATTTATTTGCCTATAAGAAAGTATTAATCTTCCTTTTCGTGATTGGTTAAGGCCTTACTTTCTAGATGGCGGGCTACCTACTTAGCTATAGTCTTAATTCTATTAAAAAGTTAATTAATAAAGGTATTAAATAATAATAAATATATATATTTATTATAAGATAGAGCCTTTTACAAAGTATTCGATACTTATATTATATTCGGGAATTAGAAGATTAGATTACCCCCTCCCTAGATTTCTAACGTTATAGAGGGTAACCCGAAGACTTTTCTTTACTTTCGTAAGGTATTAGGAGCATTCGATAAATCATATTTCGAAATACGATTAACTATTAATATAGCGAAGCTATAGCGCAACTATAAGGGGGGTTACTCGACTAACGTACTAATTATATATAATTTCAACAATCGTATTTTATATTATTTACCGGGCTAGGAAGGGTCGGCCAACGACTAGAAGGTATTAAATAATACCTTTATATAGTAAGGTACCTATAAATTTACTATCCTTTAAAGGTAGTATTACTTCGCCGACGCCGGGTATAATTATAGCTATCGATTATTCGTACCCTATCGTAGTATTCAATATTACTTCTAGGAGACGGCGAAAGCAAGGCTTAGATTAATTAATAAAGAAGAGTTCTTTAACCTTCATTATAATTAAACCCGTATTATTATCGAGAAGGTAATTAATAAATTAAAGGGGACGTTCCAAATTTATTACTACTCGCCTAATTTTAATATCGACGTCTAAGTAAAGGTAATCTTTATTACGGCGGCGTTATTGAATTAGTTTTTCGAATATAATAATGTCTTTAACTAGTATAATAATTTATCGACGCGGGGTATAGTAATTCTCAATAAGGTGATAAGAAACGAGGCGGCGCGTTTCTAACCGATTGTACGTAGGGAGGGTAATAGGGCGCAAACTGATTTTTCTAACTTCGAAATAAATAGGGGTGTAAAGGAATATATAATTCAATATTGTAACTGTATTACTAGAAGGATATAGATCGAGTATTGCAATAAGTTTAAGAGAAGGGGAGAAATCTAAATTAGAGTATGTATAAGAGAGGGGGTTAAATTTAGTAATAGAGGGAGGAGGAGGGAGAGGAGGGGAATTAATTTACGAATTTGAAATTATTAAATAAATAATTTAATTTAGTACTTAAACTACCCTTAAACCGTTCAAATCGAATAAAATTATATTTATCGAACTATAAATTTAAATCGCTAGATTACCCCCTAAAGTATAGCCTTTTTAAATCGAGTACAAATATAAGAAGTTTAGTGCCTTCGATGTTAAAATATTTTGGATTTCAAATGAACATATTTAATATATTAAGTAATACTAGCGCCGTCTTAGCTTCCCACTATTCCTACTAATTAGAATTATAATATTATTTGTAATATTTATATCTCCTACAAATTTGCCTCAAAATTAATACAAAGTAAATACATCGACTCGGTTTAATTTAGCGATTAAAACGGTATATTTTTTATATATATGCGATTTTTTCTAATAGTTTTATTTCGGTATAGAAAAAGTATATTAAAAAAATAAAATATAAAAATTTGGAATTGACTTACTTCCCGCTCCCGTCCCGCCTATACCCTATAAATTACACTACTAATAGCGCTATTAAGGCATTATAATTTACTATAATTTAAAGTTAATAAGATTTAAATAATTTAAATAAAAACTTCCCCCTCTAATTATTATATTACTTCTAATACCCCTATTAATCCTCCTCTTTAATTTATAAAAATATACTTCTTTCTTCCTATTAAATATTTTAACGAAATAGCGCGCCTTTTTATTAAATTCCTCCTACTCTCGAAACGCAATTTTAATAATAATATTATTAACTTTATCCTCTTACTTATCGTAAAAGAAATTAAGCGCCTAATCGAACTATACTTTAAACGCAAAACCCGCGGCTACGATAAGGTTAGTAATAGTAACGGTAGAGATAAGGAGAAGCAGAGTCTCTTTTATTACTTCAATTAACGCTTTAATACTCTCGATAACAATTTCGGTCGCGTTGCTCCTCCTCTTTTTTTTCTTAGGGTCTACATTAGAAACTACAACCTTCCTTTTACTATTATAAATATAGGTAGGGATGGGAAAGGGGGTATCGTTGTTACCTTCGTTATTATTGAAAATATTTTCAATAGGAAGGAAGGGAGTAAGGGTCTCCTTCGAAATAAATAACGCCCCTAATATTTTTGCGTACTATTTAGTAGTACCCTAGTTGTTTATAAACGCTTATTCTATAAATTTAAAGTAGGGGAAAAGTTTATTCTTGAATTGGCCGACTTTTTTATTCTTCTATTAGCTATAGTTAATATATAAAATTCGAATCCCTACCCGGTATATATTAACTAATATAATATATTAACTTCGATTAATAGATCCTATATTTCGTTAAATATAATCGCCGCGCCGGTATTAAAATTAAACCTAAACCCTAATTAGGAAACGTTTTTTAAAATTATCTACGTACGCTATTTATAACAAAACGAATTAATTTTATTACATATTTAGTCGTTATTTAGCTTAAGATTAAAACGTTTAACTATTTTATTAATAAGAAAATTATATACTTAATCTTTATAACCATTCTAATTGGTCATACTATCGCTAACGACGTTTTTTAAAAGGGTAAGTAAATAAACTTCTTATTCGCCGTCCTATATTTAATTCTTAGTAGCGGTATAGTTCCTCTTCTTCTTCTAGGTCTAGCCAGAAGGAGGGAATTAACTAAAAGGTAGCTAATTAAGGGGGAATTAGCTAGCTTATAATAATAATTAAGACCCTATAATCTAGGATTCTCCTTCTATTAAAGACTAAACTTGGCTATCACTCATTTGGGTGTAAAAACGGGCGGTTATAGTTCTTCAAAAGATAATAGGGGAAGGGGGTAATAAAAGTAAATAACGAAGGCGTTACGGCGGTTAATAATACCGGATTTTATATACCTACTCAAATACGACGATTTCTTAATTTCTAACATTTCGATCACGTTCTGGAAATGCCCTCTAGTAAACAACAAAAGTAGGCCATAGCCAAGACGACCGCATTTACTAGGGTAATTACGAGTTGGCCTGTGCGTACCCCGTAAAAGGGATTTACTAGTACCCTTTATTGAGCCACTTATTGGTGCGTCGGACACGCCCTAACGGTGGGACATTAGGGTGCCTCGGCGCGGCATCCATTGGCTTTTGCTTGTTATCTAGCCGCAGATTCAATCTTTCGTTCTGTATAGAAGAATTATCGTATTTGATGCCCAATACGGTCACAAACTGCCACCGTCATAAAAGCAAAAAGTTCATCGTGCCGGTGGGTTCGCAGGCCCCGTCTGGTTCCCGGTCCGTGTTGATCTTCGGAAGCCCGCGAATCTTGGTCGTTATCATTGATAACGGCAGTCGCGAACGGTTCACACCGGGCGGTAACTTTAGTACGGACGGGGTACATCGTAGCACTTTAGTGGAGCCTCCGGGACCGTGTGGGGAACAGACCCCACGATGCCGGACCCGCTGTTCCGGGGCACCACGTGGATAAACAAGGCGGGATCGTCATCACGGAGCTGATATCGGAATTCGGGATGTGATTGAAGGTCGGAATTCGATATAGGCCACTCGTTGGAATGGCTGAGAGAATATCTGCGTGTTCGTGAAGTTCTAATGTTGCGGAGAGAAGCCAGCTTTTGGTCAATAACCATGAGCTGTTTGAGGGAGTCAAAAGACAGGAGAAAGTCCAAGTATGGCAACAAAGATTGTATTCACCGGTCGCCAACAGAAGCCCGATATCTTGAAGCTCACAGTAGCATTTCATGGCATAATGTCAGCCTTTGTCCTGGTCGTGCCCAAGAAAGTGTTCCCATCACCAAGTACTCTGCCTTGCTTCCCCTAACATAGCATGTCCAAGAAACCCCAGTCAAATCCCGTAACTCCAATGTTTTGGTATGCCATAACTCCAATATAATGTTGGGCGTATTTCCTTTGCCGTTTGCTCATGAACTCGAAATTGTTCCCACTGCCCTTAACACCATCTACCAAGCTAGGAATGTCACCTCCCCGTGCGATCATCTGTCTCCTCGTCGCTATCGTCTCGAAAGCCCTGTTCCAGACTGTCCATTATGTTAGCCTCAGTCAGCTGATGGAGATAAAGATGAGGCCACTGACTCTCTGCTTAGCCTCCTATTGCTATCATCAATCGAAGGTTGTTCTCGGCGCTCCAGAGCCCTCCTGAGAGCTTCGTCCACTTCATTCAATTCCTCCCCATCATCGGAATCGAAATCAGTACTCGGGCGGTTATCGGCCACGTCGATGCGATCTTGCAATCTGGCCCTCCATGCCGAAGTTATGAACCAGGTAGTGATGCGATCGGTGATGCGTGCACGTAGGGATGAAGCTCCATCGGTTATCGTCTCAAGCGGAAGGTACTGGCTGTAGCGGTTGCGGTATCGTTGCCAGATGGGAATGACGGCGAAGGTTAATACGAGGTAGAGAATCAGGGCTATGATCGCGGGGACAATTAATGTCTACAGGTATTCGAAGTGGTTAGCAACGAGTAGAATACGGTCTTGACTGAAGGTCCGTGTTTTCCGTTAGTTTTTGCTCACCTTGATAGCGGAAAAGTTCGCGCCCATGATGCCGACAACCTGGTGCGCTGCCGACTGAGGACCTCAAGCTTTCAAAATTCGAGCCCAGATACTGAATGCGATGGTCTCGGCTGCGGGAGCCTCGAGGTCGCGATGGTAGGTAGTCTATGAGGCTGAACAGGCCAGATGTGGTGGCCGCGCCGTGAAGTGTTACGGAGGTTACGACAAGCCGGTACGTACCTAATCAAGTGCGGAAGAGTGCCTGTACCGGCCACTGCGCACGCAATGGCCACCTTGATGGCCCAGGCGTTGTGGAACAGTGCACTGTAGCGTGCCTGGACTGGGCCTGTTGGAAAGCGGGCCTGGTAAGCTAAACCCGGCCCTTGTGTTTCTGTGGCAGGCCCGACTCCCGAGCGAGGGCCCCGAAATACCTCTAGCAACGACCTGGGACATCCTCGAGGTTGATGAGATATAGAAAACGAACTGCCCTGATGATCCAGGGGCAACAACGGCCTCGCGTAAGAACACCCGATTGTAATCGCTAGAGGAGTCAGAGCAGTCTTTGAACTAGTATATACTTGACGTCCACATGTCTGTTTCTGGTTCACAGCTTGAAGACTTTTTTCCCCCCTTCAGAACAGCTTGACTTCTTTTGGTGTGGATGGTGAGACGCAGGGACAATGATACTCGGACAGGACGGTGATGATTGGGCAAGGGATCATCAGCCAATTTTAATATCAGTTCGATGTGATTCCATCATATCAATCCCCCCCCACCAGGGCACTTTGGGAAGGTAGAGGATTAGCCAAGTCACCTCATAGTCCCAACCACTATGTCACATAGTAATATGGACATATATGGCGCCGCTGAATGTGTCACAGAATGGGAAGCCTACCTATGAAGATGGTGTCTTATAGTACCACTGTTACTATTCTTCAACGTTATGCGTATAGTTTCAGGTTGACAGACATCCTTTTAGCACTTGGTTAATATGTTTCTTGCTCTGTGTTTCTTTTGAGTTCCATGCTACTCTGGGCCGATGCGTGGTCCCATCAACTACATGAACCACCGGTTCTGATGAGATTTGTTTCGGATGGTGGAGAGGAAGGAAGATGGCAGCTGTCCACTGCTCATGAAGAACAAGAGGAAAAGTCCCTGCGTCTTGAACACTAACAAATTCCCCGCCTGTAATTCGAGACACCAGGGTGATGATGTGCCCAGCTAAACCGCTTTCAGCGCATCGAAACCCCCTTTGTTGACTTTCGAGGTCTCCCATCACAGAAGGTGCAGCTGTTAAGAGTGCACGGTGCACCCTCCCGCGCCATGGATGACTGCCCACTGCAATTGCCGACGGGAGCATTGTTCACGTTCATACGGCAACCCCAACCTCACTCAAGTGATCTGGCTCTTTCATTCAACTCATTCAACCACTCACCTCAGTCTCACTGCAACTTGAATGGTCATCTGCCTCTGCCTCTCCTTTTCCCGAGGCTGTCTCTATAGCTGATAATTCGCGGGTGAGCCAGCCACTACAAGGACGACGCTCCACTCGTCGTCGTCGCCATCGCTCCTTTTTTTCCCAATCATCGCTCAAAGACGACGCCCATTCATTTGCCGCCCGATCTTAAATCGACCTTCAATTTCGT
Organism: Neurospora sp. CHS-2018a; assembly: GCA_009802275.1. Classification (NCBI taxonomy): domain Eukaryota; kingdom Fungi; phylum Ascomycota; class Sordariomycetes; order Sordariales; family Sordariaceae; genus Neurospora; species Neurospora sp. CHS-2018a. Next base: position 341,226 of record RAKG01000029.1, read on the forward strand.
CCGAGTGGGTAACTAAGCTAAGCCCGTCCAAGAGAGGCCCTCCAGCGCCCCACGCGCGCGCGCGCTTCCACCCAAAAGTTCCCGCCAACAACCTGGTAGAACTGGAAGAAATCCACCAGACCCCTCGAACGGAAGAGTCCGTCCCTGACGAGCCCTGACGATTTGACGAACGAACGGGACTTTGTTGTTCTCCTAGTTCAGCCTCGGCGTATCTACTCTAGCAGCACTTCTGTAGCGAGCGAGCTGTGGTGTGGCATCTTCATCACCCCTCCTTGCCGTCAGCCCGGTCGCCCAGTACAGTACACTACTAGGTAACTACTCTATCTATACTTCTAACACTAGACCCAGAAGTCGAAGTCGACGACATCCTACACTACTATCTCCAGGTATCGCCGGCTACGCTACACGGGCACACACGGGTACGGAAATTTGCTGCCCGCTCATACGTTTGCGACTTGACCCCTTTGACTTTCACTTCAGTTTCGTTCCCTTGGAAGATCTATTTCCCATCTGGACTGTATTGGCAACACAGTCTAGTTTGGTCAGCTAGTCACGCACACATACACATCTCGTCCTAGTGCCACCCTACCAGCTAGCAGTGCTAGCCTACCTCAAGGCCCTTCGCTCCCGGCCGCCGCCTCTGCGCAAAAGCTTGCCCAGGCACGGCTACCCTCCGAACGCTTCGACTTGACCTCATGCTAAACACCACCGGTTCATGCAGCAGGAAGGCCATGCTCACCAACCGTTATTGCCCGCAAAGAACATGATGCGATCCACCCAGGGCCTCAGACACCGAGTCCATTGATGGCATTTGCTCCGTATCCATTCCAACGCACTCATTTACCGATTGACCCACCCGCGCATTGATTGCATATACAACAACCCACCCCGAGCCTCGAGACGAGACCCGAACCCGGCCCCTCGACACCCCTCGACGCCCCTCTACGGAGATCCAGATACCCACGATACCCGCTCGCCTATTGCTGAGGAACCACCCCCGAACGACACGTCGGCAGCTTGCGCTGCTGGGACTGTACTCTAGTGTACTGCCCTGCCGGTAGCGAAGCGGCTGTTTCACACGTCCCGCCCGCATCATGTCTTCCCACGACAAGAATGGGAGGGCTACCTCGTCGAGCGGCAAGGCCTCCTCCTTCTTCTCGAGAGCCACTGGCAAGAACAAGGCCGACAAACGGAACACGAGCGATGAGGGTGGCCGATACCTTGCCGCCGACAACGACGCCGCCAGCACCCATACCGCACGCAGTTCGCGCCATTACCGGGACTCGTCTGTAATATCGCTGGACCGTCCCGACACGCCCGAATCTGGCCTTAACATGACGGCAGGGGTTGTCACGACGATCCCCTATGACCCTGTCCCCCCCGACCGTCGCTCCCCCGTCGCCCTCGACCACCTTCCCAGGCCCGACCAAATGCCCGTAAGGCGAGACCTAGTCCCACACCACCTAAACAAAGGCACCGGTGACTTTCACCAGTATCCCACCCTCGACCAAAGCCCAAACTCCCCCTATAATGGGCAGTCACCCAGCGCATCAAGTTCGCGCTCAACTCTCGCTTCCGCTAATATCACCATGGCTTCCACGGGCCGCCAGGCCCAGTACCAGCAATGGGGGCAACCAAGAGAGAGCAGTTTGCCCGGGTACAATTCCAGAGGCAATTCCTACATGACGACCCGCAGTTCGGGCGACAATACCAGCATCTACTCAGGTAGGGACGGACCCTATCAAGAAGCCCCGGGAACCAGCCATCGCTCATCCAGGATAGGACTCCCTAGTACTTCGTCTCAGTCATCCTACCTTTCTCACCATTCCCACAAGGACAGAGATACCCAGCGGTTAACCAAGGTCGCTGCCGGCCACCAGGGTTCCGAAGGATTCAACTTCCCCAAGCCGGACGATGACAATGTGATCGAACAGATGTTCATAAACCTGATGCAAAAGCGAGGATGGCACAACCTTCCGGACCAGGCCAAGCGCCAGATGATCGCATACCCCGCCGCAAAGAAATGGACCTTGATTTACCAGGACCGACTCACCGAGTGGCAGGGCGAACAGAAGCGCAGACAGACGGCCAAGATTGGCCAATACAGCAATGTCGATATCACCCAATCCTCCGATGACGAAGGCAGCCCCGAGTGGTATGTGCGCAAGGTCATGGAAAACGCTCTGGACAGCAAAGGGCTCGGAGGACTGGAAGTCAACCTTCGAACACAGCAGATCGGCTGGGTCAAGCGCTTCATCGACTGTCAGGGACAGATAGCTTTGACCAATGTCCTGCTAAAGATGAACCGAAGGACTGCCCTCGGACCTGCTCAGCCGGATAATGGGAGGCTGGATAAGAACTTGGACCGAGAATATGACATTGTCAAGTGTCTGAAGGCTCTCATGAACAACAAGTTCGGCGCAGACGATGCGCTAGCTCACCAACAGGTTATTGCGGCTCTGGCCACCTCCCTGATATCACCTCGACTCACCACCAGGAAGCTCGTCAGCGAAGTCTTGACATTCCTCTGCCATTGGGGCGAAGGCAAGGGTCATGTCAAGGTTATCGAGGCCATGGACGTCGTCAAAGCCCAGCAAGGCGAGAACGGGCGCTTCGATGCTTGGATGCGTCTTGTTGAGGTCACCGTCGACGGCCGTGGAAAGATGGGCAGTTTGGTCGGCGCTAGCGAGGAGGTACGAAGTGGTGGCATTGGCATGGAGAATCTGCTCATGGAATACGCCGTTGCTACCCTCATCTTGGTCAACATGTTGGTCGATGCCCCTGAGAAGGACCTGCAGCTGCGCATCCATATTCGGGCGCAGTTCACGGCCTGTGGCATCAGGCGCATCTTGAACAAGATGGAGGCCTTTCAGTATGAGCTGATCGACAAGCAAATCGAGCGGTTCCGCTCCAACGAAGCTATCGACTATGAGGATATGCTCGAGCGTGAGAACAGCAGCATCAAAGATAGTATCGAAGGTGAGGTTAAGGATCTCAACGACCCGGTACAAATCGTAGATGCTATCCAGCAGCGGTTACATGGAACCAAGACGCAGGACTACTTTGTATCTGCTCTCCAGCATTTGCTGTTGATCAGGGACAATGATGGCGAGGAGAGACTGCGCATGTTCCAGCTGGTGGACTCTATGCTCAGCTACGTAGCTATGGACCGCCGGTTGCCGGACATGGACCTCAAGCAGAGTCTCAACTTCACCGTTCAAAGTCTGTTAGATAAGCTCCATACCGACTCGGAAGCTCGTCAAGCTCTAGATGAGGCCCTCGAAGCCCGGCAGATAGCGGATGCCGCTATGGCGGAGAGGGATGAGATGAAGGAGAGACTGGCCTTGGGAGCGGACGGTCTTGTGGCTAAGCTACAAAAGCAAATCGATGAGCAAGCCATGTTCATTGAGGCCCAGAAAAGGCGTGCTGAGGGCCTCAAGTCGGAGCTTGCCAGCTTGCAGACCCTGCGAGCAAAGGAGGCGCAACGCTACGAGCTAGAGACCCGCGAACTATACCTCATGCTTCGCGACGCTCAAGATGTAGCTGCCTCCAACGCCACCAAGGGCAATGCTAAGCTTGGTGAGGAAGACGTGGCCCGCATGCAAGGCATCCTCGATCGCGAGAGGCTTCTTGAGCGCCTGCAAATGCAGATTGAGCGCCAAAAGACGCAGTTCAAGCTTGAAGGAAGAGTATGGGGTGAAATGATTGGCCCTTCGGATAGGCTCCGAGCTCTTCGGGAGGAAATGGATGGCTTTGGGGACGACACACCGGAGGGTGCGCCACCTAAGGACTTCACCAACAGCATGCTTGGCAGCGTCAAGAGGTCGACAAAGATACCCAGAAAGCCTGTTGGTTCCCGGTCAGAGCATGTCGAGAACGTTCTCGAGGAGAGCGATGTCGAGGTTGGGGACGACGGCGAGATTGTGTACGAGAAGCCTCGCGTGGTCAAGATCAGGAGGCCCGTCGTGGACCCCAAGCAGGCCAATGGTATGTTCAACGAACTCACTGGGAAGGTCAAGAGGTACGATGCCAGCGACTCCGAGGAAGGAGATGGTATCACGACCGGTCCCTCGCATCCCAGCATGGAGTCCCAGACACCTATCACGCCCAGCGATACCGAGACTCCGAAGATCCAAGTCACCGATGCTACCGGACCGTCTGCGCCAGCGGCGGCACCGGGCCCTCCACCTCCACCACCCCCGCCGCCTCCCCCTGGCCACCTTCCAGGCGCCCCAGCTCCGATTCCCGGTGCGGGCGGGCCCCCTCCGCCGCCACCACCACCACCTCCTCCTCCGCCCCCGCCAGGAGGTCTCCCGGGTGCTCCTCCTCCGATGCCCGGTGCTGGTGGCCCACCGCCGCCGCCGCCACCACCACCTCCCCCGCCAATGCCTGGTATGGCTGGTATGCCACCACCACCTCCTCCGCCTCCTCCCATGCCTGGTATGCCTGGTATGCCACCACCGCCTCCTCCTCCTATGCCAGGTCCTGCTTCGGGCCGCTTCTTGGCACAGAACGCTGGGCTTCCCGCGACCAATTCTGTTGGGCTACCTGTTGCCCGGCCTAAGAAGAAGCTCAAGGCTTTCCATTGGGACAAGGTCGATACGCCTTTGGCAACGCATTGGGCGGCACATACACCGTCCCCCGAGTCCAGAGAAGAGAAGTATCATGAGCTCAGCAAGAAGGGTATCCTTGACGAGGTTGAGAAGTTGTTCATGGCAAAGGAGATCAAGAAGCTTGGCGGTGGAGGTGCCAAGAAGGATGACAAGAAGCAGATCATCTCCAACGATTTGCGCAAGGCATTCGGTAAGAAACGAATAATAAGCCTCAGCTTTAATAAAGCCACACACTAACAGTTTACAGAAATCGCGCTTGCCAAATTCTCACAGTTCCCTGTCGAGAAGGTGGTGCAGATGATCATTCACTGCGACAAAGACGTACTCGACAACCCCGTCGTCATGGACTTCCTGCAGAAGGATGATCTTTGCAACATTTCAGATAACACTGCCAAGATAATGGCACCGTATAGCAAGGACTGGACTGGACCAGATGCCGGCAAAGATACCCGTGAACAGGATCCTAACGAGCTCACAAGACAGGATCAGATCTATCTGTATACGGCGTTCGAACTTCATCACTACTGGAAGAGTAGGATGAGGGCCCTTGCACTGACTCGCAGTTTCGAACAAGATTACGAGGAGATTACCGAAAAGATGCGCGCCGTTGTAGGAGTGTCCGAATCTTTGAGAGATTCCGTGTCTCTTATGAACGTACTCGGCCTCATCTTGGATATCGGTAACTATATGAACGACGCGAACAAGCAAGCCCGCGGTTTCAAGCTCTCTTCCCTTGCCAGACTCGGCATGGTGAAGGACGACAAGAATGAATCGACCCTTGCGGATCTCGTCGAGCGTATTGTGCGCCAGCAATACCCAGAGTGGGAAGACTTCGCCAAGGACATCGAGGGCGTTATTGCGGTGCAGAAGATCAACATCGAACAGCTTCAGGCTGATGCCAAGAGGTATATCGACAACATCAAGAACGTGCAAATGTCTCTCGACTCAGGCAATCTCTCCGATCCGAAGAAGTTCCACCCCCAGGATCGCGTGTCGCAGATTGTGCAGAGGGTCATGAAGGATGCTCGGTTCAAGGCAGAGCAAATGCAGTTGTATCTGGAAGAGATGGTGCGCACATACAACGACATCATGGTCTTTTACGGCGAAGACCCGGCAGACGACAATGCTCGTCGCGACTTCTTCTCCAAGCTGGCGTCATTCATCATGGAGTGGAAGAGGTCGCGCGAGAAGAACATTCAGCTGGAAGAGCAGCGAAAGCGGAACGAGGCATCGATGAAGCGCAAGAATGCTCAGTTCAAGGCTTTACAAGCTGGCGAGGCACAAGGACCGGCAAGCCCTACGAGTACGGGGGCGATGGACAGTCTACTCGAGAAGCTCAGAGCGGCAGCCCCGCAAACCAGAGACCAAAGAGACAGGAGGAGGAGAGCACGTCTCAAGGACAGACATCAAGTCCGCGTCGCCTCGGGCCAGCAAGTACCGGATTTCAACGAAATCCCGGAGGTGGAGGCCGCCCTTCAGACTGGCAAGAGTGTTGCATCCGCAACCACGGACGACGACGGCGCCAGCAACGGTCTTCTCAGCCCCGATGCCCTACCGCCAACAAAGGAGGCTCCCGATGCGGAGGAAGACGACGTCGCTCGACGCGCAGCTGCATTGCTGCAAAGCTTCCAGGGCGGCGATGGGGCGGACGACGATGCAGAGAAGCGGGAAAGTTTGAGGAAGTCGAGGAGGCAGACTGCAGCTGAGGAGAGGAACATGAGAAGGCGGAGGAGAGAAAAGGCCCAGACCAGCACGACTGGGGAGGAAGGGAAGGACGGGCCAACAGCGGCAGATGGATCAGAAGCCGCGCCTTCAGCTAGCGCTGAGGATCTTTCGGCAGCCGAGGCCAAGACGGATGGGCCGTCATCATCACGACCAGGCACAGCAACGAGTGCTGGGGCACCGGAGGAGACTGAGACTACACCTACGGCAACGGCGACGGCGACGGACACGAATCCTGAAGAAAGTAAAGAAACAACAGGATGAGTGAGAAGATCGCATGTTGCTTGTTCTGTTCCATTTAAGAAGTTTATCAAGTTCTGTTCGCACATTGTACATCAAGCATCATGATGCAAGCTTTGACAAAGTCGAAAATGGAGAAAGCCAGTCCCGATAGTGCACAAACACAGAGTCATATATATAAAGAGTACGTAATGTCTACTTAGAAGGAGCTTTTCTAAGGTGGAATTGAAGTAGAAGTTGAAGACCAAGATGTTTAGGTTTTGATACCATTGCTTTTACGTAGCTCAAGAATTCTAGCTGGTTGTATGAAAGTGGAATGTTATCCTGTACATAACTCATCAAGGTTCAAACAAGTGACACCATTCACATCCACATGCCCCATCATCACTCGAAGCCAAGCTTTCCGGGGATTCATGGAATAACTCTCTTGGCTCCCGCTCTTTACCCCGTGGGGGTGGATGCCCCCAAAGGGGAGACACTAGAACCGTTACGTCGTAACGACGATCCCCCATTTTCCACTCTCCCCAACTTGTCAGCGTTACGGCATGGGGGAAAGCATTTTAGCCGCGAGCAGCCTGATTCATCATTCAACCCCTCAGCATGTTTCTCCTGCGGAAATTCCCCGATTGACACCTTGAGACGAACCCCTCGTGCCCCTCATCCGAAGCTTGAACCATAACATCCAGGCGCCAATGGCTCCACTACGGTCTGGTCTATGTAAGTTGTCGTGGTGATACAGAGAGCTTTCGGGATGATTAACCGCGAGATGGAGTGAGGGGAACCGGGGGGTGGGTGGTAATGATGGACTGTGACCATACCATGTGGTATCGGGTTTATAAACCGGGGACTACCCGTTTCCCAGACATGTTCTCTTGTTGTTTTCGTTGTTTTCACGTCGGTTGTCTCTCCAAAGTCCAGAGCCTGTCTATTCTCTCCTCCTTACTCACCGAGTACCTCAATATCCTAACAACCGGATGAGGTCAACAACAACAACACCGTGAACGCCTACCTCTACCATACCTACTACACCTACCATCCATCCATCAAAACCATCACCCTCCAAAACAACCCAAAATGTCCTCCACCACACCCACAACCACAAACACCACGACCCCGGAAGGCGTCCCCGGCCTCCTCCTAGGCCACTCAATCCCCCACCCCTTCTCCCTCATCCCCCTCTCCACCCGCTCTTCCGTCCAGTCCCTCCTCACCACCCTCCTCGACCCTCTCCTCCCCTTCTTCTCCCCCCTCAAATCCCGCATCCGCATCCCCGGCGCCACCGCCGTCCGATTCGACCAAACCGCTTCCGAAATCGAAGGGCTTGCCCGTCCGCTTTGGGGTTTGGCGTGTCTATTAGCGGGAGGCGGGGAATATGAATTCAAGGATTGGTGGGTGGAGGGGATTAAGAATGGGGTCCAGGAAGGGGGAGAAGAGTTCTGGGGGTGGCCGAGGGATAATGATCAGAGGATGGTGGAGATGTCCCCTTTGGGGTTTGCGTTGGCTGTGGTGCCTGGGTTGTGGGAGGGGCTTGGGGAGGGGGGGAGGAGGGGGGTGGAGAGGTGGTTGGGGGAGAGGGTTAATGAGAAGAAGTAGGTTTTGTCTTTTTTTTTGGTGTTGATGTGAGGGGGGAGGGGTGGTAAGGGGGTGGTAAAGGGGGAGGAAGGAAAGATGAAGATAGGAGGGAAGGGAGGGGAAGAGGGACGAAAGGATGGAGAGGGAGAGAATGCTAACTGAGTATTTACAGCATGCCCAACACCAACTGGTTGTGGTTCCGCGTGTTTGCCAACCTTGGATTGAAGAAGAACGGCGGAAAGTTCTCTCAGGAGAGATTGGATGCTGATATTGAGCATCTCAATACGTTTTACCGCGGTGATGGCTGGTCGAATGATGGCCCGGAGGGTATTCATCGTATGTTCAACCACTCTGCTTTACCCAAGATGGAGGATATACTGACGGCAACTCAAAGAAATGGATTATTACTCTTCGAGCTTCGCTATCCACTTCCTTCAGCTACTTTATGCCAAGTTGGCTGGCGAAGATGAGCCGGAGCGGGCTGCCGAGTTCAAGAAGAGGGCACAGATCGCCGCATTGGATCTGGTACACTACTATGACAAGGAGGGTGAGTGACCACTCAGATCATATTCCATCTAAGAGGAACATTTCTAACCCATTAACCAGGCCGCGCCATCCCCTTCGGCCGCAGTGTCGGCTACCGCTTCGCCATGGTCTCATTCTGGGGCGCACTCGCCTACGCCGACGTCGAGCTCCCCGCCCCTCTAACCTGGGGCATGGTCAAAGGTATTGTCCTCCGCCATCTCCGCTGGTGGCAGACACAAGACAACATATTCAGCCCAGCCGGCACGCTCACCATCGGCTACTCGTACCCCAACATGTACATGGCCGAGAACTACAACAGTCCCGGCTCCCCTTACTGGGCGTGTCTAGCCTTCATCTGTCTCGCCGTGCCCGAAACGCACCCTTTCTGGACCTCCGAGGAAGAAGACCCGTGGCCCGTCATCCCCGCCATCAAACCGCTCCCGCAACCGGGGCACATCATGAGCAACCTCGGCGGCCACTGCATGCTTCTCTCATCGGGGCAAGCCTGCTCCTACCCGATGAAGGGCACGCACGCCAAGTACGGCGCCTTCGCCTACTCCTCCGCCTTCGGCTACTCCGTTCCTCCGGGCTGCTTCACGCTCGAGCAATACGCCCTGGCCTCGCAGCTGGGGTTCTCTGACGACGGAGGCGAGTACTGGAAGACCCGCCGGCTCTCCACGTCTCGCCTGGTAACGAAAGAAAACAACCCCGTGCTCGTCTCCGACTGGACACCCTACCCAGACGTCTTCGTAACCACCTACCTCCTCCCTCCCACCGAAGCCGCACCAAACTGGCACCTGCGCGTGCACCACATCCGCGCTGAGGGGCGCGAAGTCATGACAGCCGACGGGTCATTCGCCATCCTCAACGAGCGGACCCCCGATGGTCGGTACCTAGACCTTTACGATCCAGAAAAATGCGAGGGGACGTTCCCAAAGCTGATTGGCAACTACGACCTTAACACGCCCGAGGCATGGGCCCCGGGAAAGAAGGGAGCGTTTGCGGTGTCGAGGGCGGGAGCCGTGGGGATCAGAGCGCTGGAGATTGAAAAAGAGGAAGCGGGCAGAGGCAGAGAGGCCATGTTGGTGAATGCGGACCCGAACTCGAATTTGGTGGAGAGCAGGACGACGATTCCGACGCTGCAGCATAGGATTAAGAAGGGGGAGAGGTGGTGGTATGTGACGGGGATTTATGCGAAGCCAGCGGGCGAGGGGGTGGGGAAGGAGAGGTATTTGGAGGGGTGGGAAGGGGGACCGGTGGTGCCGGGGTGGTTGAGGGAGATTATTAAGAAGGATGGCGAGTGAGGAAGCGGCTGATTGTGACGAAAAAAAATTTGGGGGAGGAAACCAGGGGATGGCCGTTGAAAATGAGTTTTTTGTATTATGGGGTATCCATCCCAATCGTGTTTGAAATTGGGTGTTTCATCCCAACTTTCTGTATTTTTTTTGTCGAAGAACCGATCGATACCTTTGCTCCCCGCTATCCCATCCCATGTTGCGCCTTCCAGCCGACTTTTATCCCGGGTTCCTACCTACCTATCCAGATCCAGATCCATATACTTTTGTGGTTTCAGTAGACTTGATTAAGCCTTGGCAAACTCATCAATGAACTTGGCCAGCTTCTCGGCACCGTCCAGAGGAATGGAGTTGTAGTTGGAAGCACGGATGCCACCAACGCTGCGGTGGCCCTTGAGACCGGTCAGGTTGAGGGCAGTGGACTCCTTGAGGAAGGCCTTCTCGGCCTCGTCGACGTTGCCACCCTGGAAACACATGTTAGCACATATCTCAAATAGCATCCGTTACTTTGGACTCAAAAACATACCTTGATGACGCGGAAGCAAATGTTCATTTTGGAACGGGCAGACTTGTCGGGGACAACCTTGTAAGCCTCGGGGTGGGCCTCCAAGGCGGCATAGATGAGCTCGGCCTTCTTTTCGGCAATGGCTTGCTGGCCGTCAACACCGTTGGGGAAAGTGGCAAGGAGCTTCTTGAGGACCTGGCCGGCGATGTAGACACTGTCACTTCATTAGCTTGGGGTACACGCCCTGTAAATGTTCAGTAGAGACCCACTCAAAGATGCTCAGCGTGTTATACAAGCTGTTGTTCTTGGCAATAATCTCATACTGAAGAACAATAGGAGGAATAGGAAGGGCGAGTTTCCTGAGCAGAGCCGGGCTAGGCTGGCTGACGGTAGGCGGGAGGAAGGTCTTCTTGAGGATGGCAACAGTGATACCAGTACAGCCGAGATTCTTCTGGGCGCCGAAGAAGAGGAGGGAGTAGTTGTTGACAGGGATGCGGCGAGAGAGGATGTTAGAGGACATATCAGCCACAACAATGGGGCCGGTGCCGTCCTCCTTGGGCTCGAGGATCTTGGGGAATTGGGGGAACTCGACGCCATCGACGGTCTCGTTGTCGCAGAAGTAGACGTAGGCAGCGTCCTTGCTGAGCTTCCAGGTGCTCTCGTCGGGGATCTTGCCGAACTTGCCGTCGTTGACGGTGCGGGCGTCGCACACCAGGTTGACGTACTCGGAGCCGAGCAGACGGACGGCCTCCTGGTAGGCCTTGAGCGACCAGCAGCCGGTGACGATGTAGTCGACCTTAAGGCCGGACTCTACGCGCTGGCGGAGGGCGGCAAGCACCTGCGCCTCATCGGCGGCACCACCCTCGCTGAGCTCCTTCTGGACGGCGGCGTGCTGGCGGGAAACCCAGGCGCCGACGAGGTTGTACATGGAGGCGGCGAACTCGCCGGTGCCACCACCCTGCATGAAAAGAACCTCGTACTGCTCGGGAGAGAAGTCGAGGTAGGTGGCCAGGTCGGCCTTGGCCTCGTTGATGATGTTGGCCGCAAGTTCGGAGCGATGAGAGTGCTCGGCGATACCCAGGCCGGTGCCCTGGTAGTCGAGCAGCGCCTGGGCGGCGGTCTCGAGGACGTCGGTGGGGAGGGCGGCAGGGCCGGCGCCGAAGTAGGTGATGTCCGCGCGGGAAGGCATTTTTGATATGTGTCTGAGAATGAAAGTTGAATGAATTATCTAAGACAGGATTGAGTTGTTAAATACAAAGACAGTGAAGAGTGAGTGAGGTTGATGATTCAAAAGAGTCTAGAACTAGAAGTTTGGCATCTCCACTCCTCCCTTGGCTTCCCGAGTCTCTTCAAGTCCTTTTCAGGGTTAAAGCTCTGGCGGAATCGGAGTGTCACCAAAGTGACTCCCACTTCAGCTCTCTCTTCAATCGATATAGATGACTCCCAATAGAGACTATTTCCAGTGGTAGACGCCCGGTGTCGGCTTTCATTGTCCAAACAAATGACGTGACTCACTGCACCCCGTTCAAGGGGAAAAGCGCCGCATCGTGGGGCCGTTTTTGTGTTTTGGTCTTCCCCTGGCCACTTGCAAGGGTACCCCCATTTCACTTTCATCCCAGACTTTGAGACATGTCAACATCAACATGGAACTCGAACTCGGCCGATCATGCCCCTCCCTCTCTCTGCAGCATGCACCCTTCCCGTCGTGGTATCACCATTTTAGGCTTCCCTATTCTTTGACGTTTAATTGGCTCTTCCCCAGCGTTGTGTAGCACCCTGAGCCACTGAAGGGAACCACACAAGTACCAGATCTCCAGGACCGTGGCAGTGTTTCTCAACAGCCCGACTGGCAGTGGGACATTCATGTTTCTATTTACAGCTTTTGACTTTTACCCTGATGGGAACAAACACGATGGGAACCCTGCTGGAGCTGGAGCTAGCTCCGCCTGAGAGTTGCAGCGGTACACGGCAGCCGCCGATGGCCCCAGTGGTTTCCCCATCGTCGGCCTCGACCTGCTGCCGGCGGGAAGGAGGAGGCTGTGTCGGTTGACGCCCCGTCCCGTCGTAGTGGACTTCACTTGGAATAATACAAAAAGATCGATGGCCCTCTACCTTTGAAACTAATGACACCGTGACTTGAAGCTTCTCATCAAGGTCAAAAGTCTTTGAAGAATCAGCAGAACCCCCCCAAAACAACCACGGTACGTACCTGTCCCTCTAACGCGCTTATCGCTGATAAGCCCCGCCTGCCCAACCATGATCCATCAAACAGCTTTCCCCCCCCAGCGGGCGCAGCTGTCACTCAGACCCCTGTCCGTCAACTTCACCTCCAAACCTCACTTCACCTCAAACTCACCGCAGCTCTTCACCTCTCAAAGCAACCCTAATAACCTCAAGTTGAACTCACAACAGCAAGAGGGGAACTCCAAACCACCAAAATGGCAACCAAAGACCGCATAACCTGCCACATCCTCGACACCTCCAAGGGCCAGCCGGCCCGTTCGGTGCGCGTCAAGCTCGAGCTTCTCTCTTCCACCTCTTCCACCTCCTCCACCCCATCATCCACCGAACCTACCTCCCAAACCCCCAGCAAAACCTTCGAATCCATAACCGACGAAGACGGCCGCATCAAGACCTGGCTTCCCTACTCCTCCGCGCTTTCGTCAGGCGAAGTCCCCGTCTACACTTTGGAAGACGTTTTGGTCAACGACATCAAGGGCCCCTCGCGATGGATGTTGCGGTTTGATACGGCGGGGTATTTTGGCGGGGAGGATAAGACTTTCTTCCCCGAGGTGACGGTGGTGTTTAGGGTTGAGGAGGGACAGACGTATCATGTGCCGCTGTTGTTGGCGCCCTATAGTTATTCTACTTATCGGGGGAGTTAGAGGGGAGGTTTGGGTTGGAAGGGAGAAGGAGGGGAGGGTTGGATGGGAGACGTTGAGGGGAAGGGGAACATGTAGGAGAGGAAGGAAAAAGACGGGATGGGGGGTTGGAGATGGGGATGGGTAATGGGTTAGGTGAGAAACCACATGGGAGGAGGAGCGGTGACGTACGTTATAGTGGAAGGATGGAAGCGGTTGAATCGGTTGTAAATATGGGGAAAATGAGAACGGCAGATCGACATTCAACGGTTTCGATTTATTTGGCATTCTTCCATCATGATGGAGAAATCCGATCATGTTACTAGAATGCTGACTAGCGGCGAGCGAGACGAAATGTGATACTCCACCCATAAGGCACATTCTTATTGCGGGCAATGCTATTTCTGCTGAACATCCACTCTATTTTTAACCTGGCCCTATTTCGATTCCTTAGACAATCCAGACCTGATGAGTTGACGAAGCTCGAGTAGTGTGGTTTTGACCTTGGGTTGTCTGATTTGACATGTGACTATGATCCCAGCTGTCGAGTGCGAAAGCAATGGGCTTTATGGCTGGGAATGACCGGACTTTCTAGGTAAACACCGTGTATGGGAGGTGATAATTGCTCTGAATGACTCCCCTGTTTGGGACTTGAGAGGGGCTGAGTTGAGAACTCTCAAGTTGCTCTTCCAACCTTGGTCCGCCATAAAGCCAGCTTCATGCCCATGCTCTCACAGTTCCTCAGCACCCTATTAATTAAAAAGATAGAAACCCGAATGATATTGCTCCCTTTCGAATGCTTTAGTACAAAAGAAATTCGTCTCCAGTCGTTTTGTGATGTGTTGTAATGTGTTGTACAATGCTGCCTTTTTCCCTCACTCCTTCAACCCAAAACCTGATGTTATGCAACCCCGGACAAAACTCCGCGCTGAAAGAGACAAGAAGAGAAATATGCAAGAAAGACTCTGAAAGCTTTCGGCCCACCCGGCCCCGCTCGGCACTGCTCTGCCGTATTGGTGAATCACTCCACCCTCCGCCCTGGCCGAATAAAACGAATAATATCGCGATCGTCCTCCGAATGACTTGTGCCAAGCTCGGCCAAGCCGCAACATCAGCCGCCCGCCCAGCCTCGTCAAACAAGCCGAGACGTTGACGTTCAAGGCGACCTGCCCAATACGTTCCTGGCAAACCATGCCCTCTTTCCCGTCGACCTTGTGCTCTTCTTGGGCTCCGGCGAGTCCGGTGAAAAGAGCGGCCGTGCACGGTTCACGAACGGGGTCTCCAGTCGTCGAGGGCCTGAGCCACCTGATGATGCGGACATGATACTATCGCTGTCCTTTGTTGGTGATGTTGCTGTTGTTGTCACCCATGCCGCGCCATTGTCTGATGGTCTTTTGCTGATATCGCCTCTTGCCGCGCGAGCCATGCGTTCGATGTTCTTGATGCCGTCCATGAACCCTTCGGCGCTGTTGGGACTTGAAGTCGGGTCCTTTAGGAACGAATTTCTGGCCCGCGTGAGTGCCCTTTCCGTCGAGATGTCCTCCTCGCCGAGGGTGGCGTTGGGTCCGATATTGGCTTCTGGGTGTGGTAATGTTGTGTTTCGGTCTGATAGTTGTGTTAGTGAAGTCCATGATACAGTCATATGTATGTCATGCTTACGTACCTCCATTGAAGGGTTCTGGGAACCCTGTGTCCCGTTCCCTTGACGATGTGCTCGAACACGGTCGGGGGCTAGACATGTCGTCAATAGTTGATGACCAGCTAACCCGCTGGCGTGGAGATCTATGGCGCGTGAAACTGCGCATCATGGTGAATTTAGTAAACAGGACGTCTTGTGATCTTTATGTGCGATCGTAGGTTCTGCCGGGTCCTGCCGAGCAACGCGTAATCGTCCTTTCCCTTCGCCACTTGTGCTTGGCTTCAGGAACAATTATTGAAAATCTCCAACTTGGAGACAATGTGAATATGGAGATAGCGGGAGATCCCGAGTTTATGAGGCTCGAGTGAGTCGAGTGCCCCCTGATAAGTAATGCGATATCGCTTGGTGTGGCGATCATAAGGTGGGAAGAAATGAGTGAATCAAAGATACACGAGATTGCGCACGAGACCCCATGAAATAAGAATGGGGTTGGGCCTTGGAAGCTCTGACAGACAGACAGACAGACAGACAGACAAGACAAATCCAAGAAACACCGTTCAGGAAAACGAGTTTGGAACCAAAGCGGTGGGAAAAGGTGTTCAAAGCTCCCGCCCGACGCATATGACATTCTTATCAAAGACACGACGCAGCTTGCATCATGCCGCCGCTTGGGCGGGCAGTGAATTTCCTTGTACAGCCTTGCTTGAGCCATGCTTGAACCTCCAAAGAACGACCAAGCAATGAACGGGTCTTCATGGCCAAAGAAGTTCTAGAATGCCATTGTCTCGAGTTCAAGTGTTGAGGAATAACGAGTGGATGAGAGTGAATCATCTGGCTTTCGACTTACCACTGTTGAACGGTTTGACGGCCTGGACGGCTTAAACTCCGCGGAGGTGGGGTGCCTGGGGTCGGTCTTAGTCGTGAGCCGTGCTCCGACACACCGAGGGTCAGAGGCGCTGTGAGGATCAGGCGCGCGTTAGGTCAAGGTGGCGTGGCAGTAGGTGAAAACCAGCGGATTTTGTTTCGTTTCCGGCCAATGAACGATCAAGTCCAGACTGAATGGTTTGTGGTGGATGGGATGGTGTTGAAAATTGTGAAGTGAGATACCCTCCAGGAATCTGGGGTCCGTCGTGTTTAAACTCCATCTCTGATTCTCCGGCATCAGCACTCTCAGCAAGGTCCTCGGTGGCCCCAACCAACATGTTCATGTGGTGCGGTGTCGTGGAAGTACCGGTATACGTGGAGAAAAGGTAAGTGGAACAGCTTGACGTCGCTGAGGCATTTCGCCGACCCAACCATTCATTCAGCCATTGATCAATCACGAGAGACGTCTGTCCAACGACGGAAGCGTGAGCGATTGGCTGGTCAAATAGTTCGCAGCAATACACCGATAGAGCCGAAGATCCATCGCAGTCCATGTCGCCACATCGAGCAATCGCGCAAGAGATAGTCGAGCTGAGTCGAGGTAGTGCAGTCTTCTGCTCCCGAACCCGCAGAACCAGTGATGCAGGTCTCACTTTAAACCCATCTCGGCGAAAAATTTGGTGTTTAGCTTTGGTCGATCATTCTGTTTCAAATGCGGTCTCGGCTTCCGAGTTGCGGTCTGCCGGACTGTGTTTTGAAGAGTGTCACCGTGACCGGAACAATGTCCGACGTTGTCTCCGAAGGCCAACACAAAACGTGCCTCAGCCACAAGCCACCCACGCCACGTCGTGGCTTGACCAGGGCTCAGCGGCTTTCAGGGTCAAGGGTTATGTGAGGAAGGGGATGTCAGGGTTGAACGTGTGGAAGACGGTCAACCCTGCAGACACTCGTCTATCGTGACTTAAACTCGGAAGAAAGCGAGAGAAGAGGGTTTTGTCAGGTTTTAGTACTCTTTCAATGTTGCGCTGAGAGGTGTTTTGGGCATTGTAGGCGCCGTGAGGCGATCAGGACGGGGAAGTTGACCAGCTTGTCTGCAGCAGAAACGGATATCAGAGGGAATGTTTGCGTTGTGGAGGGCGGCAACAGGCTCGAGTCAAACTGTAAGCTTCTACTCATGACCACTTGACAGGTTATTACTGCTTCAATGAGAAACACGGAGAAAACTGCAGATCTTGCACGGATGTAATCTCCAAAGCTGACCGAACCCGCTCATCAGGGCACTTGTACTTCATACAACGATATAGGAACAGATAACTTACACACCAGATGTAATTTTTCGTGGAATGTCAAGATCAAACAGAGGAGAATTTGATACTTGATGCTCGTGAAAATTGGTTGGAAGGGCTAGCTGTAAGTTGACTTGATGCCGCGGGCGTCCAGTCTGAGACGAAGTGAACTTAGGTCGTGAGAAAGGGAAATGCATAATTGGTGGCTTGTTTGGTTGAAGAGGAAAAGGCGTGCCAGGCCGAGCTAAATACTCTACAGATAGAAGCTTCGTATAGAGAGCACCTTCCGAATGCCACAAAGTCACAGTCACGGCATCTGCCCGCGTCTGCCCCTGCCTGGCTGCCTCTCCCACCAAGCCGCTCCTTCCATCCGATCCCATTCCTCCCCTCAAGGCCTACCGCCATGACCTGTGCCTTCCACTTATAAGCTCCCATCTCATACCTCCTTCCAACACCCCCAGCCAACGACCAGTTCAATTCTGGTCGGATAGCGCAGTTAGTAGTGCCGTCCCAGCTCTGCATCTCCCACCCCGTCCGACTTCGAGTTCGATTCTCGGACGGGGCAGATCATGAGGTTCTTTTCAACAAAGACAAAAGGCCGACAGCGTGCCATCCATGTCGTACACCGCGGGATTTGTGTACTGACCGAGGGCGGGCTACTGCGCCAGTTGAACCAAGCAACCGGTTGTGCTATCTGTTGGCTTCTCTTTTTTTTGGAGATTTTTTATTGATCCTTGGGCCCCGCTTCCGGATGACTTTGGTCGTTGGGGGAATCGCATAGAGAAAGAAGTTGGTGATGCGTTTGCATGCAAGGCGCACGGCATGCAGACTGCATCATATCTGGACTCTTGGTTTCCTCCAAAAAGCGTTACCGAGATGAAAAGACATGTAGGCAATTGCGCTCCAAGCCCAAATTTACCACGTAAGTAAGCCAACAAAGCGCAGAATCTGGTCAAGTCAGAAACCCAGGAGCACCCACCGAACTACTCTCATCATCAGCTTGTGTACTAACTAGGTAGACCTTGCGAGTGACAGTGCAAGATGCCTGCCTAGCTGTGACATGTCTATATAGTGCGTGCATCCGAGTTCTGTCGAGATTGATAACAGCGCAGTGTCAGAGGTCATTGTTTACAACTCAAATCAGAATCAGGGGGGTTTTGTTATCAATTTCTTGTTCTCTCCTCCCTCTCTCCTTAGATATGCCCAGCCAACCGATGCTAGGGCTAACTTAACAACCTCCGCAAATCTTCTCTCTCTTCTCTCCTACTCAACATGAAACTAAAACTGCTTCATGACAACCAGTGTATATCTTGCACACATCTGGAGTGAGTATATCTCGACAACCGCAATAATTTTTGGAACATCGCTTGCTGTGCTATGCGCGCTTCTCTTCCCCGCCCTTAAACGCCTCGCCTGCCTGCCAAGAATCGAACAATGCGGTATGATATGAAGGAAGAAAAAAACAATATTGAAAAAGGTGTCGCTCATCCAACAAGCCAACCGTAGAACCGTACAGCCAAGCCGTGCAACCACAACCATATAACCGTACATTTAGACCCAACATGATCATGGCCCTTAAATACAAGGCCAGCCAAAAAAAAAAAAACCTCTCGTGCTTTGTGCTCCGAGAGAGGGAGGTAGGTATCATGATGCTCTTCTCCTTTGGGTTTCTCTTTCTTTTAAGACACCACTTTCATCGTGGATATCCTTATAGCCCACCAGGCCAACAACTGTGTAGATGTAGTGGCAGGCTCAGCCATTCTTACTGACAAACCCATTCAGCGAAAACGCACCACCTGGCCGTCCTATCAGCCAACACCAGTCCCCTCCACGTGCCGCGCTCGCTGCACTTGATGATGGTCTCCCACGTGCCTCCATCCCCTTCCTCACCCGGCTCGGCCGCTGCTTGCGCGGCAGCCCGGCTGCCGAACCCGATGCCTGTTCCTCTGCCGTTTCCGCGGTCCTCTTTTCTCATCAGCCGGAGGATCTTACCGCCCGGCGTCTGGATGGCGAGCTTGGCGGGTTTCTTGCTGCTGCTGCTGTTGGAGCCGCCGGCGGTGGTGCTGGGTTGGGAACCACCGGCTGCGCTCGAGGTCATGCTCATGGCGCTGGAAGGGCGGAGGAAAGGGATCGGGGAGGCGCTGCCGGAGGTGATGGAGGGCGACATGGGGCCGTCGGAGGTCGAGCTCGAGCTCGGGTGTTGGCGGATGATGAAGACGAAGGTGTTGTTGAGGGCGAGGCGTTGGCATTGCGGTTGGACGATGTAAAGGTCGTGGCGCTGGGCGTGCGGGGTCGGGTGGCGCGTGACGAACTCGTAGGGCGGGTTTTCGCCCGTGTGGATGATGGGAAGAGCGAAGGCGAGAGGGTGCGGGATGTCCTTGATGCTGTGCATCAGGCCGCGCTTGCCGGCGTAGATCTTGAGCGTGCCGGTGCCTTCGTCGCCGGGCAGGAGGGCCTTGACGGTGTAGCGCTTCACGCCTCCGAACCACTCTGCTTGTGCGAGGGCGCGTTTCTTGACTACTTCGCCAGACTCAAAGACATCACCGTCGTTATCCTTAGTGAAGGCGCGAGTCTCGACCTCCGCGGCAATTTCGACATCGGCTGGCACGTTGAACTTGATGTGCACCATTTCGAGGTCCTCGATCCTGGTCAGAGAGGTGTTGTAGTCAAACATGTCCAGGCCGTTCTTGAAGTAGGGTGGGCAGGCACAGGGAAGATTGAGCAGAATCTCGTGAGCGACAGGCGGGCAGATGTGTTGTTGTTCGTGGTGTTCGGGGATATGCGTCCAGCAGATCTCGGTAGGGCGTGCTAGGAACCACCAGGGGTCCGCTTGAGAGCTGTTCCAACTCGAGTACAGAGCACGGCGTGGGAAGGACGGACTCGCCAAACAGGTATCCATCATCCTCCACTCGTTGTCAACAACGACCGCATTCCACCAGTGGTTGGGACGGGGAACAATGTTGGCATCAGGGATCTCGCCTGGCGACTTGAGATAACCGCGGACGACCTCACAATGCAGGCCCACAGCTTCGCACATCTCTGCAACGAGAACCGCAAACTCTTCGCAGCATCCACGCTTCGAGTGGATAACTCGTCGCGTGTCGATAGGCCCCTCAAAGTCCTCCTCCCAGCAAACCTTCTCAGAAACCCAGGTGAAGATGGCACGTAAGCGTTGAACATCGCTGTGGTATGGTCGGCAAACGTAGGTAGCCGCAAGGGACGCAGCTGTGATGGTAGGGGGCAGGCTGGCCACAAAGCGGGAGTTCTTGTCGACCTGGCTCAAGTTAATGGTTAGATAGTTAAACGGCTTCTGGACGGGCATTCCATCAGCACCCTCATCGCCATCGATGCTGTTGTATAGTTCCTCCACGGGATTCAAAGCTGGATGGTCCAGCATTTGACATCTTTCCTTTCGTTCCGTACGCTCGTTCTGACTCAAAGAGTTGGAACGGTTGACGTCTCGCCGAACCTGGACCCAGTCAACACCACTGCCCATGCCTTCCCTCCCAATATTCTTCGCCGGTAACAGGGACGGACCTCCAGATAGAGCAGAAAGCGGATTTGTCGCTGATTTAGTCGGTGAGGATGACCCTGCAGAAGCGATGCTATTTCTGCTGTTCGCAACTCCGGTCTTGGCAGACTCGAGAATTCGCTTGATGAAGTTCTGCTTCTTCGGCTTTGGGGTAACAAGGCCTCCCAGGTTACCCATCGAGTCCTCCTGTCCAAGGTCGGTACGGGACTTCGGTCGCATATGCAGATTCTCCGAAGCATGGCTGCTATGGTACGTTACCCCTGTGAACGGAGTTCCTGGGCGGTCGGATTCCTCCCGGATGCTGAGCGCACTGTGAGCCCTGATTCGGTTCTTCCTTGCCAAGCTTCCAGCACTTGTGGCGCTTATGCCTCCAGCTGAAACACCGCTCATCAGACTCCGATTAGTACTGTCAGTTGTTGCCGAGGAAAAGGTAACATTGCTTGGGGCATCGGATGCGTTAGTCGAGGTGGTCTTTGTGGTCGAACTTCGATCAAGAGTTTGTCGGCCCATATCATATGATGACTTCTTCTTCCTAAGCCTTGGGTCTGCCGCCACTCGGGACTCGATTGATGACTTTGGCCTGTTCATGAACGGACTTTTAGGGGGAGGAGGGGGGCCTTCGGTTATATTATTCATGCTGGCGCTGTGCTGGTGCATGGTCCTCAACCTGGATTCCATCCTCTCGACGTAGTTACTTAACTGTGGGAGCCGTGATGGCTCATCTTGTTGAGGAGCTGGAGGTTTGGAGGCGGGTCCTACTAAGCTCGAGCCAGTCCCGCTGTATGTTTCGTACCCCTCGTCGATTAACATGGTGCTTTGGGGCCGTTTATCCCGAGCTTTTCTCGATTTTTGGTGAATTTCTTCAAAAGCCTCGGGAGCCCACGGGTCAAAAGGCTCCGGAGATCCATCGCGAGGAAGTTTACCGCCGCCGCTCAACACGTCCAACTGCTCCATCACATCATCCATGGCCTCTCTTAACGGTGACGGAGTCATAGCCCCTGATGCCGCCGGCGAAGGAGGGCATGGGGAAGGTGTCCTTGCCATGGGGTAGCCATGGGAATTTTGATTGTATGGAGCCGTGGAATTCGGTCTTGGTATATCCTCATAGTATTGTGACTGGGATTGTGACCGCTGGTCCCCGTTGTAGGAATTTTTGGATCCATGTCGCGAAACGAGGTTGCGATGCGGAGGGGGCGGTGGAGGCGGTGAATCCCCTCCCCCGGGACCTCCTTCCTGGTATTGGCCATCCTGGAGCTGGGGAGGTCGGTAGGGCCTGTACGATGGTGCTGGCGATGGCGGCGCGGGAGAGTGAGCTCTCATTGGCGAATACCCTCTAGCTGGCGACGCATCTCTTATTGGTGGTGCCCCCCTGTAATCCAGCTGATGCTTGTAAGGAGATCGTGACCTGGATGGCGATGTGTTTCGGAGCGGTGCCGGTGACGGTGAGTGCGAATGGGAGTGGTATGGCGCGGGGGAGGGTACGTATGGGGCGGGTGATGAAGCTCGGGGGCGGTATGGTGCTGGCGATGCTTCCCTGTAAGGCGACGGTGATGCTGCCCGAAAGGGTCCTGTGGGTGCTGGTGACCCGGCTAGAGGCGGCGGTATCGGTACCGGATACGGAGCTGGAGAGGGTGCTCGGTAGGGATTCGGCGACGCAGCCCTGAATGGTGCCGGTGACGGTGCCCTCCCTCCATGGCTAGGTGGATGGGGACCGCCGTGGGAATATCCGTAGTCATGTCCGCCCTCTCTTCCTCCTGGGTGCCCTATGGGTCCTCGTGATCGTGGTCGAATCGAGCCGGCGCGCGGGGGTCGGCTTACGGAACCGTCCCTGTAGGTCTCGGGGACTTTCGCTGTCGTATAATGGGGGGCCTTTGCGTAGGCCTCGAAGGGTTTTCGAAAGGTCCTCGACTTCTGGGGGCTGCCGCTGGGACTGGGCGAGTTGCTGGAAGCCATTGGACTCGCGGATCTGCTGGTCGGCCTGAAGTTTTCGGGCATCAGCTCGACGAAGTTGGAGGGGAAGACGCCAATTGCCCTCCTGTCGCGCCATAGCCTCCCCGTCCACCACGAGCCGTCGCCGGCGTTGAGACATTCTATTAGGTCACCTTCGATGAAACCGAGGTCGCGTTTGTTCTACAAGCACACGAGGATCGGTCAGTCAGGATGTCGGACCATAGCTTGTTGAGGTTGGAATCGGATGGGAAGCAGCATTGGCACTCGCGATTGCTGGGCAGGACGGACCGCAGGAAGGTAATTGCAGTATTTTGTCTAGTCACGCACCTCTCCTCCCCACGAGTAGACAGCCCGAACCCAACAAGGGAACCGCGTCGGGACTGGTGGTGGTGCGGGAACCATAGCTTTGTCGAGTCGCGGCGGGCAGGTGTCTGTCAGTCGGGTTGCAGGTCAGGGGCGGTGGGACTGAGTGGGAGTCCAAGTCGTCTGCACTCGAACCCGCACGTACACACGGCGGCGGTGCAGGCTTGGGCTTGTGGTAGTTGCCGTGCAGAAAGGTTGGTTGCTATGTCAACAACGATGTCGGTCGGCCACACACCACTTGCAAAAGCAACCTGGGAGCAAGGCGTTCGGACGAACAAGCGGACGGAAACAGCAAAGCACCAGCAAAGCAAAAAGCTTACAGCCCAAGAAAGGAACTAGGACCCAAGCAAACCTTTGGACGGACAGACCTGGCGCAGCTGAAGATGGGATGGATCCAGACCAGACCGAATTGGAGCTATAAGCCTGTATGAGGCATCCGGGGTGGAGCTGCAAAAATGGGGAATCCGCTTCGGGTGCAGAGGGAGAGCTGGAGTCGGGTCGGGCAGAGAGAGACCGACGACGACGACTATCTCGCTATTCGATTCTCACACAGACAGGTTGTTCTCTCTCTAGGTAACTCCTTGCCCGGGCAGCCCTGTCGACGTGCCTGTCTGACCTGTTGCCGTCTTTCTGTTCAAGGGTTGTGGTAGGTTTCGGTTCGGCGCGATTTGGTGAGATTATGGGCGGCGGGCTCTTGCTAAAGGTCGACTCAGGGAGGCTTGTGTTTGTGTTCAGTGTTCCCTTGTGCGTGGCTCGTTCGGTGGCTCCCTTCAGTCACTTGTTGTCTGTGAGACGCGGGACGCGGGCGGGATCTCCCCAACCACCCAATTCCAAACAAAGCAGAGGGTTGAAGGGATTGGACAGGAGCCTTTTTTGATATTCCCCGCAAAAGTGTACTACTTCTAGGTAAAGGTATACTCCCGTTAAGCTTCCGGTCAATCAAGGAACAATGCACACCACTTGCTGAGAGTTGCAAACATGGAAACCATGGCATCGGGAAGTGCAAGGTGCAAGGTGCAAAGCAATGGATTTCTTGGAACAAAAGGATTGACGCAACGGCCAATGTCGATGTGGTAGTGTAGGTTGCCCTTGTTTGGTTGGAGAAGTTGGAGACCTTGTAGACACCACTCTACCACAGTACCGTAACAGTCACTAACAAAACCAGGATCAAATGCCAAGCAAGGGTTGACTTTCTAGGGAGACTGGTGTTAATGACTGTTGACTCGGAGACTCTTCGACGGTCAAGCAGGTCAGCGAACGTGTGGGTTCCGTGTGGAGGTCGATCAACCGTAACAACAAGTTTGAAAATAGAAAAACGAGAACAAATCCCGCCCGTGCCTGTTCCTGATTTGCTCTCTGCAGCAATGCTCCGAGATGATTGACATTTGTTCGGCCTACTCCGTACTTTGATGCTTCCTCAAACCCAAGCAGGTACAGTCAGGTCACTGCAAGTAATCTCGAAGAATCAATACGTACATGTAACATACGTACATCCGGCGTCCAGCCATCCCGCCATCCTTATTAGCGCGCAACACAAACAGGGAATACCTCTTTGAAGAAAAAAGAGTATGATGGTATAGAAAAGTCTCTAGCCTTCCATCATTCTTCTTCTATCCGTAGGCTGCCCATTGTTCAATGCAAAACACCAAACACCGGAAGAACACTAGCTTCCCAGAAATTCTGCATCAAGGGAGACGGGACTAGGCACAGAGGCTGGAGACAGGCTCCGCAGGCACACTGCACTGCACTGCGCACACAGGAACCGATTGGGTTGCAGCTTGTGTTTCGAATTGCAAAGTGCGAATTCCCGGTCCCGTCCGAGCTATGCGTGCTCGAATATGCAACAAAAAAGTCACCTAACAACGGCGCACTTGCGCAGCAGACGGCGCAGAGTCGCAGATGCGGAGCGGGTTGGAGGCAGAAAGACTCGTAACTTGCAGACTGGGCTGCTGCAAAGGCCAAAGAAAAAGTCCAACTGCAAACTGCAAACCGCCCATGCCCATGCCCTGCCCTTGTTCCCTTGCCGCTGCACATCGCACAATGCACAACAAACAGAGCCGCCTGTTCGGGGCGTCCATGTTCGATGCCTCAGATGCCTGTCGGGGCTTGATGCAGTCGCCAAGTCCCGTCGCTAGTGTGGTCTCGTCTCACCTCATCTTTGCTTGGGACGATCGAGACGCGCTTCGGCAGGCCCAAGCTCGAAGCTGACTGGCTGTAAGCGCGGACCTTGAGTGTTTGAGAGTGTTGCCATGGGAAACCACGGGAAACCACCCCGGCCAGCATTCGTCGCATCGTCGCAGCATTCTCAACGTTACAGGCGTGTGCGGGCAGTGAGGCCAGTGTTCAGTTCTGTCAGAGTGTCAGTGTGCACTCAGCTTGAAGGGAAAAAAGAAGCCCCACCTACCCAATCGAGAAGAGCTGTCTATAAGTTGGTTGCAAGACCGAAGACGGTAGTCAGCGCACGCACTTTTGGTAGTCAGCGCACCCAACCTACTTTTTATGCTGAGTAAGCCCAGCCTAGCCGCCCAGCCGCTAGAAGCGCGCCGTGCTAGTATATCGCTGCCCAACCGCCGCTACCGTCGCGTAGTCTATTAGCGACCGTTAGTCTTATATATAATTGAATAAAGTTATCGCGAGATCTTACTCTAGTATTTAGCGACCTTTTGTAGCGATTATTTTATCGTTTTTGTTATTATTTAGTGGAGTGTCTTCGACTTCGTAGTATTTGTTGATATACTTTGCCCGCCCGCCCGCCGTACGTTGCGTATTCGTTTAAGTAAGTTAGACTTCTAGCCTAGCCGACTAAGATAATTAGCGCTAACGGGATTTGAATAGAATCGTTAGTAAAATGCCCTTAAATTCGGTTTAAATAGTTACTCCTAAATAGAATATAATTCCCCTCGCTAAATTTCAGTCGCTGTTAATCCGCTGCCCCTACGAACGAATAAGAATGCGGTTATTATAGTCCTTTAGTGAGCGCGCTGTTAAATAATGGTCTCCCCTATTAGCGAGGCCATTGTTTATTATTAGGCCGTTTAATATTAAAAGCGAGGTATTCGAAGCCCTCTTTTCGTACTATTACGAGCGCGGCTTCGTCGTCGTATAGAAGGGATTTGTTACCGATAAAAAAGATTAGTAGGTTAGGCGGTATACCCTTTACTACGACTGCGTTAGTATATATAAATCGGTTAGTTATAGTATTTGTAATGTCGGTACGCGGTTAATTAATTGCTTATATTAAGTAAAGGTTGTACGGCGTAAGAGGGAGGGAAGTAAGTAATTCGTTAAAGAAATGGATAAAAAGTATAATTATTATTATAATATTAGAGATTTGCTTATTAACCCTAATTATTGTCGTTAAGTATATATCGACTACGAGAAGTTAATATTTTTAGCGGTCGAAAGGTTATTAAATATTGCTAGAATATTATTGAGGTAAATTTCTTACTACTTTAGTAGTACCTTCGAAAATTTTAATAGCGGCGAAGTCGAAGTGGATATTTAACGAATCGATAGCGATAATTTAATTGCTAATTTACGTAGTCGAAAGTTCTTTATTATAGTATAAGAAGTTTTAAACCTCTAGAAGTAAATCCGTAAGGAAAAGTACGGTCCTTTTATATTGATTAAAATGTTTATTAATATGTTAGAGTAATATAAAGACGAGTACGGTATTAAGTATTTTATTAATTATAATGAGTAGTATAAGGGTTAATAGCGAGTTAGACGGGTATTTTGGATTTTTAAATAGTATATAAAGATGTAGAGGAATTACCTATATATTATATTAGTTAATAATATATATAAAGTAAATAATTATAGAAATTTAGTATTTTTATATATTCTTCTATTATTATATAAATAAATTTATTTAATTCCCTTTTTTTATATAAATTAACCGCTTTAACCTTCCCCTCCTTAATATTATTAGCGTCGATACCTTAGGTCGTAACTTTAACTTCGTATTTAGTCTTTCGAATAGTAAAATAGAAGAAGATTTTATATAGTATCTTAATTACTTTAAAAAATTCTAAAGGGATATATTAGACCCTATTATTTTTATTACCGACTTCTATAAAGGGTTTAAGAAAGTAGTTATTGTAATATATTCCGCTGTAAAATACTAGTTCTATATTTAGTATATTATAAAGAATATAAATTATTATATTAAGAAGAAATGGGTTTAGCCGGGTCTATTAGGTCCTTATAGTAGTAACGAATTAGTTCCTGACTTTGCCCTACTAATTCCCCCGCTAATATACCGGAATTTAAATAGTAATAGCCCTAACCCCCCTTTATATAAAGGCCTAAAGTAAGAAGACGAGGAGGCTGCTGGTAACGTCGATAAGAACCCTAATAATAATAATTTAAATAAAGAAGATAATGCTGCTACTATAAATTATTTGGTAGAGGAGGAGGAGGAGGAAGCTAATATAAGAATTATCGAAGGAGACGCTATTAAAGTAGACCGCTTGCGTACTATACTACTAATTCGCCTACGTATTGTACTAAAGTATAATCCTATTCGACGGTTTTATAAGGATTCTTATAAGGATTTTTTAAAGGCTTGGAAGCGGATTGTATATACTAATAACGAAGGTTATTTTAAAAGAATATAGTAATTGCTAATTAATAAATTTAGACGGCAAATTCGTACGTATTTAATACATCCTTCCTATCCCCTCCCTTCTATAATATATTATATACCTTTTTTGCTAACCTTTATAATACTTATATATTACTTGCGCAAATATTATTTGTTATAAATCGATGAGTTTAGTAATTATATAGTCTCGAAGCTTAGAAATTATAGTATTAGGGCATCTAGTTGTATAGAGTCTGTACATAGAGCTATTAAAAGATTCTTTAAGAATCGACTCTCTTCTCTTAATTAATTATATAATTATATTTACTCTGTATATATTGCTTAGAAGGACCGCTTTATTATAGAGTTAATAAAAGTACGGCAAATCTTCTTATATAAATATAAGAGGGTTAGGTTCTTTAACGAATTACTATTACGGGTATTATCCTTCCCCTTCAAATTAATATAGTAGTAATATTGTTATATATATAACAATTATTACGGGGCGAGAGGGCACCGTTAGGGGTAGGGTAAGATATACGTTGTTATACGAAGGAGAGGAAAGGAAGTGTGCGTGGAGGACTGGCTATATGGGCGAGAGCCCAAATAGGCCAGTCCGTGCGCGCGTACGTAAGATTATACGTAACGGAGTATATGACTAGTGCGAATACATAGTTCTAGGCTATAGTACGAAGTACTAGTATGGTATATATACGGTTAATATAATGTAACTACATTATAGGCTAGCCCTATAATACTATCCTCCCTTAAAAAAAGTTCGTAGAGTTGAAAAAATCTATATATATGTATAATAATAGACCTATTCCTTTATAAATTATTATAATTTACAAACTACGTCGGCGGCAATTTTCCTAACCAAATATTTATTAACCGTCGTATTACTTTATTAAATATTAAATATAGTTTATCCTCTATATTTTTGCTAATTGTTATATCCGTTATAAACGTTATAATTATATTTAGAAGTAACTTCGTTATATCGATTACGGAGGCCGTCTCCCGTTAAAAGCGAGCGGAGCGGCGCCGAAGGGGCTCCGGTATTAAAGTAGGCGCGGGGGCGGTTAAAAAGGGCGCCGGGGCGGTTGGAGAATCGGAGGCGAGCCGGTAGAGGAGGCTCTAAACTTTTAGTAGGATAGGTTTATCCGGGTTTTTGTAGTAGAATTACTATAGGTAGTACTTATAATTAATAATATTACTAACGGGTTCTTAAGTAGGGTCGCCGGTCTTCTATTTAATATAGTAATATTAATATAAATTACCTCTAAATTAAGCGTAATCAATAAATTTTTTGAAATTCTATTCTTCGCATTCCTTTTAATTATCCGTTCGGATTATTACCCTCCCGTCGTTAGTTTTAACGTTAATCGAAGTATTTTAGCCGGGTAATCCCTTATTAGACTACAGTTATATTATAGAAACGTAGAAGATTAGTAAGTATTTTATATTAGTGGGTAGGGCGAAGTGAATTATATAAAATTCGGTTCGGACGATTTTAAAGGGGCCTTCCTACCGGGGGGAGAATTTAACGTATAAGCGACCGTTAGTAAGGTTAGTCGTATTTAATAGGATTATATTATTAGCGTAGTATTTAAGCGAATTAATACGTTTTTTATTAGCGTTGTCTTCGTATTGCGCTTATATACGCTGCGATTATTGGATTGCAAAGTCCTAGATTTTTTAAAAGCGATCCGTTAATTCGTTGGCCTTATAGTACTCTTTAAATTAAGCCGGTAATAAGTTTGGCGGCGGTGGGGTACGGAGTTCGGTACCTATACAAAGGTAATAGCCGTAGTTAATAAAGAATAATAAAATCTTTATTAACGATGAAATAGTATTATTATTAGCAAATTCCACGAATATTAGCTACTTTACCTAGTCCGTTTATATTTAATTAATATAGAACTTTAAAAATTACTTTATCTCTACGTTAATACGTTCCGTTTAGGCGTTAGTTTAAAAGTAGAAAGTAGAAGTTAGTTTACGAATAATAAATAGTTTCTTATAGAGGGTAGATTAGAAACGTAATATAAATTGGGTGCCTTTATTAGATAGGACGTTATTTAATAGGCCGTAAATCGAGTAGATACGGTTAATAAAACGGTCGGCTAATTCCTCGGCCTCGAGGGTTATAGTTATAATATAGTAACGTATCTTTATAAAGCGGTTAATAATAATAGTAATATATTTAAAAGTTTAGCCTAGGTAGGTATTTACTAGTAGCGGAGTAATATAGTCGATAGAAATATCCTTTTAAAGTATTAGAGAGACGGCTACGGGTTTAAGGTAATTAGTAGAGCCGCGCTTTAAAGACTTGGTCTTCGCGTATAGGAGGTAGCCTTTGTAGAAAAGTTTTATATTATTATATATTCCTTCTTAATAGAAATTGCATTGTAAAAGCTTGTACGTAGCGTTACGGTTAGGGTAGCCCGCGCCGGGGGTATTATATTATCGATTAATTAATTAAAGTTGGAAGTTCTTATTATAGGGATTAACGATGATTTTATCCCGCTACTTTATAATATTATTAACGGCGTAGTATTTTAAAAAGGTTTTATAGAAGATTTTTTTAATAGTTAATAGCTATTATTAATAGGATTCGTTTATTAGGTAGGAGATTAATTTTTGTAAGAAGATAGATATTTTATAATTAGTACAGATTAGGTCGTCGGTAGATTTAGTATTAAGGTCCTCCTAGTTTAATAAGTAAAGTGAAAAGCCGGTGGCGGGGTCGTTAGATTCGAAATAGCCTTCTTCGAATTAAGAGGGGTTTAATAAGGTTCTTTTGCGGGCGATTAAACGGTTATCCTCTTCGCTATTAAAGCGGTCGTTGGGTTTGCGATTTAGGGTATCCGGTTGTAAATTCTTCGAATTAGGGGTATATTTAATTAAAAAATTAAAGCGAGATAGGAATTGAAATTAGTATATATATTATTGGGTAAACTGCTTATTAGTTGTAAAAGTCTATAGATTTTTATAATTAATTAAGATGTTAAACGGCTACTAAGCCCCTTCAAACTCTAGCTTCTATTTTTTTAGGGCCTTAATAATAGTAAATAATTCCTTATTATAAACATTATAATTATATTCCTACGAAGTATATTTAGTAGAAAAGTAGGTTATAGAATAAAGAATATTATCGTTACCGTATTATAAGAGGGTGCCGCCGGTAGTTTAATTGGAAATATTTATTTCGACGATAATCTTCTTAGTTTAATTATAAATCTTTAAAACGGGGCTTTTAATAAAGGCTTTTTTAAGGGATTCGAAAGCCTTCTAATAGTTATTATTCTAAATTTAAACCGTATCTTTCTTAGTAAATTTGTAAAGTAGGGTCGCTATAATCGAGAAATTTTTAATAAACCGCCGGTAGAAATTTATAAAGTTTAAAAAGGATTGTAAGGACTTCTTGGACTCTGGGGCCTACTATTCTATAATTGTTTTAATTTTCTTTAGATTTATTTCGATGCCTCCCGGGGTAATAATTAAATTTAAGTACTTTATACGTATCGTATAGAATTCGTATTTATCGATATTAATATTGAAGTTTATTTTAGTAAGTCGGTCGAAGACGTTGTTAATATATTATTTATAGTTTTGTACGTTGTCCGAATAGATGAGGACGTTATCGAAGTAAGCGGTTGCGTAAATATCGAAAATATTATAAAGGATATTATTAATATAATTCTAAAAAGCCCCGGGGGCGCTTTGTAAATTAAAAGGTACGATTAGGGATTTAAATAAGTTAAACCGTATTATAAAAGTAGTTAGCTATTTATAACCCTATTTAATACGAATCCTATTAAAGGCTACGATAATATCGAGTTTGGTAAAGATCTTAGCGTAGTAAATTACGTCTAAGGTTTTTTTAATAAGTAGGAATAGGTAGTAGGATTTGAAAATTATATTATTAATACTTCTATAATTAACGTAGATACGGACTCCGCCTCCCGGCTTTTTAATAAATAAAATTAATACCGACGCTTTAAATTAGAAAGGCCTAATAAATTTCTTCTTAAAATTATTGTTAATTTATTTTTTAATAACGTTGAGTTTGTTTGGGTTGAAGGTACGACCGCGAGAAGCGGGCGGTGTAGCTCCCGGACGGAGTTTGAATTTAAAATTATAAAAGTGGTTAGGGGGAAGAATTTTAGCGCCTTTTTAGCAGAAAGTATTAATATAGTGCTAGTATTATTTAAGAAGTTTAATTTAAATTTAAGTATCGGTTTTCGGGGGTTTATTTACTTTCTTATAAAATTTGGTAACGTCTTTAGAAGTAATTTTACTAATATTAATACCATTAACCGCAAAGTACTCGTTAATAGCTTCTTTATAGTATAGGAAATTATCGCTAATACCGTTAATTTATATAGAGTTAGTAACCTTTACCGCTTATAGAGTAATAATATTTCCCTTCCCTATTAAAGTATTAATCTATTGATAATAGTTATTGCCGAAAAACCTCTTATACCTCTAATTTTGACTTATTAATACCTCTTTAACTATATCCTCCATTAAATTATTACTTATATTCCTAAGATTTAGGACGCCTCCTTCTTCCTTTATTTTATCCTCTTCTATTATCTTCTTAATATCCTCCTCTATATTAGCCTTAATCGTTCGGATAACACGGAATTTATACGTTTCGGCTAGCCAATTAAAATTTATTACAAAAAGTTCCTTAATATCGTTAGGATTAATAGGACCGCCGGGGATATTATAGAAATAAACCGGGATTTAATAGTCTATAGTTTAAATGCGGACTCTTCTAGCAATATAGTAGGGGGTTAGGATTATACGGGGGCCTTAGGATTCCGTTAGGAAAATTGAGAGTATAATAGCTTTACTTCCTATAATTTTACTGAATAGAATTATATTTAATCGATTAGCTATACGATTTTTGAATCGGTTAAACTTTTAATAAGCGGCCCTCCTTACGATTATAGAAATAAATAGGCGGCTAGCGGACTCTATTTATAGTAGCTCTAATAGTTCCGGCTCCCCCTTATTAGGTACTTCCTCGTAAGAAGGCTTCCTATATACGGGGTGTATACCGGGCGCATTAGGATAGGGCGCGAAAAGATACCGATTTATTAAAAGGGTATAACGGTTAGCGGCTTTATAAAGGAAATAATTACGTTATTCGTAGGTAGGGCCGAAATAAAGAGAGTTATTAGGCTAATTAATGCCGGGGGCGTAATATATTAATTAAGGGTAGCCGAAAATAATAGGGTTATCCTTAACGAGGTTATAAATAAGTAGGTCGATAATTTTATAGTAAACGCCTACTTATATTGTTAATTTAAAGAAGTAGGTAATATTACCCTTCGTTTAGCCGTTAGCGAAGTATAATAGTTTAGGGACTAGTAATTTAAAAAAGGGAAATCGATATCAAAAGACGAAACGACGGTTAATAAAATTAAAAGTAGTATAGCCGCTATTAACGAGAATAGAATAATATAATTTATATAGTTTATAGAATAGGTAGATAGAAAGATTTAATAAATTAGGGTATTTATAACGGCTATTTACTAAAGATTTATTTATTTTAATAATATTTAATTGTATAAGGATAGGCCCTTATTTTCCTCTTCCTTATCCTATAGATTAGTACCTCCAAACGCGATTTAGTTAGGAGGCTATATATTTCCCTAATTCTAAATAAAACTATTCTCGTTATTTATAATAAGGTTAATAAAATTAGATTAGTAGACGGGGACCGGGTAATAATAACCGTTAGGGTTAGGGGTACTAGGAATTAGAGCGCTTATATTTATAGGGGGAATAGCGCTTATAGCGTTGATTTAATAGCCGCCGCTATAGTTAGGACGCTACTAATTATAACTGTATTAACTTTAGGCCGGCTATTATTATTAGCCGCCGTTACTACTATTGCTATTATTACCGTTAGCGTTATTATTATTATTACTACTATTTTTGTTTTTACCCTTATTCTTATTATAAGGCTTAACCTCCTTCTTAAAATTAATACGAGAATAGTATTCGGCCGAATAGTAGTTTTTCTTACTATAGCGAATATATATTCTATTCTTTATACGGAATTTAAAAATATTATTATTAATAATACGAGAGATTTGGACGTCGGAAGCGGATATAACGTTAAAATTTATAGCGTTACTACCTTAATTAATAATCGGTTCCGAAGCGGAGGTATTAGTAGCGGATATATTAGTACTAGTTTTGTAGAAGGGGTTAGCGTTCTTTATACGCTAATTGTTATCCTCTAAGTATTTAGTTAAATTACGAATTATTATAAGCTATTTATTATATTTATTATTAGTAGATTAAACGTTTTAGTAGGCGAAGGTAGTACGGATATAATTATTAATCTTTTAGCGAAGGTAATAAATTTTTATACCGTTATCGAAATTATATTTATCGATAAGGAGGGTAAAATATTCTTCGAA
This sequence comes from Neurospora sp. CHS-2018a, assembly GCA_009802275.1. Lineage (NCBI taxonomy): Eukaryota > Fungi > Ascomycota > Sordariomycetes > Sordariales > Sordariaceae > Neurospora > Neurospora sp. CHS-2018a. Next base: position 375,224 of record RAKG01000029.1, read on the forward strand.
ATCTTATTACTTTATACCTTTGGCTATCTTTAATTCCTCTAATTCGCAATATAATTCTATAACGACGTTAACGCTATTATATTTCTTATTAAATTCGTCGAATAGTTTAAAAGCGGTATTTTATTTAGTAGGTTCGCCGGTAAGAGCCTTATTAAGTTTGGTTTCGATAGTTTCGAAGGGAGGGCCTTCGATAGAGCGGGCGATTAGGGAGAATTTAGTATATTTATTAATAAAGATTTTAAGTTCGTCCGCCTACGTAAATTTAATATAAAAACGTTAAGCGCGATATTTAGTAGTACGTTCGATATTAATACTTTTGCTATTAAAAGCGGAGGATACGATAATATATAATACTAATTTATAGCTGCTACTATTATTTATAATATCGTCTTCGTTATTAGGATCGTTATTATTAGGAGGGTCGTTAGGAGGGTCGTTAGGAGGGTTATTAGGAAGGTCGTTAAAGTTATTAAAGAGAGTAAGAGTAGTATAACGTTTATAAATATTATTAATAGCCTTTTAATACTTTTCCATCTACTTTTTATATATTTCCTTTAATTTAGTACGGAAGTCCTTAAATTCTTCCCAAAATATAGTAATATTAGTATTAAAAGTATTAATTTAATTTTAATAAGAAGTACGGATCGTTTAAATTTCGGTAGTATACGAGGTTTAGAGAGTATTAATTAGGTTATAGTAGGAATTACGGATAGCTTTTAGCTTATTATTATAAGAGGTTTAGAAAGTAGAGAGTTAATTATTATAGTCCTATACTTTAAGAATAGCCTATACCTAAAGGGTAGTAATATTACTATTATAATAAACGAAATCGTACTATACTAATTCGAATTCCTCTTTTATTTCGCGGGTTTAAATTCTAACTACGACGACGTTGTTACGGAGGAGACGATAAAGGGTTGCGAAGATTATTTAGAAAACTAGAAGTTAGGCGAAGTTAAAAGCGTGCTCTATAGGGATGGCGATAGGAAGTTTAATTATTTAATTATTAAGGCCCTTAAATATTTAGGCTAGAATAGAGAATTATTTTTAATATTCCGGGTCGATAGCGGTAAGGGCATTAATTATAATAATTGTAAGAAAGTTATTAATTATTAGAAGAGGGCGTAAGAAAACGTTATTAAATATTAATTATTAAATTAATACGTTAGATAAGTATAAGGGAAAAGAGAGTACGAATTACTTAATAGCGATATTCGGCTTGGTAGTTACTTGGCTCGACGGTTAGGATCGCGACGGATATTTTAATCGTATAAGGACGAATTTTAATTAATTAATTAACGTAATTTAAATACGATCAATCTTCCTCTACTAAATAATAAGTGCGCGCAGCGTAATAATTTAGTATAATAAACTATTACGGGGCGAGAGGGTACTATTGGGGGTAGGGTAAGATATGCGTTGTTGTACGAAGGAGAGGAAAGGAAGTGTGCGTGGAGGACTGGCTATATAGGCGAGAGCTTAGATAGGCTAGTCCGTACGCGCGTACGTAAGACTATACGTAACGGAGTATATAATTAGTGCGAGTATATAGCTCTGGGCTATAGTACGAAGTATTGGTATAGCATATGTGCGGTTAGTGTAGTGCAACTACATTATAGGCTAGCCCTGTGATAATAATTAAATTAGGGATCCAACGCAAGTACTATATACCAATTGTACGAAGCGATTTATAACGTAGTATAAACTACCCTATAAATATTTAATACTAGAATTATTATAGAGGAAACTATAAGAGGGGTTAATTATTTAAAACGTTAATAAATATTAGTAGTTAACTCTAAATAGGAGCGATAGATTAAACGAAGTCTAGCGTTGTAATTATAGTAAGATATTTTACTCCCTTATTATTATTGATATATATAATTAACGTTTAATGTTCTATAGCTATAATAATCTAAGACCCTACCCCTTTACTTAGTTGCCGATAATAAATTTCTACCCCCGATTTAAATTTTAAGGATTACTTATATAGAGTACCGGCGCGCAAGGTATTAAACCCGGAAGTTTACGAAGTAAGCTAGTTCGAAGTTGGTCGATTATATAACCCCGCCGCACCTATCGATTGTAACCGATATAATAATAGCCGTATACTATTTTATAATAAGGAGCCTCGCTAGTTAATATAGTGAAATATTTAGAGAGGAGGGAAGGCGTTAGCCTGCTAAAAATAGTCTCGAATTAGAGGAAGGATTTAATAATAAGCGAGCTAAATTATACGAGAGGATTTAAATAATATTGTTATAGAAGCTATAGTTCGATTTATACTAACGCCTTCTCTAACTCCCTTACCCTCGCCTTTTTACCCTCTAATTCCCTTATAGAGAGTTTTAGCGCCCTCCCTATCTCTTTATCCCTAAATTTGGCAACCGTTAAATAATTAGATATAGCCGCTATATAGCTATTTGCCAACTCTTAACGGCTTTAATTAATTTAGTTATAGGGTACTAGCGCCTATTAAATAGCCGCCAGTAGATTAGGACCTCCCTCCCCCTTCTAACTAATAGTAAAGAAGTTTATAAGGTTAATTTATACTAGCAACGTAGTATAATCGAACTCTAATCCCTATAGTACTACCTCTAGTACCTCTAGTATATTTATAGGAATATATAGGAGTTCTTTAGTACTCTGGATAATACTTATACGGCGGGTATTAAAATTAGGGTAGGCACGTGCATTCTAGGTAATAAGTATAACAAATATAGTATATATAGTAATAAAGCCAATAAGGGGGATAGTAATTATAGTAGTAACAACCGTATTAATACTCTCTACAATAGATAATTAATTGGATTAATAATTCTAAATAACTTCACGTAAAAAATGATGCTAACGACGTAGATCTGGTGATGCGCGGGCATCGTTTATATGGCCTCAGTTGTATACGCTGTGCTAGCGCGCTTCTAGCGGCTGGGCTGGGCTTACTCAGTATAAAAAATAGGTTGGGTGCGCTGACTACCAAAAGTGCGTGCGCTGACTACCGCTTTCGTTACAAAACAGGCTGCTTGGACACAATGTTGGCGAGGTGACGTTTTGTCGCATCGGCAACACTGCATTGCTAGGGCGACTAGGAGCGTCCATCTGGATTCAAGGAGAAATTACGCATGGCCCCCCCGCAACCGTGTACTTCGATTGGCTGCTTCGCGACTGCCCCGGCGCGGCGGCGCCCTCGACAGGCCCTTTCTAACTTGAAGACCGACTCGACAGGCATGCGAACATTCCCTCCCAGGTCTCCATCCAGCTCCCCATCGCGCTACCAGGTACACCCAATGATCCAGAGACACACGCAATGCAGGGCATAGCCTTTTCCCATAGCTGTATTTCATATACACTACCACCCAAATCTCTCGCTCAGCCGCTTTGCGCAATTGCCATTGTCGAACCAAAAGGGAGCACGCAGCAGACGAGGCAGAAAACACTTCCACCGCCAGATGCCCTTATTGCGATAGCCGCAACACGAGAAACAAACGGGGTCGACGACTATCAGCGACTATCGCCAGCAGCAATCTCCGAGATCTGACAAGTGCCAGGTTACTTCAGCCCTGCGGTGACCTGCTAGCTACGGATAGCCCCCCTTTCGAGTAAACAATGGCCCGTGCCCTCTCATTCGACAGCCGCTCGCACACCCACCGGACACCCACAAACACCCCGACAACCAGTCCCGGTCCTGGTTAGCCAAAAACCAAGGATTAGATTAAACATTGAGCGCCCGCTTCCGCTGGCCATTCAGCCCAGTTCAAGGTCCTGTGCTGAGCCCGCCTGCAGCAGCGCGCACACAAGTTGGATGTTGACTTGCAGCTCCTCAAACAACTAGAACCTTACTAGGTAGTTGATATTTGACTTATAGCTGGCCCTTCGTCCTCCCTCACCTGGCTCAACCTCAAACCTCGAACCGATGCGCCTCTTCCGCTCGGTTGTGTTCTACTAGTCAAGAACCTCAGACACCGTCTTTTTCTTCCCTTTTTTTCCTTCATTTATTTGGACGGACCCCAGCCGACCGGGTTGCCCCCCTTTTCGTCCACCCCACCAGTCATTAATTTGCAGTCGATTTGCGGTCAGCGGCAGATCCAAAGCGAAAAAGTACTCCACCACGCCTCGCCCTGGACACCTCGCTGGACACGGACTGGACACCACCACCACCAAAAGAGGTCACCTCCAATTACTCCACCACCAGTGGTCGCCAGTGAGTGGTGCGTAGTCGCGCGCACTTGACCTGCCCTCCATCGCGACTCGCGACAATCACCCTCCTGTAACTCAAAAGATGGCCGACGAAGGAGTCGCCAACCACTACCAAGTGCTGGAAGAACTTGGCCGTAAGTCGCATCCCACTTCCACATCCAGCCACCGGAAGAGCTGTGGAGGGGAAAAATGAAACGCTGACTTTTTGGTACGCCAACACCCACAGGAGGAAGTTTTGGCGTCGTTTACAAGGGAATTGACAAGACCACGGGCGAAACAGTGGCCATCAAGCATGTACGTTGTTGTCGCATTGGGCTGCATCGCATCGCATCGCATTCCATGACAAGGAAGAACCAAGAAGAATAGCCTCGACAGCAAACTAACTTTTGCGCCCCTCCAGATTGACCTCGAATCCAGCGAAGATGATATCCAGGAAATCCAACAAGAGATCTCGGTGCTCAGCACATGCGCCAGCTCTTACGTCACTCAGTACAAGGCGAGCTTCTTGCGCGGCCACAAGCTATGGATCGTGATGGAATATCTCGGGGGAGGTTCCTGTTTGGACCTCGTAAGTCTGACCGCTATCGCCGTCGCATCCCACCTATATCATGCTTGCTAACAAGACTCTGTGCGCCAGCTCAAACCGGGAAACTTTAGCGAAGTACACATTGCCATCGTCTGCCGCGAACTCCTACTCGGCCTCGATTACCTACACTCCGAAGGAAAGATCCATCGCGACATCAAAGCCGCCAATGTCCTGTTGTCGGAAGCCGGAAAGGTCAAGCTCGCTGATTTCGGCGTTGCAGCGCAGTTGACACATATGAAGTCTCAACGCAATACCTTTGTCGGCACCCCATTCTGGATGGCCCCCGAGGTCATTCAGCAGGCTGGCTACGACTTCAAGGCCGACATCTGGTCCCTCGGTATCACTGCCATCGAGCTGGCGGTTGGCGAGCCTCCATATGCGAACATTCACCCGATGAAGGTCCTCTTTCAGATTCCCAAGAACCCACCACCACGACTGGAGGGCAAGTTCAGCAGAGAGTTCAAGGACTTCATCGCTCATTGTTTGATCAAAGACCCTGCGCAGCGCCCGACGGCTAGAGATTTGCTCAGGCACCGATTCATTCGCACAGCTGGAAGGGTTGAGGCTCTGCAGGAACTGATCGAGCGCAAGCAGATGTGGGACGCCAAGCAAGACCGGGTCAAGCTTCCCGTCTTTTACCAAGAAACCCTTCACACCATGAGCCCCAAGGACGATGATGACGAGTGGGTGTTCGAGACCATCAAGTCGGTTGCGCTGCCCAAGAACCCCATGAACGTCGACACTACTCCTACAAAGTCCAGGGACCCATCTAGGGTCCGAGAGACCGAAGAAGGCATGCGAAGAGTGCATGTCAGAGATGGTCCCCTGCAGCCCTCTACTCCTCAGACGGTGAGGAAAGCGACAGTACGGCGACAGCCATCGGCCGCAGCAGCTCACCAGCAACGGCGACTTTCCACCTCGACTGGCTCACCACGGCCGCCTGTCGCGGCAGCAAAGAGGCCTCTTCAGACGGATATGTCGTTTGGTAACTCCGGCTCTACTATGCGACTCTTCCGTCGTGTGCCTTCCGAGCACGAGGGTCCGAAAATCCACCAGGAAATGCCCCAGGAAGTAGTCAATGACGAGAACCGACCTCCTTCCGCGATGCAGACGCCCATCGAGCCCACTAGCAAGGAGGCGCTCCTCGGTCGTCGTCTTTATAACAAGGCTATTGAGCCTGCGCTCGAAGAGCTTCATGCGCAAACCGGTCCATCACAAAAACGTGAGGCACTGGCCAATCTGTCCGATGCTTTCGCCCATCTCGACTTGGTGGATCCTGAAGGAGCCTACCACCTGCTCCGACACCTCCTTTCCTCGATATCACAGGATAACAGGCTCAGTGCAGCACTACTGAACGCCAGCAAGATCTCGCCCGGTCAGCACCTTCACAGGAAATCTGTAGACGGCACACCGCAGAGCAAGAACCGCGATCTCAACCAACGACCCTCGACATCAGCCGGTGTCACTCACAACCATAACATCCCACAGACCCCATCGCGGTCCCCACAGAAGCCGGTGCTTTCCGCCAGCCCGACCAAACTGATGATCAGCCAGCAGAACACGCCCTTGGCCAGCCCCAGACCAAGGCGGGAGAGTGTCGTAGCAGCGCCAATGTCCACACCGAAGCCCGCCGCAGAGAGGACGAGCAGCAGCAGGCCGTCTTCCGTGATGGCAACAGCACCAGGAACCCCTATCCACCAAATCCAGCAGCCTCAACTAATACCACCAACCCCATCACCCCAAAAGAAGGAGCCCCAGCTCCTGCAGCAACATTCGGCCCCATCTCTTCAAAAGAAGGAAAACCCGCCACCCCTCCAGCAACAACTCTCCCACCCGGTCCTCCAGCAGGAGAAGCAGCGAAGAGAGGCCAGCTCACAACAACTTGCCCAGCAGTTACAACAGCAACAGCAGGCCCAGTTACAGCAAGCCGCCCACCGACGAAAGGAATCCTCCAACTCGTCTTCGCATCAACTTCCACCACCTCAGCACCACCAGCGAAGAGAATCGTCGCAGTCGTCCCATGCCAGCAGCCGGTCCCCCGAGAAGCAGGAGCGCGTGAGGGAGAGCAGCAGCAGGGAGCTGCGCGAGCGGGCGGCGCTCGAGGCAAAGTACCCGGGCCAGCCGGCGGCGGCGGGCATGGAGCACTGCAAGGCGCTGTCGGATCTGTTGTATGCGAGGTGGACGGATGGGTTGCAGCATCGGTGGGGGGCTGTGGCCGGATCTTAGTGAGGTGAATGAGGGGATCTGGCGAGGAAGTGAAGAGGAGGTGAAGAGGTTAACGAGAGGGGATAAGGGGTTGACCATTATGGTTGCGAAAAGCCAAACACATGGCTCAAAAAGAGGGGAAGAGCAAGGAAGGGGAGCAAAGATACCATTATTTTCTTTTCGTGTCTTATTATCATTGTCCGCATTTAGTTTTCTTCGGTTGTGGCGGACGGACGGAGTGGGAGCGTCATTCAGCATTTTATCATATATGTTCTTTGCACAGCATCGGTCGGTGGCCAAGCAAAAGAAGAGGAGGAGAGAGGAGAGAGGAAAGGAAAGGGGCCTTTTTTTTTTCTTTTCTGATCACACTTTTCTCATCACATATTCTTTTTGTGGCACGGCATATTCCTTATTCTTCACATTCTACTTCATTTTCTCATCACTTGCTTATTACGCAACTGGCTGGAGTTTTCTTTTCGTTTCAAGGGATACCAATTGTTTACATCATTCATGGCTTGGAAGGGGCGAAGGGCAGAGAAACCGGTTCTGGAACTTGGAACTTGAAGATGGATGGTGGCTGCGGCGGCGGTACGGTTAGATAGGGGGCGGTTGGTTGGGACGGTTAGGATGGATGAACTATATGGATGGATGGATGATCATCTCGAGTTGGGGACTTATGTATCACCAACATGAATTTCTACTATGGACCGCCCCGATTGAATCAAGGGAGCAAAGAGGGAAACGATCAAAAACAACAAAAGGGATTGCGAGATGACATGCTATTCATATTTGCGTCCTTAACTCTCATAGTAGTGGTAGTAGTAAAACTTGGTCGAAAGGGTCAATATACATCCTGTATAGCCAAGCCATATTGCTACGTCTCTTCAGCTTCGTTTTTTTCTTGGCAAGGGGTTTTCTGGCTCTCAAGCAACGAGAATAACACATTGGAAAATGTAATAATGTACTGTTAGTCTTACGTGATCATGTCTCACAACACCAATTTTTCTCCATCTGTTGCCATGGTGATCAATTCTGCAGCTAGGTTGTTGGCTCCCAGGGTCAGAGCGGTCGGTTGGTGATTTATCTTCCCTTGACAAAAATGTACCGATCCGATGCGGACGGGAAAACTTGAAGTCACCAACACCTTCCCAAAACGGAAACTGAAGCCATTCGGTGATTAGTGCTGACTCACCTCAACTCACCTTGTTTTTGCGACGTTGACGAAGAATGTTGAAGATGCAGTACGGAGGTTCGGAGGCTTCCGATGGGTGGTAACCGAGCCCCGGCGTCCAACCGACACGCCTGGCCGAATCATGGACGAACTCTGGAGGCATAGTGGAGCTACAGCGATGTAGAACCTAGCATGGATTTCCAGGCATCAGTTCGCGAACAGATGCCGAAGATTGAACGATGTTCCGGTAGGTAGTATCGAAGAAAAAAGAAAATATTTTGACGATATTCCCGGTGTGTGTACATAAGCATATCTGAGACCTTGGACATTGTGTTGATTTTTCTTTTTTACCACAACGGTCGAGAGGAACTGAACTGAATCGCCATCTGGACTTCAAAACGGCCCCTGTTGCGTACTTGCGTCATTATCACCCCGCAAAAAACTCCTCCAGGGGGCGACGATTGAAACGACAGACTTCTGGCCCAACATCGCCGAGCTCTCCAAGCTGTCTGTCAGGCGAGGTACCGCTTCCACTCACTCGATTTGGTTTTGCTCAACAGGTATAGCGCCGGGTATAACTAGCTTTCGACCAATCTGCTAGTGAGCTGATGTGGGTCACAAGGTTTCTCGGGAACGATCCAGTGATAGGATTGGTTTACGATCCAGTGATAGATTTGGTTTTGCTCAACAGGTATAGCGCCGGGTATAACTAGCTTTCGACCAATCTGCTAGTGAGCTGATGTGGGTCACAAGGTTTCTCGGGAACGATCCAGTGATAGGATTGGTTTGAGTAAAACCAAATCGAGTGAGTAGAAGCGGTACCTGCAAAGTGTTCCGAGCGTTTTGCATCACATAACATTTGCCGCTTGCCGCTTTCACCCCTCATCCCATCTTTTTTTTTTCTCACTTCCCCAAACCAAACTTTCTTTTTCCACATCACAGACATACTTCACATCCCTTACATTATCAACAACACGAACTCAAGGGAGGACGTGGCATCACCAACAAACCAAACAAACCAACAATCACTCACACTCAAAAGAACCAACATAACAAACCTTCAACCAACAACCCGTCCAACCAACCAACAACCCGTTCATCGAACCCTCCACCAAAAATGGCCTCCCAACAACCCGCCCCGCCAACAGTCGAAACCTCCCACCTCACTTACACCTTCCCCGACCGCTCCAACGGCGTCTCCAACATCACCCTCTCCCTCCCGCCTCGCTCGCGCACCCTGCTAATCGGCGCCAACGGCGCCGGCAAGACCACCTTGCTCCGCCTGCTAGCCGGCAAGCGCCTCGCGCCCGCCAACACCATCAAAGTCTCCGGCGTGGACCCGTTCAAGGACGGTTTGGAGGGTGTCACCTACTTGGGGCTAGAATGGGTTCTCAACGCGATTGTGCGCACGGACATTGGTGTCGTTGAACTGCTGAGGAGTGTAGGCGGTGATCACTACCCTGAACGCAGAGATGAATTGGTGCAGGTGTTGGATATTGATACCAACTGGCGGATGCATGCCGTGTCAGATGGTGAACGACGAAGAGTGCAGTTGGCGATGGGCTTGATCCGCCCCTGGACGGTGTTGTTGCTCGATGAAATCACCGTTGACTTGGACGTCTGGTCGCGGGCGCAGTTCCTGGGTTGGCTGAGACGGGAGACGGAGACGAGGGAGTGCACGGTTGTGTATGCGACGCATATTCTGGATAATTTGGCCAGTTGGCCGACGCATCTTGTGCATATGCACTTGGGCACGGTGAAGGGGTGGGGCAAGGCGGAGGAGATGTTGAAGGAGGTCGAGGATGGGAAGAATGTCGTTGAGGGGGTGACGGGGAATAGTAGGCTGGGAGAACTGGTGTTGAGGTGGTTGAGGGATGATTTGAGGGAGAGAGGGCCCAGGAGTCAGCATAGGAGGGGACCGGAGGGGTTGAGTTATAATAGCCCGGGCTTGGGGGGGTATGGACTGGAGGCGAAGACGAATAAGGAGGCTACGGATGGGCCTGGGTGCAATTAGGTCGTCTTGAGAGGTGTTGGGCGGTGATGGAGAGGGAGGAGCAGGAGAAGAAGAAAAGGTTTCAACATGGCTGAGGGGAAGATTTGTTTTGATTTTCCAGTTTTCTTGTATGCATGACAAAAGGGGGCTTTAACATGATACCCAGGCGGCATTTAACATGGCGTTTTCAACACATCATAGCATGGTCGGGTATAGATCTACGTAGTTTTGACAGGATCTGTTTCATATGTACTGTATATGCCATATATGACATGAACCGGCGTTCATCTGTTGTTATCTGGTTTTCCAACGCCCCGATGAATCCTCACAGAAACATCTCCACGCCTCTTTTCAGCAATGTAAAGAGTCAACACATATCGTACAGTCTATGCATGCGATCCAAATCGTCTGTCAAATGGTATCAGTACAAACAAGTACAATGGGCTTCATGAATCACTCATCTCCTCCACGCATAGCCAATATCCGCATCCGCATCCGCCCCTTCTTTTCTTTTCTTTTCTTTTCTTTTCTTTACTCCTTCTTCTCGGTCTGCTCCTCAGCAGCACCCTCCTCGCCCTTGACCAAGACATCCTTCTCCTCGAGGAGCTTGGCAAGCTCGCCGTTCTGGTGCATCGAGACAATAATATCGCAACCGCCGACGAACTCCTTGTCGATGTATAGCTGGGGAATGGTGGGCCAGTCGCTGTACTCCTTGATGCCTATATATGCATGATGCGCGGTGCACACCCACTGTCAGCATTTCTGTCCTTCGTATCCGTATCTTCCCCCTTCTCTTCCTTTTCCTTTCCAGCTGTTGTAACATACCCTGCCTCAACTCGGCATCCTCCAAAACGTTGAAAGCAGCAAACTTGTTGGGATCAACGCCCTGCAGACCAAGAACCTGGATGCTGGCGCGCGAGAAGCCGCACTGGGGAGTCTCGGGGGTGCCCTTCATGAAGAGAACGACCGGGGCGGAGGCGACGGCCTTGTCGATGGCCTGACGGGTCGCATCGGACAGGAAGCGGTTCTGGTAGAAGAGGACGGGGCGGAAGGCGGAGGAGACGGCCTTGGGCGCAAGGGCCGGCCGGGAGGCGGCGGCGAAGAGTTGCTGTTGTCAGGAGGAGGATGTTAGTGTCGGTTACAACTTTGCGGGACGACGGGACCTGACGCGCAACGGGTCTTGCTTACCCTCGAGAAAAGGGACCTGGTCAACATTTTAAAAAGGGTGGGCACGATACTGGCTGCTAAAGAGCGACAAGATGTTCGGCGCAAAGACAGACAAAAGATCACGGCAATGCGGACGGATGGCGAATGTCGGCGGCAGCGGCAGTGGAAACCGTTATCACGACTTTTTAGCGGCGATTAACTGGAGCTTCCCTGTAATGATGTAACATTAGCGCCGATAGCTCCTGAGAAAGGGTTAGGGTTGTCCTTGTGATTTTGTGCACTTTGGTCTTGACATTTGTCAGCTTAGAGGAGGCATCTACATTTTTCAAACAACATCCAACTTCAATATTTCCCCAGCTCATGATAACGGCATTGTTGTTTCCGATGCGCTCTCAAGCCTTGACGGTTGAGATATAGAATCTGGAATACTCAGGAAGTCTGGCACATCCACCCATCCGCCCGGAGTTGGACCCAGACCCATGGTATCTGATACACTTCCCGTGACCTTCCCCCTACATGATTTTCCTGCTGATGTTCGTCAGATCTTCTGGTGTTGAGTGTTAATGATCAACATGCCTATTTTCGGTTACCACGTAGCCGTCCACGCTGTCTTGCGCATCGCATATCGTGGGTTCGGTACTGCCATGCACCGAAGCTCTCTCTTCAAGCGTCGATTGCATCATATATTGTTTACTTGGTACCAATCGCGTCTTTCTTCCCTGCCGCATCATGATTTTCCCCAGATCTGTTCCTGTCATCCATCCAACGCCTCGGGAGTTGTCACTCTGGCGCATCAGGTACAAAAGTTGACAATCCGTACAAACCTCCTCTTGTCCTTACCCCGCATACCAAGCCCTCCTCTCCACCTGCCCAGCTCCCCAACTCCCCCACAGGGCGGGCCACGATCAGCCCCGGGCCGCTAAACGGGAGTCGGGTGCGCCCAGGGTGCAAATTGGTGACAGGCACACCCTCACAGGCCTGGAGCGACGTGAGCGGGAGAAGGGAGCCTCGGTAGTCGCCGCCCGTGTTCGTGTCGCGTGATGATGTTGCTCCCAAATCCACTTTGTCGAATGATGTTTTCCGAGTCTCGATTGCTGTCCAGCTCGTGTGCTCAATGTTCCAAGATTAAGCTTGATATGTTCTGGATTCAGAAACGGAAAGCTTATCATGGAGTCCCAGGATGTCTTATGATGTTTATCGCACATCACGATGGCTTCAGCTGTTAAATGGCCCTGAAGAGCCGTGTCCTTTTGAGGACTCTCAGTTGAAATTGAAATTTTCACCCTTAAGTCTTCGTCGGATATCCCGATTGCGCTGTCCTGCAAGCAATCAAAAACACCAAACCTGAAAGAGTCAAAACACCACTGCACCATCTCCATCCCCATTCATCCTATTACCCCACATTTCCAACGTAGCATTCTCAAACTTCCCCATACTCCAAAGTCCCGAATACCGGTTTTATAAGTGGTCGGATATGTTCGTCACTCTCTTCCTCGTTTCATCCTTTCTGGTCGACATTTGCGAGCACCAAGGCCGGCAACCAACCCATCATCAACACCAGTCCAACAACAACCTCCGCAGCAAGTGGTTACATTCACCCCTGAGACCATACGTCATTTACTGGGTGTCCCCTTTTCCGACCAAACAGTGGCCCACGCCATTCGAAGAAACGTGGGAATTGGAAACGTGAACCGGCTGAGTGGATAGAGTGTGCTGTAGATCGGTCCGTTGCCGTGTAACCGTTTCATATTCCCAAGGCCTCGAGAAAGTGACTCGAGAGTTACCTTCGAGAACATTGAAACATTGGAAGGTCAAAGAAAGAAATCATAATGGTTGGCCAACCGCCTCTTACCGGCCTCAAGGTCCTGGAGTTTGCCGGTCTAGCTCCAGGTAAGCCCTTCGTCCGACTTACACGGAGGCTTTCGGCCGAAACCCGGCCGATCTCTGTATCTCACTTACACCTCACCTACACCTTACACCTCTTCACTCTCACTTGAAAATGTCACGATTCTAACCCTCCAAACAGGTCCCTTCGCCGGCCTCCTCCTCTCCGACGCCGGCGCCTCCGTCCTGCGCATCGACCGCGCCGTCTCCGGCCCCGTCGCCCGCCAAGTCCCCGACCAACTAACGCGGCACAAGTCCTCGCTAGTCGTCGACCTCAAGTCTCCCGCGGGGATCGCCCTCATCAAATCCCTCGCCGCCGTCTCGGACGTCATCATCGACCCCTACCGGCCCGGCGTCCTGGAGAAGCTCGGCCTGGGCCCCTCCGTTTTGTGCAGCGACGAAATCAACCCCCGCCTCATCTACGCCCGCCTGACCGGCTTCCGGCGAGATGGCCGGTTCGCCAACATGGCCGGGCATGATATCAACTACATGGCTGTGTCGGGCGTGTTGAGTCTGCTGGGCAGAAAGGGGGAGAAGCCGACGCCGCCGATTAACATCCTTGGCGACTTTGCCGGCGGCGGAGCGGTTTTGTTCCAGGGCATCCTGCTTGCGCTGGCAGCGCGGGAGAGGACGGGGAAGGGCCAGGTGGTGGAGGCGAATATCGTCGACGGGGCGAGTTACTTGGCGACGTTTAACCGGTTTGCGCTGAAGACGCCGGTGGGGAACGCGCCGAGGGGGGAGAACTTGCTGGATACGGGCTGTCCTTATTATGATACGTATGAGACTAGGGATGGGAAGTACATGGCTGTCGGGGCGTTGGAGCCGCAGTTTTTTAGGGAGTTGGTTAGGGGTTTGGGGCTGGAGGGACAAGGGTGGGAGGAGAGGAGGGGGGAGAAGGAGAATTGGCCCGAGTTGAGGAGGGTGTTGGAGCAGAAGTTTAAGACCAAAACGAGGAGGGAGTGGGAGGATATCTTTGACGGGACCGATGCGTGCTGCACGGCGGTGTTTGAGTATGGGGAGATGGAGAGGGAGAGGGAGCGGTTGGAGGGCGATCAGAGACCGGTGGTCACGCTTAGGGAGACGCCCTGCCTGGCAGTGAGGAACGATGCGAAGGATGCTAGCCACGGGCAAGGGCCGGGCGTTAAGGGGGAAGCGTATGTGGGCATCCCGTTAAAGCCCGGAAAGGGAGGCGAGTCTATCGTGGAGCAGTGGCTTGGTTGGAAGAAGGGCAAGGAGTTTGATGTTTTGGACGGGAACGCTGTCGCTACCAAGTCCAAGTTGTAAGGGGGTTCATTTGTTTCAAGCGTATTTCTTGTTAGATAGATTATTCTGTATGGCAATTTCAAAATCTGGACTCATCAACATGTACGATATCATTCTTTCTGCCCTCGTAACCATCTCTCTTTCTGTTCAGTTGCAACCACATCTCGGTATGTTACACATTGGGTTGGTTCTCCGACAGCAAGTGTCATGAATTGTGAGTTCATACCTCCCTCCCTCAATGCATTGTCAAGACCTGAGCCAACGCTGGTCGTAACTGTGCTTAGGTACTCATGCCTCATCATATTGCTTAACAAAGACGTACGTACGCCTGCAATGACCATGTCAAGCCCATCAACACCGGAAACTCGGGTTGTTGACTGGCCATTGGGGATCTGATGTTGGGTCGGCGTCAGAGTATCTTCAAAGAAGAGCATGACCGCAATGCCATTCACGGGACAGGAGGGCGTGCAATGTCTATGCCACAGCACCATGCAAAATATGGATTGGAGTTCTTCGGTTCACTAGACCCAACCAGCTCTCATGGACATAAGTCATAAATATTTTCAGTACTACTAAACACAAAAACGTGCCACCAATGACACTCTCTTCTTCTTCTTCTTCCTCTTCTTCTCTCTTTCATCGCTTGGTATATCAACTGCTACTTAAATAATAAACTGTCTGTCACAAACAACCCCCTTTATTCTCCAACCAACTTCGTTCCTGTCGTTCCAACCCACCCACCCCATTCCACAACCGACCGACTCATCATTACCACCATCATCCCCTCATCACTTTCATGGCCATCCCTTCCTTTCTTTCTTTCTATGTAATCACATCCATCATCAATCAAAAATAATTTATCTTGACTCGTCTTGTCTCATAAAACAACTCTCTTTCTCGCAGTACTTAGTACTAACCCTACTGTACCTGGCTAACGATCTCGCTAGCCTTCGACAGCGACTCCACCATCTGCTGGCACTCCTTCCTCCTGCGGACCGTGTAATCGCTCTCCTTGAGGAGGTCGTCGAGCTCGTCGGCGCGGTACATGTTCTCGAGGAGCTCCTTTTGCATTTCGTCCTTTGTGAGCCTGTTGTGGTTGTTCATGTTAGTATCTCGCGCATGGAATGATAGGTAGCGAGGGGGAGAAAAGCACTTACTGAACAAGGTTCAACATGATAGCCTTGGGAACCATATCAATCATGGTCCTCTTGACAATGTTGTAGTACGACTGGATGAGCAGCTTGATGACCTCCACCTCAATGTTCTCCCTTTCAGACAGAGTACCCGAGGCCTTGAGCGACGGCGGGGGCGGCTCCATGGCCGCCGCCTTCTTCTTGTTCTTGGCGGCGAAGAAGCTGCCGAAGAAGCCGCTGTTAGACCCTCCCTCGTCAAGGTTGCTGCCGGCCAGGGTGGGGCTAGCGGCCCGCGCGGGCGTAGCGCTCTGCGGGATCGGCTTGCCCGTCTTGGGGTCGACCTGGACTGGCCTGGAGCCGCTGTGGCGCTCGTTGACGATGGCCATGGCCCTGTGGCCGTTGAGGAAGTCGGGGTGGCCCGTGTTGATGTAGCACGCCTCCATGGCGACCAGGTCCTTGACCAGCTTGTTGGTGGGCTCCATGGCCTTCTTGAAGAAGGAGATAACCACTTGGTGGATCTTCTCCTTGAGACCGGGGTAGCGCCTGTATAGTTGCTTGCTGAGCACGGTGGTGAGAATGCGGACAAGCTCGTCGTACACGAGCGACGCGCACTTGAGACTGGGCTCCTCGAGACGCTTGATCTGCTGCTTGACGATGAGCTCGAAGGCGGCAGTTCCGACGAAGAGAGCAGGCGAGGGACCGGAGGAGTTGTAGAGGATAACGCGAATATCGGCGTCCTTGACCTGGTCGAAGGGGTCCACTGCCTTGACACCGTTCGAGTACAGCTCGTGGAA
This sequence comes from Neurospora sp. CHS-2018a, assembly GCA_009802275.1. Classification (NCBI taxonomy): domain Eukaryota; kingdom Fungi; phylum Ascomycota; class Sordariomycetes; order Sordariales; family Sordariaceae; genus Neurospora; species Neurospora sp. CHS-2018a. Next base: position 391,617 of record RAKG01000029.1, read on the forward strand.
GACGAAGCTGATTCTGGCGCCACCCGACAGCTCCTGGCTGGAGAGCTCGGTGCTCTTACCGTCAAGGACAGTGCGCCACTCGTTGGTAAACTCGGTGATGATGTTGAGGACAATGTTCGCGCTGTTGCCGAGAATCGAAGGTCCCAGGGACTCGAGCTCCTGGGTATACTTCTGTAGCGAGCTGGAGATGCGGGCCTTGATGTCGGGCAGGGTCTGCTTAATGTGCATCATCAGGATCAGGTTGAGCTTCCGAGCGAGGTAGGGTGTGCCGCAGTATGAGCTCTTGTTACGATACGCCTTGTGGTTCTCGAAGAAGTTCTTCTCGGCCTCGAGCGAAGCGTTGATGGGCTTCTTGTTGTCGATATCCCTCTGACCACGGTTCACCACGGGCACGTATCCTAGCCTGAGGGGAATGATGCGACCGGCAAGAATATCAACGACATCGGTACCTTCGTCCATCAAATCGACCTTTGTAAGCACACCGATGGTGCGCTGACCCTCGGGATCCACCTCACGAGCCAGCTTCAAGCCATCGGAGTTGGCCAAATCCACGTTGGCAGCGGTAACGGCCAGGATGATAGCGTTGGACTTCTGGATATACTTGAGAATCATGTCCCTGATCTGCTTCTCGATATCGCGCGGCTGGTCGCCAACGGGCACTCTTGTCAGACCGGGAAGATCGACGAGGGTGAGGTTGAGGACGTTGGGCGAGTAGATTCTCAGGTTGATGGGAGCAGGCGAGATGCCGGCATTGCGGCCGACCTTGGCCTCGGTCTCTCTGCTGATCTCATCGCGGATCTTGTTGAAGTCGTAGAACTTTTGGCCGGGAATGTGAAGGAACTCGCCCCACTCGTCCGTGTTGGCGGCCTTGTCGGTGTTGTCGTCGAGCTCATTGCCGAAGCCGTTCTCGGTGGCTGTCCGGTTGATAAGCTGGAGGACGAGGGGACGGCGGGTCACAATACCGGAGCCACGAGGAAGACTGGAGTAGAGAAAACAAGGGTCTCGAGTTAGTATTTTTGGGGAGACTAGTGTGGAAAGCGAAGAAAGACTAGGGGCGGGGAAAGGGGGCGGGGGAGGGGGATGCGCACAAGTCGCGACCAACAATGTTTTCTAGTACTGAACTCTTTCCGCTGGACTGACTGCCGACGACTACTATTTGGGGGAGATCGATGGGGTTGTTGACACCGACGGTGGTGAAGACATCCTGGAGCTTGTTGACGAGCCTGTGCGGATGGCGACCATGTTAGCAAACTGACGACGACGATGATGCCCGACATGCGATAGGCACAAGACCAGATAGGCCGGAAGGGGTGGAAGCAGGACTTCGACGTACTTGATGAGGCTGGGGTCAGAGATACCTCCGGGGGTGCTGAGCGACCCGGTATTCACGTCTACCGTCATGATTGCTGGCTATGTAGAGGTGGACGATGGTGATGTGTTTGTTTGGAGTTGTGGGATGTCGTGGGTTGGTGAGTGGCAGGCGGTGTCGGCGGTTTCTGGTGCCTCCTCCCGCTTCGCTTGGGTTTCGGTAAGGTAGATAAGGAGCCTGAACTAACGTCTAAGGCGGCGACTAACAGCCAGGCGCAAACGTCTCAAATGTATCGCGGTTCGTGCAAGCGGCGCTTTGACGGGTGACGGGAGATGTGTAAAACAAGCCGGCTTGTTGGGACTGCAGCTGAAGATATTACTAGGCGTTGGTTAATGTTCTGGAGACGGGAATCTTTTGACATGAAGCTGAGGCGACCTGACGGGACGGCACCAGAGGGACGGGGACCGGGAGGCAGTCCAGTGGAGGTCGTGCACTGTCCGCACGCACAAGCAGGGGGCGCTGAAGGGGGGTCACACAAAAGCCCACAGAAGGGACCCCCTTGTTAGCCGCACGTGACGCTACTTTATGTATCTGCAGAGTCGTTGTCTCTAACAAGTGGAGACTGATGCTGTAACGTCTTTGAGAACTTCAAAATATCTGAACTCTTTGAACACTTCCTTCAAAAGCTCGATCTCACTTTCTTATAGACAAGTGCAATTACACAGTATTATCCGAAAAGGCTCACACACAATCATCGATTATGAAAACCCGCCGTCGTGCGCGGTCGATTACGTATGTCTCAAAGCATCTTGCTTGCTAAGATAGCTTTATTCTTCTACCTAAAATTCAGGCCGCGTCATGGTCTCACGGATTGGGCGCCATATTTTAAAGTGAAAAGGCATCAAGAAAACAAGGCGTATGACCATACTGTGTAAATCAGGCACCTGCTGAGACGAACCAGTATCTCTGAAAACTACGAATTGCTCAAATGCTCTTGAACCCACTGCCAAGTGTGAAAACTATCTCTGTTATCTCTACATATCCCTTCATGACCCACCCAGATATCCTATGCTACGCTATATTGCTCTTGTTCAGTTCTACCCTTCTTTAAGGTTCCACAACTTCTTGACTGAATATAGAAAACATTTCCAAGCCAAAAAGGAATAATAAAAAAATGCAATGCCCTCCTGTCCGTCCGTCCGTCCATCCGCCGGTCCATCCATCGATTACTCAAGCATCGCTCTTTGAAAGCCCAATATGTAAATACAACGCTGGTTGGTGGTGCACACCTTTATCCCTTCCTTCCATGACATTCCACAACAATTAATCTTCCGTACCTTCCATGGCTGGACGTCTCGTTGCTTAACTAATTTTCAACCACGAAAACGAATTGAGCACACGTTCCGTAAGCGGCAAGGACAGACGTCCGCTATTCCATCGCGGCCCTCTATTCTATCGTGGCCTTGCTGTGTCGTGGGCGGTTCCGTTGTTGTTGGCGCTGTGTTCCATATCCTCATCCCAGTCGGGCCATTCTGGGTACCAACTGTCCATCGTGGTCAGCGAACGTTCAGGTTTAGAGGGGCTGTCAAACTTGCATCTTTACCAACCCATCATCTCCGCAGCTAGCAATCATGCGCGGATCTGAAGGGTTCCACGTGACAGAGTTGCAACGCGGTGCATGGGCCCCCTTGAGCCTCGCCACCAAGATGCCCGTGGACTTGTGGTAGATATATATTGACCCGTCTGTGAATTAGCTTGTTAGCCTCGTTATCCGGTTTTCAGACGTTTTCAACAAACTTCCTTGAATCACTTACCCTCGCTTCCGCTCAGGACGAAAGCCTCATTCGCGCCACCAAGGTAAGTCCTGATTAGAAAATCCCCACCCTTGTGCTGATTGTACTGGTGAATGACATCCTTGGTGGGAATATCATACAAAGTCGCTGTTCCTACCTGCGTATTTACCAACAGAGACGTCGAGTCCTGGCTTATACAGAGTGATGTTCCTCTATCCTTCAGCTCGTGTGAATAAACCTGCTCGCGCGTGTGGTAGTTGTAGACATGAAACCGCCTTTGGTCGTCCAGGGCTACAACCCAGTTCCTGTCGGGGGACAGCGCCAGGTCTTCCGTTCGATGGTCCTTGGTCCACACGGTCTTAAACACATCGGCTATGCCGAGATTCCAGGAACAGATTGACCTTTCCTTGTCGAAGGACCCGGTAATAAGAACGTAGTTGCTGGCCCACGCGCAACTACTGACTGGCTCGTTGAATTGGTCGATGGTCCTGATTAGCGCTCCAGTCTGCATTATTGTTCTCTTGTTAGTGAGTGCAAAACAGACACACAGTTGTGGCCATGGTTGCCGCTTGCTGCACTTACCTCGGTATCCCACACTTTTGCGTTCATTGCGCAAGTGACGAGCATCTTGTCGTCCGGGCTCCATGCGATATTACCTACACCCCGGTTATCGTGTTGCTCATCGCCCGTGTCTAACTTGTGTATCACTTTAAACTCGGGCACGCTGTAGATGACGACAAGACGCTCCATGCCGCAACTTGCTAAGCGTGTCCCGTCATGTGAAAACCTCACTTGCCACACTTCATTGCCGTTGTGTTCATCCAGCGTATACTTGGCAATCGCGGGAAAAGCCTTCCTGTCGCACACGTGGTCCTTGTAAAGAGAGGGTGTTTGGAGGGTCGAGTGATATAGGCAGTTGCTAATTTGGATTTCTTGTGCCTGATTAAGAAGTGCCGCCAACCTGTGCTCAGGGAGCATAACCGAAGGCGAAACGAATTCTGCGAAAAACGTGTTAGCCGGTTTGAAGACCCAAAGAAGGTTGACACTCCACAACATACTAGATAGCTCAGAGAGCAAGGTGTGCCGACTTTCTCCGCGAGCACCGTCCCATTCGGCCTTATCCTTCAGGTCCTCGGCACTCGCACACATGAGAAGGCTTGACAGGAACTCCAGCTTTTGGTGCTGGTCCCCGCACAGCGGTGTGAGCTCTGTCCGCAGCACCACCAAAGCCCGTGGTGTTTCGCGCCTTTCTAATAGCTCCAAGTACTTCTGCTGTCTAAGCCAAAGCTTCATCATGTTGCGATCCGCTCCTGAGGCAAGTATCAGGCCATCCCTCAAGCCGGGATCCGCTATTCCAGCAACGTGCGCATTATTAAGAAGCTCCTCCGCCTTTCCCCAGTCACCGTCCAAGACAGCAGCTCGAAAGGCAGCCACCGTAGGGTTTTCGAGTCGATAGCCGCTGTCCTGACTGAGTTTGTCTGCTGCATCGTTGTATCCCATCTCCGTAATAGCCTGTATTATGAGACGTGTGAACTGTTCCCGGCTGTGGCCGTGGTATCTCCCCGATGGTTGTCTTGGGCGGTTCGCCTCCCAAGCTGACCCATTTAGTGACCCAGACGATATTTTCAGCGGTCCGTTTCCATTAGATACCGCCATTGTAAAGCCCGCCTCTGCCCGAGATCCATTAGATAACGACTGCCCAAACCCATTCGACGAGTTCTGACCATCGATGTCGGCCGACATGATCCCGCGTCTACGCTTAAGCGGCCGCGGGGAGGTATAAGTGGTAGTAGTAGCGGCCGAAGAGGTCGCGGTGGCTGAGACGTCGTTCGAAGCGAGGCGGTATTCGTCTTGTCCGCTTTCGTCCAAATCACTTATTTGCCGGCGGCCGAGGACTTGGGATGGAGTGTAGGCGTGCGGGCGGTCGTGTGGACCTTGAGGGACGTACAACGGTGGGAGACTGGTGGGAACCGATGGCGTCACGGACGGTGACTGCGGGGGAGCAGCTGGGAACGGTGGAGCGGAAACTGGGGCGGGTGCGACAGTGTCGGGAGAGGAAGCCGGGGGTTGCGGGGTGTTTGAGCGGTGGTCGGAGTCTGGGGGATATATGGGAACTTGTTGGTTGGGGGTTCGGTCTGCCACGGTGAAATCGTATCTGGCGCGGGACCGATGTCCGTTCCCGCAGCGATGTTGGGTGGTGAGAAGCGATGACGGTCGGATGGAAGCGAGACGGAATGCTGGCGGTCGCGTGTTAGAGGAACACTGACACTGGAAGAGCGGAGGCGACAGCACAGCAAGGTGGTCGTGGAGGAGGATGCAGGTTGAGTTGTTGTCTGTGGTTGTATGTAAATCGACGTAAAGCTAAGGTGGACTTCCCGGTTGCCGCTCAGATAAGGTTGTTGGTAGGGGCTTGTGGGCAGCCGGAGCCGGCATCTGGCGGGTGTAACAGCGACAGCCAGAGCAGACAGCTGAGGCTTCCTACGACGCTGCAACAGTGCGAAGAGGGCGAATGGTGCTGTTGGTTGTCACTAGAAGCATCTCCAAAGAGGGGGTCAGCAAAGAGCACCGTCATCCACCTTGGTCCTGCACTAACAACACTAAAGAGAAGCTCGCCGATCGCGGGGAGAACCGTGTGCAGTCGTGGCAGTTGGTTGCGTGTGTGCATTGTGCATTTTTGCTTGGCAATGGATGCTCTTGGGTCCAACCTCGATGCTCTTCAGGTTGTGAAAGAGAGAACGAACATGGGAAATACGAAGAAACCAAGCACGTCCATGACTTCTACGAGTAGATGATGACGATGTAAGTCCAAGCTACCTTCCTCTGGTCGGGAAGGTCGGTCGGATGAAAGATTACTTACTGCGTCCGCATGGGTATTGGAGTGCTGACTGCTAGTTTCTGCCCAGGCTTCTTGTAAGTTTGGTCGGTAGTGCAGCAACTGAACTGGTTGACTGTGACGGTAGACGGAGTCAAAGGCAAGTCGGAATCGTGGGCGTGGGCGAACTCGAGTGGATTGGAAACGTTAAGAGCTGAAGTCGATGTATCAAGGTTCAAATGATATCCCAGAGTGATGTTGTTCGAAATATCGATGGTGTCTAATACCTACCTTACCTACCGTGAATGAGCAAGTCGACATCACTCAGTAACATTCTCAGGCGTGAAAGGGGCAAACCTCGGTGATCCTTTGTTGTTCATATTGACCCCTCTCGGGCAGCTGCTAGCCTGCTACGCTCGTTCACTGGAAGGAATGAAAGGAAGGGAAGCTGGGACCCGACTGCAAGACATGGATGGTTCATTCCAGGTTGGTATTCCGTTTGAAGCTGCCTCAAAATGAGCCTGTCTAGCTGCCCAACCAAACGACTCGGAATCTCGGACATTTGTGATAGAAAACAGTCTATTGCAGCTCAGGGCGGGCTGAAGTGAGGTGTTGTTTCCTCAAGGAAGAACGAACACTGAAGCTCGGAGCTCCCGCCATCCATTTGGTCCCCACGGGGACGGGAGTGGGACCACCAAACACCCCTGCGGTAAGTGGGGGGAGAGCGTTTTAGATGTACCCCTAAACAGAGATGCTTCGACTTGCAAACTGACCGAGACTCGAACCCTCAGCGGATGGCTCTTGCAAAACCTACCTCTATCCATTGAATTATATGAGCTTCAACAGGTGACTGTTTGTTGCCGATGAACTAAAGCAGCCAAGAGCCAAATTTTTATGTGAGACCATGAGAAAGAATGACCTCATAAGCTGGTAGTGACGATGTGTATAGGTACTGTAGCGTTTCTGTCGAGGCGCATGGAGCAGCACGTCGTCCGTGCCATTTGTGGTGTTGCGGCATCAATGAATGGTAACAGACTGGCTGTGGCCTCATTAAAACAGTCGACGAATTTCACCGCGGCACATGGCAATAGTGTAGAATCTGAAGTATGTCCAGTACTACTATTTTTGAAGACGTTCGTGTGAATATATATACATTGCGGCGTATTTGGCCAGCTGCTCATATTACATGAGCCCTCCTGCCCACCTACGACGAGCCATCCTCAAACTTTTCCCCACTTCATCATCTCTAAAACTCCCGTACCCAACTTCATTGGCTTCATTAGCCCCCATCTTCTTTCTCTTCTCCTTCTTATTCTTTCCAAAGGACGTAAGTCATGTCTTTCTTCCCATGAGGACGCCATGAGAGTGTATGTGATGTGGAATAACAAAAGCAACCAAAGCAGGGAAGAGACAAACTACTAATAATGATGATGATTTCTAACGCCAGATGCCCGTGTGCCCCCCACTCCGTTTTGTGCAGATATGATATGGTAATGATGAGTTTCGCTCCATCGTGATAAGTCGTTAAATACGAGTTGTTGAAGATGCTAAGACGAACAATTTGATGCGAGAGAGAAAGAGTCGTTTGTGTGGAATAAGAGTTGGGCGGGTTGTGAAAGACTCCAGCAATGATAATGCACGTAGGTAAAAGTCCAAGAATCAAGGTGATCAGCCAGCCAGTCCGAGCTAAGAACTTGGTTTAAACAGCTTCCTCTCCTTCTTACTTGTCGCAAGCGAGATCGCAGCGGTTGACGAGTTGGCGCTTGGTGTGAGAGGGCGCTGTTTAGCCCTCTTCTAAAGGAACCCGCCCTCGGCACCGCCAAACACCCCAACGCTGCCGCGCCAGCCGCATCTCTTGTCCAAAACCTCTCGGTCGATCGAACGTTGCGGCGGCGAGCCAGCGCTCCGAGGGATCATCTTGTCGCCCTGCAACGGTGACTGCGGCCGCTGCTGAGGCTGAACTTGTGTACCATCGGCCTCACTGTTGCTGCTGCCACGGCTGCTGCCGGCGCTGTTGTTGGTCTGAACCAGGAGCAAGCTGCTGGTGCTGCTGAGACGTTTGGTGAACTCGGTAAAGCTCAGGCGCTTGCCGCTTGAAGTCGAGCGACGATGGCTATGCTGCAACGGCGTCGAGGTAGCCGAGTTCATCGCGGTAGCCAAGCTATCTTCTTCAAACGACGTCTCGGGATGTCCTTCGGGAACGCCCATTAGAGGGCTTCCATAGGCGGCAAGCATTTCCGTCATCTGAGGCTGTGACTGTGTTCTTGCGCCAATGGACGGACGAGACCTGTGAGAATAACCGGTCTGCGGCCGAGAGGAGCTACCACCACCTGATGACAGAGCATTCAAGGCGTCCGCGTTATACATTAACGGAGCCCGGATCGGTTGGCGAGAGGACTGCTTCTGTGGGGAAGCCAATTCGTTCCTTCCCGTGATGAATTCCAGGGCTCTTCGGGTAGAGGATGGGATCATGAAGCCATCCTCCGAGTCACGCTCGACCTCGGGCACGTCACTGTCATCGTCCTCTTCGTCGATATCCTCCTCTGGGCTCGAGGCCTCGGCCACGTCCCATGCACTTTTGAGTCCAGGTCGTTCTGTTGCAGGATCGGAGGTTGCAAGTGTTGCGGATCTGCTCCTAGCTTCATCCGCCTCGCGCTTCTTCCTCTTATCATCCAATTCTCGCATCAACGCATCGAAACGAGCCAGCGAGCTAAGTTTCTCTTCTCCTGGGACATCGCGCTCCGAGCCTGGAATGCAGCGCATTTGGAAGGCTCTATCCAGGATGGTCTCCCGAGGGCCTGGGGGCGAAGTAGGGTCAAGCATTGGCGGCGGAAGCGGCGCTGGTGACTGGGAACCAACGCTATTGTCACGTCCTCTTATGGGTGAGCTCAGTGCAGAGGACCTCCCCTGAGCGGAAGTCCAACCTTCGATAAACTCGCCCTGGTACTCACCAACAGTGGTAGCCGGTGATGGCAGATCGGCAGGAAACATGGCCGTATAGTGCTGATAGCCCAAGCTCGGGTTCATGGAGCTGGTTTGTGACGACACATCACTGCGCTTGGAGTGTAGACTCGGGGTGTCGACTAGAGTGACCGGGCGCTCGCGGTTGGTGAATATTGGTGTGAAGTTCATGGGGTGGAAACTGGGTCGTGAGCTTGCGCTCCCGCTGCTTGGTCTATGTTGCAGATCGCCGGATCGGGGTGAAAACGGGTTGACGAAACTTGGTGAGGCCGGAGTGATGGGACTCAAAGGGGGCTGGGCGGCCTGCCCCTCCGGAACGACACTTGGGCGGATAAGCTGTTGGATGAAGCGAGCCCATTCGTGGAGCGAAAGGTGTGAGTGGCTATCCTCGCCTGCTCGGAACAGCAATGTGGAGGGAATCGAGTCCTTGCCGGTAGTCAGACCGGCGGTCCTGCTCGAACGTCGTTTGCGCATCTTCTCAGCGGCGGGATCAGGGGCGACGTTGACAACCATTGTTGGGAGTATAGGCCCTTGCTTGCGGTGCGCCAGCATCTGAACCTGGCAGTCGGTTATCGAGGACACGGCAACTTGCAATGCCGGCTCCCAATCCTCCTACACAGTTAAGCTGATGTTAGAAACGCTGACCGTTTTGGTAGAACAACCTCGCGCCACCACACAGGCGAACTGGAAGGGCGCCAGAACTTACCTTGGACTTGTAGATGGACAGATACATGGTATCCGGAGACACCTTGATCTGCATCCGGGCTGGCGTAGAGCTTCGGTTGCTCTGTGATCGACCCAGGCTAGACTGTATTTGCGGTTCCCGTAGCCCGTTTCCCAGAACGACATAGCGAGGCTATTAACCGATCAGAATTTGTCCAGACACACAAAGCTCCTCCAGTTTGAAGTCCTCCAGATATGTGCGCACCTTCCAAACCGCCCTCCCAATGATGGGGCCCCTATCGGGGGGCACACACAGAATGCCCTCCATGGCAAGTAGAAGTGTCGACTAGAATCGAGGATTGAATGAGGACCACGGAAGCGAATCGAAGTCGATGTCGAAGCCTATATCGTCGATATCGAAGGCGTTGATTCGTGATGACGTTGAGTAGTATCGGGTGGTATTAAGTATTAAACGGCGCGCATTGTGAAGCGAAAAGGAAGAAAAAGAAAGGCCGTCGGATTTCAGAAGGTGGTGACAATGGTGCCTCTTTTCTTTGACTGGTGCCGCTAGAAGTGGTGGCCGAGGGGAGAAGCGGGAAGGTCGATCTTGTGTTGTTGCTCTTTTGTTTTTTGACAAACAGAGAGTCTCGGGAACCCTGTTTCGCCTGTTGCGACCAACGAGACTGGAGATAAAGTATGTTTGTACCTGGCAGGTATGCGCCCCGACAACCAACTTTCCACTTGTACGAAGAGCGGAAGAGGTCCTCTGTCTCACAAGGAAAGGATCAGGGTCCAAGGATTATTCGGGAGTCTGAACTGTATGGAAAGTATTAGGACGTGCAGCCATGAAGGACGTGGGCAGCAAGCGAGACAAATACGTTAGAGAAGATGTAAGGCACACAGGCACAGTGAATCGAAGGAAAGCGAAAAGGGTTGTGGAGCGAAATTAATGAAGGAGGAGAAATCCACCTGGGGGGGTTAGAGGCACCTGCAGGAGCAGAGGGGGGGCATGCGATATACTGCGCAGTAGTGCACTCACCCACTGCAGGTGCATAGAGATGCGTCTCCAGTCTCCAGTCTCCAGCTGCGAGGTTCGTCTTTTCTTTGGTCAGTTTGCGCCAAGACCGCTGCGATCCTCTGGAGCCGTGGGCGAAATGGATAAGTATGGGGATTTCTCACGGTCTAGCGCAGGGCGGCGCAGAATTCGAAAAAGAAGAAAAGAGTGGAAATGGAACCTGTACCCAGGATTTCCAGGGGAACCTTGCTTCTGGATGGTCGACCATCGACACTGCATGGGGTCCGGCTGGACCGATCGCCGACTTGTACACTGTAGGTACAGCATCACAGTGCTACGGTGGAGAGTGACAAAGAGTGACCGGCACTGTGGAAAATCATTGCTTCTCTCTGCAGGTGCTCGGTGCTCACCCACCACTGCTGGTCTGCTGCACTGCACTTGCCCAACACACACACTTGTTCCTGGATTTCCTGTGCATACCTGACATTGTTGTTGATGTTGATGAACCTCGTGTCTTGCAAACCATCCATCATTGACTGGGTTTTATATTGAACGCAATAACCTTTCATCATCATTGTTCATAGCCCATGGATCTTTCAGTTACCGGCAAACTTCGGAAACTCGTCTACCTGGGTACTCTCACTTATCATTGTCATCCCACCTGAGGATGATGGGAGCATCGCCAAAATCCACTCTTGGCTTGTTGCTCGGACTCCTTGTCTCCTCGCCTGGACCATGTCCCGCGCAGTATCTGCGGAGAGGATGGTAATTAAGGCCAGCGACTCTGTAAGCCGAGGCACAAACACCCAATAGTAGTCACCGCTGTTCGAGCTAACGACGTTCTTCTCAGTTGCCTTGTTACAGAGTCGCTCTGTGGTTGAGGTTGAAAGAGTCCTGATAATAACTCCCGTCTCCGACGTCTTCATCGTGATGGAGGAGAAGAACAAAAAGATACTCCGAAAGACAATCAAGAAAAACAATCACCAAAAGGCACAACGAAAAGCACAACGAAAGGCACAACCTTTCACATCTCGGTGATACGGTTTCAGATGGAGGATACGAACAGTGAAGAGACAGTGACAGCAACAACAATGTGGTGACGGACAAGGAGGGTGCAAGAGAAGAGGAAAGGGGAGGCCAGCTGAGCGCCTATTGGATGCACAGACCTCCAAGACCTCCAGTACGACCCAACAGAAGCGTGTCGACTGTGTGGTGTTCGGGACCTTCAGGTTACCGCGAACAGTGCAAAGCCCTCGAGCAAAACCCCTGGACCCTAGGTCGCTAGGAGGGCACTCAATGGTCCCGTGCCATGAGCTGGGATCCGTTGCGGTAAACCAGATGTGGACAAGTGACTCCTGCTGGATGGTTTATGGCTCGCCTGGCCGCCTCGCCTGGTTTCCCCTGGGCCCGAGGACGTGAACATCACAAAAGGCCACCAACGACCAGCCGGGAACCGGCGAGGACATCTGGCTGGGATTCGGCCATCTGTTTGCGCAATCAACGTCCATCATCACCCTCATCATCATCGTGTTCACTCCTCGGCCAGTGTCTGCTCTCGGTATCAGCATTTGCGAAGCGAGGGAAGGACGGGAGATCACTGCATGCCGTCAGCAAGTCTTATCCATGGACATAACATGCCATGTTAATGCTTCAATGCAACTTGGACAAAGCATTTTAATTCCATTTCCCTTCTTCGAATCTTCGGAGAACCGGGCAGAGCGGAGCGGACACATGGATCAGCGCCATGAACTGACGTTGAACGGAACCGGACTCAGACCCCACCTATTGCGCCTTTCGCTACCACTATCCTTCTGTCGGTTGGGGGTTTCATCACGGGGAGCATTCCACTAACTCGCCTTTTTGACAGTTATCTAGTTGGTAAGTGAGGCGACATGTGTGAAGGGGAGTCTACCTACAACAAGAGCTCTTTGGATACCTTTAAATCACACATTTCGCTTCACTTGCCATCTTCTTGTCCCCCATCCATGGGTATTCAGGAGACTAATCGCAGAAAAGGGGAAAAGAAAACTTTCCACTTGTGCGCCCCGAGTCCCCTGTCTGAGACTATTCCGCTCCCGGTTGCGGAGTCTCGCACCAAATGGCTGGTCCGCCCCCCTGGTCGAAAGCCATGTGGCTGACGACACCGCATTGGCATCACGGATCTGTGTAGTGGGAAGAAACTTTGTTCTCTAGCATCTGCAATGCAAGAAACGCGTGCAGTTTCCCCCTTCCTTAGGGGGCCAGAACCACACCGTCGGATGCAGCTATCAGCCCTTTCTCCAGGACTCGGGAGCCTCTAGAAGCAAAAAAGCGGGTAGAAAGAAGGATGTTGATCGATGGAATGTCCTTGGAAAACCGGTCGACCGGGTTTGCCTATACCGAGATGAGTTGGTGTGTGCATCTCCAGACCCCAGCCTTGCCAGCTTACCGCCTCCTTGAAAAGCGGTATCAACATGGAGTACGAGGACCCTGATATTTGCACAAAAGGGAATGAGAGAGGAAAAAACGGCGGCCGATCGAGCCGTCCTGAAACCCGTTATGACGGAAGGGCAAGGAAGGCGAGATGGGTGATCGCATCCACCAACGTTGTGATGTTGGTGCCAGGCGAAGCCAGGCAAGCCAGGGAGCTCAAGGTGAGGCGCAAAGGTAATCTCTTCAAGATGGCCAACCCAGCCTTTTACTCCAGAGCTCCTGAACATCAATGGAACTTCCATGGAAGCACTTTCATCTGTTGATCGGGAGCACAATACCGGATGGTGAACCCGGTGGTGCGGTATGACAGCATGGTACTCGTCGTCTTGTGACCTGCGGTTCATTGTGATATCAATCTTGCCGCTGGAAAGATGAAAGACTGCCCTGGGCATCTCTCATTTACCAACTCTCATCAAGCCTCTACACTATGGGCAGACCTCATACCTCTACAGACCGCGTAGAGTCTAGAGAGATCCCAATATAGAAGGAGCACCCAACGGTCCTGTGCGCTTTAGGTCTTACGCCAGCCACAGCTTCAATCTCTCTGCTTACTATCGTCTAAACCACCAAGCCGACTCGTGAATATTATTTGGACATGTCAGTTTTCATATCTTGAAGACGATGACTGACATGCCTCACATTGTTGGCCGTTGTAACATTGTAGTGACTGATGGTGTTGGTGACCCGTCATTACGGCACTGTGCCACGACGAGCCGGAGCCCACAACGGCACTGCACTCACTGAAGGACGTTATCGACAAGGGTCAGGGGTCGTTTATGCCGTTCATCTCGACTCCTCTGTCTCTTCCTCCGATGTTTATACAACTTTATTCTCGTCATCCATCATATCTCCCGTAGCTGACAAGAACACCTTTGAATGCGTTCTTTTTCTTCTTTACTTCACTTCCACTCCATTTTTGCCCTCGCACCGCGAACTCGAAGATCATAGATGCGGGCGGACACTACAAGCTCGATTTTTCCACCAAGCCATCGTACGATCAGATCACGATACTGGGCAGATAGATGAAAAACCGGTTCACGCCCTCCATAACCCGTGCCTCGTCCCCACTTTTTTGGGACTCGCCAGACTCGCACCCCCTACCTTGGAAGAGGTGCGAGTCTGGTGAGGTCGAATAAAGTGGGGGCGAGGCACGGGTACTCGTTCCATTCCATTCAAGTTTATCAGCTTTCTTCCTCGCGCCCCCTCCCAAAAACGGAAATATCAAGGAACCAGACTGGTGCTGAACTGGAGCCCCTTCTGGATATGTTCGAATATGTTGTACGTAGGACAAATTGAGGAATGGTACGTTTTCCGTTCCCATCAGGCAGTTCCAGATGAGTACCAAGACAACAGTTCACGTCGCAAAGGGGGGTCCGGAACACTGCCGTGGAGCCGGAGGGCTCCGCAGTCGGCTCTTTTGCGGATGGGCCCCGGATGGGTCCTCGGATGGAGACATGGAAGACACCTTATATTCTTATAAAGAGGAGCCGCTCGCCAGTGTCACTGTCGCCGCGGCGCCGCTTCGGTCGCCCAACCCCTCCGCTGAGTCCGCTCTGCCCCTGCGCCGAGCCTCAAGGCAGCGACGACGGGAACAGGAGGGGTTTTTCCTCGTCGCAATCAACGTATCGTCATGTAAACAAAAACGGTAGAACGGCCACCACACATCCCTCACCTCTGCGCGTGACGAGAAGAAAATTTCCCTCCATCGTATCGTATCTTATCTGCGCCATACGGAGAACCCGAAAATGGTGCCATTGCCATAGAGTGACGTCCGGGCGTCCGGCAAGACTATCAGATTTTTGCCGTACGACTGCGGATACACAGCACTACTGTACTGGCGAGAGCACTGGCGAGACCTCGCTCTGGAGATAATCTCATCACCGCCGTTGTGGCGAATGGATGGACGGCAACCGAATGACAGGGCCTCTCACTCACACAAAATCGTCGCTTCGGGTGCCCTGACCAGACGGCAGGGTACGGGACAAGCCGCAAGTTTAATATTTTATTTTCATTGCCCATGTGCTTTTCCTCCACCACGTGCTTCGTTTCGAGAGCTCGGGTGTGAATCATCATTCTTTTTTTTTCTGAAACCTCCGTGCGTCGTCGCTCTCTCTGGATGGTCCAGCCGGAGCTTATCACGAAGCGTGATATTCCCAGGTTTCTTCGGAGAGAAAGGCCGAACCTACTGTTGCGTAACCCGACGTTACATACCGCATATGTAGAGGTACCAAATTGATAAAGTGTGCCAG
Source organism: Neurospora sp. CHS-2018a (assembly GCA_009802275.1). Taxonomy (NCBI): domain Eukaryota; kingdom Fungi; phylum Ascomycota; class Sordariomycetes; order Sordariales; family Sordariaceae; genus Neurospora; species Neurospora sp. CHS-2018a. Next base: position 406,891 of record RAKG01000029.1, read on the forward strand.
ATCTCGGATCAATTTATCGCAACGACATTTCGAGATCTGATTCACACTTCCCCCTCTTGCCAAGCTTACGACTTGAGCCGTCACTCGTCACGACTTGTCCAAATTAAAAATCCCAACAGACAACCCGTGAAATGGAGCCGAACGGCCGTGACGAGCACGACTGACGGCGAGACCCAAACTGCGGCCTCTGTCACTTTGAGATTTTGATCACCCAGCGGTAGAATAGGCCAATCCCAAACTCGTCAAGTGCTCTCGATAAACTTTGCCGCGTCTGTCCCAATTTCCAAAGCCGATTGTCTGCAGCACGTCGTCGTCTTCGCTCTGTCGCAATGGCATGCTGCTAAAAAGTCAAGCTGCTGCAGGTGAAACTGTTTTGGGAATGCTTGGGAAAAGAGCAGAATGGGGCCGAACGATGTAACCGTAGCATTTGTTTTGACTTTTGGTTGCATTTTCTTTTTTCCTTCCTTTCTTTTTTCTCTTTTTCTCCGCCGCCGCTCCGACCGACCGACCACAGGCTACCTACCGATGGCCGATGGCCGATTGATTGCAAAGTCCAACTCCCAAAAAATCAGGAGCAACAAAAGCGAGCGAGACTCCAGAAAAACAAGAAGGGCAACTCGAAGCGCCTTGCCTGCCGTGGTTTAGCTTCCCAATCTTTGGCGGGGGCCCCGGGGCACGCCTCCCCCTCTCGCTACGAAGCTTACGATGGAGATGTCCTCACTTTTGGGACCTTTTGCGATTGGGGGACCCGACAGTCTGACAGAGGAGAACACAACTGCGGGGACAACTATGAACTAACGTTCAGGCCGTCAGGGGCTCTCTTTCATCTTCATAGCCTCTTCGAAAAAGAGACGGACTGTCCCGCCGGCGGTGATGAAGAGGGCCTTGTGCTTGGCCCAGCCTACTGCTAGCCTTGGGGTCTGCTTGGCTTTTCAGGTGCACCTTCTGTAAAGAAAGGTACACCGTGCAAGAGCCTTATTGAAGAGATCTTGTTCTTGTACTGTGCTCGGTCAGGACCCATCATCGGGCGAGTCGTCGTCGACCTTGTCGTCGATTTCTCTCCTGCAATCGCTATGATCGACGATTTGCCCGCCCCCGATCACCGATTACGACTACGCAGTAGTGTAGTTTAGCGCTCGTCATTCCTTTCTTTTCTTGGTTTGTCTCGCTTTTTTCTGCTTCTTCATCTTCTGTTTTTTGTTTGGTGAGATCGATGGCGCTGATGAATCTCATTCTCATCCCTCGCTTGCATTTTTGTCTACAGTACCTAGCTCTGATGAAGTTCCTCTAAATGTCAGAATGTACGGTTGAGTTAAAAGTGGGTAAAATCTGTTGATTCTGTGTAAGAGTGTTGTGGAACCAGAGTTGGGGCCTCCAGAGTATTAGGGAGGTCTGCACCCCGATTTTGGGTAGCTGGGAAATTAGTCCTCTTTCAGAGCCCTCTTCTTACTAGCCAGATCTATACCCTAAATTAACATACCTCTCTAATTGAAGTCTTTTAGAAACGAAACTGCCCAAACTGGCTAGAAATAAAGCTATTCATAGTATTATATAACTATCCTAAGGTTTATCTCCTTATTAATCTTATTTATTTTAATGTATACTATTATATTCTCCCGTCTTTTCGACTCTCTATCCTTTATTGAATCTATTCCTACTATTTTTATAAACGCTACGTACCTTTAGAAGTCTAATACCTTCGTTAAATTATTTATAGGCATTTTAGCTGTTTCTAAATATTTAATTTTAATCCTTCTAGCGAATACCTCCTATTTTACCTAATATCTATAAATATCTATATATTTGAATTTTATTACCAACTTTGTAGCTTCTACGGTTAAAGTTTTAATAGTCTATTAATTATTATATTCTAAGGTAGGGATGGGATTAATAAACTTTACTGTAAGATTAGTAATAAGCCTTATTATAAAGAGGGCTTCTTTAACTATATTAATAAGTATAATAAATTCTACCTCGGTTATAAAAGTAATTATTATTATTTATTTAATAGTACCCTAATAGATCAATCCTTTAAAGAATTATATCGTAAACCCTTAGGAATTCTTACAATCTATAGAATTATCTATAAATAACGAGTTTAAAGTAATCCGGAGGACCTAATCTCTTCTATAATACAAAGCTATATTAATAGTAACGTAGAGGTAATAGAGCACTTTATTTATAACTTTATAATAATTTAGATTAGGGTTATAACTATATTTAGAGAGTTAATTAGTAGCGAAGGCAATATCTAGTCGTATAATAACGGCGGCGTATAGTATCGAGCCTACTTTAATTTAATAGAAGTATATTAAATAAAGTAAGGCCTTACCCTTAAAGGGAATTAGTTTAACGTTAAATATAGGGATTAAAATAATATATTTAGTACCGGCAAAATAATAGATCTTCTATAAGTATAAATATTAAAATAATTAGATCTTTCCTACTTAATAATCTCGAATAACTTTAATACCTAGGAACTATTATAGCTCCTCTCTTTTAATTATATAGTATTACTAATTAAGGTTATCTATATATCCCTCTTATCACAGGGTTAACCCTGTAACGGTTCATAGTAGCGATAGCACCAAGTTTGAGCTAGAGATCAGCTTATAGCTCCGACTATTATATAAAGCCATTATAGCGTTTATAATAACTTTAATCATTATTACTATACAACGGTTATATTAGTTCTACAACACTTATAAAATTACTACAGAGCTATAGATTAGGACTAGCTTATAAAGGCTAGTCCTAGAGTATACCCTTAAACCTTCCCCTTTCCTTTCTTTATATAATTATATTTGTTCTTACCTACTTTATACCTTTATACCGTAATAATTAATTGCACTTTCAAATTATCGCGTTTTTACACACATCTTTTTCGACCTTTAGAATTATATAGTATTTAACTATATAATCTATCCCTTATATCGAAATCGCTATTAATCGCGGACCCTAATATATAGAGTCGCTTCGTTAAACCGCGGATTTACTAAAGCTATAACCCAAACGTAAATTAATTATTACAATTACGCCTTCTTATTACTATAATTTTTCTATATCGCTACAAAATTATATAGTAGAAAATAATAATTATAATTATAATTACTACTCTATTAATAATAATAGTAGTAATCCCTACTTATTTAATTATATTGTACCTAACCTAGAGTCCGGATCTAAACCTAATATTTATAATTTAAACGTACTTTCCCAATCTTTTAATAATAAATTAATTAATAATATAATTATTATAAAAGTAATACTATCTATTTTGGACGTTACTCCTAATATTTAGAATTTCGTTAATAATATTACATTCGATCTCTACCCCTCTCCTATATTTAAGGAATACTAGGAGATCGCTACTAATATCGGTTAATAGTTAGCGTTTTAATTTATTATTAATGTATTCGGTATAAGGGGATAGTAGAGTAGTACGCAGGTGCTGGCCAAAATAATCAATTAAGGTTCTACGAGGAGAAAAGAGGAGAAAGACTAGCCCATAGGGCGGACTCGGCTACCTATCCTTTTATAGCCGTACGCCGCTATAGGGGTACCTGGCTACTTGAAGCAACTAGAGTCTAACTAATCCTATAGAGGTTAATAGAGGCCCGAGGGCTCTAGGGGTTGCCGGTAGCTTACCGGCTTAGCAAATATTGCTAGTACTCGTTATCTAGCTAATTATATATTAAATATTAATACTAGGCGCTAGACCTATAATATTAGCCCCCTCTTTTCCCCCTCTAACTATAGCTGCGTTATATACGTTATATTCGTTTATTTATATAACCCGGAATCTTACCCCTCTTTTAAACTTATTCTCTCTCTTACTCCCTATTAATAATAATTATTATACCGTTAGTATACCTTTATTTAAATATTAGATTATACCTATTGCTTTCAAGAACTTTTATTACCTAGTATTAGAACTTAGACCTTATTACTCCAATTTACCCGCTTATCGTATTACCGCCTATTATAATACTAACCCGTATATTCTTTAGTTCTACTCCTAATCCTAATCGCTTTAGTCTTCGCCTATTTACACCTACCCCCACTATACCGGAAATAATCGCTATTACCCCTCCGTCTAATATTTATAAATCGACTTACGCCGCCGTTATTAGGGCGACCTTATAATAATACTCCTACTATATAAACGTTAGCGAACTTAATATTTATATACCTACTAAGGGTAAAGATTATTACGCTCCTTACGTTAGGGCTAAAGAAATTAACGTTTATTAAGTCTAACCCCTTACCGTTTAGGAATAGTATATTATTTAATTAGCGTATAGCTACCCTATTAGTAAGGGTACTATAGCCGAAACGTACGAATAATTCCGGAAGATTATAATTATTATTTATTATTTTAATAAATTAGAGTAAAATAGTTTAGCTATTAAGTAAATAAATTTATAATTTATAATTTACTTTTTATTCTTTCGTATTTATATTACTCTAGGGATACCGTTTATAAAGTCTTCGGTTACCCCGTAGGGGTTAAACCGCCTACTGCTCCGGTCGCTACTATAGTAGTTTTAATTATAATTCTAGTGAATTTAAATTCTATACCTTCTATTTCTTTAACGGAGGTATTAAAGACTTTAAGTAAATTAGGGGAAGAGTTTTATACTTTCTATATTAATTAAGGTAGTTAAGCCGGTTCCTAAGCTTTTATTTTCGCTAAGCTTTTTTATACCGGCTATAAGGCCGTTATTAAATTCGAAATCGCTACCGCTATTACTAAATCCGTTACCGAGAACGTTACTACTATTACTAAATTTATTAGTATTACTACTTTAAATACCGTTATTAGTATTAATATTATTATTTCCGGGTTCGAATCCCGCCTTTTTAGGTTCGAATCCTAATTTAATACTTTAGCTAATTTAAATTCCTATATTTCTAAGTTCGAATCCTAATATATTGTTGCCTATAGTATTCTATCCGGGTTCGAAGCCTATTTTTTAGAACTCGAAAGGAAGGAGAGGGAAAAAGAGAAGGAGGTAGCGGAGGAGGATATATTACCGGATAAGGAGGAGCTTCGTATTCGGTTAGGTTTATTATTTAATAGGGTAATCGGGGGTATTAGTATTTCTATATCGGAAGAGGTAGTTAATAGTACTATTAGGTTAGAGGAGATAATTAAAGAGTTAAAGGAATTGGGGGGTATATATTCGGGGCTAAAGGATAAGCCGGTAAAGTTCAAAAAGATTAAGAAGGAGAAGAAGAAGAAGATTAAAAAGAGAATATACTTTACCGGGGTAGAGGGTAAAGAGGCCGAAGCCGACGTTATAGCGGAGGCTCCGCCTAAAAAGAAGAAAAAGGCTGCTTATATAGCCCGGAAGCCTTACTTATTTACTTTAGCGGTACTAGAGCCCTCTAGTTCGTCGGAATATAAATCCCTCGGCTCGCTTATCCTAAAGGAAACCCTTTAATTAATTTTTATTCGGCCTCTACACCTCTTTTCTAGCGTTATTAATATTAACCGTTTCCCCCGCTATTTTTTAGCCTTCGTAAATTAATTTACTAGCCCGTTATTAATTCGAACATCCCTATATTCCTTCTTAAAGACTTTTAACGCCTCCGTATTAGTAAAGTCTTTTAAAGAGTATTATAAAGGTTTATAATAGCCTTTCTATTTTATAAAAACTTTCTTATTAATTAGAGAACTATTTGTATATAAGATCTTTTTTATAAAATACTCCTCTTTACCTTCTATTAAAATAAAAGGTAATTAATAATTTATAATTACCTATTCGAATAGTAGGTCGTCTATAACTCTTTATAAGAAATCGATATAAAAAATATTGTAAACGTTATTAAGGAGACCGGCGAATTCAACTACTAATGGAAAAAGGATTCGAAAAACCGTATACTTTATATATAATTAATCTAATTTCTTTTTCGGTCGGAGGGAGGTATAATTCTTAAGGTTGAACTAAATTTTATTGCCAATTTAGAAACGTTCCGCTAATTACTATATACAATTAATATATTTCTCCTACTCTTAGGCCGCTATAACTATTATAATTTAATAAATATCTATAATTTGCAATAATTTTTCAACGAATTATTAGGCCCGGGTATTAGCCGGAGTACGGGGGTCTCTAATAGCTTCGGGAATAACCGGTACAACGGACTTAGGATCGAAACTATATATAGCGAAGAACGGGGACATGCTAATAAAGGTATTAATACGGTTATTAATTATTAACTAGGCTATTAAATACTACTCGTACTAGTCGTCTTAAACCTAATTAATATAAGCTCTTAAGAAGGCTTATACTTTTTAATTTATTCTTTTTAATTTACCGTCGGTTTAAGGGTAATAAGCCGTACTAAATAATTATTTAATTCCGATAAATTTATAAAATTGTCTCTAGAACCTACCGGTCTAATTAGAGCCCCGGTTACTAATAATAGACTATAGCCAACCGTAATATCGGACGAAGTAATTCAAAAATCTCTCTATATAAATTTCTACATCTATAAATAGTATAGGTTCTAAAATAACGTTTTTACTAAAACGGTTTTTAATAACTAATAAATAAATATTATTACTAGACTTTAAGAGGTCGGTAATAAAATCTATCTATATTTTACAATAAAATTAATTAGGGACCGGCATAGGTTATAAGAGCCCCCTCTGTTAATCTCTCCAATATTTAATCGAACTATAAATATAATAATTGTAAAGGAATTGATATATATATACGTTCAATRACGGCTAATAAAAGTACCGAATAAGAGCCGCTATAATACCTTCTCTTCTTAAGTACCCGAAAATTTAAAAATCGTACGTAATTTAAATAATTTTAGTACGGAGGGTATTAAATTCCTAATTAATATTAAAGAACCTTATAGCTTCGGGCTTAATAGCTATAAGGCTCCCGGAAATTTAGAATTTACCCTTATATCGCAATCTACTTTTATTGTCTACTAAATAATCTATAATTTAAAGCCGTAATTTCGTTAAAGAAAGGTCCCGCTCGTTATTTTTAACCGCTTAGAATACTTATTAATAAAGAGGGTCCTTCGTAATAATAATATCCTAGAGCTATTATAAATCCGGATTTTTAAATACTTATATACCCCTTCCCGCCCCGGTTAGAGAGCGCCGAATTCCTATAGCCGAAATCCGTACGTAATTCTATAGTACCGAATCTAAAATTAGTTAGAAGTTTCGAACTTCCCGGTCGTCGTCGGTAGGCTAATTTTAATCCCGGCGGAATAAAACGTTTAAGATTATAACTTCCTTACTTAAGCGGTATTAAAGCTCGAAATTAAAACGGGAGAAATATTTAGCCTAATGGATTTACCGCTTAGAAAAGTACTAGCGAATTATAAAGTATTTTAAATTCTAATAATTAATAAGAATAATAAAGGCTTTACAATTACGTAATTCCGCTTACTATTCTTTTAAATAATTAATAATAATTAATATTTCTTTATTATAAATAGAATAATTACGTTTAGCCGGCGCTAATTTCCTTAAATAGAAAGTAACGACCTTCTATTAACTATCAACCTCTTAAATTAGATAGTTACCTAGGGCAAAACTGCTATAGTTAGTCTCTAAAAACGTCGGGCGTTCTGGATTTTACTCTATAAAGATTAGTATTCGAATAAATAAAGTTTTTAATAATTAAAAGGCTTTTTTATAGGTTGTAGTCTATTTAAATACTACCCCCTTTTTAATAAATATAATAAGGGGCGCTATAATAAAAGAGAAGTTTAATATAAATATCCGGTAATAATTTATAAACCCGAGAAAGTTATAGACCCCTTTCTAAAATATTAGAACGGCCTACTTTAAAATAACTTTAACTTTATTTAAATTAATTTAAATGCCGACTCCTATATAAATAATAAAACCTAAGTATTTAACTTTCTTAATAGCGAATTCGTACTTATCGAGATTTAAATAGAGACCGGCGTCTTGGAGGCGCTTAAATACTAACCGGACTTTCTTTATATAATCCTCCTTAGATTTATCCGTAAAAATTAGAATATTATTTATATAAGCCGAATAGAAATTATTTAAATAATCGCCTAATATATTATTAATATACCGTTAGAAGGCGGTTAGAATATTATAGAGGCTAAATAGGACTACGAACTATTCGAATAGTCTATACCGAATCCTAAACACTATCTTAGGTTCTTCTCCTTCTACTATACAAATTTTATAGAAGGCTTATACTATATCGACCTTTAAATACTATTTTATACCTTTAAATACCCTAAAAGTTTTACGAATAAATGGAAGGGGGTAACGGTCGGCCTAGGTAATAGCGTTAAGAGCCTAATAATTATAATAGAAATAGAGGCCGCTACTAGGCTTCCGGACGAAGAATATTAGAGTATTAGCTTCGGAATTACTAATATAAATAAATCCCTTATTTAATAAATCCCGAAGGGTCTTTTTAAATATTAAAAGTTTTTTTCGAAATATATTATATAACGGGCCGTAAAATAAAAGGAGGTTTTTACTATTTAAACCCTTCTTAATCTCGATTTTCAAATCTACCCCGAATTTATATTTATTAATACAATTAATTTCCTACTTCCTAAAGAGAAGTAGTAGGTTCTAAAACTCCCGGGGGATAATTTATTTAAACTCTTCATCGGTATAGACTCTCTTAAATATTAGAATTTTCTTAATATCCTTTAAAATAATCGCGAAAATATATGTATTAATAATATTACAACCGTACTATTTCTTAATACGCTTATATATACTAATAAAGGTAGTAGCGAAAATATATATAACGCTTTAAAATTCTTAAAGGGCTAGAGACTCTAACTTATCCGGGCCGACGTAATTAATCTAAGATTCTATAACCCCGTACCAGAGCCTCTTTTTATAGGGAATAAAATAAGCTTTATTAATTATAAACTACGGTTTACCGAAAATAATAGGGTATTCTAGCTCTAGGACAATATAGGCGTAGATAAAGGAAATACAACTTTAGAATTCTATAAGGAAATAAGCGATACTTTAGATAGTAATTCCTTCTATAGTAATTGAAATACCCCGGATTTACCGGCCTAGGATCGGGATAACGGGGATTTAGAAATCTTTTATAATATCTTTATTAATAGCGGCGAAATACTAGTACCCTTTATTAATAAGAACGTAAAATAAATTTATAGAATTAATAATAATTAGTATTAAAGTAGGCTCTATTTCTATTTATAGCTTAAACTCTTCTATTTTACTTAATACTTCGGGGGTAAGCTCTAGCGCCCGACTTTATACCGGAGCTACTCTTTTCCCTACTCTATATTAGAATTATCTAGAGTATCCCCGGTATTATTATCTTCTAATAATAGGGTAATTTAAATAGCCTAAATACAAATACCCTTATTACTTTAAGGGTTAACAATTAAGAAATAAGGGCACTTAGTAATTATATACCTAGAGGCTCTATATCAGATATAACGACCTTCGGTTTTATATTTATTATATTCTTCTTAAGAGACCTATTTAGCTTTACTTCGCTACTATAAGGAGGAGCCTCCGCCGCGAGTACTACGAATATTAATTATAACTATAATAATATTACTATCGGTATTATATTAAATCCTAAAGGACGAACTAAAAGAAGAAGTAATACTTCTAAACTATTATTAGGAATTAAAGCGTTCCGAGTATCACAGTGCAAGGGCACAAAGTAGGTAAGAACAAATGTAATTGTATAAGGAGAAGAAAGGGGAAGGTCCAAGGGTATGCTCTAGGACCAGCCTTTATAGGCTAGTCCTAATCTACAACTCTATAGCAATCTTATAAGCGCTGTAGAACTAATACAACCGTTATATAATAATAACGATTAAAGCTATTACGAACGCTATAATAGCTTTATATAATAATCGGAGTTATAAGTTAATCTCTAGCTCAGACCTAGTACTATCGTTGCTATAAACCGTTATAGGGTTAACCCTATAATACTACCCCGGGCTAAAAGAAGCTATATAGCTAATTAATAATATATAAAATATTAGAAATATTTAACAATTATTTAGCCTATATTATAAAAGCTTCTATAACTACTATTACCCTACGCGGCGACCTCCTCCGCCCCTTATACTATCCGTTCTCTTTAACCTTTAATAATTAGTCCGCTCCTCTGCCCTATTAATTTACTCTAGCCTCTACTTTATAATCCCTTAATCTTTCGGCGGCGGTTTAAGCCGGTAGTATTAGAGCGTCCGGATTATTATTATAGAACCTTTTAATCTCCTCCGGATATATCTCTATATTCTTATATAGCTACTAATTAAGTACGTATAGCGGCGCCTATATAATATAGTACTTCTATTATTTATTATTTAAATTCTTCCGGCAACTATTAATAGTTTCGAACTCCTATTCTTTAAAATCCTTCCTATTATTTATCCGCCTTATAATCCGCTTATAATTCGCTTTAACATCCCCTTCTATCCTTCCTATTTAAAGTTTAACCTTATTAATATAGAAGGTAAGATTATACTTTATATTAATTAGTAAATAGAATATAATAATATAGTTATAGACTTTAATAACTTTGAAAGGCCCTTTATAGAATAGTATTAATTTCGTATACGGCCTCCCTATTTCGAAGTTCTCTATATTTAATAGAACCTTATCCCTAACTTTATATTATAAGGTATTTAATTTATTCATATTAATATTATCCTTATACTATCGTTAAGCCTCTTTTACCTTAGTTATAATAAAATCTAAAATCGTTTTAAAGCGATTAGTAATTTTTAAAGCCTTAAAATATTTATCCTATTGAATTTATAATATATTTAGAGGGTACGGTTTAACTAGCTCTACGCTTATCTATAAATGAAAATTATAGTTGGCGAAAAAGGGTAATACTCTTATTATTTCTAATATAAAATTATTAGTAGTAAACTCCGTTATAGGGAGCTAATTTACCTAATCGTCTTATACTTAATTAATAAAAGTTCGTAAATATCTTTCTATTTCGGCGTTAATTTACTCTATTTATCCGTTAGTAGCTAAATAAAAAGTAGAGGAGGGAATTAATTTAATTTCTAATTTCGTTAATAATACCCTTTAAAATTATAAGATAAATTAAGAACCCCTATTTAATACGATAGTATTAAGTAGATTATAAATATTATAAATCCGTTCGATAAATTAATTAATTAGTTCCTCTATTATTAAACCGATTATAAGGATAAAATACCGTATCTTTATTAACTAGTCTATAATAACGGCGATATATTTAAATACTTGCCCTCGCTATTTATATAGTATTAATAGCGTAATGTAATCGATTAAAATATTTTTCTATAGTATAAATAGTATTACTAATAGTTTAAATAGCTTATATAGCGTATATTGCGCTAACTTTATCTTCGCGTACATTAGGCAATTCTTATAATAAACCTTAATAGCATTATATATTCTTAATTAAAAGAAAGATTATAGGAAGAGGCTATATATCTTCTCCCTCCCTAAGTACCCTATACCTAATATATTATAGGCGCAGCGGATTAATTAATAGTAAATATTTATATTATTAAAATTAAAGAAGATAGAATTGTAATAGTAGATCCGCCTTTAAATAATATAATATTCTACGAATAAAAGTTTCTTAAAGTTATCTTTTACTTCCTTCGACTACGTACTCTTAATTAAATTTAATATATAGGCCCGCACGTTTTATAAAAGGATTAATTTCTTATAGTAGTTTATAATAAAGTTATTTACTAATATCTTATTTATAATTTTAAAGTTATAAATATATTTAATACCGATAAAAACTATAGAAATTTCCTCTCCTAATATAAAAATCTCTTCCTCTAGTACAAACGCCCTATTAATAAAGATATTCTTATTTAATAATACTTTATTATACGTTAATAGCCTTTTATTTCCTATATCCTTTAGGACGTCTTTTAATTTACGGTTTAATATATCCGGGCGGACCTATAAAGAGCCCGGCCGGTATTAAATAGTAAAATTGAAACGTAATAAGAATTAAAATTATTATATATATTTTAGGGTTAGTTACTTACTAATTATAAAAGACTTTAGGCTTTTATAGTCGGTAATAATCTCTATTAACTTTTATATTCCTTTTAATTCTAACTTCTATTCTTCTAGAGCTTTAACGATAGCAAAGAGCTCCTTATTATAAATATTATAATTATATTCCGCTAATAAATACCGTTAATTAAAATAAATAATTAGTTTTAATTCCCTATCTTTATTATATTATAAGAACGTTCTTTTATAAACCTAATTTAATATATTTATTTCTATAATTATCTATTTCGATTAATTGAAGATATATAGAACGGGTCCGCTTATAAAAGCCTTCTTTAATACTTTAAAAGACTATTAGTAATAATCCCTCTACTTTTAATCTTTAATATCCTTCTTTATTAATTTGTATAACGGACTAGCTAATATAGAGAAATATTTAATAAACCGACGGTAGAAGTTAACGAACCCTAGGAAGTATTATAACGCTCTCTTAATATTTAGAGCCTCCTAGGAAGTTATAGCCGCTACTTTTTTTAGATCTATTTTAATATTTTCCGGGGTAATAATTAGCCCTAAGTATTTAATACGTTTGGTATAAAATTTATATTTATCGATATCGATTTATAGATTTATATCGATTATTTATTTTAATACTTTATTAATATACCTAATATATTCCTCTTCGTTTTCTAAATAAATAAAGATATTATTTAAGTAAGCGGTAATGTAGATGTTAAGGATATTATATAGGACGTTATTAATATAATTCTAAAAAATCCTTAGCGTTCCCTATAATCTAAATAAATAAATTAACGATTTAAAGAGCTTAAAACGAATAATAAAAATTATAAATTATTTATAGCCCTCCTTTACCCGTATACGATTAAATGTAGAGATTATATCGAATTTAATAAAGATTTTCGCTTTATAAATTGCATTTAACGTTTTTTTAATTAATAGTAATAAGTATTACGTCTTAAATATTATATTATTAACGCCCTAATAATTTATATAAATATAGACCCCGCCCCCTAATTTCTTTACTAATAAAATAAGCGCTATAGAAACTAATTGAGAAGGCTAAATAAACTTCTTTTTAAAATTCTTATCGATCTACTTCTTAATAATAATAATTTCGATAGGCGATATAGGTTTAAATCTAGTGTATAATACTTACTCTCCTAATTAAAATTCGATCTTATAATTATAAAACCGGTTAGGGGGGAATTAATTTATTAACGCTAATAGAAAAGTATCGACGTAAAATTAGTAGTAAGGTAATAATATTTTACTAATCTCCTCCTTAATTTTTTATAATTTATCTATTTTATTTATAAATTTCTATATATCCTCCTTTAAGACTTTAGCGAAATATACGTATCGAATCGTCGCTTCGTAGAATAGGGCGTCCTTCGCGAAATTTTTTATTAATATAACCGTTCGTATAATAATTATTACTTCCTATTTAATATTAAATTTATACTTCTTTACTATATTATTAATAAAATTGTAAAGGGATAATAGAAAGTCCTTTTTATATTATTCTCTTCTCCCCTTAATAATATTTTACGTTACTTTATATATAAAATCTATTTCGTTGAGTTCTAAAAGTACTATTAGCTATTCGAACTATATATAATTAATTATATATAATTAAAGCTAATCTCTTTTATAAATAAAATTGAAGGTAGTAGCGTTTAATTTACGAATATCCGTAGGGTTAACTTTATTATTAATTAATTTATTAAACCGGATTAGTATTTAATAATCCCCTACTAATATACGCCTCCTACCCGGTCTAATATAAAATTAATATAGCGTATCCCTTTTAATTTTAATTAGTATTATAATAATATTAATAATAAATTTAACCTTCGCCCCCGCCCGGTAATTAATAAAAGTATAGTACGAAACTAATAGTAATAAAGTTTCCCCCTTATTCTTAGACGCGGAAATCTATTCCTTAAGCCCTTTATCTTTAAATTAAAGTCCCCTAACGAATAGATTCTCGCCCTCCGCCCCTAAAATCTCTTCTTTATGGAAATAACCCTTAAGGATAATATTAATACTACCCCTAAGAAGGGTACTACCCTTCTTATAAAATATAAATAATATAATACCCTTTTTAATAAAAGTAGGGGGGAGAGGTACTTTTTTATAGGTATAGGCGATAGTAATAGAAATAGGGCTAAAGAGCGTCCGAAACGCCTCTATTTAATTGTTAGAGAAATTTATTAGTAAATAGCGATTATAGTAGTTAAGATAATTAAATTATATATTATTACTCTCGTAATCGATATATAGTTTATAGGTTATTATTTAAAAATAGCCTAGGATAATAGGGTATTTCTTATAGAGGTTATATATTAGGAAAATAATAATCTCTTTATAATAACCGATCCGTAGCCTTCCCTTTACTACCGTTTTAATAATACTTTTAATATTACCGTCTACGAATACTAATTTCTTAGGATAAAGTAACGGAAAATAAGGGAAATTATATTCTTAAATAAAAGAATAGTCGATAAAAATATATATAGAGTACCTACTATTAACGAAGGTAATATAATAATTTTTACGCGTACTAATAATTATATATATAAATAATAGAATTATATTTAGAGGAATAATATTATCTAGTAATTAGATCTATACCTCCTCTAAACTAATAAAAGGATCCTATTCTCTCTATAATATAGTTAACCGGCTAAACCTTTATATACGATTAGGTATAAAGGCTATTTATTTCCCTAATTATTATAATATTCGCCGCCTATAGTAGGTTCGTTAGGCTTTTTAGTATTAATAGTTCTAATAGCCTAAATTTCTACTACGTCTCCTCTTCCGCTTCTTAATCCGTTCCTACTGTTTCTTCTACTATTCTAACCTCTTCGTCCTTTATCTTTATTCTTCTTTTTTTCCTTACTAGTAAGGACCCTATTAATACGAAGTTTACTACCCTAATTAATTAAATTAAAGTAATTATAAATTATATATCCCTACTAACTATAATAATAATAGAATCCCTTTTCCCTATACTCTTTAAAAACTTCTAAATCGAATATAATAAATATATTCGTTGTATTTAAATCTATTTAATTTCCTCCTTAACTTATTATTCTATTATCGGCTAAAGCGGGAGGGGTAGATTTATTACCGCTATTATTATTACTACTAGAGCCGTTACCGCCGCCCTTATTAATAAAATTAATTGAAAAGCCGGTTATAACCTTATTATAATATTTAGCGTCTTCGATCTTCCTATTAACCTTTTTAATTAATTATAGCTATTTAATATATTCGTCGTTATTTAGGAAGTCCTAAGAGACTAAGGCTTAACGGAACTTTTTATTAATCTTATTACGAAGGTAATAAACCTTTATAATATTAATAAAATTATATTTATTTATAAATTTAATAAATTCGATTTCGAAGCGTAGGAATAGTATACCGCCTTAATAGAAGTCGATTAAATATTTATAGGCATTTAGTTTAATATTTATATTATTATACCAATCCGTTAAGTATTAGAAAAAAATTTCGTTTATTTTCTACGGTTATTAATTAGAATTAGTAGAGAATTTTTTAATTTTAGCGAAGTTACCTTCAAATACTACGTACAAATCTAATCCTAAATAGAATATAGCCCTTACAATTTTAATCCGCTTATTAAGAAAATAAATTATATTGAATTTTTAAGTAGTTTTAATTTAATAGCGTTACGAATAGAAAGTATCGTAATATATAGTATTATCCTTCTTTTTACTAGTAAAAACGGGAGGGTTTTCGATAATACGCTTAAGAAGGCGAGTAATAAGGGTTATCGAAATTATTATAGGCGTAATTAGAGTACCTTCGTTAGAGGTAGTAAGAGTTATTAAAGGGGCGTTAGAAAATATAGTAGTAATTTATTTGTATAGGGTAGTAATAACCTATTAAACTTCCTAATACTACTATTAAATTTACTAATACTCTATAATAATAATATTATAATTAATAAAGATTTGGGCGAATATTCGGCTAAGTGTATTAATAATAGATTAAAACGCCGGCTATTGGCCGATATTAGTAGTAATTTCCTAATATTCCTTAGGTACGGGAGAAGGATAGAAATCGAAAGCAATACTAGTAATAAAGTTCTAAATATTGAGAGTAAAATCTAAAATAAATAGCACCGCTCCTATAATAGTTATATTATAAATTAATTCGTTGTTAAGAGATTAGGAAAGTATATTCAAATTATAAATGTTAAATTTAAATCCGGACCCTAGGCTAGGCGCAATATAATTAGGTAGGTAAGGATTACTATTATTACTACTAATAGAATAATAATTATAATCGTAATTATTATCTTCTACCGCGTAGTTTTATAATAATATAGAAAGATTATAGTAATAAGAAGGTATAATTATAATAATTAGCCCGCGTTTGGGTTATAATTCTAATAAATCCGCGGCTTAATAAAGCGACTCTATATACCGGGGTCCGTAATTAACGGCGACCTCGATATAGGGGATAGATTGTATAGTTAAACGCCGTACGACTCTAAGGGTCGAAAAAATGTACGTAAAAACGTAATAATTTGAAGGTATAATTAATTATTACGGTATAAGGGTATAAAGTAAGTAAAAACAAATATAATTATATAAGGAGAGGAAAGGGGAAGGTTTAAAGGTATGTTCTAGGATTAACCTTTATAGGCTAGTCCTAATTTACAATTCTATAACAATCTTATAAACGCTATAGAATTAATATAACCGTTATATAACAATAACGATTAAAGCTATTACAAACGCTATAATAACTTTATATAATAGTCGGAGCTATAAGTTAATCTCTAGCTTAGACCTAGTGTTATCGTTACTATAAACCGTTATAGGGTTAACCCTATAATACCGAGCCGGTAGTAACGGGTAGGTAGGTTATAAATCGCCGGTTTCGATTATTATTATTTCGAAGGAAGGTTTAATAGAAGGTTCGGAACTCTCCAATCTTCTTATATTTACAAATAATATTTTAAAACTATTCTACGTAAATTAAATAATTATTAGAAAATTCGATTATAAAAAAATAATTACTAAACTTTTTATTAATAGCGCGGCGAAAGAAGCTAAATTTAGTTTAATTATCCTAATTATAACCGCCAGACTTCAAAAATTCGTCGTCGAAATTAATATAGAACTTAGAAAACAGTTCGCCGTCTTTCTAACGCATTTTAGTAAAATTATCGAAAATTTAGTTTTAAATATAATAGGTGCCGAAAACTTACTAGATTTATTCGAATAATTCGGTCGGATTCTCTTAATCCGTAAAGGTCCGGTAAGTCTAATACCCTTCGAAATACTATTACTTCTTATTGGGTAAAGTATTAAGGATTTTAATCTACGCCGCTTTTATATCGGTATAGAGGCCTTTATAGAAGTCGGCGTTATAAATTTTAATAAATTTATTATAATAGAATATAAAGGTATTAGGTTTATTGTCCTATTTAAAGAAATCGAAAGGTTTACGCCAATAGGGTTTAGAATCGTTATTGGAGGAGTCGTCGTTTCTAACCGATTTAAACTTTTCTTTATCCTTACTATTATCTTTTTTATTATTAAAATCCTACTTAGTAAAAAGATCGAACGCAAATTTAAAAGTAGATTAGGAATAAATAGAAAAGGGAATTAAAGACTTAATTTTATTCTTAAATTTAAAACTCGTTTATAGAGTACGTACGAGCGAGCCGAATAGGCCGGTAGCGTTAATACTATCGGTACCTTTAATAATATTTCTAATTCCTTCGGTAGGAAGCTAGGGGTTATAAAATTCTTTTATATTGATATTAATATTATTATTATTAGGTATAATAAAAGAAATTATTCTAATACTAATATATTATTACGTTTATAGCTATAAATAGTCCTTCCTTATAAGTAGGTAGAATTTAATATAAGGGGATAATAGAGTAGTACGTAGGTATTAATTAGAATAATTAATTAAGGTTCTACGAGGAAAAAAGAGGAGAAAGATTGGCCCGTAGGGCGGACTCGGCTACCTATCCTTTTATAGCCGTACGCTACTGTAGGGGTACCTAGCTGCCTAAGGTAATTAGAGTCTAGTTAATCCCGTGGAGGTTAGTGGAGGCCCGAGGGCTCTGGGGGTTGCCGGTAGCTTACCGGCTTGGCGAGTATTGCCGGCACTCGTCGTCTGGCTAATTGTATGCCAGATGCCAGTATTAGGCGCCAGACCTATGACATTCGGCCGAATATTCGCCCGAATTTTTATTAACTATAATACCGTCGTTATAAAATATTAGTAAATTTAATAGTAGTATTAGGAAGCTTAATAGGTTATTACTACCCTACGCGAATAAATTACTACTATATCTTCTAATACCCCTTTAATAACCCCTACTACTTCTAATAAAAGCGCCCTAATTACGCTTATAATAATTTCGACAGCCCTTACCGCTCGCCTTCCCAAACGTATTATTAAAAACCCTCCTATTTTTATTAATAAAAGGAAGGATAATATTATATATTACAATATTTTCCGTTCGTAGCGCTATTAAATTAAAGCTACTTAGGAATTTAATATAATTTATTTTCCTAATAAGTAGATTAAAATTATAAGGGCTATATTTTATTTAGGATTAAATCTACATACGGTACTTAAGGGTAGCCTCGCTAAAATTAAAGAATTCTCTACTAATTCTAATTAATAGCCGTAGAAGATAGGCGAAATCTTTCTCTAATACTTAATAAATCGGTATAATAACGTAAATATTAAATTAAATACCTATAAATATTTAATCGACTTCTACTAGGGTAATATATTATTCCTGTACTTCGAAATCGAATTTATTAAATTTATAGATAAATATAGTTTTACTAATACTATAAAAATTTACTACCTTTATAATAAAATTAATAAGAAATTCCGTTAAGCTTTAATCTCTTAAGACTTCCCGGGTAATAATAAATATATTAAATAATTATAATTAGTTAGAAAAGTTAATAAGAAGATCGAGGACGTTAAATATTATAATAAAATTATAGCCGGCTTCTTAATTAATTCTACTAATAAAGGCGGCAGTAATAGCTCTAGCGGTAATAATAACGGCAGTAATAAATCTACCCCTCCCGTTTCGGCCGATAATAGAATAATAAATTAAGGAAGAAATTAAATAAATTTAAACGTAATAAATATATCTACTATATTCGACCTAAAGGTTTTTAGGGAGTATAGGGAGAAGGGACTCTACTATTATTATAATTAATAAAAATATATAGTTCGTAATTACTTTAATTCGATTAATTAGGGTAATAAACCTTATATTAATAAAGTCTTTACTAATAAAGAAAAGAAAAAGAATAAGGATAAAGGACGAGGAAATCGGGGTAGTAGAAGAAACGGTAGGAGCGGATTAGGAGGCGAAGGAGGAGATATAACGGAAGTCCGGGCTATTAGAACTATTAATATTGAAAAGTTTAATAAGCTTACTATAGGTAGCGAATATTATAATAATTAGGAAAATAAATAGCCTTTATACTTGATTATATATAGAAGCTTAATCGGTTGGTTATATTATAGAGAGAATAGGATCTTTTTATTAATTTAGAGGAAATACGGATCTAATTACTAAATAATACTATTCTTCTAAATATAATTCTATTATTTATATATATAATTATTAATATATGTAAAAACTATTATATTACCTTTATTAATAGCGGGTACTCCGTATATACTTTTATCGACCGCTCCTTCGTTTAAAAATATAATTTCCCTTATTTTCTATTACTTTATTTTAAAAAATTAATATTTATAGATAGTAATATTAAAAGTATTATTAAAACAGTAATAAAAGGAAGGCTATAGATCGGTTACTACGAAAAAATTATTACCTTCCTAATATATAACCTCTATAAGAAATATTCTATTATCTTAGGCTATCCTTAAATAGTAACCTACAAATTATATATTAATTATAAAAGTAGTAATATATAATTCAATTATCCTAATTATTATAACTACTATTTACTAACAAATTTCTCTAATAATTAAACGGAAGCGCTTCGGGCGTTCTCTAACCCCATCTCTATTACTATTGCCCGTACTTATAAAAAAGTACTTCTCCCCCCTACTTTTATTAAAAAGGGTATTATACTATTTATACTTTATAAAAAAGGTAATACCCTTCCTAAGGGTAATATTAATATTATCCTTAAAAGTTATTTCTATAAAGAGGAAATTTTAGGGGTAGAAGGTAAGAATCTATTTGTTAGGGGATTTTAATTTAAAAATAAACGACTTAAAGAGTAGACTTCTATATTTAAAAATAAAGGGGAAACTTTATTACTATTAGCCTCGTACTATACTTTTATTAATTATTAGGCGGGGGCGAAGGTTAAATTTATTATTAATATTATTGCGGTATTAATTAAAATTAAAAAAGATGTACTATATTAACTTTATATTAGATCGGGTAGGAGGCGTATATTAGTAAGGGATTATCAAATATTAATCCGGCTTAGTAAACCGGTTAATAATAAAATTAACCCTACGGATATTTATAAATTAAACGCTACTACCTTCAATTTTATTTATAAAAGAGATTAGTTTTAATTGTATATAACTAATTATATATAATTCGAACGGCTAATAGTACTTTCGGAATTTAGTAAAATAGATTTTATATACGAAGTAACGTAAAATATTATTAAAGGGAGAAGAGAGTAATATAAGAAGGACTTTCTACTATCCTTTTACAACTTTATTAATAATATAGCGGAAAAGTACAAATTTAATACTAAATAGGAAATAATAATTATTATATAAGCGGTTATATTAATAAAAGACTTTATAAAGGACGCCCCGCTTTATAAAATAATAATTCGATGTATATACTTCGTTAAAATTTTAGAAGAGGATATATAGAAATTTATAAATAAAGTAAATAAATTATAAAGGATTAAGGAAGAGATTAATAAAATATTATTATTTTACTACTAATTTTATATTAATACCTTTCTATTAACGCTAATAAATTAACTCCCCCCTAACCAATTTTATAATTATAAAATCGAACTTTAATTAGGAGAATAAGTACTATACGCTAAATTTAAGCTTATATCGCTTATTGAAACTATTATTATTAAGAAGTAGATCGATAAGAATTTTAGGAAGAAATTTATCCGGCTTTTTTAATCCGCTTCTATAGTGCCTATCTTATTAATAAAGAAATTAGGGGGTAGGGTCTGTATTTATATAAATTACTAGGGCGTTAATAATATAACGTTTAAAATGTAATATTTATTACTGTTAATTAAAAAAATATTAAACGTAATTTATAAAGCGAAAATCTTTACTAAATTTAATATAATTTTTGTATTTAATTGTATATAGGTAAAGGAGGGCTACGAATAGTTTACAACTTTTATTACTCGTTTTAAACTCTTTAAATTGTTAATTTATTTATTTAAGTTATAGGGAATACTAAAGACTTTCTAAAATTATATTAATAACGTCCTATATAATATCCTTAATATTTATACTACTACTTACCTAAATAATATCCTTATTTATTTAAAAAATAAGGAAGAATATATTAAGTATATTAGTAAAGTATTAAAATGGATAATCGATATAAGTCTATAGATCGATATCAATAAATACGAATTTTATACCAAATATATTAAATACCTAAGGTTAATTATTACTTTGAGAAGTATTAAAATAGATCTAAAAAAAGTAGCGGCTATAACCTCTTAGGAGGTTCTAAATACTAAGAGAGCGCTATAATATTTCCTAGGGTTCGCCAATTTCTACCGTTAATTTATTAAATATTTCTCTATATTAATTAGTCCGTTATACGAATTAATAAAAAAGGATATTAAAAATTAAGAATAGAAAAATTATTATTAATAATCTTTCGAAATATTAAAAAAGGCTTTTACGAACGGACCCGTTCTACATATTTTTAATTAATTGAAATAAACGGTTATAGAAATAGATATATTAAATTAGGCTTATAGAAGGATATTCTTATAGTACGATAAGGATAGAGAATTAAAATTAATTACCTATTTTAATTAATAATATTTATTAATAAAGTATAATTATAATATCTATAATAAGGAATTCTTCGCTATTGTTAAAGCTCTAGAAGAATAAAAACTAGAATTAGAAAGAGCATAAAAACTAATAGAAATTATTACCGACTATAAAAGTTTAAAGTCTTTTATAATTAGTAAATAATTAACTTTAAAATATATATAATAATTTCAATTCCTATTATATTTTAACTTTACTATTTAGTACCAGCTAAGTTCCTTATAAATCCGCCCGGATATATTAAATTATAAATTAGAAAATATCTTAAAAGATACGGGAAATAAGAGGCTACTAGCATATAATAAAGTATTATTAAATAAGAACGTCTTTATTAATAGGGCGTTCGTATTAGAAGAAGAGATTTCTACGTTAGGAGAAGAAATTTCTATAATTTTCGTCGGCACTAAATATATTTATAATTTCGAAATTATAAATAAAATATTAATAAACAACTTTATTGCAAATTACTATAAGAAATTAACCCTCTTGTAAAATATATAGGCCTATATATTAAATTTAATTAGGAATATATAATTGAAGGAGGTAAAGAATAGTTTTAAGAAGCTTTTATTTGTAAAGTGTTATATTATTTAAGGGCGGATCTACTACTACGGTTCTATCCTCCTTAACCCTAGCGATATAAATATTTACTACTAATTAATCCGCTACGCCTATAATATATTAGGTATAGGGTATTTAAAGAAGGAGAAAATATATAGCCTCCTCCTACAATCTTTCTTTTAATTAAAAATATATAACGTTATTAAAGTTTATTATAAGAATTGCCTAACGTACGCGAAGATAAAGCTAGCGTAATATATATTATATAGGCTATTTAAATTGCTAGTAGTACTATTTACGCTATAGAAAAATATTTTAATCGATTATATTACACTATTAATACTATATAAATAGCGAAGGTAAATGTTTAAATACGTTATTGTAATTATAAACTAATTAATAAAGATATAGTATTTTATCCCTATAATTAATTTAATAATAGAGGAGTTAACTAATCGATTTATCGAATAGGTCTATAGTATTTATAATTTACCTAATACTATTATATTAAATAAGGGTTTTTAATTTATTTTATAATTCTAGAGGGTATTATTAGCGAAATTAGAAATTAAACTAATTCCCTCTTCTATTTTCTATTTAATTACTAATAAATAGATAGAGCGGATTAACGCCGAAATAGAAAGATATTTACAAACCTTTATTAATTAAATATAAAATAATTAAGTAAATTAATTCCCTATAATAGAATTTGCTACTAATAATTTTATATTAAAAATAACGGGAATATTACCTTTTTTCGCCAATTATAATTTTTATTTACGGATAGGCGTAGAATTAGCTAAACCGTACCCTCTAAATATATTATAAGCTTAGTAGGATAAGTATTTTAAGGCTTTAAAAATTATTAATTATTTTAAAACAATCCTAAATTTTATTACAATTAAAATAAAAGAGGTTTAACGATAATATAAGGATAATACTAATACGAATAAATTAAATACTTTATAATATAAAGTTAGGGATAAAGTTCTATTAAATATAGAGAATTTCGAAATAGGGAAACTATACGCAAAATTAATACCGCTCCGTAAAGGGCTTTTTAAAATTATTAAAATCTATAACTATACTATTATATTCCGTTTACTAATTAATATAAAGTATAATCCTACCTTCTATATTAATAAAATTAAATTTTAAATAGGAAGGATAGAAAGGAATATTAAGGCGAACTATAAGCGGATTATAAAGCGGATAAATAATAGGAAGGATTTTAAAAAATAAAAGTTTAAAACTATTAATAACTATTAGAAAAATTTAAATAATAAATAATAGGAGTATTATATCGTATAGGCGCCGTTATATATATTTAATTAATAATTATATAAAAACGTAGAAATATATCCGGAAGAGATTAGGAGGTTCTATAATAATAATCTGGACGTTCTAATATTACCGGCCTAAACCGCCGCCGAAAGACTAAAGGACTGCAAAGTAGAAGTTAGAGTAAATTAATAGGGTAGAGGAGTAAATTAGCTATTAAAGGCTAAGGAGAATAAATAGTATAAAGGGTAGAGGAGGTCGCTACGTAAAGTAATGGTAGTTATAGAAGCTTTTATAGCGTAGGCTAAGTAATTGCTAAGTATTTCTAATATTTTATATATTATTAGTTAATTATATAACTTTTTTTAGCCCGGGGTAATATTATAGGGTTAACTTTATAACGGTTTATAATAGCGATAGTACTAGGTCTAAACTAGAGATTAGTTTATAGTTCCGATTATTATATAAAACTATTACAACGTTCGTAATAACTTTAATCGTTATTGTTATACAATAGTTATATTAATTTTGCAACGCTTATAAAATTATTGTAGAGCTGCAGATTAGGACTAGCCTATAAAGGCTAGTCCTAGAGTATACCCTTGGACCTTCCCCTTTCCTCTCCTTATATAATTACATTTATTCTTACCTACCTTGTACCTTTGTACCGTAATACCTCTATAGTAGTGGTTTTATTAGGGTAATATACGAAGACTATATTATCGATATAATAGAAGACGAGGACGCCGTTGTTAACGAGGATATATAGTTCTTTAAGGACTAGTTCGAAGCTTATTATTTTAAACGTACTTGTAAATTCTCGTTACTAGAAGAATAGGAATCGCCGTAGGCCGTATAGGGCCTTAAGTACTTTAAAGACCTTACTAAGGATTTTATAGCCTGGGGGTATATATATATAAATATTTTTATCTATATAAGTATTAACGAAAGTATTAATAGTATTATATTAAATAAGTTTAAAGTTAAACCGGGCGGCTATAGCGATAAGAGTACGAAAGGAGCGGCCGGTAAGGGTAGAGGCGTATATCTCCTACCTTGCCTTCTTTACCTACTAATCTCTACGTATAATGAGACGTATTTTAATTTTATTAAATTTATTATTTTTAAAGAACTTATACGTATATATTTATATATAATTGAAGATCTATTTACTTCGAGAGTATAGTTTATCCCTATCGACTTTTAATTAAATCCTTATTTCTTTATAGCTATTAAAATAGGTTTACTCTATTTATTTAAAGAAATTTCTAAAAATATAATAATTAAGAAATTTATAATTCTTAAGCGTTAGGGGGAGACGGTACTTATAAATAGATTAGACCTTATTTATACGAATTAGGGATTCGACCTCCTCTTTAGTAATAATTTTATTATTATAGATAAGTCTCTATAGTTCTACTTTAGTAATAGATTTGCTGTTAAATATAATTATAGGCTAATAAAGTTTACCGGTATTGAAAGTAGTTTTCTAAGGCTCGAAACCGTAATATATTTCGTTTTTAGTATAAGAGTCTAAATAGAAGCCGGCGAGGAAAGAGGCAAGCGGCGGCTAATCTAGTAGTAGTGTGTCTAGAAGAGTAGGGTATCCGTTAAAGATAAAATCGATGGATATCCTTTTTGCGGGAGTATTCGAAATCTTTAGCCGGGGTTTTAGAAATATATAATCGGTCTCTCCTTTTTAAGGGGGTTATTCGAAAAGGGAATTAAGGATATTATACGTTTAAGTATTTTCGAAGTCAATTCGGTTACTGATAAAGTTAGGGATTTTTAGTACTAGAGCTATTTAATTATATTTTTAGAGTAATATAATAAATTCGTCGAAAGAGATCTTTAGAGACTATACTTCTATAAGTACCTCTTTAAAATAAAGTGTATCTTTATTAAATAATACGTTACGAGTATTAATAATTATATTAGTAACAGGGTTTTAAATATAATAGATTAAAGATACGGTGTAGCCGATTAAATATTTAATTTATACTTTAGGATTTATCTTCTACTTCCTTTCCTCTTTCTTCTAAGTAGTTATAGTTATAATATATATTTTATAATTGTAAATATAAAAGTATATAAAGTTTAACTTATAAGGAATTATTATATTAAAACCGTTTCGTTTAATAATAAAGGTATAAAAACATTCGTATAAGGATCTTTAATCGTAAAAGAGTTTAGGGGCCCGGTTAGTAAGGTAAATTACTATAGAGACGACTTCTAATTATAAATCTTTAGCGAAATAAGAATTCTAGGTTATTGCTCTACCTTTTTCCTTGATTATACTTCCCGAGCGTTTTGCGCTACTATTCTATATTTAGGTATATAGAATAGAGGGTTTAGTAGCTATACTTTTTAGAACGAAGAATTCTTTTATTGTATAGGATCTGCTAATTTTATTATTATATTTAATAACTTTTGGTTAGATATTATACTAGGTATTTAATATTATAAAGAAGTTATTAAGGAAGGAGGCAATTATAGTAGTTTTGTAATCTATTATATAGTAGTCCTATATATAACCTATATATTTATAAGTAATAAGTATAACGTTAGAATATCCCTACCGGCTCTTCGTATAGTCGAGGAAGTTTATAACCAATTTTTCTCCTAGGCTATAGCTATAGTTACGGAATCTGCGGCTAATTTATCGTTTAATCTTTAATATAGTATATACGTTATAATATATAATAGAAGGGCCTTTAAAACGAGTGCCGGTAACGTTAATAAAGTAATTTAATATTTAAAGGCTATAATAGCCGAGGCGGTAGTATTAAATAATAGTTTTTTTCTTATAGTATTTATAGCCGTTAAAAGAGTTAAATTAATTACGCTGTATAAAGAAGGCGGTTTTAGAGAAGGATGAAGAGAAGTCCTCGAAGATTATTTAATGGTACTATATTATAAAATAGTAGAAGAAGGAGTAATTTAGGCCTCGCAAATAGTTATTGGGTAGCTTCTAATCCCAATAGAAACCTTTCTTACGAAGGAGGTAAAGAGAGACGAAGTTAGCTATAAAATCGGGGTAAAACGCTATATTGTAGAGACGGAGCTTCTTTAGTCCTCTATATCCCTAGATTATAATATCTATATTATTATATCTTTTAATAAGAATGTAGGAATTTTTAGCCTAGAGGCCGTTATTATAAAGAGTGTAGCGAAAGTTAATAAAGCGGTTAATTTCATTAAAAATATATAGAGAGTTATTAGAATTGAGAAGAGCGCTATTTTTGAGAGGGTATAGATTTAAATCTCCTTTTCCTATTTAGAGAGTTGCTTAGTATATAACTATTATATAATTAATTATAACTTCCTAAGAGTTTTCGCTAGAGAATTAATTATCCTTTTTACCGTTATTACTTTATTTTATTTCTTATTCGTAGTAGTCAACTTTTCGCTTTAATTTTAGATCGTTATAGAAGTTCTTTTTAATTTTATTTTAAACCTTTTTAATAAGCTTTTATTTAGGGTTAATCCTTTAGGAAGGGAATAAATACTAATAATATTTAATTATATAGAGACCCTATTAATACGCTTTGTAACGAATATTTAAAGATAATAATAAGAAGTTTATAATTATAACCTTATACTTTCTTTTATAATAGTTTTAGGTCTTATTAGGTTGAGTATCCTCGTCCTTAATACTGCTATCCTACAAATTATTAAAGGTTAGGCCTATACCGAACGTTTTTTTATAGCCTTTAATTTTGCTAACGCTAATAGGAGGTTGTTCGTTTAGTCCTTTATAGCGAAAGTCCCCGGATACTAAATGAAAATTAAGGGTATTAATTATTACCTTCTTACTAAAGTATTTAGAAATATTAGATACCTAAGTGAATTTAATAGGCCGTAGGTAATTTAAAAGGTCTTTAAATTAAACGTTGGCTATAGTAACCTCCGGAATATTATAATAGATTATATTAATTATTATAACGTCCTAATTATTTATTTATTTACTAATCCTCTTATCCTTCTTACTAAGTTCGTTTAATAATAATTTTAGGTAGTTATAATACCTCTAGCGGGCTTCGGTTTAAGCATCTTCCTCTCTATAATTGTAACCGTTTTTAATATTAGTATACTATTTAATTATAGATTAGAAGGATAGAAAGTTACTAGTTTTGTAAGAAGGGGATATAGATTCCTATATCTACTTTCGAATATTAATATTATTAGTTTTAAAGGATTTGTAAACCTTTATATTATATAACTAATTAATACGGTTATCACAGTACAAGGGCATAAGGTAAGTAAGAATAAATGTAATTATATAAGGAGAGGAAAGGGGAAGGTCCAAGGGTATATTCCAGGACCAGCCTTTATAGGCTAATTCTAATTTACAACTCTATAATAATCTTATAAACGTTGTAGAACTAATATAACTGTTGTATAGCGATAACGATTAAAACTATTATAAACGCTATAATAGCTTTATATAATAGTCGGAACTATAAACTAATCTCTAATTTAGACCTAGTACTATCGTTACTATAAACTATTATAAGATTAACCCTATAATATTACCCCAGGCTAAAAGAAGCTATATAATTAATTAATAATATATAAAATATTAGAAATACCTAATAATCGCTTAGCTTACACTATAAAAGCTTCTACAACCGCCGCTACCCTATATAGCAACCTCTTCCGCCCTTTATACCGTCCGTTCTCCCTAGCCTCTAATAGTTAGTCCGCTCCTCCGCCCTATTAATTTACTCTAACCTCCGCTTCGCAATCCTTTAGTCTTTCGGCGGCGGTCTAAACCGGTAGTATTAGAACGTCCGGATTATTATTATAAAACCTCCTAATCTCTTCTAAATATATTTTTATATTTTTATATAATTATTAATTAAGTACGTATAGTAGCGCCTATATAATATAATACTCCTATTATCTATTATTTAAATTCTTCTAATAATTATTAATAATTTCGAATTCCTATTCTTTAAAATCCTTCCTATTATTTATCCGCCTTATAATCCGCCTATAGTTCGCCCTAATATCCCTTTCTATCCTTCCTATTTAAAATCTAATTTTACTAATATAGAAGGTAGGACTATATTTTATATTAATTAGTAAATAGAGTATAATAATATAGCTATAAATTTTAATAACTTTAAAAGGCTCCTTATAGAATAGTATTAATTTTGCGTACGGCCTCCCTATTTTAAGGTTCTCTATACTTAATAAAACTTTATCCCTAACTTTATATTATAAGGTATTTAATCTATTTATATTAATATTATCCTTATACCGTCGTTAAATCTCTTTTACCTTAATTGTAACGAAATTTAAAATTACTTTAAAATAATTAGCAATTTCTAAAGCTTTAAAATATTTATCCTATTAAATTTGTAATATATTTAAAGGGTATAGTTTAATTAATTCTACGCCTATTTGTAAATAAAAATTATAATTAGCGAAGAAAGGTAATATTCCTATTATTTTTAATATAAAATTATTAGCGGCAAACTCCGCTATAAGGAATTAATTTACCTAATCGTCTTATACCTAATTAATAAAAGTTCGCAAATATCTTTCTATTTCGGCGTTAATTTATTCCGTCTATCCGTTAATAATTAAATAGAAAGCGGAGGAGGGAGTCAATTTAATCTCTAATCTTATTAATAACGCCTTTTAAAATTATAAAATAAATTAAAAACCCTTATTTAATATAATAGTATTAAGTAGATTATAAATATTATAAATTTATTTAATAAACCAATTAATTAATTCCTTTACTATTAAACCAATTATAAAAATAAAATACTATATTTTTATTAGCTAGTCTATAATAATAGTAATATATTTAAACGTTTGCCCTCGCCGTTTATATAGTATTAATAGCGTAACGTAATCGATTAAAATATTTTTCTATAGTATAAATAATATTACTAGCAATTTAAATAATTTATATAGTATATATTACGCTAACTTTATTTTTACGTATATTAGGCAATTCTTATAATAAATTTTAACGGTATTATATATCCCTAATTAAAAGAAAGATTGTAAGAGGAAGCTATACGTCTTCTCCCTCCCTAAATACTCTATACTTAATATATTATAGGCGTAGCAGATTAATTAGTAGTAAATATTTATATTATTAAAATTAAGGAAGATAGAACTATAATAATAAATCCGCCCCTAAATAATATAATACTCCGCAAATAAAAGTTTTTTAAAATTATCCTTTACTTCCTTCGATTATATACTCCTAACTAAATTTAATATATAGGCCCGCGCATTTTATAAGAAGGTTAATTTCTTATAATAATTTATAATAAAATCGTTTATTAACGTCTTATTTATAGCCTTAAAATTATAAATATATTCGGTACCGATAAAGACTATAGAAATCTCCTTTTCTAACGTAGAGATCTCCTCCTCTAATACGAACGCCCTATTAATAAAAATATTCTTATTTAATAATACCTTATTATATACTAATAGCCTTTTATCTCCTATATCCTTCGGGACGTCTTTTAATTTACAACTTAATATATCCGGGCAAACCTATAAAGAGCCCGGCCGGTATTAAATAATAAAATTAAAATATAATAGGAATTAAAATTRTCGTATATATTTTAGGGTTAATTATTTACTAACTATAAAAGACTTTAAGCCTTTATAATCGGTAATAATCTCTACTAGCTTTTACACTCCTTCTAATTCTAATTTCTATTCTTTTAAAGCTTTAACGATAGCGAAGAATTCCTTATTATAAATATTATAATTATATTCCGCTAATAAATACCGCTAATTAAAATAGGCGATTAATTTTAATTCCTTATCTTTATTATACTATAAAAGTATCCCTCTATAAACCTAATTTAATATATCTATCTCTATAACTATCTATTTCAATTAATTAAAAATATATAGAATAAGTCCGTTCGTAAAAACCTTCTTTAATACTTCGAAAGACCGCTAATAGTAATCCCTCTACTCCTAATCCTTAATATCCTTCTTTATTAATTCGTATAGCGGACTAATTAATATAGAGAAATATTTAATAAACCGACGGTAGAAATTGGCGAACTTTAGAAAGCGCTATAGTATTCTCTTAGTATTTAGAGCCTCTTAAGAAATTATAACCGCTACTTTTTCTAAATCTATTTTAATACCTCCCGGGGTAATAATTAGCCCCAAATATTTAATACGTTTGGTATAAAATTCGTATTTATCGATATCGATTTATAGACCTACGTCGATTATCCGTTTTAATACTTTATTAATATATCTAATATATTCCTTTTTATTTTTTAAATAAATAAGGATATTATTTAAATAAATAGTAGCGTAAACGTTAAAAATATTATATAGAACATTATTAATATAGTTCTAGAAAGTCCCTAACGCTCTTTATAACCTAAATAAATAAATTAATAATTTAAAGAGCCTAAAGCGAATAATAAAAGCTATAAGCTATTTATAGCCTTCCTTTACTTATATACAATTAAACGCAAAGATTATATCGAATTTAATAAAGATCTTCGCCTTATAAATTATATTTAACGTCTCTTTAATTAATAATAATAAATACTACGTTTTAAATATTATATTATTAACGCCCCGGTAATTTATATAAATATAGACCCCGCCCCTTAATTTCTTTATTAATAGGATAGGCGCTATAGAAATTAATTAAGAAGGCCGGATAAACTTCTTCCTAAAGTTCTTATTAATCTATTTCTTAATAATAATAGTTTCGATAGGCAATATAGGCCTAAGTCTAGCGTATAATATTTACTCTCCTAATTAAAATTCGATTTTATAATTATAAAACTAATTAGGGGGGAATTAATTTATTAGCACTAATAAAAAGGCATCAACGTAGGATTAGTAGTAAAATAATAATATTTTACTAATTTCCTTCTTAATCCTCTACAATTTATCCGCCTTATTTATAAACTTCTATATATCCTCTTCTAAGATTTTAATAAAGTATACGCATCGAATTATTATTTTATAGAGCGGAACGTCCTTTGCGAAATCTCTTATTAATATAACTATTTATATAATAATTATTACTTCCTATTTAGTATTAAATCCGTACTTCCTTATTATATTATTAATAAAGTTATAAAAAGATAGTAGAAAATCTTTTTTATACTACTCTCCTCTCCCTTTAATAATATTTTACGCTACTTTATATATAAAATCTATTTCGTTAAATTCCGAAAGTATTATTAACCGTTCGAACTATATATAATTAATTATATACAACTAAAATTAATCTCTTTTATAAATAAAATTAAAGGTAGTAATATTTAATTTATAAATATCTATAGGGTTAATTTTATTATTAATTAGTTTACTAAGCCGGATTAATATTCGATAATCCCCTATTAATATACGCCTCCTACTTAATTTAGTATAAAATTAATATAGTATATCCTTTTTAATTTTAATTAGTACTATAATAGTACTAATAATAAATTTAACCTTCGCCTCCGCCTAATAATTAATAAGAGTGTAGTACAAAATTAATAGTAATGAAGTTTCCCCCTTATTTTTAAATGTAAAGGTCCGCTCCTTAAGCCTTTTATCTTTAAATTAAAGTCCCCTAACGAATAGATTCTCGCCCTCCGCCCCTAAAATCTCCTCCTTATAGAAATAATTTTTAAAGATAGTATTAATATTACCTTTAGGAAGGGTACTACTCCTCTTATAAAGTATAAATAATATAATACCCTTCTTAATAAAAGCGGGGGGGAGAGGTGCCTTTTTATAAATATAGACGATAATAATAGAGACGGGGCTAAAAAGCGCCTAAAGCGCCTCTATTTAGTCGCTAAAGAAATTTACTAATAAATAGTAATTATAGCAATTAGGATAATTAAATTATATATTACTACTTTTGTAATCGATATATAGTTTATAAATTACTATCTAAGGATAGCCTAAAATAATAGAATATTTCTTATAGAGGTTATATATTAAAAAGGTAATAATCTCCTTATAGTAACCGATCTACAACCTTCCCTTTACTATTATTTTAATAATACCTTTAACGTTACCGTCTGTAAATATTAGCTTTTTAGGATAAAGTAACGGAAAACGAGGGAGATTATATTTTTAAACGAAGGAGCGGTCGATAAAAGTATATATAGAGTACCCACTATTAACAAGGGTAATATAATAATTTTTACACGTACTAGTAATTATATATATAAATAATAGAATTATATTTAGAAGAATAATACTATCTAATAATTAAATCCGTACCTCTTCTAAATTAATAAAAGGATCCTATTCTTTCTATAATATAATTAACCGGCTAAGCCTTTATATATAACTAGGTATAAAGGTTATTTATTTCCTTAATTATTATAATATTCGCCGCCTATAATAGGCTCGTTAGGCTTCTCAGTACTAATAGCTCTAACAATTTAAACTTCTACTACATCTCCTCCTCCGCCTCCTAATCTACTCCTACTATTTCTTCTATTACTCCAACCTCTTCGTCCCTTATTTTTATTCTTCTTCTTTTCTTTACTAATAGGTACCCTATTAATATAAAATTTACTACCCCAATTAATTGAACTAAGGCAATTACGAACTATATATCCCTACTAGCTATAATAATAATAGAGTCCCTTTTCCCTATACTCTTTAAAAACCTCTAAGTCGAATATAATAAATATATTCGTTACGTCTAAATCTATTTAATTTCTTCTTTAATTTATTATTTTATTATCGGCTAAAGCAGGAAGGGTAAATTTATTACCACCGTTATTATTACTACTAAAACCGCTATTACCGCCTTTATTAGTAAAATTAGCTAAGAAGCCGGCTATAACCTTATTATAATATTCAGCGTCCTTAATCTTCCTATTAACCTTCTTAATTAATTATAATTACTTAATATATTTATTATTACTTAGGAAGTCCTAAGAAACTAAGGTTTAATAGAGCTTTTTATTAATCTTATTATAAAGGTAATAAACCTTTATAGTATTAGTAAAATTATATTTATTTATAAGTTTAGTAAGTTCGATTTCGAAGTACGGGAACGGTATATTACCCTAATAGAAATTAATTAAACGTCTATAGGCATCCAATTTAATATTTATATTATTATACTAATCCGCTAAGTATTAGAGAAAGATTTCGCCTATCTTCTACGGCTATTAATTAAAATTAGTAAAGAATTCTTTAATTTTAATAAAATTATTTTTAAATACTATATATAGATTTAGTCCTAAGTAAAATATAGCCCTTACAATCTTAATCCGTTCGTTAGAAAAATAAATTATATCGAACTCCTAAGCGACTTTAATTTAATAGCGCTACGAGCGGAAAGTATCGTAATATATAGTATTATCCTTCCCTTTACTAATAAAAACAGGAGGGTCTTCGATAATACGCTTAAGAAGGCGAATAGTAAAGGTTATTAAGATTATTATAAGCGTAATTAAAGCGCTTTCGTTAGAAGTAGTAAGGGTTATTAAAAAGGCGTTAGAAAATATAGTAGTAATCTACTTATATAAAGTAGTAATAACCTACTAAGCTTCCTAATACTATTACTAAACTTATTAATACTCTATAACAATAGTATTATAATTAATAAAGATTCGGGCGAATATTCGGCCAAATATATTAATAATAAATTAAAACGCCGGCTATTAGCTAATATTAGTAGCGATTTCCTAATATTCTTTAAGTACGGGAAAGGGGTAGAAATTAAGAGCGATACTAGTAATAAAGTTCTAAATATTAGGAATAAAATCTAAAATAAATAGCGCTACTCCTATAATAGCTATATCGTTAATTAATTCGTTATTAAGAGATTAGGAAAATATACTTAAATTATAAACGTTAAATTCAAATCCGGACCCCGGGCTAAATATAATATAATTAAGTAAGTAGGGATTATTACTATTACTATTAGTAGAGTAGTAATTATAATCGTAATTACTATTTTCTACCGTATAATTCTATAGCGATATAGAGAAACTATAATAATAAGAAGGCGTAGTCGTAATAGCTAGCCTACGTTTGGGTTATAGCTTTAGTAAGTCCGCGGTTTAACGAAGCGACTCTATATACCGGGGTCCGCAACTAATAGCGACCTCGATATAGGGGATAAACTATATAATTAAACACCGTACGACTCTAAAGGTTAAAAAGATATATATAAAAACGCAATAATTTAAAAGTATAATTAATTATTACGGTATAAGGGTATAAAGTAGGTAAGAACAAATATAATTGTATAAGGAGAAGAAAGGGGAAGGTCTAAGGGTATGCTTTAGGACTAGCCTTTATAGGCTAGTCCTAATTTACAACTTTACAATAGTCTTATAAACGCTGCAGAACTAATACAACCATTGTATAACGATAACGATTAAAGCTATTACGAACGCTATAATGGCTTTATACAATAGTCGGAGCTATAAGCTAATCTCTAGCTCAGACCTGGTGCTATCGTTGCTATAAACCGTTACAGGGTTAACCCTGTGACACGGTCGTATTTGTACTCCTATAGATTAAAGGCGGTAAAGTCTATTAATTTAATTATAGCGTCGTCGGTCTATTAATTTAAAATTTAGTTAGTAATTTCTACACTCTTAAGGACTTCGATAAATTCCAGGGCTTCGGCTTCTTTATTTTAATTTACTCTAGCCGCGGCCGGAGCCGGGGCCGGGGCCGGGGCTATATAAACGATAGTTCCATTTCTAAGGCCTTTAAGGATTTAGCGAATTCGTTTAATACGGCGTAGAACTGGTCCCTTAGTAGCGTAGTTATTAATATAAATAAGTAGGGGCTTTTAAATAGCCGGCTCTAAACCTAGTACGAAATTAGTAAGGTCGAAACCTTCTACGTAGCTAAGTAATTTATTACTTTAGTCCTAGAACTTCGAGGGCCTATCGAGGTAGGGATAGTTAATCTTAGGGGAGGATTCTTTTGATAGGGATATAGTTGCTTATTAATTTGGTCGTTATAGGGTATTGGTACGTACTTCTGTTGGCGTAAACGTAAATATTGCGAATCAGACTATTAATTATTAGAATGTACGGTTGAGTTAAAAGTGGGTAAAATCTATTAATTCTATATAAGAGTACTATAGAACCAGAGTTGGGGCCTCCAGAGTATTAGGGAGGTCTGCACCCCGATTCTGGGTGGCTGGGAGACTAGTCCTCTTTCAGAGCCCTCTTCTTACTGGCCAGATCTGCACCCTAAACTGACACTAAAAGGGTAGCCTAGCCCCGTTCCCACGCCGTCTCCGCATCTCAATGTTTAGCCACGACGGCGCGGATAGCTAGGTCGCCGGCGACCTTTTTTTGACTTTGGTGTGTCGTCAACTGCACGGCAGTCCAGTCACTTGACCGATTTGGCAATCTTAAGACAAGTCTTCAAGCTCAAAGAGGAAAGCAAAGCCGGGAGTGCTAATCCTTTCTCAACCGCTTCTCATGCAAGGGAGGAGACAGCACAAGAACTGCACTGGACAGAGAGGCCTCTCTGAGGCTCATTCATCTCATCCAACATCGTTTGACCCAGAGGCTCGTATATACTGTGGCACCTGTGGTTAATGTGTGTGTAAAGAGCATGGCGACCATGGCAAAGAGAGAGCATGGCATGGTACCCCCAACTTCAGTTCCAACTGCTAGTAAACCCATGTTATCGCCGACCTCGCCAAACCCAAACCACCACGTCCACCACCACGCCGCCGCCTTCGTTCCCGAGGATTTTCAATCTATCCCTCTTTTTGTCTGAGATTAGTGGGTACGCCACATCCGCTATCTGGGACACGCCCCCTCAACCAAACTTCCCGTCAGCCTGTGCCACGTTCTACCTACCCAAACTACCAAAGAAAAGTGCCTACTGGTTTACAATAACCTTGATTTCCATACTCAAAGAGAGCTCACAACCGATACCGAATTGTTTGCTCAACAAATAGCCCCCATGATACCTACGAAAGAGCGAAAAGAGCTCCGTTCGGCGTTATGAATTCTGAATCCATGATACCGGAAGCTATCCCATCCGAACGGTTCCCCCCTCCCCAAGGCTCCCCCAAGCTTGCCTAGCTTGCCCCCAGCTCTTCCAAACTTGACCCCCAAGCAAAAGGAGACAAGCAACAAGCAACACCCAGGCAAGCAAGCAAGCTACATAAGACAAACGCGGGGTAAGAATGAAGACTCGGGAAGAGACTATCCCCATCTTTGAAAGACAAAGCGAAAAGACTTCTCCTGCGCAAAATAAAGCGAGAGACCTGGACCCTGAGGCCCCGTATCTTGTTTAACTTGAATTTCGAGCATTTGGGTTAACGCAGGCGAGACCAGGCGAGACCAGGCGAGTCTAGAGGTAGACAAGGAGAGGCTAGACAAGACAAGCAAGCGAGTTGTTCGCAAGAGTTGTTCGCAATGAGTTTGGTGTAACGAAGAAAGAGTTTGTGGGTTCGGTTTATACGACTTTTTTGCTTGTTTCCTAGCTTCCACGTCGAGTGAATAATGTATGAAAGCTGAGAGTTGAGAGTTGAGACCGGTGAGGTGAACTCGCCTGGTTTCTTGACACAGTATGGACATTCACATTTCGTTATCGGTTGAGACTTGGGATTCTCTCCGCGCAGTGCTTACCTTATCCACTTCACCTCAGCAAGCAGGTATCTCCATTTATCCAACGTGTTTGACCTGACACATGCGAGTAACCTGGCCCCCAACAGCAGTCGTTGACACTCGTTGCCCGAAAGCATCGATCCTTGATTGGGAAGTCATCAGTTAACGGAACAGTTGCGCACAATGCATCAGCTTCCTTCTCCTCCTCCTCCAGGATGTCAGCAACCAAACACAAACCTCGCAAAGCCATTTCCAAACCCACAGGCGTGTTGAGATTCGTATATAGACTGAACAGGCACTTTATCAATCGGTTGGCGTCTTCAGATAAAGTACCTACAAGTTTGTTGAGCGGAATTACTCCGTCATTGTCTCATCCCAACCATTCTCTCCTCATCCTTCCTCCCGCAAGAATCCCGGATACCCATCTCGTCGTCTGGAATGCAGATGTCAATATGTCTTGGCATGAGCCATGAGGTGCATTGCATGCATATGCAGGTATCCATCCATCCTTCGTTCCTTCCCTTCTTCCTTCCTTCATCGGATTCGTCTTTCCCCATCCCTGACTTTCCTCCACCTCGTCTTCAGGTTCCTTCCTTCGTGAATGGCTATGATAGAATTTTACATGCCTTCCGAGAAAGAACCGAGTGTCAAGGCTGACTGCAGGGCATCATTGAGAGACACGGGAGAAAGGCACGAAGAAAAGGACACCGAGGGAAAGACGAGGAGACGTTCGAAACAGGGAAGGGTTGCGTGCGCGGTGGCGTACCTGCGTTACATACCTACCTTGGACACGTTGGACACGTTGGACAAGCACATGGCGGCGATATGCAAGCCTGGATGGAGATATCACACGTTTGGGAAAAGGTTGACCGGTTTCCGTTATTGCCGGGGGGTAGGGCTCATAGTGAACATGGCATCCGCCAGTCATCGTTTGAATTTCATCAGGCGGCTCTTTTGGCTTGTGTAGACGTGTTTTTTTTTTTGCCTTGGTTTCTCGTTTCGATATACAGCCGCAAGGACAATACAAGAGATCTATCATTTTTTACCCTCGACATTGACGTGAGCGAGGTCATCATCGAGAAACAGTTGAAAGACGTGGACGGTCGATAGCCTGTCAAGTGTCAACCACCATCTTTCGGTTCTCACCTTGTCATTTTTGTGAAGACACGGCGGTTAACAACCTTACAACCTTGAATCCCACTCTCAACCCCGAGTACTCGCATTGGCACATCGTATCGTGAACAAAGCATATTACCTACCTTATACCGGCCCGATATGAACCCCAGGCCGAGCCAGGTCTGGGGTAACTTAAACCTTCCAACTCTAAGCGACCTCAACCTAAGCGGCTCGCTTAGTTTTCACAGAAAAGAGAAACTCCGAGAAGCACCTGAAAGAGTAAGATAAGCGAGCCGTGAAGAAAAATCCTTCCCGTCTTCTGTATCATCGAACCGAACCGTCTCTTGGAAAGTGAAACAGTAGCGAGTGCGATCTGGTGCAAGCACGATGGAAGCGAGCCGGTCGTGTATTTTCCTGGTTAGCTTGGGGTTGCATGTACCGTGTGTAACATACGGGTAGAGCTCAAGGATTTGAGATGCTGGGTAAAGATATCAATCATATGTATCCTTGAGTGTTGTTTCGGTGTAGGTAATTTTGCTTTCGACAAGGAGTTGCAACTTGCAAGTCAACGTGTTGCTTGCGAAGGCTTGGGATAGTAACCTCAACTCGGTCGTCCGTCAGGATGCCAAACCTAACATACCCTTCGGATACCACGGCACGATCACCACTACCACTTCTACACTCCCCTTCTTCTTCCCCCCCCCCGCCTCCATCATTCACTTCAATTGCAACATTGATATATCGCCCGTGGGTGATGAACGAAGCTACCCACAGCGGCCCGCGCCCGTGCCTCTTTATCTGGGTGTCTGGGAATAACAGGCGATCATATTTCGGCCTCGTTAACGTTCTCGTTAGAGTTACGAATAAAGTATCACGTCTTAGCGAAAGGGACTCGCTACTATTAACCGAAACTGTCAGTAACAGAAGTTGTCCGTAGCGAGTTGGTTACCAATTGGATAGGAAGGTCAATTGATGATGTTACCCTTTTGCTACTAGTGTGCCTACGGATGGTAGCATAGGTACAGGTATAAGGGGGTCTGTGTGTTAATATTCGCGATCAGGTATGGACATGAAAGTTGACAGCTGAATGACAGGTAGCTCTCATACGGCTTTGGACTCAGCTGGAGTCAAGGTTGGACGGCCTTGATGGCTGAACTTCTAGCTAACTGATCTATTTTGGATCTTTGTTGTGGTGCGAGATGAAATGACTTGCTAATGCTTTGGATAGCTAAGTACCTTCTTACCCTGTGATAACTATCAACACTTGTGCTATGCTATGTGTCTTGTGAATCTCTTTCTTCCCCAACGCCTTTTACAGGTATCTTTCATACAGTAGTTCCATCCAGGTCCCGCATATTGCCCTAACCTAGGCCTTGAAGGCAGACAACCAGCCCATCTCTCTTCCCAGCTGGGACATTCATCCTCTCGGAAATGGTGCGCCTTGCGCAACGAATTTCCGCCTCTTGGGTGTGACTTGCGACTTCTAGTCTCGCTCAACCTTGGTGCCCGGCTCCGTTTTGACGCCCTTCTGATTATCCTACATTAGATACGGAGCCAAAACCGCCTTGGCCTCATCGTTCAGCCTCTCACTGGCATACTTGGTAATCAAACCATTATGCGCCTTGTCCGATGCCTTCAAGAAGTCCCTAACCCATTGTTGGACATCGGTGATCTCGGGGAACTCGTCCCTGGGAGGACGCTTGCAGGTGCTGAGCGGGGTGAAACCAATACCGAACCCGATATCATCCACGTCAGCTTCGTTGAGGATCTCGTCACCAGCACCGGCGGAAACCTTGGGCGGGTTCTTGAGAAGCTCGAGGAGGGCATTGCACGTGAAGCCCCAGCCCTTCATGTAGCGCTCGGCAAACGCCTTGGAGTCGACTAGTGTCTTGCTGTAAGAGATGACGGCAAGCTTACGGTCGCTAGGACGAGCGAACTCGCGGGTGGTGGGAATGATGACTTGGAGATAGAACGGCGTGAAGACGCCGGACTGAATGGTCTCGGCATGCTTGATAAAATAGTCAGCTCCCAACCCAGCTTCTCCGGAGCGAGCTGAGACAAGATGGTAGAAGC
This sequence comes from Neurospora sp. CHS-2018a, assembly GCA_009802275.1. NCBI lineage: Eukaryota > Fungi > Ascomycota > Sordariomycetes > Sordariales > Sordariaceae > Neurospora > Neurospora sp. CHS-2018a. The sequence goes on from RAKG01000029.1 coordinate 447,616, forward strand.
TAGCGACACGAGTCTTGTACGAGTCCGAGGGACTCTTCTGCAGCTTGGTGAAGATGAGGGTAAGGATAGTGCCGAAGTAGGGTTCCAGAACCGCCCTTTTTAATCGTTAGCTTACTCATGAACATTAGAGATAAGGGGGGGTTGTGACTTACGCAGGGAACGAGCAAATGACAGACTCGAGGATATCGAAAGCATTCTGGTCCGTCTTCTTGCCATTGAGAAGACTCTGGAAGATGGAGAGAATAGGCTCCAGCTTGTTCTCCTTCACAATCTCCTCAGTAGCCTTCGGGATGATAGCCGCGATGAACTTGGCAAGGGGAGGAATGTTGCCCCTAGTCTCCCAGGGACCAGGGGCGAGAACAGCATCGATGAGCGCCTTGAAGTCTCCAGGGATAGAGCCAGATTTGTTGAGATCTAAAAGCTGAGTGAAAATCTGGAACACGTAAGGCACGAATTCTGTAACATCCTCATTGAGGATGTAGGTGAAAGGTGCCCATAGGCGGGAAAGCAGGTTGACTTGAGGGGCGTTGCTGCAATACCTGACAATTGCACCAATAGCTTCAAAGTGGAAGTAGTAGAACCGAGGGTTACTGGGGTTCTCCTTGATAACATTGGTGATGTTAATGAGGTGATCCAGAATGTTATCGATGTCGCATTCCAAAACACCGTCCTTGATCACGATCAGAACTCTCATGATGCACCTCATGAGGAACTCATTCTCCTGTAGCTTGGCGGCCGATGTGTCCTTCTCAACCAAGGCGAACAGATGTTGTAGAAGGTCCTTGGCATACGGCTGAATGTCCGCCCGTGACAAGATATGCTGTCCCTGATCATCGGTAAGGAACAGGACTCTCTCCAAGGTGGTGGCCGCGTATGTGTAAACGACGTAGTTAGGCGAAGCCAAGTTCTGAATGAGAGGGTTAATAGCGCCACCCCACTGTTCCTTGCTAAGCTGACTCCTGAAGTTGTACAGGAACTTGATGGCGTCGACCTTGGGGATAGGCTCGCCGCCGGTGGCAACTAGGTCGGCCGCAATGTGTTGCTGGAAGAAATCAATAACGTTAACAAAGCTGTTAACGGTCTTGACACCCTGGGCCGCCGTGACAGCTCCCTTGGCGGCGATGGCCAAGAAGAGGTAGACAGCGGTATCCTTGGCCTTCCAGTCGGTCTTGCCCGTCTCCAAGTAGTGGTTAATGTACTTGGACACGACCTGTGTCACAAGGGCCTCAAAGTCGTCGAGGAGCTTTCTCAGGAAGTCAGTAGCCGCCTTCCTTCGCGAATCGGTATCTGAACCCTCAAGATCACGACGGATGAACTCAATAGGCTCGTCTTCGAAAAGCTCAATGTCAGACTCTCTGAGTGTCACGTTGGGAAGAATAACCTTCTCAACAATGGTACCCAGGATCTCCTCGTTGTTGAAAATTTGGGCATGGCGGTGGACCGAGGCGACAGCCGTAAGGAAGTGGAGCGCCTTGCTGACAAGAACGTCGTACCGCTTCTGGGGGCCAACACTGGACAAGACGTTCCACACGTTACTTGTGAACTCCTGTACGTAGCCGCCGAAGTCGTCGTCGTATTTTGTGACATAAAGGTGCAGGGCGTCGCAAATATCGGATTTGAGAATCTCGATCGGCGTCGCCTCGTCCTCCTCGTCGTCAAACAGGGGGTTTGCGTAGCTCAGGTATTTGTGAAGGACCATGGTAATGGGCTGTAGGTTCGTCTCGATGATGGGGGGCAAATCCTGGCATGAAAGGTCGAAGAAGATCCTTGTCAAGAGACTCATGGTCTCAAGCCAGCCCTTCAGTGCCTTCTCGTTGGTCTTGTTTGCTTCAATTTGTTGGTCGGCAACGCCCAGCATCTGGATAAAGGAGTCGCCAAAGGTATTGACGACATGGTTGACTTCGATGTTGAGGGCGTTTGAGGAAAAGAGCGGACGCCAGCGGGCGAAGATGGAGTGTGCTACTTCCAAGACGCCGTTTGTGACCTTGGGATCGGTGGTGGACAGGCGGCTAACAAGGTCCTGGGTCAAGGTGTCCCAGCGCTCCCAGAAATCGGAATCGGCAATGATGCTGATGGCTTCTCCGAGCTGGGTCTGTATCGTAGGGGGAGAGGAAATCATGAGACCGACGAGCTCCTGCTTGATGGTGGCGACCTCATCTTGGGGGAGTTTGTAGTTGCCCTCCTCGTCGACGTAGTTGTGGCGGATGAAGTTCTTGAAAGCGAGGGCGGCGGCAAGACGAATGTTGCTCGGTTGAGCGTCGTTAGCCACGATGCTAAGGAGGGATAGCGAATATTTGGGCTTCTTGGCCTCTTCCTTCAAGGCGGTCTCGGCTGCGAGGAAATAGAATCAGCAAGTCGATGCGCGCTTGAAGCCCTGGAGCTAAAGCTTCCCTTGGGGCTTTGCGGTGACTGTAGTCGAGTCGGGGTGGGCAGGGTTGGCTGCTTACCTTTGCGATGGTGTCGCGCGTCAAGAGTCGCTTGGAGCAGTTGTGCGAGGTGGTCGAGATTGGCTGCCATGGTGGGCGAGCGCTCTGTGTGTGATTCTTGGTGGTGGTGGTGTTGTTGTGATATTGTATCGAGGGAGGGAGGGTTCGTGACGCGGGAACGGCTTGAAGATGCGGAAAGCGGACGTCGGCTTGAGCAAGAATTTGTGGCGGTCGCAGGAAGATTCGAGTTTGTTGAAGTCTTTGGTTGGTGACTTCGTTCGGGGAGATGAGGATTGGATGTTGAGGAGGACCCTTGGAAAGTCAACACAGGCAGCAATTGAAGTCTAGGTACAGAAAAACAAACGTGGAGCGCGACGACCACGACAGTTGACGAACGGCAAGAACTGGAACTGGACCTCTGGAACTGGAACTCAAAAGAAGCCCACGACGTCTTGCAGGTGGGGCTTGTCCCGGTTGCCTGCGCCGGAGGGTGGACACGCTTGCTACATTAGCGGACTAGCTCTTTTTTCTCTTTAAGCTTTGGCCAATCAGAAGGCAGTGTGGAGGTGGGGTCGCGTTGACATTCCCGTCGCTTTTCAATGAAACTTGTAAGCTTTCATCACAACCATTGCACTTTCTGGAACGGGAGGAAAGGTTGTTAGAGATACTGTAGTGATCTGAAGCTTCAATAATCAGTGACATTTTGTTAAAGTCGGGCTGATTATGCAGTTATGCCATTCTCAAAAACCACCGGGAGCCACCATCAACTCGAAGCAACGTGAAAATGTGAATGCAGACCGTGACTTCAAACTGTGACATCAGAAAGCAGAAGCTCCCCCGTCTCCCGCTCTCAAGTTCTTAGCCTCTGACCCTTCAAATGTTAAGCACAAGGATGGAAGGTACTGGTACTTGACTGCTAACTTCTCCACATGTAGCTCAATCTGTAAACTGGCACGGACCGTCTATGGCGCGAGCAGCTGTGGTCGGGACGTTATCTTGGACCTGAAGACGGGGAAGCCTCAGAAGCTTGAAGCATCCCATGCGCGCTACTATCAGTGGGGCAGCCAATGACTGACGTGCGCAAAAAGACTTTCTTCTTTCTTTACAAGCAACCCCCGGAATCCGCCCCAGCTCATTCTACCTTAGTCGTGGAGGTCTCTTCTCCTTTTTTATGACTGTGACTTGCACCGTCACTTCAGTTCCATCTGATCAACACTTCAGATCCCGTCCAGCTCGACATTCATGATCGCTCACCGACCGCCGTCGAGACAGCAGCGACAGCGATTTGGGCCCTGTGCAGCGAATGCGCAACAAGAGCCCACTGTTGGGTGATTGGAAAAAAAGACGCAATCCCGTCGACAGTCCCGAGACCCAACATCAGGCCGTGGCTGGTACCCATTACCTTACCTTACCTACCTCTTACTATCAAGAGTCACTATCAACGAAAGTGGAAGCTAGAGGCTGAAAAAGGCGGGACTCGCACACTTCAGGTTGGGTCACTTCAGTTGTTCCCCACCAAGACATTGTGCAGGTGTTGGGCTTCAAGTGTCATCCATATCACCTCCCGTTAGCCAGCTACAACTGCCCATCATCTCGTCAAGCACTCATCGTCCATACGGCGTACGCATCTGGCATCTGGTACGAACGCAGCCACGAAGCTTCGACCAACCGCGACCGCCCAACCGACTCGTCAACTAGGTGTCCGATCGTCCGAACCCCCTACCAGCTACAGGCAACTCTACCTTTGTTGAGCCCCTCGACGGTACTACGTGACTGTACTGCGTACACGGTACTGGCCCCGACTCGATTCGGTTGAAGTTTGCCCATCGTCAACAAGGGCTCACGTCTCGATCACTCGCACCCCGGCCCCCAATCTGCCTAGCTGGCTGGCTGGCCGTTGAGGTACCCGGCCTGCCCTGCCGTCTCGTCCCATCCTGCGATTGACACCACTTTATGCAGGTAGCAGTCGACACCTGGTAAGGAAACTCTCATGGCACTCCCGTCGTGTTCCCCATCCTCCTCCTTCCCCCTCCCCCCATCACCTCCATACCACCCTGGGCAACCACTCCCGCCAAAAAAAGTCACCTCACGCAACACAAGACCGGGGTGTTCGTTTTTCAAGATTCCCTTCTCTTGATCCTCTCCCTTCTATCTCACATTGACAATCCTATACTTCCTACATACACCTCATCTCTCCATCTGTCTCTCCCCCAACATCCCACTTCTTCCCCCTTTCCTGCTTCTTGTTGGGGATGCCCACCCTCTACTACGACAGCCGTACCGGTCACCAGGTCAACCTCACCATCACCACCATCACCACACCTTCTCCCATGGGGCATCCCATGACTTTCTCTTGTTCCGCTCCATCAGTCTTCAGCCTTCACATCGGTACCGCTCCGTACATAATTCCACCCCTTGCCGCGCACCCAGTCGCTCCCGGACCTGCTTGACCTGCTCGACCTGCATGCGGCTCCTGCAAGTTCCTGCAGGGCTACCGCTCACTAAACCCACTGCCACTTGTCCCCCGTTCTTGGCGCGTCTCGCAACAGCTTCTAGATAAGATCTAGTCTGCTTCTCTGGACTGCACCGAACCACTCGTTGCCCTCCCTCTCCTTCATCTTCTACAACCTCCATGTCCTACCCATCGCTGACATGTTGCGCCGATTAGCTTCTGTAAGGCACACCAACGGCCACAGGACCCCCGACGACCAGGAGCCCATGTCCCCCTCGCCTGGAGATGATGTCCCCCACCCGGAGACGACCAAGAGTGCCTCTGGAGGGCTCGCCAGCGTCTTCAAGGGGCTGGCTGGTGGAAAGCTAACCAAGTCACCGCCCCCTCTGCAACCGCCCATGGCCACCATGACGACTGTTGCTTCTCAGCCCTCTCGCGATCGCTCCGATGCCTTGCCCGTCACGTCCGTCTTGCGTGGCCTCCCCCAGGAGCACATGGAGCACTTTGCGCGGTTGAAGACGGGGCAGTTGAACGACCGCATCGCTGGAGCAAATGCTCTTCGCTATGCGATTACCGACTACCCTTTGAATCCCGTAAGCAGAGCCCCAACCTGCTCATGGCGTAGACGCCGTTACTAATGTACAGCATCAGATCATGGAGGTATGGAATGCCGCAAAGGACCTAATCCATGGTGACAATCCAGAGAACGCTCGGGTTGCTGGATGGAGGCTGCTTACCGAGTGCGTCAAAGACACGTCTGCCACGGATTTCGAACGGAGAGAATACTTCCGGACTCTGACTGCACAAACCGCCCACCTCGACGACTTCCATCTGCAGCTGGAAGCATTAGAATATCTCACCAACCGCGGCCGAAACGTCGCAGGCTTCTACTACGACATTTTCCCCTTGTTGACTGTGTGGCTTGCCAATACCTTCGATGCTGCCAGACTTGCCAGGAGGGCCAACAAATCGGCCAAGGGAAAGACCCTAGTGACAGTCGAGGACCAAAGTTTCTCGCGCTTATTCGCCCTCATCAGAGATGTCATCAAGTTCAACTTCAAGTACGCCTCGGATGCTGTCGTTGGTCGATTGATGGACAACGTGCTAGAAATATGTAACAAGACAAGTCAAGAGGATGATCTGGCCGCTTGCATCAGCGTCATTGATGCCATGGTCACCTTTGGCTCGATCCCCAATGGGAAACTGAAAGATTGCATTCAGGTCCTGAGCTCCATCCATTGTTTGGTTCCCAGCCGGCAAAAGGATGCTTGGCATACGCTCTCCAATATTTGCAGGTCGCATCACGGTCAATCCACCGTAAGGATTCTGTTGGACGTATTACGAAACGCTCCGGCTGCTCCTGATAAAGAAAGGGATAGGGACGTGATTCGGGATATCAGGGGTGCGCTTACGGTCTTGAAGAAGCTCCTTGGAAAATCTGCCGAAAAGGGCTATCCAGGTGTTCCATTGGCGCTGCTAGTTGACGGACTGGCCAACGTCTGCACGAGCAGTTCCTCTAGGGTCTCCACTGAGATCCTGAGGCTGGTCAACTCTCTGTTCGACGATGGCGACGGAATCATCAATCCTCTAATCGCCGAAGAGCACTGGTCACCAATCTTTTCCGTGGCTGCTCAGTGTGCCGCTAAGAGCGTCCCGGCAGCCCTGAAAGATGTTGATCCGTCGATTCCGCAACCATCCGCTCCGAAAGACGATCCTGAGAGTGGGGATAATATCAACTATCAGCTCAGAACCTTCATCAATCGCGTCGAAAAGCTGCTGACAGAAGAGAAACCCGATTTCTTCCAGCGGGACGAGTGCATGAGATTTCTTGCCGAGGTGCACCATGTCCTACCGGATTCTGCTGCGGCACTTTTGCTTGATCATCTTAAAGAATTTCGCAGCTGCTATCCATCCGAAGTCGACTGGAAGAAGAACCTTGAGCTTGTCTTGGAAGGCATCTATCTTGATCGGGGTCGCTCTGCGCCTACTCGCATACAGGCTCTTGCGATGGTCATCGAAATATACGATTTCCTCTGCCTTGTACGGGATCTTGTAGAAGAGGAGAGTATCTTTGATCTCGTCAAGCGAGTACTATCCGGCATGTCTGTGGAGACCGATGCAGTTGTCCTACAGGAAACTGTCACGTTTATGGTGAGGGTCGCCGAGACAGCTGGAGCAGAGCAGTTCGACTTCATCTTGGACACTTTCAAAAATATAGTCTGCAAAGAGGTGGATGAGCCAACCCCCTCGACAGCGGTCCAAAAGTCTAGCGGTACGCAAAAGATCTCCGATCAGCCCGTCGAGGTTGGCGGTCAATCTTTACCCAACGTTGTGACGAAAGGGTACGTCCGGATATTCATGAGATCAATGGATGTTGATGCATCGAAAGCGGTCAAAACGTTCAATGCCCTCATCCATATCGCAGGCTCAACCACCTGTGAAACGGATGCTCGCTTAACGGCGATGAAGCTCTTGTTTCGCCTCAGAGCGGATTTTGAGTATCGCGTTTACGTCACTCCTCATGTCGAAAATGAAAGCATTGCTGCTAGTCTTTACAGAACCGATGCGTCGTTTGCGCGTAAGGCAGCCGAAGACGCAGCTCATCCACCCCGTCTTGGAAGGCTAGATCAAACCGGGTCCACTCGACCACCGATTCGGGGTGCATCATATACGCCGGGACAGACAGTGGAGAGGTCCGGGCCTATCAGACCTTTGCAGCAGCCTAGGCAAATACCATACCAAGGACAGCGATTATGGTCCCTGCCCGATCCAGAGGCCTTGCCAGAGTCTCCTCAGAGTACGCCAAGCCATCTCCTCTTTTCGTATACCGAAGGCGCGGATGGTGAGGCATCGACGGAGGCCTCGAACGCGGTTTTGAAGATGAGTTCTTGGTTGAATACTCTGCTCAACATCTTCCATCAGGGATCCGACTGGGAGATTTATAGCTTTATCCTCGCGCATTTACCGGCACAGCTCAGCGATCACCCAATATTCCAAGACGCCATCCCACAGTTGCAAGAACTGCGAGGACATATCTGCGAGGTAATCCGGACCAACCGTTTCCAAGAGCCACCACTTGTGTCAGGTCTACGACGTCCAGATGTCGCCAACTGCTTGTTCCACTCGCTCATCATGATCGTCAGCTACCATCAGCACTTCCAGAAGCTTGATGAGGATGAAATCGTGAGAGCCTTCTTGCATGGCATTGCCGACAAGACGGCAAAGACTTGTATACACGGCTTATCGATCTGCTGTTACGAGCTACCCTTATCCGTGAGCAAATCCCTTGACATGATCCTCACAAGGATGTCACAAGTCATCACCCAACCTTTTGTGGCGATGCATTTGCTCGAATTTCTGGCTTGTCTAAGTCGTTTACCTGCTCTTTATTCAAACTTCCGAGATGAAGACTACCGCGTCGTCTTTGGTATTTGCTTTCGGTATCTTCAATACGTCCGGGATAAGAAGCACCACGCTCGTAGCACGACGCACATGAGCGAGCCTTCAACGCCCAACATCGTTGTATCCGGTAGTCCGGACTTTCTTGCCCAACAGGCCATTACGGATGACCTTCCCCAGTACGTGTACGCGCTTGCGTATCATGTCATTACGTTCTGGTTCTTGGCAGTCAAGATGCCCGATCGTCTTGGCCATATCAGCTGGATTGCCAAAAACTTGTTTACCGACGTTGATGGTAGCGCCAGTAACGAGGAGCAAGCTCAGATTACTCTCGACTTCATGCAGCGTGTGGCATTCTCGGATGCCAGCGATTCGGCACACGATCCTTTGTTTAACAGGGAGAACTTTGGTGAGATTCAACAAAAACGATGGATTATCGGAAACAGCATCGTCACGGTCAAACAAGCGAAGGAGTCGGGCTGGGCTGAGATCACAAGGCGATACCCTTCAGGAACGTCGTCCTATGCAGTTCGAGTTGAGTTCACACCGATGACAGCCCAGCGCACTGCAGATAGCTCCGACGATGCAGCCTGGGATGGACGTTTTCAAATGGGCACAACTTTGCTCCCCAGCCATGTCTTCCTCCAGCTCTTGGCTCCTATGCCGCAGATGTCTGATCCAGCAGCTCGTCCAGTTCCCTTGCCGGACGAAGAAGCAGTCGATCGGGCTATTCGTCTGTTTGACAGAAACTCGGCCGTCGATGGACACAAGGTTGGAGTGATCTATATCGGTGAAGGGCAGACGGATGAGGTCGAGATACTGGCCAATACTATCGGCGGACCTGATTACCACGAATTCCTCGATGGCCTTGGCGTCTTGACACGGCTTAAGGGGGCGAACTTCAACACCCAGGGACTGGATCGGGAATACGGCACGGACGGCGAATACACGTATTGCTGGCGTGACAGAGTGTCGGAGATCATATTCCATGTGATCACGCAGATGCCTACAGACCTGGAACGCGACCCCCGGTGCACGGCCAAGAAGCGACACATAGGCAACGACTTTGTGAATATCGTTTTCAACGATTCTGGGTTGCCGTTCAAGTTCGACACGTTCCCTTCCCAGTTCAACTACGTGTACATCGTGATCACGCCGACTCCGCGCCACTCATTTGCTTCGGCAAGACTGATGGCAAAGCAGCGAGAGGAGGAGGGCAGGAAAGCTCCAACGCCCTTCTACATGGTGCAGGTCATGAGCCAGCCAGGCTTCCCAGAAATCTCGCCGGCCGCCGAGCCCAAGGTGGTCAGTCTCACAGCACTTCCAACATTTGTTCGCCTGCTCGCTCTCAACGCCTCGGTCTTTTCGCAAATCTGGGCCACCAGGGAGGTTGGTGAACACGTCTCATCTTGGCGCAACCGACTGCGGGAGATCAACAGACTGCGCGAGCGCTATGGCACAAAGTCAGCTCAGCAGCAGCCAAACCCGTCTCCGCCGCCTAACATGCTTGGCGGAGGCGGCGGCGGACTGAGCTCGTCTGTGGTGACTTCCCCTCTGGCTTCCGGTGGTCAAGGAGGTGGCATAACGCAGCAGTCATTGCTCGGGCAGGATATCGGCGCGTCGAGACCGGTAAACGCCGTGAGGGACAGCTTTACGAGCTTGCGCAGGTCTAGCGTGGCCACGTTCTTTACGAATAACAGCGCGGTGGACCCTACGTCGCACCGGTCGTCGATGCTGTCGACTACCACGGCTGATACGGAGGTCATGTTCCCGGCTCATGGAGCGGACGCACTGATTGAGTCGGTTGATTTCTCTAAGTGGACTTGATAATCTGGCTGAACGCGGGGAAGGAAAGAAGCTTTGCTTGAAGAGGCAAAAACAAGATAACAGACATATAATGGTTAATATTGATTACAAACAGAGGGGGGATATGGGCGGAACACACGAGATTCGAAAAGCAATGAAGATTTGAGAAAGAAAAGAAGACGAAAGAGATTCTAATACAGGTTGGGTGGATTGATTGATTGATTGATTGATTGGATGGGGTATGTATAGATGGAGACGGTGGCAGTCTGTCTTTGTATGGGAGCGAAACAAAAGCAAAAAACTCGTTGTGTGTATCTGTGGGTGAAGTAATCTTCAAAAGTCCGCATATGGGATCAGGCGGGATGAAAATCGGAGATGGTTGAGGTTTGGGAAGTTTGTATCATGGATGGGTTCAGAAGACAAAAATCGGCGAGGAGTGTGTAGAATGCAGAGGATTCAAAAATGGAGTAGTAGTATTGACTTGGCTCTGTTTGAATGCTGGTTGGTGGTTGAAGTCATGTCGGACGGGAGGTGAGGTAGTTTGGGGATAGTGATTACCTAGGAGTAGGCTACCTCTAGGGATAGCCCACTCAGTCGTCAATCACCAAAAGTTGCTGTCTTCTCATTCTCTGCTCACAGAGAAATTCTTGAATGCCGTGGTCAGATGGTTGATGGAAGGCACGACTGAAGTGCCGCCACCCTGATTTATCTGTGACTTCCAGATACGCTCGATACTACTGTTCATCAGGAAGGAGCAACTATCTTACATGGCTATTTGCCCAACGGAAGACCTGGGACATGCGGGGTGGCAGCTGCTTCCTCCCATTCAAGCCATTATCATGCTTTTCTTTCTCTTTTCCTCGCATTTTCTTTCATCTCTTTTGCTCTCTCGCTCTCTTAAGAGTCTTGACATTCCAACATCTCAAAAAGCGAAGCCACCATGGTTGCTTGGGTGGCTTACACACTCGAGACACTCCCTCACTTTATCTCTTTTACATCCGCCCATCTTCTCCAAGTCGACACTGTGGAGAGCGCCGGCCAAATCAATCAATTGCTTGGCACTGCGCCCGCTTCTTCAGCCACTAGGATGCCGAGGACTGATATTCAAGGTAACATTGCATTCTGTTATGCCTCTACCGCCACAAGCGGGGAAGGAAATTCAAGTCAAGTTTATCTTTCCTCACCTTCCTACCTTCGTCCTATTCACGTACTCAATAAGATACTTGTCACTTCTTTCTCCCACAGCCGAATTATAACTGTATTCATTCTAGTTTTTTTTAGCTTCTGCACCCCCTTCACTCCCACCCCAAGACATTGGACAGAGTTCTTGACATTGTGCTTCAGGGAGGTGTCCTCTTCGAGTTACACTTACATCAAGAAAGGACTCAGCGATCATGAGGTGCAATATATGCCACAACCTACAATATCATGAAGAGCCTGGCGACTATAGGGACCTTTTGATGCTCCACAAACAACAAACAAAACGACTTAGGTATAACTGGGTTCAACACTACGAAGCTTCAGCCCAGAGGGGATGCCCCTATTGCAAATTTATTTTCGATGCCATGCCATACTTCGGCTTGGAACTGGAGGCACGGGACAATGCCACACTATGGCTTGCGCTGGGTGGTGGTGCATGGCTAGAAGGAAATAATAGGGAGTGGCCGGAAGGCATGGCTATGCAGATATACACTCCTCTTGGTAAGTCAAGAGGCAACCGCCGGAGTGTCCATTGAAGGCAAGAAGAAACACTAACAGCACTACTGCCAGGTCGCTTGCCTGCTTGGCCTGGTATCATGCAGTGCGCTGAGCTGAGCTGCTCGCCATCTTCATCACGGGCATTTGACTTTATACAGGCATGCCTTCAGGATTGTGATGCAAATCATCCCACGTGCAAGCGATCTTCGCCAAAACTCCCCACACGTCTTATTGATACGGGAGCCCCAGGTCCAGAGACAACAGACTATATACGTCTAGTGGAAACCTCGTCAATGCTTGCAGCCACCAACGTCACATACATAACACTCAGCTATTGCTGGGGCACTGGACAGAATGTGAGGACGATAACGAGCAACTATGAGGCGATGAAGCGAGGCTTCCCTATATCCAGTCTCCCACAGACTATACAAGATGCCATTACGGTCACCAAAAAACTAGGCCACAAGTATCTTTGGGTTGACTCATTGTGCATTATCCAAGACTCAATGAGCGACTGGGAACTCGAGTCTGCACAAATGGCTTCAGTCTATCAGAACGCGTACCTCACTATTGCTGCGGCCACAGCTGCCGCCGTCTCGGAAGGCTTTCTTGTTTTGCGGAAGCATGTGACCACAGAATTTCCAAAGATCTACTACGCTCCGTGGGAGGTCACGATCAATACAGATGATCAATTATCGCAGTCATTCAAGACTTTACTTGCTGCTCGCATGGTCCCTTCCAGCGACTACCATAAAGACTCCATGACTGGCGACATGTTGCCCTTAAACACCCGCGGATGGGCTATGCAAGAGAAGCTATTGCCGCAAAGAGCTATCACCTACACTACGCATGGGCCTCAATGGACCTGTCAGATGCGAAACGCGTGTGAATGTGGCCTCCTAACTCAGATGGTGGAAACTTGAAACTTCATTTCGATACACTCGATTAACAATCACGTCGATGTCTTTATGAATGGACTAAGATTGTGGCTGCTTACAGTGAACGGTTGCTAACATACGAAGAAGACAAGCTCCCGGCTCTATCTGGAGTAGCACGTGTACTTCAAGATTTTACCCATTCACCATATCTTGGAGGTCTTCGGGTCCATAACTTACACATGGACCTAGCTTGGTCAACGATGGGCCAACGCTTTCGAAATCTTATATACGGTCCTTTGGACTACATCGCACCTACCTTCTGTTGGTCATCGATAAGGGAAGGATCGGTGCATTTCTTGCACGCTTACACCCCAACCAAGACTTGGTTCCCATGTAGTACTGTGGAGGACTTCCACTGTGTTCTCCGAGGTCAGAATCCTCTAGGCCGGATAAAAGATGGATGGATATCTTTGCGTGGATATCTTTTGAAGGCTCACATCAGTGCCACTCGCTTTACCGAGTCAGGCGAACAAGTGAACTTTGATATACTACCTCTTAGCAACGAAGAGGCTGCGATGTTCCCCGATACATTGCTAGAAGAGTTCGATGCAGTGGACGCACAGGGTCTTACGGAAAGATCGGTTCGCCGTTGGCAACCCTTGCCCGGCTCAAAGTTGCACCACAAGATTAATTGCGATATATATCTTTTCCTTCTTGGATACTGGGTTCTTCCACCATTGGATAGAAAGGGACCCCGCGTAGAATTTGCTTTGCTGGCGCTGGGACTCTCCTCTGGTAGAGCAGGAAAGTACGAGAGGATAGGCTACGTATTCTACTATGTGAAGGACAAGCTGGAAGATCTTGCGCTTGCAGATGATGAAGATGATAGGGAAAGGATTCTGAAAGACTGGTTTCAGGTGTCGGAAAAGACGGTCATCACCATCGTGTAACATACATTTCTTTCATAGGAATTAGGACTTGCTGGGCCCCAAGACAAGGAAAGCTGATCTTACCTATATATCAAACACTCGAAATTGGACAGCCCTCAGCGGCCACTAACATCCATCGTTATCAAAGAAGTTGCTGGGTACGTACTATGCCTACCTACCTGTTCAGCTGAATCCTCCATTGACCCCTTTGACAATGCCGAATACAGCGAACTACGAAATATTTGACAACTATCAACACACTCACGGCCTATTCCTTCAAAACAGACTTGGGTTGAGTCGAAGAGATTCTGTTCTTGCTCACTTCAACCACCGACTCCCAGATAGGGATGAAAAGGGTATGAAAGGATGACAACCGGGACGAGAGTGCCGCTGAAAAATAAAGTAGAGGCAGAAGTTTAAGTAGGTGTAGAAGTAGGAATTTCAAAGCCAGAAGCAGGACCGGGAACAAAATCTTCTCAATTTTGCAAACCGAGTCTGCCTCAACCCTTGGAAAAACATCATTCTTCCTCTCTTTCTTTCTCACATTGGAAAAATGGAAATGCAGTCGCAACAACAGATGGCGAGAATCCTTTATATCTGTTTTACCGAAGCATTTCCACTCTCTTCGAAACCTCCTCACACAGAGCAAAATGACCGTAACATTTGATCAGAGAGCAAAGTACCTACCTGTCTCACAGCCCACAACAGTTTACCAAACTGGATACGGACAGGGCATTCAAAGTCCCAAGAAGAGATGATACCTAGAAGGATACCGACCCTCACGACCCAATGCAAAAAAAGAATGATTGAATCTCGGAGCATCACCACCAAGGTAAGTTGTAGATGTCTTCCATCGGATATGATTGGTCCACTATTCCACTTACACCCCCTACCCTTTGACTTACAGAACCTCGGGCCCCCCACGATTCCACGAATCTCCCGGGGCCCCTGGGGTTTCGGTCGACAGTCAGTCCCCGATCCCTTCAATTGTTCGCGATCGTTCGTTCGTTCGCTTGTGTAGGCAAGTCGGGGACGGGAAGTTCCATCTAAGTAATACGGTTTTAGGGCCAAACGGAGTTCAGTCCGCGAAGGGTTTGTGAGCTTCTTCCCCGGTGTCCTGGCCCTTGCTCTGCTGCCGGGTGGTGAACGCGCGGTCATCTACAAAACTTACGATTTGAGACGTTACCCATGCGGTCTTGTGGGTTAAACCCAGGACTTGAGTCCGTGTTCTAGAAGACGAGAGGGAGAGAAAGTGAACGAGACAGAAGATGGACGAGGTATTGCACGCCGCGCTGCGCCTCGGCTCGGTACTTCGCTGCAGCCGATACCAACCCGATGGACCGGGACCGGTACTACTGCAGGTATTTAGGTGAAGTGCCGAGGGGACGCCGAAAAGCAGAGAAGGTGGTTTTCTTTTCTGTTGTATTTTCCTCGTGGTCTTTTCTTTCTCTCTTTTTCTTCCTTTTTTCTTCGTGTTTGGCTTCAATTGCCGTGCGGCAAGCCATGCCGAGGTCGGACCTGACCGAGTTGCGGTTTGGAGCTGTTTCGCTTGGTTCCTCTTCATCAGTGGTCTTGATATCTTCCAGAAGGTAGCGGTTTGTTTTTTCTTATAGACTGTAAATGAGGAAAGCATGAGGACATATCCTCAATCGACTTCGTCGGGAGATCTTATATAAGATCCGAGGATATAATCTTCAACATCAACCAACCAACAACAACTGTCGATCACTTCCGACTTTTGGAATCACACCCAGAAGAGAGCAGATCTTCAAAGGGTCCGAAGGTCAACCGAAATCTGCAACTCCGGAAAATCTGGGGGATTGGCATTGCCCGTCAGCTCTCCCGCTGCACTCTGTTGATCCTTCTTGATCCTGTCACTCGCGTGTCCTGCTTACACAGTACCGCCAATTCTCAAGGAACATGAGTGTACCTTGTAATTTTTTCTGTGATCCCCTCCATCTGCGAGGTGTGTTTTCTTTATGTGTAAGTGCTGTGGATCGATCAACGGGGTTGAAGAAGAGGAGGACGGTAAAAATCCATCAAGACCCTTCAAGGACGGACGACGGACGGTGTCATCAAACATCGGTTTTGCAACTGATTTGTGGCTTCTTAATGATTCCGTTCAACCCCCTCTCGGGACTCACCAAAAACCCGACGTTTCTGTATATCTCTGTTTTTTGTATACCTTCTTTCTTCGAGTTGAGCTCTTCGGCGTTCAGCTTCAACAAAAGTACCTGCCGCGTCAGTGCATCACCTCCGGAATTAGCTACCCACTTCACCACTGAGGCCCCGTATGCTTATTACCTAATTGTCTTGTCCCGTCGGTTAAGCCGTGCAGTGCAGTGGTGGAATGCCCCCATTCAGAGACTGTCCGGATCCACCGAACGACGGAACGCCTCGCCGTAAGCGCGCCGCGGGGCCGTACTGGACCCCGTAAAATCCACCCAGCTGAGAATTTGGCGAGTTCCCGTTTCCGCTCCGGCGAGCCTAGACAAAATTACGGCGTTGCAGCGTTTACGGGGTGGAAAGTGGGGATATGGTACGTAGTTACCGAAGAATTACAAATTCTTATTCATCTGAAGGAATAGAGCTGATGAACGAAGACTGGGGAGCCAAGCGAGAAGAAATTTTGGAAGCATCTGGCGGCCGGCGGGAGATGATCAATGATTTTCAAGCAGGATGGGTGATGGGTGATGGGTGATGAATAATGGCCATGGGTAAGGGGACCACATCTCTCGTTCGGCCTCTCCGCAGTTTGAAGCTTACACTCGGACCTAGGCATGGTCCTTCATCACGAAAAGCAATGTTGCCTCGATTGCCTTTGTGATATCAACGAGCTGGAACGAGTTTAGACTTTAAAACTTAGCGAGGGGGGTTGAGACGTTTGACGCAGAAATCGTACGTTTGAACACTTGAACTCGGCACTTGAGTTGCTGAAGAAGCTTCTTTGAGCCTTCCAATCCTACCTTCGAAAAAAGCCGAGATTTCAAGTACCGTGGGTGATGTGTAATGGGTTTAGACTTTAAAACTTAGGAAGGGGGGTTGAGACATGGGTATTGTATCCGTTGTTTTGTCGAGACAATGAAGGGGAGGTTGACGGGTCTTGGCGTGACGTGAATGAAACTTGACGATATTCGAAAACTGACATGAGACAAACGTACAGGGGTGGAATTGAACTCGGGGGTGGATGGATGGTGAATATGATCGGTTTTGATATTGTTGACAGGAAGAAAAGAAAATAGGTATCACTGGCTGGTCTAATGTACACCCCTAATCATCCCAAACGTTCATGCTCATTAAATCCCCTGGACATCGTTCGTTTGGTATCTAGAAACCCCCAAATATGTGTACACATTTTCGAACATTAACGTATGAAATCGTCCTCGTATCGTGTTGCTTCTTCGGAATTTGTAATTTTTGTGTTGCTGTATGTGCAGAAAAGATTCCATGTGTTATTCTCGCGTAATCAACACCTCGGTCTTCTTATTGATACAGCCATCCAGAATAAACTCGGTGCTGTTGTTGGCGCCCTTGCTCGCATGGCCCTCGACGCTTCTGCCATCCATGTCGTTCATGCTGTCCAACTTCTCGCACCCCTTGCTCTTGCCCGTCCTCCACGTCTGAAGGGCGTAGCGGGACCCGATCTCTTTCGGATATCCTGTTCCACGGGTTCGGCTTCCGGTACCGCCGGCTCTCGATCTCTCGTTGAAGTACTTGATTAGGGGCGCAAGAGTCGGGACGTTCGTGACGATGATGCCGAGGTTGTTTTCAACGGTCGACCACATAATCAAAGGAGCGGAGTCGATGGGGTTCACGAGGCGCTTGACCGTCTGGATGCGGATAATCTGGATAATGGTGATGAAGAGGCCGAGTCCGAACATTCCAAGCAGAACGACCTTTTTTCGCGTCTGGATTTGGGATTTGAGGAGAACTGGGAATGGGAGAAGCATACTGCAAGGCCGACTGATTAGCGCGCGATGAGAGATAGATTTGGGATTTCAACTTACGCGGTAACATCGAAAATGATCGTTAGCGACGCCATGCTAGTATAGAACGGCACTCCCTTAAGACATTTGCCGGGGATGCTAAAATCCCATTGTCGTGCCACGGGTTGGCAGAGGTTCAGCTGGACCAGCAAGAATGACAGATGAAACAGGAGGCAAGAGATAATGACGCCCACGGTGGTGTACCAGTAACCGCCCTTGGGAATAAAACGAAGGTATGAGGCGAGCAAGGCGAGCTTGAAGCCGAAAATACTCGAGATATAACTGTGTTCAGGGTCAGCACTTCTGGGATATCAGGTATAAGCTTGAAAGATGGGTTTGAACTAACAAAGGGGCGCCGATATATTGAAGCTGCGAGTCAAAAGTGTTAGTTACCAGGCTTCCGTCCAATGTCAACAAGAATAGGCACTTACGATATTGAAATTGTGCAGATTTTGGGATGGAAAATCTTCCATATCTACCAATCCTAAGCCCCATTTTGTCTCTGTATTCACTTGTTAGAGCAAGACGAGATAAATCTTTGTGGTTTTCAAAGTTACTCACGAAAGATTGTCACGACCGCAAAACCAGCCGCCGCGACCCATGTGAGGATGATAACCCAGTCATCGAACCCGATAGCCTTGAGAATAAAGGCTCGCACGTAGGTTCGCAGACAAACAGTGATTAAGGAGAGAATGGTAAGGGCGATGGCAACGCCCGTGATCTGGTGGCCTATGGTAGGCGCATCGGGATCTGTGGTGTTGTAGGTCCAACCCATCTTGGCGGAACGACGGGGGTTCACGACAACGCCGCACCGGGAGCCGGGAGCGAGATGTGGACCAGAAAGCGAGGAGAGCAGGAATATATATCGAATGCTGCTCTGTGCGCGCGTGGTCGAATGCACGTAACCAGGCTTTTTAGTGAGGGTGGAGAAGGTGTCGCTCCCGTCCAGCGAGATCTGATGTCGATCACCGTGGTTTTGCGCCGAACTGAGACTGATGACCGGAAAGGTGGGCGAGGATCAACTCCGCACATCAAGGGTCCTGCCGTGAATATACAATAGAATATAAACACGGTTGATCATGTAAGTGGGCAGTGTCACTACATAAAAGATTTGGCCTTCATCACCAATCCACCACCAAAATCTCTTGAAGCTCAGTGTTCCCAGTCTCCGCTGCCCTGTTCTACCTAGGGCAGGCCAGGGGTCGGTCCGTGCAGAAGCAGGTGTTAATTGCTGACAAGATTAGCGAGGGAGGGAAGGGTACTCTGAGCCGACTATCGGAGAGGGTCTACATGTAACATCACACGCAGCAACTCCAGCGTGAAGCGAAGGAACAGCGCGGGGGAGGAACCAGCCTTGTACCAGCGCGTTGCTTGTCCTGCAGGGGATGGTAATGGCTAACGTTGAGGACCCGTACGGGAGGTCTGTTTTCAGGCTGCTGTGCCGGACCTGGCGTCAGCTTGGCTGCAGCGGAGATGGACAGAAGAGTCTAGCAGAAGAAGATTGACCTTCCGTATGGCGTAATACTGCGGCCTGCACGTGGGTGTAGTGTACGAGATGGGCTTGGTGGTGGGTTGGTGAAGATGAGAAATCCGCTTGGATGACAACTTGGGCGCCTGCGGGTCCTGCGCTCCTGCTCCTCCTGGTGTTCATCTGTAGGGCAAGACAAGACAGTAGCGAAGATGAAGGACTGGTTCCAAAGCTGTGCCCGAGATGGCCTAGAACAGCGGAGTAGGTGAGCAGCCAAACCGCCTTTGGTCATAGTCACTGTCCTATTATATAGCGTATGTGATGCCACGGGGCCGTCGGGGTCCATCATGGTAGCCAAGCACGGGTTCTTTTGGCTAGAAACTCCGGCGAGGTCGATGATGCTTTTTGACGTGGATCTTCCTTGTTGGAGTGCAGACTACCAGCTGCTCGGCCAAGTCAGATCCGACCAAGTTGAAACGAACCTTCGAGGTCCTTTGCAATGCATGAACCGTTTACGAACTCGATCACCGAGTCATGTGTGTGTTTCCGTCCCACTCTCGACCCTGTTGAGCTGATTATAAGACGTAAAAGTCCATGTTTTCAAAGCTTGACAACCATGTGAGTAGGTGCAGAAGTCAAAGCGGGAAACACACAGGTTGTACGAGAAGAAACACGCTGTTAAATGAGAGACACCAAGGAGCTACCGTTATAGTAGTGTAGGTCGGAAATGCCATAGCCCATGGCATCCCTCGGCATTCTGACAGACACTTCATGATTGTTGATGAAGCCAGGAGAATGAGGAATTTGAAATCGAGGGAAAGGGTCAAGCAGCGGCCGAGGCTATTCCATAGAGAGCTAGTATCTTGTCTACAGCTGTGATGGGATGCCGGAGCGATTTTCCTACCCAAGACCCAAGACCATGCAGTGACCCACACGAGGGGATATTAAGTGCCGCAGAGGTGAAGAGGACAGGAAGACCTAACCGATTTGGCTAGGTCGTGATGGATGAACACTGAAAAAAAGTCTTCACTGAAAGTCTGCCACTCGGGGTCCACGCCATGAGCTAGACCTTTTTCAAGGAAGTCGAGCCGAGGATGGAGAGGAGGTGAAGAAGGGCAAGAAAAAAAAAAAAAGAGGAGGACACGGGGTAGGTAGTAATGTATGTCTCAGTCGGCGACCCTGGGCGGAATGGAAGCCGCCAACAGTTTGACTACAGTAAGCTATGGCGTAGAAGGACCGAAAGGAAAGGTCGAAGAAGGAATATGCCGTGGAGACACTTGTAGGACGGCAATTTCAGCTATCGCTTCATGATAGGGTGATGCAGTCATGCAGAGCTTAGTTGCGCTGCCGAGCCGGTTATTGCGACTGTGTAATCGGTCCCTGCGACTGTGTGGGGCCATACAAACTCGCTGACAGACACAGCCAAGACTCCAAGCTTGGCATCAAGTCTGCGCAGCCAAAGTCGCGACAACCATCACCAAAAGTCATCTTTTCGAACCGCGACACCGAGAGCTCAAAACCACTTCTTTTCGAGCGCCAAACTCACATTCTCACGCGGGGGCCTCTCACCGGCCCCCTGCACCCCCGGACTAACCCTAACACCTAACCCTAACCACTAACCTGGGTTGCCCGAGGGGACTTACACCTTTGGCGGGCTTGTCTCCACACAGTCGCAGTGACCAGCAACACGGTCGCAATAACCGGCTCGTGCGCTGCGGTCACCGTGACACTGCAATGCAACGCTGTTCAGGGGCAGTCTCAGAAAGGGTGGCAGCACTAGCAGAGTGGCAGCCGTAGAGGTCCTCGAAGTCCTCAAGTGCCCATGGGTCGCTGGTTAGGGGACCCGGGGATTTGTCGTCGGCGGCAAGACAGAAAGGCCGCCCGGTGCTATGTCGGATCGTCTGTGCTCCGGGGAGCGAGTTCGGCCAAGTTTCAATCTCCTTTCTTGTGTTGTATCGGTTGGGAAGATGAGAGCTGAAGCTGCTGGAGAAAGCCGTCAATGGTTTTCTGAAGATGCCAACCTATCGGCAGCTACCGAAGCGCAGAATGTCCATTCGCCGTCCACAACACACCACATGGGATATGATATGTTTTATAATTCCTTGGTGCGCTGGTGACTTTTGTCGTTTGTCCCGTTGTGGTCGAGATCGTCGGCGTCGACTTGGCGGCTGGTGCTCTCTCTCCTTTCTCGTCCAGCGATGTGCAAGAGGCCTTCTGTGTTCGGCAACCTCGGTATTCCGTCCTTCTCAGGCCTTGCCTCAAACAGCTAGCAGTGAAAAACACGATGCTGGGGGAGGGAAATCCGAAATGATGGGAGTTCTGAAGCGATGGGCAATCTCCCCTATCAGCGGTGAGAAAGCCCTGGACCTGTGGACCAGCGTCTTCCGCAATGGGGCTTTTGTGGAGGTTGTTCGGGGGCTAGGTTGGGCTAGGGCGGACGCAGCCCCGGACGGCGACAGCTCTACGGCGTAGCAGGGTGTCTCAATCTCATAGGTAACAGGAGGGCAGTGGCGGCGGAGGCGGCGGCGATGGCCGGTTTGCAAAAAAAAAGTATTAGTGTCGCTCTGTGCCCGATGGTGAAGGGGAAGTTGGCATCGTGTGTTTTTCCACTACCTTGGCTTGGTTGTATTGTTGTCGACATGTCGTTGCAATCGAGGAGTTGAGGCTCAACGGCAGTTGTTCATCGGTACCGTGGTATGTGCTGGTTCAGTTTGTACTGTGCAACATTGTTTTACCGAAACGCGGTCTCAAACGTTTGGTGGTTTGGCGCTTTGACGTGTTGGAAAAGCAATGATTCAATGGAATGTCGTCCGAGGTCGTTCGGTTATCGCTTGCCGTGGCCGGGAATGGCCGGCCATTGGCTCAGCATCGCAAAGTGATTTTGCTCTCGCTTGAATTTGACTGGGAAAGCCGAGGAAAGAAAGTGCACAGCTGGCGAAAACGCGGAGCAGAGCGCGGGGTTAACAGGGTTTTGCGCTGAAGGAAAATCACCGTTTTTTGTCAAACACTGTGTTTGCTGCGAACAATTGATGACCAACAGTTATCGATCGCGTATCGATCGGATGAAAAAAATGATTGCGAAAGAACGTGCAAAAAGCAAAGTTATCGCATCAACGTCAGATGAAATAAGTGTTTTCGGATTGAACTCCTGATCGTCTTCTTTGCATAGGTAGGTAGTGCATGACAACTGAGGTTAAAAGCGAGCATGCGGGGTACCTAAGAGGCGATACTGCAGGTGGCATCGTGCTGCAGGAACATGAATTTCCCGGAAGCAAGTGCACTGCACTGCACTGTACTGTTCATCCCTTCCTTTCCACTTCGGCTTTTTCTCGCTTTCCACAACAGTGAGTGGGCGAGAGCGAGACAGTCAACAAGAACAGCCAAACACCAACGCCGGTGTCAATGCCTGAAGACTGAAGATGCCGAGCTAGTCTCAACCATCTTTCATTGAATCCATCTGGATTACGCAACACGAAGAGACGGTTCAACTCATGTCGTCTGGCTGTTTTCCCGGATCAAGTTGAACCAATCTCTTTCGAGATTACGCCACGTGAAGCCGCGTGCTACGCGCAACACGTGGGAGATCAGACCTGTCGGGTAGCTACAGGGCGAACACATGGGCCATTCTGAGTTCTGACAGTTGACACCATCATCAAACCTTATCGCCGTCCCACCCACACTGCTCCCGTCTAGGTCCCAGATGCCTTCAGTCCCCAGGAAGCCAAGATGCTTCCAAGTAACGCCATACAACTTACCTAGCATCATGGAATTTGGTTCGTCCATGGAAACCTCAACCGCACAAGTCGGGCATCGCGACCCGGACTGAAATGTCAGCCAAGGCTTCCATTCCTACCACTTCCCGACCGGGCGACCGACTCGCAGCCGACGTTGCCCCATTGCCCACAGCTTCGGAGAGTTTCTAGCCCAATGTCAAGCTGTCCGCAAACTGCCGTCAGGCCCACCTCCGCTGTAGTTTACTACACTACCCAGATACCCCCATCCTTGGCCAGCCACGGCAGTTCATCTCGATTATTGACGGCTTCATTTTCGACCTGACTCTGCCACCGCTGTCTTAGACGCTACTCTGTCTAGATGATATTGGATATGGATATCGGCACGCATACCACCGCTCGACGTATGCACGCCATCCGAGTAACCGAATATCAACGGCCGGTCGCCACTGACCGCCGTCCCTGGAGATGAGGATGAGCATCGTCCCGAGAGACGGTTGCTGGCGATCCCCTTCAGGCGATCCGATCCCCAGGTTTTGCCATGCCCAACGTGAAAACTCTGACTTGCAAGATAAGACACCTTGATGAGCATCTTGATAACAACTTTTCTTGACGTCCACGGAAAAAGAACGATCCAAGGACACAAGACTCCAGCAGCCGGTCTAGAGCCACTTCTCACGAGGTTAACCATGTCGCGCATGGCTGGCACGATTCCGCTTTTTCTCACTCGATATGGTTTCACTCAACTAGGTATAGCGCCGGGTATATCTGGGTTTGACCAATCTGCTGGTGAGTTAATGCGGGTCGCAGGGTTTCTTGGGAACGATCCAGTAACAGGATTGGTTTGAGTGAAACCGTTGTACACGTGCAAGGCACTCTGCACCAAAGAAGAAAGCACTTCGGCTTGGCCTTGGGTGTGGTGGGACCCAGACGGAGATTGTTCCTGGAACTGATGCCCATCCGTACACTCACAGGCTCTCAAGCTCCCCACGAATTCGGATACAGTGACCTTTTCTACGCAGGTACCGTGGCAGAATCGTGCCATGCCTCCATCTTGGTCCCAGCCAGAGGGTTCACTTTGGGCCGTCTAGCTGCATAATAAGCAGGGGACCCTACGAGTCCCTGAAGGGTCTCGCCTGCGTTTCTCTCCTCCCTGGTGGGTTCGGGAGAGCAGTCTTCGCGTGGCAGACCACGCCAGCGCCGGGGCATGGAATCATACTTAAACAAAGCATGTCACCATGAATACATCATCGCCAAGCTCGTCGTTCTCGGAGATCTTCAACCTCCTCCCCCACGCTCCCTCAACCTCAAACTCCAGCAGAAGCGTTCAGGCCGGCGCTCACTTTCGAGCCTCGCTTCTCAGTCCAGTCGTTTCCACCTAGACGCCCTTTAGAGGAACCATCACCATGAAGGTTTCGACTCTTCTCTCTTCCGGCCTTTTCTCCGTCGGTGCCTTGGCCACCGCCATTGGCTCGACTTGCAAATGCTTCCCCGGCGATGCCTGCTGGCCTTCGACACAGGCATGGAACAAGCTCAACCAGACCGTCTTTGGCAGACTGATCGCTACCGTGCCCCTTGCTGAGGCATGCCATGGCGACCAGTACGACAGCGCAAAGTGCTCGAGCCTGCAGTCTTCGTGGCAGACTCCCGACATTCAGTGAGTTCTTTTTTTTCTCGTCTTGTCTTATCTTTCCCTCCTGTTGTAAGCTGTCATGATCTTTTGGTGGCGATCATCATGTAATCCCCTCCAATATTGCGTGGTTTACATCGATACCCCTGGGCCCTTGTTCCTTCCTGGCTTTTGATTTATCACATACCCAATTCGTACGCATGTATTGTCGATCACTTTCTAACCATGTCCCCCACACAGCATGAATGACTCGGCCTCTATCATGGCCCCGTTCTTTGCCAACCAGAGCTGCGACCCCTTCACTTCTAAGGACAAGCCCTGCACCCTCGGCAACTACGTAAGGTACGCCGTCGATGTCCGGACCGCTGCCGATGTGGCCGCCGCCGTCAACTTTGCCAGCAACTACAACATCCGCTTCGTCATCCGCAACACCGGCCATGACTACCTTGGTCGTTCCACCGGTGCCGGTGCCCTCTCCGTCTGGACCCACAACCTGAAGGATATCGAGTTCAAGACCTGGAATGACAAGTACTACTCTGGTCCCGCCGTCAAGCTTGGTGCCGGTATCCAGGGTTATGAGATTCTTGCTGCCGGCAAGGCCAAGGGTCAGGTCGTCGTTGGCGGCGAGTGCCCTACTGTCGGTATCTCTGGTGGTTACACTCAGGGTGGTGGTCACTCGGCTTTGAGCACCAGCTTCGGTCTGTCTGCTGACAACACCCTCGAGTGGGAGGTCGTCACTGCAGATGGCCGTTTCGTCACGGCTTCTCGCACCCAGAACTCTGACCTCTACTGGGCTCTCTCCGGTGGCGGCGGCGGCAACTATGGTGTCGTTATCAGCATGACCATCAAGACCTTCCCCGATGCTAAGGTTGGTGGCGCGACCCTCTCCTTCTTCTCTGCTGAGAATCCCACCGAGAAGTTCTACGCCGCCATCGATGCTTTCCACTCTGCCCTCCCCGACATGGTCGCCGCCGGCACCATGGTTGTCTACTACTTCACCTCGACCTTCTTCATGATCTCCCCCATAACTGCCTACGGAAAGTCCGAGGAGGAAGTCAAGGAGATCATGGCCCCCTACCTCAAGACTCTTGACACCATGGGCGTCAACTACACTGCCGGCTACACCGAGACCGAGACCTACTATGACCACTACGACAAGTACTTCGGCCCTCTCCCCACCGGCAACATCAAGGTCGGCATCGCCCAGTACGGTGGCCGTCTCATCCCCGTCGACACCGTCAAGAACAACGCCACTGCCTTCGCCAAGACCGCCCGCTTCATCGCCGAGAGCGGCGTCACTTTCATCGGTGTCGGCACCGATGTCTCCGCCTTCGGCAAGGACAACCAGAACGCCGTCCTCCCCGCCTGGCGCAAGGCCCTCGTCCACGCCACCCTCACCACCCCGTGGTCGTTCGAGCCCCAGGACTGGGACAAGATGCTCGAGAACCAGGACCTCATGACCGACGTCATCATGCCCGCCATCGAGGCTGCCACCCCCGGCTCCGGCGCCTACATGAACGAGGCCAACTTCCAGCAGCCCGACTTCCAGCATCAGTTCTTCGGCAGCAACTATAGCAACCTCACGTGCATCAAGAAGAAGTACGACCCCACCAACTTCTTCTACGCCACTGCCGCTGTCGGTAGCGAGGCCTGGACTGTTGCCAACGATGGTCGCATGTGCAAGTCTGCTTAAATATAAAGCAAGCAGACTTGAGTGTTATTTGCTGTGAGCGGTTCGAAAATTTGCTGTTATTAGCCTTGGTTATGTTTTTTAGAACTTAATTCCTTAGTCTTTATTTTCCACCCCCTTTTGCTTACCTCTTCACTACTCATGTGTATATGGCCTGATTTGTCATGCTTTTCGGGGTAAGCGATCGGAGGTGGTGACAGGGGGGGAAACAACGTCGTGATGTTTTGAAAAGGGTTGACGGTTGATGAGAAGAGAAGCTACTAGGCTTCATTACCTACTATGGTGCGCACGCTCGCTATAACGAACACATCATGTCCATATGTCATTTTCTTGTATATATTTTTGAGAAGCGAATATCGAGTACATGCCTTGGTGTAAGAATTGGTCTTCTGTCTTAACCTCCATGCTCCGACCAGCGAGCGAGCTGTGTGTTGTTCCCTTTCGCGCCTTTTTGCCAAAAGACTCGTAAGGTCTGGTGATTACCAATCCCAATCGTCGCGGTGACACTCGCATTAGTCGGTAGTGTAACAATCGGAAAACCATCTTCGAAGGAACATATACCCACATCGTGGTTGCATTTTTGGGACGATTGTTATGGAAAGAAGCTTCCAAAAGAACTGAAGGGAACACGCTTGGCCGATGCCGTCATTCAAGTCGATGATGCGATCTACCCCACACCATTGTCTCGATCGTACCCCGCGCTAGCAATCTAATTGAGAAAGCTGCAGCTTCATGTCCTCGGCTGTCCTCGGCTGTTACTGCACTAACAACATTACCTTCCGAAGCTTCGGTGTACACCAATCACCGACACGGCGATATCAACGACCGCAGGTGTTGTATTTCTAAGCATATCCGGATCCCGAGACAGCTCGGTCCCCTCTTCGGTTTTAAAAAAGATATATGAACCCTACGGTGCTTCATACACAATCTTGACAGCTTCACATCTCGGAACTCAAGTAAACAATTCAACCTGGCAAGAATCACGAAATATAGCCAACCAAGCAACAAACACACACAACATCAGACACAATGGCGTCCCAGAACTCCGACATCCACCTCTACACTGCGCAGACTCCCAATGGCATCAAGGTCTCCATCCTTCTTGAGGAGCTTGGCGTGCCTTATAAGGTACCTACCATATGAACTTCCATACCATTGCATTGACCGGAGAGCGAATGCACACATCTCACCTCTCTTCACTCTCTCTTCACCTCTCTCCTCACCTCTCTCCTCACCTCTCTCCTCACCCCGATACTAACCACCCACCAGGTAACCGCAATCGACATCTCCAAAGACGTCCAAAAAGAGCCCTGGTTCCTCGAAATCAACCCCAACGGCCGCATCCCCGCCCTGACCGACAAGCTCGAGGACGGCACGCCCATCTCGCTGTTCGAGTCCGGCGCCATCATGCAGTACCTGGTTGAGCGCTACGATAAAGATCACAAGGTCTCGTACCCGCACGGCAGCAAGGAGTACTACCAGACCCAGAGCTGGCTGTTCTGGCAGATGGGCGGGCTGGGCCCCATGCAGGGGCAGGCTAACCATTTCACTCGGTATGCGCCGGAGAAGATTCAGTATGGTATTGATAGGTACCAGAATGAGACGAGGAGACTGTATAGAGTGATGGATGCGCAGTTGGCGAAGAATGAGAAGGGTTATTTGGTGGGGGATAGGCCTACTATTGCGGATTTCTCGTGTTGGGGGTGGGTTGCTGCTCATGGTAAGTTGCCTTTCCTTCCTGTTTGCTTGCTTGTGTTATCACATGTCACAGTTGCTAATGATCATATGTGCAGGCTGGTGCGGCATCAAGGACTTCGAGACCCAGTTCCCCAACCTCAACGCCTGGCTGAACAGGCTCCTCGAGCGCCCCGGCGTCGAGAAGGGCAGGCACGTGCCGAGCAAACACTTGGCGCTGGAGAACAACAAGTTGAGCGAGGAGGAGCTCGAGGCCAAGGCGGCGTCTTCCAGGGCGTGGGTGCAGAAGGGCATGGCTGAGGATGCGAAGAGGTAAGGGAAAGCAAAAGCAAACGCAAACGCAAACGGTGGGAAACGAGCTATGAGCTGTGAGCACTGTGCTGCTTGTAACGCTGTCAGGTAGCGAGACAGATAATGAATCTCGAAACTGACGAGTTTTCTGTGAGAAAGGTTTCGGTCCAAGGTTTAGGTTTGATATGGCGAGTTAGGAGGTAAGTGGTAACTGGTGAGCTGGTGAGCGATCGCTAGTAGCACCCGAGCCTCCCCCATAATGGTGTTTGGTGATATGGACTACCCTGAGATGCGACTGCCGCGATGAATGCCATGCGCGCTTGCGAACTCATATCTGGAGTTAGCTGAGGAATGTCAGTCAGTATGGAAACCCGTTGAGCATAACATCATCGAGATTCTGTCATAAGATGAAGACTGAGGTGTTGGAAGTTGAGACGGAAGAAGTTCCATTGCAGCGGTCACGTGTGGCCAATAACAGCGACCACTGCTGTAAAGTGAAGGCCTGGAACGTCAAGTCCAGCGCGCCTGTGCGTTCCGTTTGCACTGCTCGCTTACCTAAGGCAAATGCGGGATCTGGCCCCACTTGCCTTTTGCTTTGCCTCCCGTCTGCGCGTCGTCCTTCACTGCAACCAGCCAACCACTCTTTTGCACCCAACCGAAACCACATCACATCGCCAACGGTTCTTTGGTCTTTCTGTTATCGTATTCCTCGACACAGAACGACCTCATCACCATCAAAATGTCGTGGAGGAACCAAGGAATCACGGGTTCCAACAACATCCCGTTGGGAAGCAGGCGTCGCTTCGCTGGCGATGGAGAGGAAGAGCTTGACGGCGCTCGCAGCGTAACACCATCAGCCCCATCATCCGTCACCAACGGAGACAGAGACGGAGACAGAGACAGAGACAGAGACGGCCCCGTCTACAGCAATGATCGCGACGTCAAGCGCGGCCGCAGCCCCGAAAGGTCCGAGGATGGTCCCAAGCGCCGCAAGAAGCGCAACCGCTGGGGCGAAGCGACCGAGAACAAGGCCGCCGGCTTGATGGGCCTTCCTACCGCTATCGTCGCTAATATGACGAGCGAACAATTGGAGGCATACACCTTGCATCTTCGCATCGAGGAAATTACCCAAAAACTCAAGATCGACGACGTTGTTCCCGCCGATGGAGACAGGTATGTCGGATATGTTCACTTTCCTTTTGTTTCTGAAACTCTTGACTGACCTTCGTGTGTTTGTCCAGATCACCTTCTCCCGCTCCGCAGTACGACAACCATGGTCGCCGTGTCAACACCCGCGAATACCGTTACCGCAAGAAGCTCGAGGATGAGCGCCACAAGCTGATCGAGAAGGCGATGAAGACGATTCCTAACTACCACCCGCCCTCGGACTACCGTAGACCTACAAAGACCCAGGAGAAGGTCTACGTCCCGGTTAACGACTACCCAGAGATTAACTTCAGTATGATAACTAACCCTCCAAACTCCCTATTAACTCCTAACCTTCCCCCGCCCCCATTGGTATTTTGCCAGGCATGAGCCCGCGCTTCTAGAAACAGTTGCCGTTCGTGCCTTGCAAGTTGCTTATGTTGAACTTTCTAACCCGAAAAACAAATGATTTCCATGATAACAATACTAACACTTAGCTCTTCCTTGTTCAAGTTGGCTTGCTTATCGGACCGCGTGGCAATACACTCAAGAAGATGGAAACAGAATCAGGCGCCAAGATTGCCATTCGTGGAAAGGGCTCCGTAAAGGAGGGCAAGGGCCGCTCTGACGCTGCCCACTCCAGCAACCAGGAAGAGGACCTGCACTGTCTCATCATGGCAGATACCGAAGAGAAGGTGAACAAAGCCAAGAAGCTGATTCACAATATTATTGAGACAGTACGTTGTCCCCTTCCCGTTCCCGCCTTTGGCGTTTATGCACCCGCTAACTGTTGTTATAGGCTGCTTCGATCCCTGAAGGCCAGAACGAGCTCAAGCGCAACCAGCTGCGTGAGCTTGCTGCCCTCAACGGTACTCTGCGTGATGACGAGAACCAAGCCTGCCAGAACTGCGGCCAAATCGGTCATCGTAAATATGATTGCCCTGAGAAGCAGAACTACACTGCCAATATTATCTGCCGCGTCTGCGGTAACGCCGGCCATATGGCTAGGGATTGTCCTGACAGGCAGAGGGGTGCAAGCTGGAGAAACGATGGTCCCGGTGCTGGCCGGACTGCTGGTCGTATTGGTAGCAGTGGTGGCGGCGATGCCGTGGACCGCGAGTACGAGGTATGCTTTCCCCCTTTCCGACTTCTTCTTCTTGCGAGCAACCTACTGACATGTACCAGCAACTCATGCAAGAACTCGGCGGTACCGGCGCTGCTCCTGCTCGTATCGAAGCTGGCCCCGGCTCTTTCAGCAATGGTGGTGCTGGCGGCGGCAGCGGCGATGCCAAGCCCTGGCAACGTGGACCCACTGGCGGTCCTGCTCCCTGGCGTTCTCGCAACACGGATCGGGATCACGAAGGTGGCCCTGGTGGTCCTCCCAGCGGACCCTCTGGTGGCCCGGCTCCTTGGGCTCGCGATCGTGGCGAGCGCAGACATGATGACCGCGATAGAGGAGACAGCTACTACGGCGGTGATCGCAGGCATGACGACTATGGCAGAGGCCCCTCGGGTGGCGGCGGCGGCCCGGCCCCTTGGCATCAACCTCCCCCGGGAGCCCCGTCTGCCCCGGCGATTCCCGCGGCTCCGGCGTATCCTGGTGCTTATGGTGGTTATCCCGGCTATGGTGCTCCTCCCGGTATGGGCGCTGCCCCGCCTCCTGGATTGCCTCCTCCGCCTCCTGGAGCTCCTCCCGGCCTGTCCGGACCGCTTAACGCTCTCATCCAGCAATATGCCAACGCGGCTCCTCCCCCGCCCCCTCCGGCAGCTGAAGCACCCCCGCCGCCTCCCATGGACCTCCCTCCTCCTCCCCCTCCCGGTGCTTGAAGGGCACTGAAGTAACTAATTAAATGCATGCTGGGTCGGAGAAAAGTCGAAATGGAATGGTGTACTGACTGACAGGGTATTCACTTGATTAACAAGGTTTCACTCACACGATGTCAGCACTCACTAGCATGAATTAACTTACCCATATGGTTGCACAGAGTTTGCTTGGTTTTTTTCAGTTGCTGTTGGAGACAGCAAGAACTAACTTTAACTGTACACAAACAAAGTAGTAGATCAAGATCCTAGGTTTCCTTAAATATAACGCAGAAAAAAAGAATGATTTCTATTATAAACGTAGGGCACATCAAGCTTTTGGATACATTGAAGCTACGGGATGTAATTGTTTGGATAAAGAAAATGATGTCGTAGAAGTACTTGTCCGTAGAGCGTCGTGGCTGGTTGCCATTCTGTCAAGTCGACGTAGTAAATCCCGTAGCTGCCCACCTGTCTCAGGAGCCAGGATTCTCCTGATTCCAACGATACTGCTTTTCCTCTCCCTTCCCTGTCCTCTCTTGTCACAAAACTGATGATGGTCATAGCATGGAATGCAGGTTGCTACTTGTTGAAAACTTGCGTAATTGTTGATCTTCCTATTCCATATCATTTTCCATCCTCCAATGACAAACCCGACCAACATTCCACCGATAAAGATATGTTTTGTGTGTTCCGTGATCCTTCCCAACGAGCCAACCTGGCCTTGTAACGATGTTATCCCATTCCCCTCTCATGGCATGATCCAAAGCAAAGCATACATGTCCGGAAGTGGTCTCGTCGCAGCTATTCCTGTTCCAAACCAAAACCGGGAACCAGTAACCAAAGTCCTGACTGACGATTTACAACTTGCACACTTCTTCTAGTACAGTTTCCCGAAACAGTGATGCGCGGAAGTTTTTCATATCCGTCCAGGTTCTTCCCTCTTTCTGTTTGCAGTCCTTCCTGCTATGAATCGAGCGTTCTACGTACGCTCAGTCAAAGGGCGTCTATCAATCAAAACTTGGATCGGCTCGTACCACCCCCTGTCGAAGCCAATGCAGGCCGCGGGTTTTCGCAGACGTTTGATTTGGGCTGAAAAGGGAGTTGAGTTGAGCTGGTGAAGGGACTGTTCGTGTTCGGGTCGGTTGGACTGCGGCATATTTCGAGATGGTGAGGCGTTAAGAGGGTGACGGCGAGACGATGTAAAACCGATGACTCTCTAATTCTTTTGTTTCTTTCCAACTCCTGTTCAGCTTAGTCCTGCATAGGCCTAACCGGATGTCCCCCATCGACGATCATGACCTCCTCAATCTTCTTGTCGACGTCCTCGCCGTACTCGACCCGCTTCCACGTGTTGATGCGGCCCTCGTTCATATCGAAGTCGAAGACGCGGATCTTGCGGTGAAACCCTCCGTAGCCGGCATAACCGCCGAAACCGGCGGCGCCGGCGTAACACATCCAGAGAGCGGGCTTGCCGTCTTCTTTGAAGTCTACGGCGCAGTATTCGTTGACGTGGTCGCTGGAAGAGTGTTAAGTGACTGTGAAATTGCATAGTGATCACTAGAGAGGCAACTTACTGTCCACAAGAAACCATAACCACACCCTCCTCCACCAACGCATCGTGAAAGCCAGAGTTAAACGTCGGCGCCGTAGTCGGCTCCTTCCACGGGCTGACCAGCGTCAAATTCCTTCCATTCTGGTACTCCGGCAGCGGGATGTGGATAAACGCCACGTCCATATGCACGTGCGTGTACTCGCGGTGCTTCTTCTTGAGCCCCTGCGCCGTGCTTCGGAACCACTCGATCTGGTTGGGCTTGATCCAGTCGTAGCCGGGGTACTTGCGCTCGTTGGGCGAGTACGCGTGCGTGTCGAGCAGGTACACTGTTAATGCGGAGTGGCTGGACGAGCCGCGCCCCAGTACCTCGATGAAGTAATTACCAACACCGTCGATGCTCTCGGGCCCGGCGTGGGACAGAGAATAGGGGAGGGTCTCGATCAGGTCCATCTGGGCGGCCCGCGACATGGAGCCTTCGTCGTCGTGGTTGCCGAAGATGGAGACGTACGGGATCTTGTGCTTGATGAGGATTTGGGCGTACTTGAAGATGGCCTAGGAGAATTAGTGTTAGCCGCAGTCGTTCTCCAAATTTTGGCTTGTCATATCCCCCTTACCGTCTGCGTATCAGGCGCCGTCTCGCCATTCACCTGATCACCGCTCAACACCACCAAATCCGGCTTCTCCTCCTCCAAAATCTTCGTCACAAAGTCCAGCGTCCTCGGATCCGCCTCGCACTTCTGCCCCTCCGGCAGCGCATCACGGCACGCTCCCACGCCCGTACTCAAGTGCAAATCCGCCAACTGCACAATCTTGAACTTGCCATTATCCCGAATCCTCAACACCGGCTTCACAGGCGGGTGCTCCGCTCCCCTGCGCACCGTCAAATGGGCAGAGGGAACACTACGCCCGACATCCAGCAGCAACGGCGTGCCCGTCATGCTCCACCCCTCCCTAGCCTCCACGGCATCGTCCCCAAACAGCACGTCAATACCCGTCACCGCATTCTTGGAATCGCTCGCCCCTTTCTTGGACGACCGCTTCACCCACAAGCCTGCCGGCTTGGACTCCCACTTCTCATTCTTATTATCCACGCCCTTGGCGGCAGCCTTCTCCGCGTCGGCCACGCTAGGGTCCAGTCGGCCCACGGTCACGTCCACGACCACTTTGTCGCCCTCCTTCAGCTCCTCCTCGCGCTTGCGGCTGATGTGCAGGTAGGCATGGGAGAAGAGGGTCTTGCCGAGGTGGAGGTCCTTGTCGATGCGGTGCCAGACCGAGGTGTCGAGGTCGCAGCTCGAAAAGGGGTTGTAGCTGGTGCAGGTGGTGACGGTGATGTCGGTGATGACGAGGCCGGCGTGGTGGGTGGGCAGGTATTCGTGGATGGCGTTGGGGAGGACGCGGAAGTTGCGGTCGAGGAAGAAGATGAGGAGGAAGGTGATGACGGCGGCGGTGGAGATTTGGATGATGTTGCGGACCTGGTTTGTTAAGAGGAGGGTTAGCTGGGTTGGTTGGTGATCTTACAGACGCCTTCAATTTTTATAGAGCTACTATAGCATTTGTAAAGAGAAACCAGGAGAGGGAGGTAGAGTAGAGACGACCTACAATTCGTCGCGTCATCTTGAATAGACTTTTGTATTTGTATTTCTGGCCTCTCTGGACCTGCTGGAATCTCTCTTCTAGCAACACCGTCTACTACCTCGTTCGTTGTCGAGTATAATAGAGAGCTTCGGCGCCCTGGCTACTACTACTACTGAACGAAAGGAGGCTGCCTTGCTGCGGCTCTATGCCCATCTTATAGCATGTCGCAACGGTCGGTATATCGGACACCACTCGAAAGTGCGAACTACTCCTTGCCAAGCTTTGTGTGAAGTCGAGAAGCTAGCTATCCCAGTATGGTAATCTCGATTCGCAAAGGATGTGGTGCGTACGTGTCTGTGGCTTGTCTGCGTCCGTGTGTGCGTGGGGTCGTCGACTGTCCGGTACGGAGGCGGTTGTCGATTTTCGATGTTGGTGATGGGTGGTGCCGACGGGATCGACGGGACTCGTTCGGGGGGTTTAGGTAGTCGGGTGCGGCACGGGGAACTCGTCAGGTTTGTATATATCCAAAAACAAGTGCGTTCGCCAAGGATCAAGTCGCCACTGTCACTGCAACTGAACGAACTGATGAAGCAGCAAAAGTGTCCGAGGGAAACTGGGAAAGTCAGCTTCGGGCGCCCCGAATGATTATTTGGTGGAGATGCCTGCCCGCGGCCGCTGTAAGAAGTGGAATCCGGGGAAATTTACCCAACAAGGTCACCCACGTCGGCAGGGTCGGCCGAGCCCCGCCAAGACAAGCACGGGGCCCCTGACCGAGATTAACTCAATCGCCATTGTTAGGGCGTCCACTGTTTGTAGGTGCAATCCCTAACATCACAGAAGCAAATGTTCTCGAATCTCGAGTGAAACCTTCCCCTATCACGGAGCTCCGTTGCCGACTCTGCGATGCCTCTTACCGTGACCTCTTTACACAAACCAAATCTATGTAAATTTTGTTTCTTCCAAAATTTTGTCCACGGAAAAAAAAAAAAAAATTACTTCCTGCACCCAAATGCGTACGCACAACCCTGCGTGCTCTAGGTATCGCATTGCATATGTGATGCTAGTTGGGAAAAAGCAGGGCGTTTGTAAGTTACAGTGTCAGACCCCTTTCTTTGGATCCAGATCTGAGAAAAGGGGCTCGGGGCCTTGGCGATGGTCCAGAACCAACGAGCCGAAATCATCAACAGCTTCTCTTTGTCCAACTTTTACTGAGTTTGACATCCAACTCAATGGTCACTCACATCACCAGAAAGTACCATCCTCGAGTTTTTGTTATCCGATGCATTCCAGTTTCAATTCTCAACATCTCAATGCCTATCTGCCCGCCTTCTTCGCTATGTAAACATATGCACCTTCCTCCTCTCATCTTCACGGAAAAGACTGCGGGTATAATTCCATCTCATCCCATGTTCCACTCTGTCTCCTCTCTTCTTTCTCATACAAGGTATCATGCTTCAAACTTGACGAAAAGTGACAAAAACCCAAAGCCAAAAGCTCCCTTTGAACGCCAGTTTCTGCCTGCCAGTGATGACAGATCCCAGAATCTTTCCCAATCTCTCTCTTGCCTTTTTTCCTGTCCGTCGTCATGAAACCCGCACATTACGTCGTTACAAGAGAAAAAAGTGAAAACAAACAAAAGGGAAAAGAGAAAGAGAAAAAAGAACGACGTGCCTGCGCCATATCATCAAATACCAGTCAATGGTTTTTCATCCTCCCTTTCTTCACCATTATATTCCGAGCACCCAAACAATCTGAAAAGGAAAGCAACCATCAAGGCAACCTCACTGAAAATGAAGAAAACGTCCCACCCATTCGTACCAGTCGATTGAGAAAATGACGAGAGAAAAGAAGGAAAACGGGAGTGGCCCCCAGGTTGTTGTCCTGTATACCAACAGCTTTGGAGACACTCCCAAAAAGCAAATGCAATGCGCGTCGTGATATGTCGAGTGAACGACTTCTTTCGTAGTGTATGATGCAGTGTTGTTACACAGCTGGGCTCGCGCCCTCTTTCATCTTTCCTGTCTTCTCAATCTTCTCCTTGTAATCATGAGTGTTGTGAAATTCCCAAGCATTGACAGAAAATGCTGGGTAAGAACGTAAGTGAAGTGGGAATCAAACGAAGAAGATTAAATGCTTGCAAGGCGAGGTCTTCCATCAGGAGCTCGGGCGTGGCAGACCATGAGCTTGAGACTTGTACCCCATTCCTCACACTCGGCGAGGAGGGCTTTGTCTCTCCACATGCTCCCGAGGGTTCCTGGACCGATGCCGGTACCAGCAGCGCTCTCATAGCACCGGCTGTACCACCATCGTCCCACCTTCGCCACCATCTTGGTGATGCTTTCATCTGCTACCGGGCTTCCGTCGCTGATCATCTCGGGAAGACTGCGCTCATCTTTAATAGTCTTGCCCTTGCTAGCGGCCTTGCTTCTTTTACCGTTCTCGCTTCCAGACGATCGTGGAATGACACTAGCGACCGGGACGCCAACACGGCAAGTCTTGAGATCGGCAAAGCCCTTTCTGCCAAGTAGTCGGAGTATGAGATCCGAGGTCGACCCAAGACTGACATCGGGGGATTTGGCGTTGATACGTTCCTTCAGGCGGCGGACAGCCTTACGTCCGCGGTTGCCCATATTGTTCAAGTCAACATCCAGGATCGAGAGCTCAATGTAGCCACCAGGTTTGAGGACACGCCGAGCCTCCGATATGATATTCCGATAGTGTGCCTCGGGAGCCGCAGCCGGGAAGCGAAAAACTACAGCCGTAAAACTCTCTGCGCCGAAAGGGAATTTACCAGTGTGTGACATGTACTGCGTCTGGTAGTGATTCGGAGGACTAAGTGGGAGACCTGTTGAGCCATTGCGAGCAGCTGGACGAGGCGGGCGAGGCGAAAGGTTGAAGAACGTTGCTGCTGGATATGTCTCCGCCGCATAGAAAGACCAGTCGTCGTTGCCAAGGCCGTCAATAACGAGGATGGAAGGACGCTTAAGCGAGCCCACATCGTCGAGCAGTTCATCTCTGACCGGACTGAAGAGCACATGTCCGAAGGTAAGCCACTTGCTGACAGTCATGGACCCGACGCGCAGATTGACCAAGGCAAGTGGCGAGCCATCTTCCGAACTCTGACTGCAACCACTCGAGTCAGACCGCCGTGGATCATTTACAGGAAGGCTACTGGGTTGCTTTTCAGTTTCAGGCTCTTGGTCCTGTTCGGGTTGCTTGCTCACAACCTCATTCTGCGGCTGCATCTCTGACTCTCTGGGTATCTCAGGTTCCAATGAGCACCTCGGGCTAGGATGATCAGCCAGGAGTTGCTTCACCTTCTCAGCCATGTCGGAGCTATAGACGCTAGAACTGACAGGTATTCTTTCCGAGTGCATGATTTGGGTAAGGCTTTGCACCTGTTGTTCTTGGAACTGAGAGCGAAGAGTCGGGGACTCCAGAGGTGGTTCGATGCGTCTTGTTGGGGTCGCCGTGTACTTCTCCAAGTGAAATTGGTTCCCGAAAGAGGATCGTGTGGATGGGGGCTGCTTCAACGTTTCGTCCCCAAACAAGTCATCATACTCGTCCCAAATCTCATCCTCGGCCAATGGTGCATCAGGCTCGGGAATGACTGCAGTAGCCTCAGCAAAGTTGAATCCTCCGGAGCTGCTGGAAGTCGTGGTATTGGTAGTGCACTGAGAACCCTTCCTTGGTGAAAATGAGAGAAACTCTTGTCCAATCTGGGTGGGGTAAGTTGGAAGCATCGATCCCGGACTTTGAGTCAGCATCGGGGCCTCCATTCCAGCGGTCGTCGTTGGCTCCATCTGGACAGGCGTCGATGGCCTGGGGGGACTAGGCCCCTTGGCTATGGAGTATGCATCCCGAAGGTCCATCTTAGACGGCGTAGCTTGGACACTTAGTCTGTGGAACGGCCGGGAGAAACTCTTGGGTGAGATCTGTTCGGCACGAGCACTGATGACTTTTGGAATCCGACCGACCTGGGGAAGTCGGCTCGGGCGGCCCTGTGCAGGACTGGTGGTGATTCCGGCCTGCGTTGCAACGGATGAAGACATTGACGGAGGGGTTGGAAGCTTAGAAAACCTGACCGGTGACATGTGCTCGAGCTCGGCGACTGTCGGAACCTGGGCGCTGGCTTCTGAAGTTAAGAAGCTGGGATGCGTATTCTCTTGCGTTACGGAAGGTCGGCGCTCCTCCGATTCCTTGTGCTGAGAGTCAGGAATCTGCTTGTGAGTTGGAGAATCTGGGCTCTTCGCCTCGCGAAGAACTTCCTCCAAGTCCGGGATATCGGTATCTTCCTGCTCAGACGAGTCCATCATAGTATAGAATGCTAGCGGCTTGCTTTGTACGACCTTTACTGTAGCTGCCACAGCTGCGACTGGAGCAACATTCTCTGGAACATCCACCTTCTTTGTCTCTGGAGCAGGTTGGCTATGATTCCTCCCAAAGAAGTTCCATTTTCGCGGAGAACGAGCTCGCTTCATCAAGCGTTTGGGTCCAGAAAGGTTCTTGGATCCTTCTGATGCCTTGATGCCCTGAGCGGCGTCAATGGATGGGGCCAGCATGGAGTCGTCCGTCATGAGAACACTGGCATCAATACTAATAATCGAGGGAGATGTAACATGGGGTTGGGTGACGATGGGAGCCGGGATCCTCGGGGGTTCCTTTTCTCCAGACTTCAACCTTTGTATGGATCTCCGCAAAGCCAACGTCGACTTGATGACCGGAGCCTCAGACTCACTACTCTCAGAGGGTCTGCGGCTGCTGACAGACGCGCTCTGAGCATGTTGACCAGCGCGAGGGAATGCAGACGGCCACAGAGTGTTCCGAGGGGTCGAGTTAAGAGAGACTTGCGAGCCGTTCTGCGATTCCACGCTGGGTCGCTCACGCGTGACACTTTGGCTGCTTTCCGTCCGGCTCGGTTCCGAACCAACATTCCTGTTCTCGATGATTTCCCCGCCTGCAATAACGACAGGTGCCATCCTTTCCAACAAGAAGGAATCGTTCGTTCCAATACTCTCTTGCGAACTCATCGTCCCAGGGATCGCTCGGCTAGTGTTGGCAAGGCTGTTACTCCTACGGCGTGCTGGCCCGACGCGCCCATAGCCTTCGTGGCCAGTTCCCGCAGCAGGACCTTTCCTAGTCGGCTTCTTCTCATCTTTCTGTAAAGGGACCTCTGGGGCCGTCTTTGTCCGTCGTCCAAAAAGGGGGAAGCGTCTAAAAGTCGACACACCAGGGCTTGGCGTACGGGTGGTCCTTCCTGATTCGGCTTTGATGGTACTCGCATCTTCCCCCATCCTGGAGATCTTTGGCGCTGGCGTTGCCTCTCTGTTTATGGCTGGTCTTAGAAGATGAACATGTGTGTCGGAAGTTGAGGATAGCAAGCCAGGCCTGGCGACGGTTGCCGGTGCCAAAAGTTTACTTGATCTTTTTTCGGATGGTGCAGATGTCAAGTTACTCTGGATAACGGGCACGGGCAGACCCAGTTGAGAGTGAAGGTCCGGGGTTCCATCTCGGCTCGGGCGGCGAGGAGGCTGTCCTCTAGGTGGTGGAACTTGCTGGGCATTTTGGGCGGGACGAGGTCGAGAGAAAGAGGCTGGCTTTGGCAACAACTGTGCCGCTGCCGCTGCTGGTGCCGTTGGTTGGGTCGGTGGCGCACGCCAGGGCCTCGGTGGGGATAAGCTTCCATCGTGGCTCTTGGTAAACTTGTGTGACGATATGCGTGGTGGTGGGCTAGGCGCAAGGGGTGACAGCTGCTTCTTCTTCTTGGAGTCCTTCCTTTCAAGCTCACGAACTGTCGAGTTGGACGACGACGAAGTCAAGGATTCCCTGACCGATGGCAAACCCTGAGGGTCAGCGCTGACAAGATCCAACTCATTCGATATGCTTCCTCCTCTTCTTCTGCTGACTGGCGGTCTTGTTTGGGTCGAGTCAACCTGTCTCATCCTGACACCTGCTCCGGGGAATCGTAAAGGCGCCACCATGCCGGGGGACTGAGAGGACATGGACGTAGGCGTGGTGTCTCGGCTGTATGGACCGGGTCCTGGTGATTCGGAGAACCTTGTACATGGGCTGCTGCTAAATCCACTCATCTGACTGCTAGATCCGGAGAACAAGGGTGTGGGGGGAGGAAGATCGTGAGTTGTGAGCGGGTACGGCACCTCAATGCCGAAACTTCCATTGTAGGCTGGCACTTTGACGTCGCGATATCTGTCCAGCTCTGGGTATAATGTTGGTGCATGCGGCGCGCCTACCGCAACTTCGATTTGGTGAGCTACTCGGATTTCCATTGTGTTTATTGTTGGGTTGCGTTCGGAGCGCGAAGTAGCTGAGGAGTCGATTGAGGTCTGAGATCGGGGGTTGGAAGACGATGATGACGAGCTTGTTTTGGAATGGTTCCCGGTCTCGTCTCGGGAGCCTTTGCGGATGCTGTTCACTACTTCTTGTGATATCCCCGAGTTCTTCCTCCTAAGCACATTTCGAGGTTTCGAGGTCGGCGCAGGTAGTCGGCTGGATGACGCTGATGTAATCGACGTGGTGTTGCCCAAAATCTTTGAATTTCTGTTTCCAGCTGTAACCCGAGGCTGAATGGGTTCCGGCTGGCCATCGGAGGGCCGCCGTTGCGGCAAAGATTGCGGTAGCCTGCTAGGCATCTTGGGCTGTGGTAGTGTCCTGACACGTTCGGTGCTTGACTCTCCTCCTCTTTTCTTCAAAAGTAATGAGCCGGGTGGCGCTATTGTTCCGGGACTTTTGAGCCTGCTATCGGCTGGCAAGCCTGAAGGACCGAGTCCTGGCCTTTGGGAAGCCATTGTGATCCTATATCCCACGGAGGAAGGCCGGCTAACAGAACCATACTAAGACTCTTGCTCCGTGGTCCACGACATGAATGCTGTGCGAGAGTAACACAACCAAAGTCTACCGCGCTGGTAGTATGTGTTCAGGGGCGGGAGGCTGTGACGGGCACAACGGGAGTAGCCTAGTCGTATCGCGGAACACCGGTGCTCGATCCTGCCCGTGGCAATTAAGTGCTGATCCCGTATTAGTATTCCACCGGGAGCTGAAGTACCCGACAAGTTTTGAACAGCAGCGAGTGGATTAAGCAACGTCCATGATGACCGGAAGAACAAAAGGACGGAAAATTTAGAAGAAAGAGGCTGAGAAAAAGGAATGGTGGTTCAGTAGTCCCTGGATGGATGCCCTACTAGTTAGTTTTTCTCAATTCCTGGGAACCATGAGCCCCGCATGGGGTGTGGTGTATAAGTGGTTGAGTGTGGGTAAAATGTGATGGAGGGCCGCTAATATTTTCTTGGGCCAGGGGTGTTCAGGTGTTTTTGTTCGTGTGTGTGTGTTGTGTTGGGAAGCAGATTGTGTGTGTAAGCTCGCTCCGTCATGCAGGACGAGATGGAGGGTGTGTTGGGTGGTGGGGGTTAGGTTAAGTTGAAGAGGTGGAAGGTATCACAGCACATTTAGTGATATGTAGTAATGTGGAAGTAGCAAAGGGGAATACGGATACGCATCAGGGAAGGCGTCGTCGGATGTAGCATCCATAAAACAGAAAAGAAAAGAAACAAGTTGCGAGCCCAGGCAGACGGAACAGATACACTTACCTAGGTTAGACTGCTGGTTGAGCTTCTCTCGGAACTGGATAGCCTCAATTCAGTTACAACGTGGAAGCCCTGGTAAGTAGAGCGTTCCGAGGCTTTGGTAACTTGAGTCAAGTTGGTTTGAAGTGGTAATGAGGGAGTGATGATGGTAGCCAAGCGGGAGAGGTACTACCTCGAGAAAGAAAAGTGAAGAGAGAGTGATTAGTCGGGTAGTGAAGGCAAGAGTTCATGAGGTAGGTAGAGTAGAGGTAGCAGTGGAGTAGAGACGAGATATCAATAGCGCGGCAAAAAGATGCCATGTTCCTGACTTGCCGCGTAGAGTAAGGATCTGCCGCCAATGAGATGGACGAGGTCGGCGATAATGTGCTTGGGAAATGTCGACCATGTCAATCCAAGTACACCATGCGGACATGTATGGGTGGAAGGTACAAGGGCCAGGGTTGGTATGATAGCCAGTCCATCGGTGGAAACATGGGAACATGGAACCTCAATGGCCCATAGTCCGAACGGCCGCCCTCACTCGTGGTGTAATTCCACTCATTACAGGGCAGTAATTCCATCATGGCAGATGCTAGTCTAGTGCCGGTATAGGCAACCCCGTGTTGCTATCTTTTGACACTCGGGGTGGCGTAGACAGGCAGCTTCGAGCCCCAATGGATGAAGTGTTGTCAACTCAACAACACCTGACTTGACCATCTTCAGCATGAGCGACGACGACGAGGGTGAAAGACTTGGCTGATGCGTTGTGCACTGGCAATTGACCTTTTTTCCACGACAACCTGGAAGATGCCCGAAAAGAGGGGGAGGGAACCTGAGTGAAGAGTCATGTTGAGGAGAGAAAGCGCAGTGGAGAGCGGTGTCCAATCTGCATCCAAGTTGGCGACCTCTTGTGGTTTGAGAAGAGGAAAGAAGAAACTGTCAAAATGCAAAAGCATCGTTGCCGTTGGTTGGGCTGCATGGTGTCAATAGCATTTAGTGCGGTGCAAGGGTGCAACCTGCAGCGGGAAGAGTGGAGAGATGAACAAACAGGAAGGGGGTTCCACTGTACCGCCCTGTTCTCGGTGGATCGCAGCTGTACCTGCGGTATTGTACCTG
This sequence comes from Neurospora sp. CHS-2018a, assembly GCA_009802275.1. Classification (NCBI taxonomy): domain Eukaryota; kingdom Fungi; phylum Ascomycota; class Sordariomycetes; order Sordariales; family Sordariaceae; genus Neurospora; species Neurospora sp. CHS-2018a. Next base: position 490,467 of record RAKG01000029.1, read on the forward strand.
ACGCTACCTCTACAGAAACCTGGAAAGTTGGGTACCATATCGTTGGAGTAAACACCGACCTCGGCTGCATCGAGAAAACAACATTGAACCAACAAAACAACTTGGACTTCAATGTCGAAAACCCCAATGCAAAGAGTGCGTGTCCCTAGCGGCTGTGCCGCCTCATGTCCAAAAAGACAACCAAAGACAGGCAAAGACAGCCCTGGAATATGCATGCGGAGATGCCCTATGAGTACCCAGAAGGCGATGCGAAGTGTGCCATTGGGCGCGAGTCAACAACGGAATTTTGCTCAATGTCACCCCCCTCTCCCCTCAATCTCTGGTCGCATTCGATTCCTTTGCTGTGGTAGACTCTTCCTGGGCATCCCGAGAGCCTCCATTCGAGGCCCGGAGATCGCTGCTCACCTCGCCAGAAAGCAATTTGCGTGTTGGTGATGAGCCCCTATCTTATAGCCATGGATGTCCCTGGCTTTTGGGATCAGAATAGAGAAAGTCAATCGGCTCAAGACGGCACGGGAATTTGATGGACGGCAAGGTTCCATGGATGGTTGAACGCGGGGTTCTTTCGCCCTCATCTCAGGGTCACCTACAAAAACCTACGAGTTCGGGGGATCGCAAGAAATACCAACGCTTGGTGTGATATCTCCGTCATATACCCACCCAGAGCTAAGGAAAAGTTGGAATCTCTGACGTGCTCAACCCCATCAAGTTCTCTCACATGCCGGACTAGGCATCGGAAATTGAGAAAAGCTGTTTCCTCCGTGATGGGCTCTTATTCCTGTTGCCTACCTATCACTGTTATCCGACCCTTTATCCGATCACAAGCACCCCTGAGGCCATCAAGGATTTTGAGCAAAATGTCATCAACACCCTACGCTTCATTCAAAATGACAGGATCCATGTCGTTGATCCCCCGGAGGCGCTAATGAACTCCCCGGCAAAAGAAAGGAAACAGGGAGAACGGGTCCTGTCCGAGGAATAATTTCAGTTATAATGGTGGCACCATCACCATCACCCCAATACCAAGACCATGGCACGGACAATACAAAATCTCCCATCCCACGGTCCATCGTCCATCGCCCATCTCGTCATCATCCATCCCGTCCCCAGCTCCAGGTCCCCAGTCTGCGCACATCCTACAACGCCCCTAGCGACTTGTGCCGTGTCGTATCAATCAAGTGTCAATCGCGTCCGTGGGAAACGGGATAGAGAAATTGGAGGACACCACAAGCGAGCCGACTATCCCCTCGCACCGAGTGAGTCCTTGGACGCAAAGGGTAACAGACTCACCGAGGGTCCCAGATCTACCCTCCGGCGTTCGTTCCCGTGGAACCGACTTGTCGAGGTTCGTTCATTCGTCATAGCTACAGGTAATTGTCGTGAGCACGACGGACGGGTTGCTGATCGATCAGTTCATTGCAAGCAAGCGTCCGTCCGTAAGCCATCGGGGCCATGTCACCCACGTTGTTCTGGGGAAGTACGACATTTTTTGGTCAGGGGTGGATGGATCATGGATGGGGGGCCACTGGGGCATTCAACCATTGGAGACATCGTGTGGTTGCCCTGCTGTGTCTCACTGAACAGACCTCACTCTTGACTCTTCACAGGAATGATAGCTCACCGGAGAGTGCGCCGCAGTACCTCCATTACATGAACCCCAGCATCTCGGAAGCCAATGGATTCCGCAAGTCGGGGTTTTGTTCGCCTGCCGTAAACCGCCCAGTGGGCATCGTCAAAAAAGCCATCGTTTCGACAGCCGCCCAAATCCACGCTACCATTCGTCGATCCGTCCCCTTGCTCAATCCTGCAGTGTCTTGATTCGGCGCAGAACGTCAGTCTGATTGGACGGAAAATGAGGAGGAATTGTAACCAATCACTTTGGCTTGTTGCCCAGTGGGTGTCGTGGGTTTTCTTGGTCTGGAGGAGTTGGAGCACTTGGAGGAGTCTTCATTTTCCAATCACAGTGACTAAACACCCTTCTGGACTTCAAGCCTACTGAAAAGGGTAGGTCAAGCCGGATCTTTCTGTTATTTCGCTGAGTCGAAATCTTAAGAGCATGGAGTGTTTTTCTACACTATGGGGCTTGTTAAAGAGATTTCGGTGTGAAGAGGATTCTACGTGACTAAAATGTCAGAGTTTTCCTTCAACCGTCGCAGCACATTGGAGAGAAGGACAACGCGGAATGTGGGTTCATGATTGTACATGCGGTACCTTACCTGAGGCCAACGGTTGTGCATCAGCAACCAAGGGTGTATCACCAGGAACCTCGAGGACTAGTCAGGGCAGTCATCCACGCTCGTAGGATGGTGGACCAAGCAAGCTGAATTCTGCATAACAACGACCTCCAACTCTCCAAGGAACAGGTCGGGCATCCAATCCCTCATTGACAAGTTGTTGATGATCAGAGAAATGCTCGATGCCACTGCTACGATGACTCCATGAGCCTCCATCGCCCAGGGGGCCATCGGTTGACTTCGCCGAAAAGTCTCCACCAGAAACCAACGCCAGCGACCTAAACCTAACGCCAGTCATCCAGATCGCATCGCATGCGTTGCAGGGCTTTCTTCCTTCGTCCCAATGCGACTCCTGCAAGTGCAAGACAAGCATGAATTGGGTCCAGTGATCCATCTGGTCGCCTTTTGGGCCACTGGGCCTCATTCCCAGAAACGCTTCATTCCGAATCCTTCAGTTCAAAAAACCGAACCCGAACTGCTGGAGACACTGTGGCCGCCGCCGTGGGCCGTGGCCGGCCGGCCGGCTCCATGGGTGTGGCGAGTGCAAAAGAAGCGAAGATATCGCCAACCGAATCTGACCAACCAAATTCCCGCGTCACGCTCCGCCACACTCAAAATACCATTGCAGTGGTAGAAGTGGAAAGCGAGAGGGAAAGTGAGGCTGGTGACGTGGCACTTTTCAGTTGCGGTCGCCGGTCGTCGAGACCGCACGCTACAAGAAAACCGCCTCAACGGCTCCGGCTGCCTCCCTTTCTGTACCAAATTTTGCCCCGAGTTTTGTACAACGCATCAACTATTCAGCTTTGCTTGCCCACAACATCACGGAGTCCTCCGCCATGCATTTGCAATTCAGTGTCTTTCTCTCCGTTGGAATCCACCTGGGAAACCTGGATCTGGAAAAGTCGAAAGATTCCAACGAACATGCCATCATTCACCCGATCTGTAAATCCCCTGAAGAGACCGTGAGGCGTAAAACAACCAAAAGACCCCTGTCCTATCCACGCCAAGCTAAAACCTACCCAAAAGCTCGCCGCAACAGGGGTCTCTTGCAGATCTCATTGGCCACCGACGATGTCTAAGACAACCAGACAACCACCGAACAGGGTGTCGATCGAACAGTCGAACACCAAGCGGCTTCGACAAGACGACGGGATCTTTGTGTTTCCTGTTGTCGTTTCTGCGTTTTCGGAGTCCTCTTCTGGAGTCTATTGAGTCTCTGGATGGTCCGAATGGTTTATCTGGTAACGTGATCATGAAGTGGTGTGAAAACCTGAAGCTATCGGGCAGAGATTCCAGACTTTGCGGCTCTGAGTGGGCACCGGATAACCACCAGGCACCTTACAGTAGAGGTAGACGACATCCTGTTGGGGTTGTTGCCTTGTCGGTTTTCCCTTTCAGTATGGTCTCCGTTCACTCGGCGGCTGTGCAAAGAGCCTTCGGTCTAGTAGACTGTCTGTGTTCGGTAAGCTCCTTTCTGGGTTACCTACGTCATCTGGACTAGAGGTACTGAAAGGAGGAATTGCGGCTTCTGTTGGGTGCCTTCGGATATCCTAAACCGAAAAAAACCCTAGGTATCGTCTGGCATAGGTAGTATGCCTTGGTCTCTGAGTTGTCCAACAGGAGTCACTATCAGCAAGCCTTGGACAACTGGATTATACCAGAATCATCACTCCCCATTCCCTTTCCCATCAGCTCTTCGCCAAGCTAGCTGAGCATCCAACACGTTTTGTCTGCCTCCCCATCATTTCAAGCTTACCCAGTCTTTTCTTCGGTATATAGTGGTATCTTCTTTTCAGCTGTCTTCTGTTGATGACTTGCCGACTCTGTCACCAGTTATTAAACCCGATACTATCCATGCCATGCCATGCCATGCCTAGTCCAGTTCGAACGGACGGTGATGAGTCGATGGCTCGATCCCCCCAGTTTTCGTTATCATCTCCATCACCGTCACCAAATAAACGATTATCTAATGTACCTAACCCACCCACCCACCCACCCGACCTGCCATATCTAGAAGCTCCCATGTACCCTGTTTTCCCGTATCCCGTCCCGTCATTTGTCTTGGAGGTAGGGCGTTTCCCAGCTCCAAGCTAGCTAGGCGAGCCAGCCAGGTTAACCTCGCTTCAAAATCTCCGAAGCCGGCAAGACCAAGATAAAGATGTTGGGGTGGGTGGATGTGGCTGCCTGGTGTGAGGTTTCGTCTCTTGTCTGGGGAGTGTCCAATCTTGCCTATCTAGTGGTGAGGTACATCTTCGGGTATACCATTGGATGCCACTTGCCTCGTCGAGATAATTCCAATGTTGGTTGTCGGTTTAAGCCATGGTTTTCCTTTTGTTCTCATCGCTAAGGCTTAGCATGAAAAAGTTCTCTTCTGGGTGGTTCTATCGAAGAGTGTCCCTTCCTCCTTCAAGGCGGCTCATGATCCCCCACCTATCATCCCAATCCACTACGGGAATGAGACAGAATTCATTGAAGAAAGTTCACCCTCATCCTCCTCTCCTCCTCCTCTCAGTACTGGGCGTCTACTCAGCCTATAACGTCATTACAATCCCGATACCCCCTCATTTCTTCTTCAAATCCCTCATTACTTCTCCTTCCATCCTGCTAGCACTAGCCCTTTCGAATCCTCATCCCCTTTGACCCCGCTTAAAATGACTAAATGACTAAGTGATAGACCACTAAAAGCGAGTAATGCCTTGGTGACCGATGGAGGAAGATAGCTAAGCGCCTTGCCTCAGCCCATCGACCAACAGCCCACAGCCAGCCAGCCAGCCAGCCAGCCCCAGACGTCACTCGCGCACTCATTCACTCAGTTGACACGGACTAGCTGGGTTCTATGGTAGTTCAGATGAGTGAGTGGGGAAAGGGAAGTGGCTCTTCCCAGATATGAGTGAGAAGGGACATGGCATGGAAATCCGGGTACTGTTGGCGAAGGGTCGTCGTTGAGCCAGTCATGTAAGTCAGCGCCGGCGGTTGGATGGTATGAGGTTGAGCTACTTTATTGACTGGATATTAGATACCCTCTTAAGCAAAGGCAGAGCGGTGATGTGGGATGGATACCCTTACTCCAATGACGGAAGTGGCTGTCTCTTGTGAAAACATCTTTCTTGCTAGATATATATATCATGCTAAGTTGTTGAACCATAGAAAAGAAAAACATATATGTAAACGACTTTCAAATATGTACATTTCGTGCAAGCATCTGTCTGTTTCAGACCCAAGCAAGACTGTTCTGCTCTGTCGTGCCTCCTCGCGGAAGCTCATGCTCCCTCTCTTGCTCTCATCATGTCCTGTAAGCCATGCCTTCTAGGATTCTAGTCCTCTATCGTCTATAGATCCCTCTCGTAGTTGTATATCTATATGACCGCAACCAATGTATGCAAAACGCGATTACATGTCGAAAGTCAGAGGACAAATCATGAAATAGATGGTGGGTAGTTCGGTCGGTACTGTGTATCCCGCAGCAGCTCGGCTGCTTCTTACTGTTACCTGAGGAAGCGATCGAAGCCCTCAAAGTCCTTGAAGAAGTCGTCTTCCGTTTTGACTTCTGAGCTTTTCTTGACCGTTGAGTTTTGCGCATCCGGATCTAGATTGGCGTCTGCTCCCTCTTGTTGCTGTCGATATTGATGTTTTAGTTTTGTGGCGAACGGTGGCCTACCACCTGGGCCATACTTCACCCACAGCTTGCTCCCCACCGCATACTCGCGTTTGTGAGGTATGAACAGTTCTGGTTGGGACTGTTTAAGCTTGAGCTTCCACTCCTTCATTGAGTGATGGACCAACTCGGGCAGACGTTCCAGGACGTAGGAGCCCCAGGCAAGATTACACAACCTGATGGCTTCTTTGAGCGAAAGTGTCTCCCTCACTTTGGGGGCAACGTAGTGATGACCATGCTTCTGAGGCCGGTGGAAGCGCTTGATCTCGCCTGAGACCAAGAGCACGGTGAGAGCCGGGACGATTACCGAGCGCACAAAAGAGTCATCGGCCCTCACCCCCCTCTCCTTGAGCATTGCCACGAGTTTGATGCCTCGGGCGAAGAAGAAGTGCGCTGGTTTCTGGAATTCTGTTTCATCCCAGGGCATACCCCTGGAACTGCGAAAACCCCAGCGGATAATTGACCCCAAGAGCTCCGTTCCAAAAACCATGTGCAGTGGATGGTAGGGGCTCGTCGTGCTCATTTTGGATGGAAGGCTCATAAACCTTTCTGACTTCGGCAATTGCTGAGCGACTGCGTCGGGTAGATCGAGCTTGTGAACCCGGAAAGAGCCTCTCTCAGGTCCCAAACTACCCTCATAGAAGCTGACAATGTCCAACGCAAGGTCGTCGCGCTCGTCATGCAGTCCTTCACGTCCGAGTCTGAAAAGAATGATCTGAGAAGCCTTGGACGCGAGAGGATATCCGAGTCGTAGAAGCCGTCTATACATGGTAGCATAGGAGGAAATGTCCACGCCATCTTTCGCAGGCCGTGGTACTATCTCTTCGCATACATGTTTCGATACAGCATCGGCCGTAGAGTGCATCATTTCGATATTTCCATCGGCCATAATATCGAAGAAGCCAACCATAGCTGAAGCGCTGTTGCCTTTCAAGCAGACCAACAACGCTTCGTTCGTCAACTCTTCCAGAAGTTGTCTTGTTTTGAGATGGCTAGCTTCCAACAGGAGTCGACAGAGAATAAAGTCTCCCTCCGCAGCAGCAAAACTTAGGAATGAAGGGTGCTTGGCGAAGTTGTCGAACTCTTCCGGATGCATGGTTGTATAAACAAGACCCTCGAACAGTTCCTCGTCGCCAACTGTAGCAAAGTGTTGTAGTGTCTTTGAATAGGTTGAGTTACCAATACTGATTCCAGACTCTTGCAGCTGTGCAATGTGGTGAAGGAGTCGGTCGGGGGATGGTTCGCGCCGGGCAATAGACTGTAACGAGAGTGGCCCAATTTCAGAGAAGCCGAGAGTCGAGACTGTGCCAATGATGGTTTCGACGGAGAAGTCGAGGGTCGCAAACCATCTTGCGCCCAAGCTGTCATTATCTGTTTGTTCCTTGATGCCGAACACATTGCCCATACTTTTGGAGATTTGGTAGTCAAAGCTGATATCAACTTGCGAGTTGTCGTCTCTTAGAAGGTTGTTGAGGTCTACACTGCTCAGAAGTGCAGGTTTACTCGGTGTAAGGAAGGACTGTTCTTTGGTGGTCAACTGGATCTTCGGATGAAAGCCGACCAAAAACTGTAAAAATGGCCGAGAAGCTTCGGTTGTTGGTAAGTCGTTGTGAGAAATAAACAGCCGACGCCAATCACGGGCAATACCTTCCTCTCCTTGAGCGAAGAGGTAGGGAATGAACTCGTCGTAGAGGTTTTGACGGACACTCGTCATGTAGAGTGCTTGTAGGATTTCTCGAACCTTTGCGTCTGAGTTAGTGATGAACTGCTTCAGCACTTGGGTAAGGGGCGCAGAGTCAGAGCAAAACGACGAGCTTAGGCGTAAGTGCCATAGCAGAGTTGACTGTATATCTTGTTCCGCGATGAAGAAAGATACAACACCTGCATAGAGGTTTGGCCAAAGGACTCCGTGGTCGCTGTAGAGCCACTCAGCATAGGACCAAGCACTGTGTAGCATTTCTTGATCGCGAACGGCTGCATCCAGTATTGCTCGCCAGAATTGCTCAGCAATTGGGCCTTCCACTTCCGTCAAGGTTCGCCGTTTTTGCAGGCCCTCGAGAACTGCAGCGACTCCGGCATCTCCTTCGCTGCGTTGGCGGTGCTCAAGTATGCACGACCAAAGAGTGATGTCGTTCGCATACTGTGGCCAGTCAACCAGTCGCGGCTGTCCATCCTCCGGTGTATCTGCGAGGACATCACACTGGAAGCGCAAGTCTTCCTCGGCAGCCGTCAAGATATCCCAATCCTCACGGTTGAAGGGCTGGTTGGCGACGCGGGATGACCGAAAGCTTGGCCGTCCTGACAGGTCGTATGTGTTAGACGCTTGGCCTGGTAGCGCATGCACTGCCGAGCCCCAAGCCGTTTTTGTATTCCGAACACCGTGGTCTTCTTCCGCCGCCAAACTCTCCCCCAATGCGTATGCCGTCAACGACCTCGACCAGCGCGCGCTCGTTGAGAAGTTGACGCATCCTGGTAGTCCAGATGCTTGTAAGTGCACAGCATCCGTGTATAAGTGCGATATGGTGGAGCGGCCCGAGCGAGCTACATGTCGCAGCACAGGAGGCACGGCTCGCATAATGGTATCGTGGCCACTCGACACAAGGAATTCGGCATATGAGCGGCGGGGACTCTTCGTAGTGGATGTCTTATGCGATCATGTCGATTACTTTCTCGTTTCGAAGTCGCCGCTGGATTATTCGGCGTCGTTGTTCGTATCGATCGTATGTATCGCGAGGTACCTGGCGATTTGGTGACTGACTCGAGTTCTGGGGTATCGCGGTCCCACGGATGGGGTTGTGAGGGGATGTGGAAACTTGGGTTGGAAGCTTTGACGTTCTCGAGTGGAGGAGACACAAAGTGGAGGGTCTGGTGCATGGAGAGCTCCTCTAAAATCTTGCTTAGTCATCCGCTTGTGTGTAGAGGTACTGAACAGCTGCTCTCCGGCAGGCATCGAGTCTGCTGAGCTCTGCAGTGGTCAAAGTCGAGGCATTCAGCATCAGCTGAGAGCTGTGAGCACTGGCCAACGTTTTACACCTGGCAGGCAGGCAGAGCTTCCGCCGTCGGTCTCCATCCACAAGTCCGTGCACCACAGGAAGCCCCGAGCCGAGAAACCTGGAGCATTTGAGGTTCAAAGCTAACTCTCCGTCCTTTCCACGCATTCGACATCATCACACCAACCCCTCGCATCACCCCCCCGGAATCTTCCATCCAACGACCACCGACAACAATTCAAGATGGCGTAAGCTTCTCCCCTCCGACTCCGAGCTTCTCGACGACCCGACGACCCTCCAGCGACTGCGCGCATTGCGGACGCCGCCCCAAGTCCAATTGCCTGTCGTCATGACGCACTATTATTCGTCGTACGATTTCGGAATCCCAGGCTAACAGCTCTCTTTCTTCCCCGACTGCAGCGTCCTCCCCAAAGCCATCGTCTACGCCCCGAACCGCGTCCCTGAGAAGCAGCGCTTCTACCAGCAGGCCTACAAGAACCACACCCGCCTCTGGAAGATCGTGAGTTGAATTCGACACTCGAGGATGGAGGGGGAATCAGCAGATGGGAAATATGAGAGAGAGAGACAGAGAGGGAGGTTTTGTCGGGACAAGGGCTGATGATGAAATCGCGAACAGGGCCCTCGCAGCGGCATCATCATGACCACCTTCAACATTGCCATGTGGGGTACCTTCGGCGGTGCGTATACCTTCATTTATAGCTTACCGCTTCGTCCTTGGTCCTTCCGCTAACTATACATCAGCTTCCATGTACGCCATGTCCCGCAAGGTTCTCGGCTACAACACCTGGTTCCAGGAGGATTAAATTAGCCGTCCTACTACGATAGCCAACGAAGGAGGTGTTACTGGGACATGAGAGAAGCAAAGTGATTCCCTTTGAATATGTGTATAGTCACGAAGAGCAGCATAGACGGCGGCAGAGGGAAGGCCGCTTTGGGTGACACCTCCAAGAAGTAGGCCACCACGCCAATATTCCCTATTTGCATCCTGGATTCCACCGACCACCCTTTGGAGCTACTGTAACCGTGGAAATCGTGATCCATTGGGTCTCGGCGCTTCGACTACCAAGCTCCAAATACTGATGGCTGCAGCTGGCAAGCCTTTTCTATCATTACAAAATTATGGCTTTTTGGCCATGTGGTAGTAGTGGCCATGGATGTGTGAAGTCTGTGAATAGTGGCAACCAGTTGTCCCCGTTCTCATGCGGGCAGGTCAAGCAAGCGCTTTAAATTCCCGAGGCACCGGGGGCCTTCTCGTCCTTCTTTAGGCTTATCAGGAGCTCGCGGAAACGCTCCTTGCCGGAACCAGCAGCACCGCCCTTAGCTCCCTTGCCGCTAACGTCAACCAGCTTGGCAATGCGCTCCCAGCTCGTGCCTCCCGATGTGGTGTCCTCGCGACTGGCAAGGAACTCCTCGGCCTCCTTGCGGGTCTGTGCAATCGCCTTCTCCTTCTTGTTGTTGTAGTTCTCGTAGAATTCGTCAATGTTCTTCTGGGCCTCCGCGATGGTCTCGGCTCTCTGGGCGGCGAACTGCTCCGCCCGCTTGGCAAGCTGCGCATCACGCTTCTCGCGCCACTCCCTGATCACCTCGGGCTCTTGCTCCTCCTCGGCATACGGCGCATATCCGGAGTTGTAGGTGACGGAAGGACCGGCGCCAGTGATGGTGCCGCCTGGCGCAACAGACTAAAGTGAAGATGCCCCTGTTAGAACCCAAGACCATGAATGCGTGCTGTATCGACAGCTTTGGGATGATTATTGTTTATTCGTACCTCGTTGCCTGCGGAAAGGTCGGGGAACTGGCTCTCGAAAGCAGCGTCAGTCTCAACACCGGCGCCGGCGCCAGCGGAGGAGTCGAGGCCACCCCCTAGGAGGTCGTTGTCATCGTCAAAACCAGCATCCTCAACTGTCGCAAACTGGTTGGCATCGTCGCCGAGAAGCGCCTTCTCGCGCTCGAGGAAGTTGGTGGCCGAAGGGCTTCCAGAGCCCTCCTTGATCTCGGTCTGGGCTTTTGGGGGGGTAAATGTTAGCAGGCAGTGACAGCAAGGTAAGGGGATCTCCAAACAATGCCAAGCTTACCGCCGGAGTCGAACTCCTCCAGCGAGGGGAATCTGTCAGCCATGGTGTGTTGGAGGTGTAGTTGACAGTCGGTTGATCGGGCGCGGACGGGCAAGACTTGAGACTGGAGAAGTGGACTGCAAGATTGAAGGATTAGGTAGGTCGATCAAAGAAAGTTGCGAAACGGTAAGGTTTGTTTGATGGAAGTGTCTTGGTGTTGGTGTTGCACTGCGGGAGTCCGAGTTGCAGCCCCAGCGCTCCTGATCGCGCCAGGTTGCGACGGGACGCCACTCACAGCGGCACACTTTGGCACTTTGGCACTGTCCACAGCGGGCGGCCAGGTCGGGACGGGACCCTCTTTGGCCAGGGGAAGCCGGAGGGGACGACAGGCTGACAGCTGCAGTGACAGATTCGACGGGAACAGCCTGCGGCAGGCAACCTAAGTCTGCGGCAGGCGTTGTCCCTCTTGCCCGCCCTCGCATTGGATGGAGGAAGCTCCAACGTCTGTTTCGTTCCCACCTCCCGTCGTCAACTTCTTTCTTCCTTCTTCTTCCTTTCCATCAACAACATTCAGCACTCACCTGTGGTTTCAGTTGTTTGTCACAGAGCATCCAGATCACGCTCATTTGCTCTTCGCACTGCAAACTCTTCCTGGTGACAGCATTGGTAATAGCAGGAAAACGACTCCGGTGTAGTTGGACCACAGAGCTTGACTGCTTAGTTCATCCTGAGCACTTCTCTTGCCGTCGTCCAGTGTTGTGTGTTGATAGTCCACGCTTCTGCCATTTGAGGTTGTTCCCAAGGGCTTTTCGATCCGTTTTCTAGATCACCACTCGGCTGCGTCTGGAGTCACTGCTATACACAAACAACACGGATACCACCTCGTACTGCTGTAGATGAGTTCTGAATAAACCCGACACCGCATATCTAAACATCTGCCCGTTAAACACCAACCAACCATCACCAACAACCCCAACCCAACTCTTTCAGCCAGCGTGGGTGAAAGTATCAGCCATCAGCCATCAGCAACCAATATCTCAACACTTTCCAACAACTCTCGCCTAACCCTTCATCATGGCGTATAACGAGGATGCTGTGCTCTCTAAGCTCTCTGCACTCACTGAGACTCATGAGAGTATTGCAACCACCGCCCAGTGGATCATGTTCCATCGGTAAGCTCCCGCTACCTACGACGACCGCGTTTACCTTTTGTTTGGTGCCTTGACCGACGAACTGACTGTTGATGTATCTTAGGCGACATGCTGCCCAGACTGTCCATCTCTGGTTGACCAAGCTGAAGGACCTTCCCAGTCCCAAGAGGCTCAACATGATTTATCTTGCAAACGGTGAGTGCATCTTCTAGGCTGTCCCACAACGTCACATGCCATGTGTCCCCGGCGTTCGTTTTGAGACGGAACTGTTCAATCCTTTTCGTTTGAGACCGAATGCTGACCATACCGTCTTTCTCCACAGAGGTGACGCAACAATCCAAGGCTCGCAATAAGGATGACTTCCTTCAGGCTTTCTCCCCCTTCATCGCGGATGCAACCGCGTTGTCTTATAAGGGCGCCTCGTCAGACATCCAGAACAAGCTCCGAAGGGTTGTCGATGTTTGGAGAGAGCGCAAGATATTCCCCATGGAAGTCCAGGATGCTATAGATTCTCGACTAAAAGGTAAGTTCTGACAATCCATGCCCCAGCCCTTCCTAGGAGAGATTACTAAGATGTTTGATCCAGAGCTTGACTCAGCCCGCTCCGGTGGTCCAATGTTCGGTTCCACATCATTATCGTCGCCAGCTGCAACGGTGCCTCCAGAGTTGGCGCCCTTGGTTACCTCACAGCAGGCAGTTACCAAGAGTGCCCAGGCGCTGAAGACAAGCCTTACTACCGCCAATTCGGACTACAGCAAGCTGATGGATCCGGCCCACGCTCCTCCTCAGGCGCCAGTGTATGCTGCGCGACTCAATGGGCTGCTTAAGAACCTTGCCAATGCTGAGGGGGCTGTGACGGAATGCATCAAGACCCGCGAGGAGCTTATCAGTGCCCTGGAGAAGATGTTGAACTCTAACCGGCAGGCCCTGGAAGCTGAGCAGTCGCAACTGAGGGATCTAGGCACCCGCAAGACGGCAGTCGAGGAGAAGAAGCAAGCAATCGAGCTCAGCATCATCGGCGGTTTGCCTCACAATGCCCAAGAGCCGGCTACCGGTGAGGAGCGCGCCTCAACCAGCTCGGACAACCACGACATTGCCCGTCCCCAAGTCGAAGCCCTCACACCCCCACATGTCCAAGATCACGACGATTTCTACGACAGCCACCCGTCTGAGCAACAACAGCCGCAGAACGGTCATGCCCACCCAACCGGATCCGCCCCTGGAATTGAGATGCTGTCCGCCCTCGCTTCGCAATATGAGTCTGTCCCGACGCGCGAGGCCAAGAAGCGCAAGATTGACGAGACCGAGGACATTCCTGATGTAGGCATAGATGCCGATGTCGCCGAGATGGTTTGGAAGGAAAGCACAGCTTAGAAGGCGAAGTCCTCGGCTGGATCTCCGTAGTAGGCCAAGGAACGGGAGGAGGCTTCGGAGGCCAGGAACTTCATTGCAATTCTTCTGTTTTTTTTCGCTATGGTGCCAGCGGCCTAGAATCGTGGAATTGGCACCATTATTGCTGGTTCACGGGGATGATGATGGCTATATGGCGAGAACCATGATTAACATGGCATTCCGGCGCGGGTCTGAAACCTTCTCTAGTGAGAAAATGGAGGTACAGAAGGACAGTATTATGGCGGGCTTCATTCATAATTGGCAAAGCTCATCTGGTCAGTCAGTTAGTTGTAGAGATATCGTAATGGAAATCAGAGACACTCAATGCATCAGTTGTTTAAACACATCTGTTGTCTTTGTCATTTTTTCTTCTTCCTATGGTGAGTGTGATGACGTCCGCAGAGCTCCAGGAGCTCCAATGTACCCCTGAGGTGGTGGCATGGGCCAAGCTTGAGCACGGACCACTTATGGAAGCTGCCGACATCGTGAACGTGATTGTCGGAATCCGGAATTGACAATCGATGCCGCCGGCAATATCGTGGCTTGCTTTGCTGCTCTTGCTGGCCGAATGACGAAATGCAGGTGCTCCTATTAAAAGACGCGCGCTTTGCCCTGTTAGGGGAGAGGGACAATTGAAGAACAATCGAATCCGCCGTCGTGGCCCCCCGAACTTGAGCGCCAAATCGCAGTTGCTGCAGCGCAAAACCGGCGATTGACCACTGCAGTTCAGATCCCGTCCGCCGGGACAAGCAAGGGTTTTTGCACCGACGGCCGAGCCGACCGAACTGCCCGCCTGTCATCTCAACTTCCTTCGATCATCGAGGTAACGTTCCCCCCCGGCCGTCTCCCCGTCCGTCCCGTCCGCCCTCTTCCTCGGCAACCTTTACACTTCTTTCCTCCCGTCTCCTTCAGTCCCTCAACCACCTACATCACCAAATCCACCCATTCGCACGCAGTGCATGGACTGCTGCGGCAAGGGAACCGGACGCTGACAAGAGCAGATACACGCGCGCATGCGTGTTGGCGGTTTCGCATCAGGCAGTTAGTAATATAGCCCACTACAACACCGACATGATATGATAGAAACTCGACACCGAAATCTCTCGACACGGCGAGACTAGTCACCTACACACGATATATCCAAGACACATATACTTCACACCATGGTTACGGGGGCAGCGGTGCGCCGCGCCGTGCTGCTCCCCCAATGCGGCGGTAGCGGCGCCGGGCTCGCGGCCTTGCTGCCATTCCAACAATCCCCCACTATAACCTCCTCGATCCTGTCCGCGAAATCCTGCCGTCCATTCTCCTCTCTACCCCGGGCTTCGACGACACCTTTCGCGATCGCTTCAGCTCCCTTCTCGTCCTCCTATCCCGGATCACGACCATGCATACAATCCCAACGTTGGGCTTCCCCCTTCGGTGTTCTCCGCCAGCTATCGACATCGCAACCCCGCCTACAGGAGCAGTCGGCCAAGGAGGCTGCGGCAGAGACAGCGGAAGAGGCGGCAAAAGATCTCAAGAAGGTCAAGGAGGATGCATCTGAAGAACACCTCAAGGTACACGGTTTTACGAAAAGCGAGAGGGCGCATAAGGCTGCCCATATCAACATGAGCGCTCGTTTGTCCAAGGATGGCAAGAGTCAGTCAGGCACCAAGCCCGGCTTCGCCGAGGTTTGGCGTCTGATCAAGATTGCGCGCCCGGAGGTCAAGGCTTTGAGTGTCGCATTCGTCCTGCTTCTTATTTCGTCCGCGGTTACCATGTCCATCCCCTTCTCTGTCGGTAGGATTCTGGATCTTTCCACCCAGAGTCCCGCCGACGAGGTTCGGCTCTTCGGTCTTACCCTCTACCAGTTCTTCGGTGGCCTCGCTGGTCTTCTCACTCTTGGTGCGACGGCCAACTTTGGCAGGATCATCATCCTCCGTATCGTCGGCGAGCGCGTCGTGGCTCGGTTGCGCACGCATCTCTACCGCCGCACCTACGTCCAGGATGCCGAGTTCTTCGATGCCAACAGGGTCGGTGATCTTATCTCGCGACTGAACTCCGATACCGTTGTCGTGGGCAAGAGCATTACCCAAAATGTGTCTGATGGTCTTCGTTCTCTGGTTAGCGGTGCGGCGGGTTTCGCGGCTATGTTCTGGCTCAGTCCTAAGCTGACGTCCATCATTCTCATCATGGTTCCCCCTATCGGTCTTGGAGCGGTACTCTATGGTCGCACGATCCGCAACTTGAGCAGACAGATTCAGAAGAACGTTGGTTCGCTCATGAAGATCGCCGAGGAGCGGTTGGGCAACATCAAGACTAGCCAGGCTTTTGCCGCTGAAGTGCAAGAAATTCATCGCTACAACAATCAGGTCAGAAAGATTTTCGCGCTGGGTCGGAGGGAGGCCATTGTCTCGGGTGTCTTCTTTTCCTCTTCCTCGTGGGCTGGTAACATGACAGTTTTGGCGATGCTGATTGTGGGTGGAAACCTCGTTCGCTCAGGCGCCATGTCTCTCGGCGACTTGACCTCGTTCATGATGTACACTGTCTTTGCTGGTTCGAGTCTCTTCGGTGTCAGCGGCTTCTACTCGGAACTGATGAAGGGTGTCGGCGCAGCGAGCCGCTTGTTCGAGCTCGAGGATCGCAAGCCGACCATCCCCCAGACCGTTGGTTTGAAGGTTACCTCTGCGCAGGGTCCCATCAAGTTCTCCAACGTGACATTTGCCTACCCTACCAGACCCGCATTTACGATTTTCAACGGCCTCGACTTTGAGATCCCCTCGGGCACCAACGTGTGCATTGTCGGCCCTTCAGGGGGAGGGAAGAGTACTATAGCATCTATGCTCCTGCGCTTCTACAACCCCACGTCCGGTACCATTACCATCAACGGCGTCGACATTTCCAAGATGAACGCCAAGTCTCTCCGCCGTCGCATCGGCATGGTCGCCCAGGAGCCCGTTCTCTTTTCGGGTACCATTGCCGAAAACATCGCTTACGGCAGGCCCCGGGCTTCGCGCACCGAGATCATTGCGGCTGCCCAGAAGGCCAACTGCGGTTTCATCAGCGACTTCCCCGATGGCCTCGAGACCCAGGTCGGTGCCCGTGGCGCCCAGCTCTCCGGTGGCCAGAAGCAGCGCATCGCCATTGCTCGTGCCCTCCTCAAGGATCCCGATATTCTCATTTTGGATGAGGCCACCTCCGCCCTGGACGCCGAATCCGAGACCTTGGTCAACTCTGCGCTTGCGGAACTCCTCAAGGGCCGCAGCACCACCATCTCCATTGCTCACAGATTGTCCACCATCAAGCGGTCTGATAAGATCATTGTGCTCTCGAGCGAGGGCACCGTGGCTGAGATTGGCAGCTACACAGAGTTGAGCGCCAACAAGGACAGCCACTTTAGTAAGCTGATGGAGTGGCAGATGAGCGGTGGTGACGTGCCGTCGGACCACCGCCCGCCCTCTGGGGATCCTCATATCAGGGAGGCTGAGGAGATTGAGGAGGAACTTGCGGGGGCGGAGGATGACATCGATGACGCGGTGGAGGAGGCTGTGAAGTTGCGCAAGAAGCCGGTGAGGGAGTAAAGTGATGGCGGGAATGAATTTTCCAGCAATCACACTTCCCACACCACTACCCACAGCAGGTGGTAATGGGCTTGAGGCATGTCAGCCATTACCACGTGGGACGAGCTTCCCAGTCGGTCGGGCCGCTGACACCGAGAGATATCTTATCCCTCACAGGCCCCGACCGTAGGAATCTTCCGGATCTTCCACCATATACCCGCCGAGCAAGTGGCCCGAAAGTCAGGCCCATGCTTCACGCGATGCTCTCTCCAGAGGAGGGCACGGTCACCTCTTCACTGTGTACATACTAAGTATTTACTACTACGATTGTCATTATTATCTTTTTAGGAATTTCTTCTAGGGCGTTGTCTTTCTCCACTCTAGACCTGATGGCGGATGGTTAGGATAAGCTATATGTATGATGTATGATAGATGAAGGAGAGAGAAGGAGAAAGGCACTGCTGGGGAGGTTAGGGGAGCCAGTTTGGAGTAGTAGGATGGAATAGATAAAAACACATAAGGAAGTTGTATGTTCACAGCATCTAACTTCCTGGGTTGGTAAATCTGGCGACTATCATCTTTTGTTGTCGCTGTTTGTAAGTGGTTCTCGGGTTGTAAAGCATGTGCATACTAATGTGGTGGTCAGTGGGACTACAACACAAGTACACAACATACCGTATCAAACCACACATGGCGAAAACGAAGTTTCCCACATAGTCAATCATTCCTAAAACTTCCGTTGCCAGATCTTCAAGATACCATGAGCCAATTTCCGCAGTTTCCGTCGAAAGTTCAGCAGAGGTGGTCGTTATTAGCATATGGTATGTTCACCTAAATTCAAAACTATCAAACCCCTGAATCGGGCTGTCGTCTCCTTTTCACTAGCGTACCTGGCCTGGGTCACTCCCGACTCCCGAGGGAGCCTCCTCCCATGTCGTCAGCATCGTGCCCTGGCCGTCTATGACAAATTAGATGAGACCCTGTTAGCCCGCCAAAAGTACAGCCAAGGTCTCATCATTTCTGTCATGGGGGAGCCTGGTGGCGGCGACAAATGTTCGACCCACCAGGGGCACCGCAGGCAAAAACAACTCCCCACTCAGTTTGTCACTGCGAATCTGCGATACAACGCTGCAAGTGAAAGCCAAGGAGCTGTTTGCTGCATCTTGCCGTTAAAAGTTGACGAACACAAAGCACTTTGTTCGAACTTGGAACGTTACGAAAGAAGCCCTGTCTCTCTTCAGGAACGATGAGACCCTCGAGAACTGCCGGTTATGTTGTGACTCTTTCTTGGAGCCGCACGCACCGAGACACCGCCGTCTAGTGATAGCTATTCGGACAGGCTATTGATGCTAGGTTTGGGAGGAAGCTAGGGTGCGTTAAGTCGTGACTCTTCTGCTTCCTCTTGTTCGTTTTCGTAAAATGATCAATGAATGGGAATGATCGATGAAGGGTCCCCATGAAATTTTGGATATGGATGTTAGTGGGACAGTGATGTGTTAAGATAGAGATGTTTCTGTGTTTCATGTGAAGCCCGGGCCTGCGCTTCTCGCTTTCCTTACTCGAGTTACTTATACTCGGATTGCTTACTCTGTTTACAACTCGGACTAATTTGCTCCAGGGAAATATTGTGAGACAAATCTTACAAGTTGATCCTCCTGTTCTTCAACAATCATTTCATATTCTGTTGTCGTTGTACTGGATGGTTCTTTTATACAGACTGGAGTGTACACCGGAGAACAGAAACAAGAGCCTGGCCGACTACTTGTACAGACCCCACCCCCGCAATCCCCGACTCAGCTCCGGACAGGGGGTCGACAGGGAACAAGAGAACAATAACTCTTCTTTATCTTGGCTTCCAAGACATCGAGTTTTGTTTTCTTCTCAAACCATTTTCTCTCATACAGCCTCGCCTCAGTTCAGTCAATCTTTTGATACCCCTCGCTTCAATTCCTCAGCGGCAGTCATACCCTGCAGCGACCTCGGATACACCCATTGGCGCTGCAATTCCACTCTTCGGGCCGCTAAATTTAAGGTTTTTAGAACGATCCTGTGCTGCGACCCTTCCATTGGAACACAAGGGCGGACAAAGCATCATTGGCTGCAGAGCGCCGACTTCGCAGCAACGACCAGGACAACGGACATTCTGCGCTGGCTGAGTCACTTGAGCACCACAGTGGGCAGGAGGTCTCAACACCAAATACTCCTTTTAAACATCGGAGATAATAACTCGCTCACTCACTCATCCCTGAGATACCCCATACTTTCCCCAAAGTTCATACATTACATAAGATTCCACACAAAAAATGACCGGGTCCCTACTACTACAGAACGACAGCCCCAATGGCTGGATCGTGCAGAAATTCGGTGGTACAAGCGTGGGCAAGTTCCCCGACAGAATCGCAGAGGATATCATCAGGTATGGATATGATGGATCTGGGTGTCACACCAAGGACCCTGTGACTGACCTCACTTTTGAATGCAGACCGTATGTGAAGGACCATAGGCTAGTAGTCGTCTGCTCAGCAAGGAGCACAGGCAAAAAGGTTACTGGAACCACAAGTCGGTGAGTAGTACATCTCATCATGATCCTCATCACTCACACTCGAACCCCTTAAATATGCGGTCATGACCAGCAGCAGCTAACACAGCCACACAGGTTATTGGAGGTATTCAAGAATCTCAAGGCCATTGCCGCAGATTCAAGTGACGAGCGGAAACAAGATGCCCTCCTCAAGGACGCCAAGCGAGTTATGCAGGACATCTGCAGCGACCACACCGCCGCGGCCGACAAGTTCATCCAGGACGCCGAGCTCGCGGCCATTGTGAAGGAGGAGACGGTAAAGGAGTGTCAACTACTGACCGAGTACCTGGAAGCCGCCAAGCGGTTCCACCTCGAAGTAAACTCGCGGGCAAAGGACCGAGTCATCAGCTTCGGCGAGAAGCTCAGCTGCAGATTCATGGCCTACATGCTCAAAGACCGGGGAGTCGACGCCGAATACGTCGACCTGGCCGACGTCCTGCACTTCGACGCCAGCATCGAGCGCCTCGACGCCACCTTCTACCGCGATGCCGCCGAGATCATCGCCAAGAAGATCCTCGCCTGCGAGCACCGCGTACCAGTCGTCACCGGCTTCTTCGGCAACGTACCGGGCGGTCTGCTCGACGGCGACGTCGGCCGCGGCTACACGGACCTATGTGCGTCTCTCGCGGCCGTAGGCCTGAAAGCCGACGAGCTGCAGATCTGGAAGGAAGTCGACGGCATCTTCACCGCGGATCCGTCCAAGGTGCCCACGGCGCGCCTGGTGCCCTCCATCACGCCCTCCGAGGCCGCCGAGCTGACCTTCTACGGCTCCGAAGTCATCCACCACCTGACCATGGACCAGGTCATCAAAGCCACTCCCCCGATCCCCATCCGCATCAAGAACGTCAAGAACCCGCGTGGCGAGGGAACCATCGTCAAGCCCGACCCCCTGCTGGCCCCCGACCAGACCCTCCAGCGACACAAACAGAACGGCACCTGCACCCCCAATGGCAAGGCTCCCAACGGTTGCCCAAAGAGCAACAAACCCAAGCGCCCCACGGCCGTGACCATCAAGGACAAGATCTCCATCATCAACATCCACTCCAACAAGCGGTCGATCGCGCACACGTTCCTTGCGAGATTATTCGCCATCCTCAACAAGCACCGCGTGTCTGTTGACCTGATCTCCACCAGCGAGGTGCACGTGTCCGTGGCCGTGCACATGGGCAACGCCGAGATGACCAACTTTGACGCGGCCGTTAGGGACCTGGCGGACTGCGGCGACGTGAGCGTCCTCCATGGTCTGGCTATTCTGAGCTTGGTCGGGGCGGAGATGAAGAATATGATTGGTATTTCGGGGAAGATGTTTTCGACGTTGGGTGATCATAGGATCAATATTGAGATGATTTCTCAGGGTAAGTTTTGGTTCTTTTTGTTTATGGGTGGATGGAGGATGGCTAACAAGTTGTGATTTGAATATAGGTGCCAGCGAGATCAACATCTCCTGTGTCATCGACGCTAGGGACGCCGAGCGGGCTATGAACATCTTGCACACCAACTTGTTCACCTTCCTGGAGTAGAGGGAAACGAATGGTGTTAGGGTGTGATAAAGTAGAGTTGTGTTGGTTTAGACGTCTCTGCCCTTAATCTTGCGGTGAGTTAGACGTGGTGTGATAGTTCGAAGAGAGAACTAGACGGTCCGAAAGCAAGAGAAGAGAAGAGAAGACGGGGTTAGTTAGACTCACGAGAGAGGAGTAAAAGAGGGAGAAGTTAGATAGACGGGCGGTTGTCGGGTGGAATCTGTCTACCATCTGGACAACACACAGCGAAGAATTTTCTCATTTACATGGCTTTATATAGAGCAGGGAAGGTACCGAAAATTAGGGTTTATACAGCGCAATAGACAAAAATCACACAGGATGAACATTGAACTTGAGACGTACTGGAGCCGAGTGTTAATAAGGGAGCAAGATCAAGCATGAAATTGTTTACTTTTATCTTCTCCAAGCACGGCCATAACACAGAATGCAAGCAATATCACAACATGAAGCCATAACGGATCTATTCGAAATGAAGGGGCCGTGGTCCTCAACCCTTCGTCCTCATAACCCCCTATCTTGAGATTTTTACAGTCGTCATACAAACAGGTTCCGTGTCCTTTCTTGACACCCTCCCCCATTTTCATTACATTACTTCCTTAGTTTCCGTCTCTCTTCGTCTCACTAACCCCTTTCGCTGTACCCTCTAGTGGTCCTGGTTACCCGTCCGTCCATCTTGCTCGATCATCCCACACATAACATCTTGAAATTCGTCCCTCTCATGTCTCTCCCCTCTCCCCTCTTCACCCCCCATGTTTCTTCGGCTTGATAACCAGCAAAATAATCATCCCCGCTATCAGAATCAACAACAGCAGTATGATCTTCCTCTTGGTCGTCTTCCTCTGATACCCGGACGCTACGGTCAGCTCCTTGGCCGCCTCCTTCACGTCCGTCGCCATCCGCTCCACGTTGTAATCGATCCTGTCCAGCATCGTGCCTTGGTCGATGACCATGGTCTGCAGGTCCCTGAACAGGTCAGACAGGTCAATGATTCCCTGGGCAATTTCGTCGATTTCACGTTCGCGCTGCGAGATCGCCTGATCGTTGCTGTGAAGCAGCTTCTGGTGCGTTGACGCTTGTAGAGTGGACTGTGAGAAGACCCGGTCGGCGTCGGATTCGAGGATGGAGGCGCTGTTGGAGCTGTTGCCTGGTGGGAGGCCGCTGGGGCCGACGGAAGAGAGGGGGGTTGAGACTCGGTCGAGGGTTGGACTGGCAAGGCCGCTCATGCCTCTTAGTTCTAAAGAGGAACTGATGTTAGCATTACAGATCGGAGTCAGAGTTTGTGATGGGTGTGGGAGACTCACTCTTTAGATATGCGCTCTGCTTCTTTCGAAAGTTGGCGCTGGCCTCCTGGACTCTCGTAGCAAGGTTGATTTGTATGTTCTTGGCCATGACCTCGTCGGCGCGACTCATCTGGCCATTGTGTTTGCCCTCGCGCACCATCTGCTCGATGCGCTGGATGACGCGGTGGCAGTCGTGGAATCCCTTGGTGATGGACTGCGTGAGCTGCTCTATCTCACGTTCCTCGTCCTTCTTGGCCTCCTCGTCGTCGAACCCCGGCAGTACGTGCTTCTGATGCAACCGCTCCAGCTTCTGGCTCTTGCGCGCGATGTCGGCCAGCAGCTCCGACACTTCGTCCGATGAATCCGCCCACCGAGGCGGAAGCAGGTCCATCTCAATCACCGCATCGCCGTCATCGACATCGTAGGCCCCCGCCGATAGAAGGCCGCGCCGGTCATCGTCGGCCGAGAAGAGAACTCCCGTGCTGCCGCTAGCCCCGCCGGAAGTCCCGCCGAAGCGGTCGCCTGCGCTCTGAGGAGCATATCGGTTGCGCTGGGTCGGGTGGTGGGCGTAGGACTGCCGGTACGAGATATAGCTGTGTACATCACATATATGTTAACAAAAGAATCTCAACTCCGGGGGTTTAAGAAAGTTCCCCGTACAGATTAGTGCGGTCGCGCCACATGGCGGACGCCGGAAGGGCGAAAGGCTCCCTTCACCTCGGTTGCACGCCGAAGGCTAGTCGTCGTCCCGGTCGGAGTTGGGAATCAATTGATGGTAGTTGGTGGAAATGGCGGTCCAGAGGCGGATTGGAATTGGTATGGCATCACATCGGGGCGGGGGGGGGGGGGGGGGGGGGGGGGGGGGGGGGGGATGTTTCTCGGCCTCTCTCTCTCACTAACAGCAACAGGCCAGTAGCCTGGGCAGCTACCACTGGACAATGACGCTGACGCGGCGGCTCAGAAACACAATGCTGGCCAGTTCCAGGGATGGGGGCATGATGACATGGGATGCATGTCACCTGCCGGGCACTTGGGGGCCGCCGATAAGGGGTATCGTTTGCGCGTGTCTCAAAGAGTCGGTCAGCTGGCAGGCAGCCTGGGAGCTTTCCGCCTGTCGGTCGACCTTGCCTGTCTCTCTCCTGCCTGCCCTCTGCCTGGCCGGCCGCTGTCTGGCCCGTCTGGGGCTGGCGACGGTGGTGATGCATCCCATGCAGTTGCAGCACCTGTGAGACGCCATGGGCTCCAGGGCGTCTTTTAGTCTCGTTTTTAGCGAGCGTGTTAGGGAGGGACCCCGCCCCGCCTCCCTCCACTGCTTCGCAATCGGCGGCCCCAGCTGCTCATTTAAGGAACGATTTGATTCCACCCAAGGACGAACTAGGAAGAACGGGGAGTTGGACCTACCTAACCAACCGGTTTCGTTTCTACTGCGACCTATCTGCCACTTCTAAACCAGAACACGTTCGAATCCTCCTTCGAACATATCCAACTATCTCACACGCTCGCTCTCCCCAGACCTTTCTATCCACCCCTTAATACTATCAAGATGGTATGCTCATTCCTTATCTCGGTGCCTCCGGTCGAAGCTGTTCGAGCGCAACAAGAACCCCGCGGTTCAGCTCGAGGGGCAGCGGGCTGCCGTGTGAACATACGATGATGGCTGGAAAGGAGACGGGCGGATGTATGCTGACCAGGCTATCAACAACAGGCGGACTCCCTTACTGAAGAGCAGGTCTCTGAGTTCAAGGAGGCCTTCTCCCTCTTTGTAAGTTGCCTTCCTTGCGCCGAGCTTCCTTGACCCTTATGCTCAGTCCCCTGTGTCGCCGTTTGGCGCAAATCGTGCGAGCCTGATGACTGACCCGATACAACGTCATACAGGACAAGGACGGCGATGGTTAGTCTCCCGAAACCCTATCCCCAGATATCCGAACCTTTTCACCACCAAGTCAACGGCAAGCGCATTGGATCGTAATACTTGCGACGCGCCGAACACTTCTCACCGCCCGCCCCTGAATCGAGATGCGATGTGAATACGCGCCGTAACGTAATGCATGCATACTGAACAGCTGCTAGGCCAAATCACCACCAAGGAGCTCGGTACCGTCATGCGCTCATTGGGCCAGAACCCCTCTGAGTCTGAGCTTCAAGACATGATCAACGAGGTCGACGCCGACAACAACGGCACCATCGACTTCCCTGGTATGAAAATCACGGACTTTCGACTTGCCAGTTCGCCGCTGACACTAGCCTACAGAGTTCCTTACCATGATGGCCAGAAAGATGAAGGATACCGACTCCGAGGAGGAGATCCGTGAGGCCTTCAAGGTGTTCGATCGCGACAACAACGGCTTCATCTCCGCTGCTGAGCTCCGTCACGTCATGACCTCCATCGGCGAAAAGCTTACCGATGACGAGGTTGATGAGATGATCCGCGAGGCCGACCAGGACGGCGATGGGCGTATCGATTGTACGTGTCTGGTTCTTGCGACTCAGCCTGGCTATAGCTTGCTAACACCTTTTGTCCCAACAGATAACGAGTTCGTCCAGCTCATGATGCAGAAGTAAACGGCTTTCTCCTATATTCCGACTCCCACGAAGACAGGTTTTAGCGTTCTCTTTGAATACCACTATTAGTTGATATGCCTCCATTCGGATGTGAGGGATAGCTTTGCTTCCCACGCTTGGTATGTTATGCAAGGATCGCCTGTGTTCTCGTTGTCGTGCATTATGCTTGGGTTTTACCTCTCCACCTGCCTCAAACTGCCGAGCTCGGGAAGCATGGGGTAAAGTTGTCAGAGATGGACGCTAGCAACTGAAGCTGCTCTCCGTTTGACTTTGAGTCTGTGGCCGTTTACCTTCAGAGCAGTTATCAATCAAATTTAACTATGCCTTTGCTAGTGAGAAGTCATTTCTACGGCGTTGTCTCGGCAAGTGGAAGCCGCACCACATGAGCAAAGTGACACTCATGTCCGGAGGTTCAGACGGAACCTTGCTGTTGACCCTTTCCAATGCGCAAGCTACTGAATTCACGTCATCAGGGACCAGCAAGACCCGAGACCTGTCAACGGGTAGGGATGACGTGCAGGATGATTGTGGCAGTGCTGCCTAGCGACATCAACCCAAGCTGGCTCTGTGGATATCAGCCCTATAGGGATTTCATGTTGTACTCATCCATACGGCACAGCATCTAGAGAGCTAACCCATCATCAGGTCACCGTCGATGTATGGAGGATTAGGTAACTATGTTCGCTGATAGCTGTAGGTTGCGGTGAGGCTGTTCGCTGCTTGTGATGCCCTCATCAGTCCCATTAATATGCCGACCATAGATGAATCGCATATTCCTTGACAGTTCCATGTTTCTTTATTCGTTGCCAACAGCTATGGGCTTTTCTATGTACGAATGCTAAACTGCTGTTCCGTTGAAAGACAAGTGTTGCATTGCTATCGTTCTCGTGCTTAATGTCCTGAAGACTAGTCTTAAATGACATTGGCACTGACAGTGAAGGTAGACACTTCATCAACTTCTCTTCAGGGCTCAAACAAGCCTCATGTCCATATAATCCTTCATATCATTCAAGAACTCGCCGTTGTTTAATGTGAATCTTGACGAGCTTCAAGGTCTTACACGTCTTCGTTTGCATCCTCCAACTGAGAAAATAGCGGATATCATCTCAACATTCTGTATTCGTTTTCATCACTCTCACAGATCTAGGCTGTGACAAGAAAAAACCCCAGTATCGAAAGGAACAGTGTCTGATTTTGTGGCCGCTCTAGAGACGGGACTCTCAGGTGAACAGAGACTCGGTGGCCATCAATATCCTACCCTAACCCTGATTACCCCTTTTCCGGTGAGGCCGTCAGGGTGCCTGACAAGACGGTCTAGGCCCCACCTTCCGTAGGTACCGACGGGAGCTGCAGTGCCCAGCTGAGAAACAGCGTCCAGAGTCCCTGTGGCCCATGCTTTTCAGTGAGTTTGGCGCTTGCCGTCGTGCCGTTGCCGGGAAGCTTTTCAGCGGAGAGGTGCCTGCCTGAGGCCACGAGTACTGCTGCCGTGCTGTCTGGGAGCGTACTGGGAGAGGTCGAGTGGACACACGGTCAAGGAGCTCCAATCAAGCGCATCCGATGGCCACATCGCCGCCCGCCCATTGTGTGCTGTGCTTCCACTTGTCGTGTTTCGGCCGGGGGGTTCCCAAAGGTGATCCTCTCTCTCATGGAATGTCTACGTACCTTTGCTTTACCGTATCGTAACTTTGTCCATTTCGTGCCTCTACTTCCTTCGGATACCCCTTGCTTGAAGTTGCGAAGAAGCGCCATCCGCTCTCCGTTCCGCAACTCCCCCGCCATCTCGAGAGCTCGAGCATTCGCTTCCCCTTCCACTCTGGTCCAGATCCCCTAGACAGGCCCCCTTGCGGGCCCCTAATGATTGCATCGCCATGAGTTCCCGTAAGTGCGCCAGCGGCATCGCCATGATCCCAAGACTCGAGCGACCAAGACGAGACCAAGACTGACTCTTAACAGTCAAGCAGTTTATTCGCAATGTCCGAGCGGCCAAGACCATCGCCGACGAGAGAGCCGTAATTCAGAAAGAGAGCGCCGCCATTAGAGCCAGCTTCAGGGAGGAGAGCCACGATCACGGCGTCAGGTGCATTTGAGCTGCCACCACCAAAAGCTTCCCCGGGACTCGGTTTGCTGATCAACTGTGTCATTGCAGGCGCAACAATGTGGCCAAGCTATTATACCTCTTCACCCTCGGTGAGCGCACTCACTTCGGTCAGATCGAGTGTTTGAAGCTCCTGGCCTCTCCGCGCTTTGCCGACAAGCGTCTAGGCCATCTCGCGACAAGTTTGCTGCTCGACGAGAACCAGGAAGTGCTTACTCTGGTTACCAACTCCCTTCAAAAGTACCGTGTTCAGCCAGACGAGTGTGGATGCGCAACGTGATGCTGACGCTCGGCTACAACAGTGACCTTAACCATTCGAATCAGTATGTGGTGGGCCTCGCCCTCTGCACCCTCGGAAACATTGCATCGGTCGAGATGTCCAGAGATCTGTTCCCCCAAATCGAAACACTGATATCGACGACGAACCCATATATCCGGCGGAAGGCAGCTCTTTGTGCGATGCGGATATGCAAGAAGGTTCCGGATCTCCAAGAACACTTTATCGAGAAGGCGGCGCAATTACTATCAGACCGCAACCATGGCGTGTTGCTTTGCGGCTTGACACTGGTGACCAGCCTTTGTGAAGCTGACGAGGCTGAGGGTGGAGAGGAGGGCATCATTGAGAAGTTCAGGCAGTTCGTACCGGTACTCGTGAGGACTCTCAAGGGACTGGCTTCTTCCGGTTATGCGCCGGAGCATGACGTTACGGGCATTACCGACCCGTTCTTGCAGGTCAAGATTTTGCGCCTTCTCCGAGTTCTAGCCCGCGGCGATGCTCAGACGACGGAGCAGATCAACGATATCCTCGCTCAGGTTGCGACCAACACCGACGCTACCAAGAACGTTGGCAACTCGATCCTTTACGAGGCCGTACTCACGATCCTCGATATCGAGGCCGATGCCGGCTTGCGCGTGCTGGGTGTCAATATTCTGGGCAAGTTCTTGGCTAACAAGGACAACAATATCCGTTATGTTGCGCTAAACACGCTGGTCAAGGTGGTGGCCATCGACACCAACGCTGTACAAAGGCACCGGAACACCATTTTGGAGTGCCTTAGGGACCCCGATATCAGTATCAGGAGGAGAGCTCTTGACTTGAGTTTCACCCTGATCAACGAGAGCAACGTCCGCGTCCTTATCCGGGAACTGTTGGCTTTCCTGGAAGTGGCGGATAATGAGTTTAAGCCTAATATGACTAGCCAGATCGGTATCGCCGCTGATAGGTACGCGCCGAACAAGAGGTGGCATGTCGATACAATGCTCCGTGTTTTGACGTTGGCCGGTAACTACGTCAAGGAGCCCATCCTGTCCTCGTTCATCCGCCTTATCGCCACGACTCCGGAGCTACAAACATACGCCGTGCAGAAGCTTTACACCAATCTTAAGAAAGATATCACCCAGGAAAGTCTGACGCAGGCCGGCGCTTGGTGCATCGGTGAATACGGCGATGCTCTTCTCAGGGGTGGTCAGTATGAGGAGGAGGAGCTCGTGCAGGAGGTCAAGGAGCATGAGATCATCGACTTGTTCACAACCATCTTGAACAGCAACTATGCTACCCAGGTCACCACCGAGTACATCATCACAGCACTCATCAAACTCACCACTAGGCTGCAAGACCCAGCCCAGATTGAGAGAGTTCGTCGTCTGCTTCAATACCACCAGACAAGTCTGGATGTCGAAGTTCAACAGCGTGCGGTGGAATACGGCAACCTGTTCTCTTTTGATCAGATCCGCCGTGGTGTGCTCGAGAAGATGCCTCCCCCTCAGATCAAGGAGTCTTCCCGAGTACTTGGTGAAGCTGCCAAGAAGACCACCAAGGCGGCGGGCAAGAAGACCAACAAGGCTGCCAAGCCCAAGGAAGAGGATCTCCTATTCGACCTCATGGGAGACACCAACCTCCCGTCTCCCTCTGTTCCCAACGGCGGAACGAACAACGCCGACCTTCTCGCCGATATCCTCGGCGGCGCTACTTCGCCTCCGACTTCGACCTCTCCAGCTCCTGCGCAGTCGAACGTTGCCTCGATCATGGATCTCTTCTCGCAAGGACCTACCTCCACGCCCTCTCCTGCACCTGCCGTCGCACCAGCGGCTGCTCCATCAGCAGTTCTTGATCTTTTCAACACCACTCCAGCCGCGGCTCCCGCTCCGGTCCCACAAGCGGCGCCAAAGCCCGCTGCTGTGGCGGGACATCCTTGCTACGACAACAACGGTTTGAACATCACCATCCAGATACAGCGGAACGCCGAGGGCATGATCCAGGCTACGGCTCGCTTCCGCAACTCGTTCCCTGGCGGTCCGCTCTCAGCTGTCGGGTTGCAAGCGGCGGTGCCCAAGTCTCAGAAGCTGCAACTGCTCAACATCTCGTCGACAGATATTGCGCCGGGGGCGGAGGCTACGCAGATGATGAGAGTGGCAGGTTGCACTGGGGTAAGTCTTTTTCGGTTTCTGTCGGTTTCGTCTATTCTTGATAAAGTTTCTAACCAATCTTGTTTACAGCCTTTGCGTCTACGTCTCAAGATAGGATATACACACCCTACGGCGGGACAGGTATTGGATCTGGTCAACTGGACGGAGCCCTCTTAGATTTGAGGGAACGGGTTATGGAGGGGGCATGGGTGAGAGGAGAGAGAAGAAGAAAGAGTGATCGTAACGTAACGTATTAGCTAGTGAGTGGCCAAGTCACACCCCTTAATTGCAGGGTAACCGGAACGTACCAGCAAGAAGCAAGATATAGAGAGGAAGCCAAAACTAAGCAGCCGGTTTTTTGAAGGCGTTAATCATACTACCATTCTTTTGCAGATGTGCCCAAGGGTTAAACATGTGTGCGAGTTCTTAAACTCATCTCACGTCGTTACTTCCTTATCTTCCACAGCGTTGTCAAACACACAGGCATTAAGTCATCGCACTTATCACTTTCCAACGGCATTTCTTAGTTGACATTCAGTTTTATTTCCTCTTCTGCTTCTCAAGTCCAGCAGTCGCTCCCACCTTTTCGCCTCAACTACCATCATCACCATTACTAACGAGAGTTTTATATCGATCAATCATAGCTCGTTCGTGCTATTTCATCCATCCATCCATCCATCCATCCATCCATCCATCCATCCATCCATCCATCATCCAACACAATGTGCCTTTTCGGCGCCGCCCATTAACGCCCTCTTTGTGGTGTAGGTAGGTATAAAATGCAAGTGATTGCACACAGAAAAATTGTTAAGAAAGAAGACAAAGGAGAGAAAAGAAAAAGAGGAGGAGGAAGATCCTCCTCCGTATGATACAAGTTTCGTTGTTTCCATTTTCCAGGTCTGATGCTTAGCTTGCTCACTCAGTTCAGTCACTAACACCCGGCTGGGAGTTTAGTTGCCATAAAACCAGTACCTATTTCACCACCGGTTAGCCATCATCCCCTTTCACATCTTCCACGTTACACTTCATCAGGAGGATAAACTTACTGAGCAGCATACTGCACCTCAAAAGCCTCCGGCATCCCCTTACACGTCTCCGGCGCGCTCCCCCCCGCCGTCTCCACCCTATAAACCTCCTGCAGTCCGCCCGTCGCCCCGGGCCTCGTAATCAACTTCAACCACGGCACCGCCTTCTCACCCTGCTGCCCTCTCGCCGCCGCTTCAGGAGCAGGAGTACTATTATTCTTAGCAGTCGGCGCCTCACCAATCTTCCACTGTGACGCATCCATGTTGAAAAACGGGGTAGAGGCGTTGGTGAAGTAATGAGCTCCCGAAACGGCCATGCCCGATGTGGGAGCCAAAGTTTGCTTGAGGAAGGAGGGAGGCAGGGATTGAGCGATGGAGTCTAGGTTGGAGAGGTTGAAGTTCATGGAGACACCCGACAACATGGCGCCGATGTCCGGGTAGGCGGAGACGATACAGGAGGCGTTGAATAAGGAGGCGACGGCGCCGTTGGCGACGGGGATGGCGGAGCTGTTGGTGGTGTCGCAGGTGTAGTTTTGGGTGCCACGGCCGAGGGCGACGTGGCGGAGGGTTAGGCCGAAGGATGGGGCGGGGAGAGGGGAGGGGGCTTTTTTGGGAGAGTTTTGTTAGTGAGTGAGGTGAGAGAGACGGGGGTGAAGAGGGTTGTGGACTGAGGCTTACCTTGGGGCATGACCACCTTGGAGAGATCACATGTTGGTACGGCGCTCTCGAACTTGCTTTGTTGGACCTTGACGGCGAGGAGGTTGAAGTACTCTGATACCTTCTTGAGGGAGTCGGCGTGGGCTGAGTTGGCGTTGATCTCGGGGAGTACTGGGGCGGCTATGACGGAGGAGACGCTGAGCGCCGAGAGGAATAGTGAGGCACGCATTGTGATGTTGTTTTTTGTTGTGTAGGTTGTGAGTTCGAGAAAGATGATGAAGTCGTTGCTTTTGTCGTTGCCCAAATTATGAAAGCCGCCTTTGCTTGTTGTTGAGACTTGAGACTTGAGAAAACCAATAACCACCAGTGGTCCTTTTTGCTGCTGAGATTGGGTATCGTGATGATGATCAATAGGAAATCGTCAAACCCCGTTAAGAGACTAGAAAGAACCCAGAGAAACCGTGATACAGAAAACCCAAAAAGAAACAACCAAAAGAAGACTCTCAAAGAAAAAATCCAACCAGTGAATATGCTAGTCAGATCAGATGAGAGGTTCGGTAGGAGGAGGATGAGGTTCTGGATGGCAGATATATGAGAACCGGTATGGAAGGAGAGGATGTCGATCTTGACCCTCCATCATCTTCCCAGAAGCGGCGCTTTGGAGGGCTAAATAGATTAACAAGTCCCATCCACCCGTTTGACTGGACCAGAGAGACGCAACGCTCTTACGGGACGGCGGCACAGAGATAGACACCCATGTTTACACGCACTCACTCACACACTTCGCTTGCTGAGTACGTACTCAAAGATAGAACATGGAGGGTGTGGTAGCGCTACGCGGTGCTACCACCCTGGCGTTCAAGGCATCTTGGACGACCGGGGATGGTGAGGACACGGAGGAAACACTGCATGTTCAGTGGTTCGGTGGGCAGCCGCCGGTGCTCCCGTCGAGAAAAAAGTGTGGTCTGGAGGACGAAGACACCAAGAGACCATCAAGAGAAGACAAGGCCCAGGTCCCCTTGTCCCCCAGAATTGGAAACGTTGGAGGTTGATTGGATGAACCGAGCGGTTGTCATCCGGAGAGACAACAGAAGGGAGCACAAGCCCCTGTCTGTCAGATCCCCGTCTGATCCACTGCAAGCGCCGGGACCGTGCGCTAGTAGGGGTTCGTTGTGTTAGCGTACCACTTTATTTTGTGGTCCCTTGTTTGTCCGTCGTCGTCGTCCTCTCTTCCTCACAAGTTCCATGTGGAAGTCGAGTTGACGGGCAGTCAAGAGATTCCCAGCCTTCGGTGGTTGATACTGGGCTCAAGTTGATTGGTAGTATGTCCGAGAAGATATTGGAGGACAGCGTCATCGATAACTGATTCTGGAGATATTTTCGATTCAAGATTCGAGTGATGGAAAGATGGAAAACAACATGTGGACGAATGTCGAGTTGTCCAAGCCAGCAAGCACACATCATCCACCACTTCCTCCATCGTTTCGACCGCGCAGAATCTGGAACGTTTGAGCACTGAAGATCTTTCTCAATTCATCGTTAGCACATCGTGCCAGAGTCCCAGTGTTGGAACCATCGTAACCCATCCACGCGGAATCAAGGCATCGACGGTCTGGGGACCGGCATCGTGGCAGCATGGTCGTCCGGTGATCGACCGAAAAGTTCCGACTTCCTAGCAAACAACAGTAGGTAGTGTATCCTGTCAGTGTCAGTTTATGAGGCTAGGTGAGACGGAGAATAACCATCGAATACGATACTCCCATAAGGGTCTTCGCGGTTTGAGAGGATCGACCACCAGCTTTATCTGATTCATATCGTGTCGGATGTGGGCAAAGAAGTCGGGTTCGCACTGATGTTGAACAATCTACTTGATTCGACATTTGTTTCTCCTGTTCCTTCCTTCCTGCCAACCAACTTCATTCCTCCCACACAAAACAATGCTACCTACCTCTATCTATCCGCAACAGTACGCGGTCTCTCCTGCTTTCTTCCACCTCCTCCTACGAAAACACAAAATCAAGAAACATGAACTGTCTCGAAGCCGATCTCCCGTCTGCACGTCTTCTCCCTCGTCAATCCTCCCACGAGGCCACGACAGGTAGCGTAGGGGTGGAAGGACCCCTGTTACTAGTTCATTGGACCACAGAGACGAGAGACCATGTTTTGAGAATGTGGGCTAATAATGTAGGGTGGGCGGCTAAGTTTTGCAAGCACACTAGTCCAAGCAGGACGAATTAGTCCGACTTGCCTAGCTTCGTCGTGTAAGCCCAACGGCCGACCAACCGTGCTGATGTAACGTCAGATCAGCTTGAGAGATCAGAGAGATCAGATGT
This sequence comes from Neurospora sp. CHS-2018a, assembly GCA_009802275.1. NCBI lineage: Eukaryota > Fungi > Ascomycota > Sordariomycetes > Sordariales > Sordariaceae > Neurospora > Neurospora sp. CHS-2018a. The sequence goes on from RAKG01000029.1 coordinate 523,983, forward strand.
GGGCAAAAATAGATTGCTTCCTCGCCGTGCTCGCTTGTCCAACCTTGTCGTTTTTCTTTCTTTCCGGGAATGGTATGGTTGTACGCGGAATTTGGGAGGTGATAGTTGGGCAAATATTGGGATCTGGACCAGTCTCTTGCGAGGATTGGTTCTTTTGAGAGGGGCAAATTAGGTCGCTCAAGATGGGAGGTGGCATCGGACATCGAGGAAGGGACACAAGGACGACGACAAGGACGAAAAGAGGGGAAATTAGTCCAGGTTGTTCATGTCTTCATGAAGGTTGGAAGGAGAGCTGTCATTGGACACAGATCGATGTCGACTTGACAAACTTCAAGTTCGGATGCCGTGTTGCCCGCTGTTCGGCTGTTGTGGAAGGTTACCTACTTGCAACCTTCGAATTCGAGACACTTCGAGTCAATGATTGCGAGGGGTGTCCTGGAGAAGTCTGGAAAAGGATGAGGACAGATATCACCTGCTTGAAGGAGAAGATCGTCTAAATCCCTCACCGACGTTATGTTCTTGCTAGGGTGAAAGTTGAAAACGAGGAGGATGAGTGAGTGTTGGTTACTTTGCCCTCCAGCTACAACACTCAAAGCATGAACAGTTCAAAAACACTCACATCATAACCTCTCCTACACATTCTCACCAGCCTAACAACCAAACATCACAAGCTTTTGTTAACGCTTTAGAACACCTTGGCATACATCTTCTACGGAAGCCAAGCATCTCCCAAGAGACCGTTCACGACCTTCCATCCGTTCCTCACCTGTTGTTCCATACCTCCTGCACACTCCCGTTGTACCACACACGCGTCCACCCAACGAACAAACCAATAACCGTAACCACCTTCCAGCGCAAACCCATCTGGTTGGCCCATCGAATAAAATAGACGCCGGCCGTCTACCGCGGCCGCCCTCCATGATGTCCCTGATGTCCTGTCGTGGCACCGTTATTTCCGACGTTCTAATGACATTGCGATTTCCCCATAGGCGAGATCTCCATATGCATGGCAAGCTGAGGTCCGCAAGGTACGGTAGGTAATCTATTTTCCTCGTGGTTGTGGTGGTGGGACTTTTGTTTTCCAGTTGGCTTGGGTGGGTGAGCGGGCGGGAGTGACGAGATCTTGTGTCTATGCAGTTGTTATCACAGCGGGATGGCACTTTCAGGTTGTTTGTTTGTTTATAGGTAACGTAGATGTATTGCTTTGATAGAACACCGCTGCTTGATCATCCAGTTCTTCCAAAAAGTTTAGGTATTATACAATAGTACAAGTTATACTAACCACTCTATTCGCTTTGCAACCCCCCTCTTCTTGAAGCCTTCGCTGGCAACCAAAACCCAACCCAATAAGGGAGCACTCTTCATGAACCACAAGCCATCAAGACTTGAAAAATGATAGCCACCACATCCGAAGAAAGCCCTTGGATATGGCCAACCAGGCATGCCAGGCTCACTTCTCCGGCCTAGTATTCCCGCAGGCGCTCACGGCACGGTAGCCCAGATCTTGGCCTTCCCGTATGACCCTCCAAGACTTCCTTCTTCATCTTGCCACATCCAACTTCCAACCACCTTCCATGGAACTACCGCTCCAATCATCCATTTTTTTTCCGACACACGCGGTACTTGCTTGATATTGGTATGGTTGTTTCGAAACCAGCATGTGAGCGCAATCTCTTTTATCGATCCAAGAAAAAGTAGGACGCAAGGCCGAATTATCCGTTCCAGGCGCCCACTGGTACGCCGCAATCTTCTTTACCGCTTCGATATGCAGTTCCTTCACGTCATCCCATCATTCTTCCTTCCACCAATCCTTCCCGAGTGGATGGTGTTTCGATCGATCCTACCGATGACTAAACCCTTCCTCACTCCACTCCCCATCACCACTCCCTCCTGCTCCTCCCGCCGCCGAACCCACGGCACCCACTGCCGCAGTCACGACATGCTGGTCTGCATCCGCCGAGCCCATCCAGTACAGCGAGAGGAATACCAGCACATGCAGCGCCACGCAGTACGCTGCAAATAGGTTTCTGCTCGTCCTCGTAGCCAACACCATCCTCGTGATCGAGTACACCGCCCTCTCCGGCAGACTCATCCGCTTGTACGCCCTAGCGGACTCGCGGCCCCTGAACGCCGCGAAGGGCGAGATGTTGGACTCGTACGCCTTTCTGTACCGGTCCAGTGCTACGCCGCCGCCACCGTTGTTCCCGTCGCTGCCGCTTGTTGCGCCAAAGGAGACGGCGGATGGATTGGGGTTGGATGAGAAGGAGGCTGTCGAGGTGGCCGACGCCATGCCGCCTCCAGCGCGGTTATAGCTGGACACATAGCGCGTCTTCTCGTAGAGGTTCAGGTTGTCCCGCTGCAGAGCGGCGATTTCTTGTCGTAGTTGGGAGACCGTCCTGTGGGTCTCGGACAGCTCTTGCTCGAGCTGGGCGTTACGCTTCTTGAACCGGTCACGCTGTGCGGTGATCATGGGGAGAATGCCACCAGCTCCGCCGCCAGCAAAATCGGGCGAGTCGCGATCGGCACCGCGGGGGTTGAAGCCACTCACGATCGAAGAGGTAGGGGATATCCTACCACCGCCCAGCTTCCGTGTAGGTGCGATCGAAGGGGCATAGCGGGCGACAGATGCTCCCGAAGGGAAAGCATTGGGCGCCTCAGCTTGGATGGTCGAGAGCTCGTTTTCAAGCTTCTCGTTGAGGTTTTGTGACTTCTCGAGCTCGGCATTGGTCCGAGATAGCTCTTCCTGCAAGTCTTGAAGGCGAGTTTGGAGGTCCTGATGCGAGACGCGCAGGATAGTCAGCTCGTCATTGAGCTTCTTGTTTCGCGCGAGGAGAAGCTGCTCCAGCGTATCCCCCTTTCCTCCCTCGTTGTCTCCCTCGGCATTGTTACCCGAGACGGCACGTACGCCATCATCGTCATCACCTGTGGCAAACTCGATGCTCTTGAGAACTTCCAGCTCCTGTTTCACATCGTCATAGTCTGACCACTTTTGAACCTTGGCCTTCAGCGCGTCCCGTTCCTCCTTGAGCAAGCCGACCTCTCTCTCCAGGCCACGGAGCTTGGTGTCCAGATCTCTCTTCAGTCCTTCCTTCTCCACCCGCGCCGCATCCAACTTGCGGATCAGCGACGAGTTCTCTGACCTCACGCGCAGATATCCCGGGTCGTCCTCCAAAGAGGCAGCAGGCTGTGCGGAAACTTGCGACTTCGATTGCGCAAGCTCAAGGCGCAGTTGTTCGTTGCGGGCTTCCACCTCTGCAAGTCTCGTACTTGTGCGCTCCAGGTCGGACTGGACCATCTCCAACTCAGCGCTCGTGACATGACCGGTCTGTTCCTCGGCATCGTCGGATTTGCCCAGCCTCTGGTTGACCTCGTAACTGGCCTTGAGTTCGCTGAGTAGACGGTCCTGGTTCTCAATCTTCTCCTCCAAAGCCTTCTCCTTGGCTGTCCAGTTGTCTTGCTTCTCGTCGAGTACGGCAGTCCACGAAGACTCGACCTCCTTGACCTTGGATTCCAGATTCTCCTCTAGCTGTTTTCTAGCGTCGGACTCTTTCTGTAGTCGAGATTCCGTCTCTTCAAGCTGCGATGTGAGCTTGGCCACGTTCTTCTGCAAGTGGTTGTTCTCCTCGGTGAGCTTCGGTAGCGTGTCTTCCGAGACAAGCATCGAATCGACCGATGCCTCTAGTAACGGGTACGGGTCCGGCGCTTCGGATAAGGATGTGTAGGCGTGGAGAAAAGCCGAGTTTACGGACTTGGAGTGGTTCGTCAGGAGGTCGATAAAGCCCTGGTAGGCTGTAATAATTGTGTTGTGTTAGTCCACCAGCTTAGAAGCCGTCGCTGACCTTGGGGTAGGGTGTTGCGTACCTTTAAGCAACCCCTTAATCTCTCCCAACTTGGTCGCATCGTCTAACTTGCGAAAGTCCTTGGTCTTTTGCGCAAGATCCTTTCTTTGTACGGTCGAGTCCCGTTGGAAGGTAACGATTTCTGACGCCGTGTTGTCCAGATTCGAGACTAAGGAAGTGAAGTCGAGACCTAGAAAGGGTAGAGTCAGAAACACTGCCTGGAAGACCGCTTTCAAAGACTGGGGAGTATAGACCGTCGTACTTCTCCATTGCGAGATGGCACTTTGGAACTTGTTTGTCGCATTCGGGGCGTCTCCTCCTGCTCCTCCTCCTCCTGCTCCTGGAGCCTCTGGGCTGATGACGTCCGCCATAGTGTCGGGTATTGTGCCTGCTTGCGCAGTGCTCGAGTATCTTATTAGAGACCTAGGCCGGCCTAGGATTGTAGTTGCATACGTTTAACAGTGTTGTCTGTCGGATATCAAGGGATGTGGTATCGATGTGGGCGGGATGTCGGGAGATGTCAAACGGTGATGCGTTGCGTGGCAGGGAGGGACCTGAGTTCAGTTAACATCAGACCAGCCGACCGTCACGGTTCCCGCACCGCTCCTGTTGAAGGTTGGTCCGGGCTTCATGCCACTGGGCCCGAGGCAAGATCGACCACCTAAAATGTCCCACAGCGGCACCAACAGGCCAACAGGGAAGGCCCAGCGTCGTCCCCTCCACCAACAACCCACTGAACTTACAGGGGTCCTGTTACAGGTGCCTCACTACGTAACTGCCTGAAGGTTGCCCGCATCACAAGGTCCCGCATGGAGCTGCCATCCATCCCATCTTCCTCCGACTTGCAACTTGCGAATAGCTTCGAGGCAACAACAGTCCACCCTCCCTCGGTACCTTGCGCAGCTACGGGGTACAAGTCGCATTGCGCAACGCTATACTTCTGGACCCGGCATGCCCAGGTAACAATGTTGTCGAAGCTGCACCGGAATGGCACCCGCATCCGCAGCATCCCCCAAGCCCATGGCAGCCGGTCCATATGTCTTGCGACCCTTGCTCCACCATGTTCCTCTATCGGCTGAGGGTAACGACGAGGATATTAAGATTAACTGCGTCGACTACCTAGGTGAGGCCCTCTATGACTTTTGTATCTACTATTCATGCGCCAGCCATACTGACGTGCTTTGCGCCCAACCCAGACGGTAACCTTTACGTTGGAACGTCCGCATCCGAGCTGCTCCATTTCTTCCGCATACCACCCGATCCCAACGATCCGAACAGTACCGAAACCTTCATCCTCGCGTCGAGACTACTTCCTGCTTACTCGGAAACCTCCGGCTCGCCCAATGGCCCGAAACCGGGTGTCCAGCAGATTCTGTTACTGCCCCGCGTAGGCAAGGCCTGTATCCTTTGCAACTGGACGGTCACATTCTACTCGTTACCCGAGCTGAGCCCGGTTTTTGGAACCACTCAGGTCAGAAACTGCAACTGGATTGGAGGTGTGGACTTGAACGAGAATTTCGATAATCCAGGGACCGCCGTTACCATTCTCCTTTCGCTCAACAGGCGCATACAGGTGGTGAAGATTGGGGATGATGCTCGTGTCATCAGGAAGATCGACTTTGCCGGGAGCACTCTCTCGGTGCGGAGGGACTCAATCGCATGTGTTGCCGATTCCAGGAGCTATGCTTTGTTGGATGTTGATCGGCAGCTCAAGATCCCGCTAATGAGCATATCGTCCTTGGATGATTCGGCTCCGGGAGGCCAATATGGCCAAACACAGAATATTGCAGGGCCTCCCGAAAACGGAGGTCACTCACGGAGCGCATCATCGGCGACAGCGAGACTTGCGCCTGCTGACTTCCACAGCCACTCAAGAAGCACAAGCTTGTCTGGGCTGATAGGGAACATGCGTGGGAACCAGAGACCGCAAGGAGAGCAAGAGGATCCTGTATTTCAACAGCCTGGCACACCGAAAGCTTCGAACAGTCCAGAGCGAAAACCCAGCCCAGCTTTGAACGATGCGGACAAGCCATTACCTCCTCCACCACGGGATTCGGCAGCATCTCTAGCGTCCCAAGCTCCTGGTACAGGGGGAATCTCGCCGGCACGCATAGCATCGCCTAAACCACAACCTGGATTGGTCTTCCTGAAGCCACATATTGTGTCCCCCACACCAGAAGAATTTCTGCTCGTAACGGGAACAGGACCCCTCGACCCCGGTATCGGCATGTTTGTGAATCTGGATGGTGATCCTACGAGACCCACCGTTGAGTTTGAGAGATATCCACGGGAGATCGCTGTTGATGGGGGTGCGCCCGACGTTTCATCTCCAGGGGCATCGACTATGGGTCGTGAGGATGAGGGCTATGTCTTCGCTTCCATGGGAAAGGAGTTCGAAGATGGTGTACATCAGGGCTTGGAGATCCAAAGAATCGATGTGAACGTCGAAGAGGACGAGGCAGAGAAGTTTTGGCTGGAAGTGCCTAACAAGGACGACTCAACTACCCCTGCTGCCAACACTCCTATAGGCATAAGATCACTCTTGGCGAGCGAAGAGATGCAGTTCGAGGAGGTAGTCAAACGGCTTTGTCAGAGGAGATTTTCGCCCTTCAATGGGGGTTCTGCAACACCCGCTGTGTCCACAAAGGGTGCCGATTCACGTACGGCATCCTCCATAGAGCGACTAGCACGAGAGAAGGAGCTATTCGATCGAGACCTTGGGTCGGAAGAGGAGCCGCTGCCGGAAAACTGGGAGACGGTACGGAACAGGGAGAACGAAGAGTTCGTACGTGTGCTTGCCAAAGGCTCGTCACGCCTTGCTGTCTGGACAGGGGCGAACATATGGTGGGCTGTTCGAAACCCCCTGTTGCTTCAGTTGGAATCGAGCCTTGAGTTGGCAACGCCTAAAGAACAACAGAGCAATCCAAACAGCTCGGAACAGAAAACACAACTCCTCAGTCTCATAAAAACCATCAATAACCGGGAGCCCAAGACAGAGCTTGAGTTTATGACTCTCGGATACGTCAAGCAACGGGCCAGCATCATGCTTGTTGCCCACTTCCTAAGCTGTGCCGAATCTCCTTTCAGCGACTCTGAGACAAGGCAAATGGAAGCAAGTCTTCTCGACGGTGACCTAGATGCCAGAGTCGTCTTGTCACTGATTCCCGCTCTTCGTAACGAGATCGTCATGGGCCAAAAGGGAATTTGGGTCTATGGTGGAATCAAATCTCTTGTCGAAGAGTACATCGCAGCGGAGAAGGACAAGGAAGTTACGCAGGCGGTCGAATCGCTACCTCGACATGTGCTCGACTTCTTACGCCGGTTCCTCACTGCTTGGAGAAACAAAAAGGGATTTGGCAGTATCTCCGCCGAGATCTTTCGGACAGTGGATGCGTCCCTGCTACTAGTACTCCTAGAGCTGGACAAAAACACGCCTGCGGGCAAGTCTGGCGAGCCTGGTTCGCCTCGAAAGGAACTATACGAACTCGTGGACCACGGGGTTGACTGCTTTGATAGGGCGGTAAGCCTGCTAGAGGGATACCGCCGCCTTTACGTTCTTAGTCGACTCTATCAGCAACGTAAGCTGTCGCATTATGTGCTCAAAACATGGAAGCGTATTATCGAAGGGGAAGAGGATCGGGGCGGCGAGTTGGGGGGCGACGGCGAGCTGCAAGTCAGAAGGTATCTCAGCAACATCAGCAACCAGGAGCTGGTGAAGAAATACGGTGTCTGGCTTGCTAAGCGTAATCCCAAGCTGGGTGTCGAGGTCTTTGCCGACGACAAGATCAAAGCACCCAAGTTGGTGCCCACTGAAGTAGTTGCCCTTCTGAGAGAAGAGGCACCTGATGCAGTCAAGTACTATCTTGAGCATCTCGTGTTCAGAAAGGGCAGCACAGCCTATATCAACGAGCTAATCACGTACTACCTCGACATTGTCATCAACGACCTCCAAAACTCACCAGAATCCCGAGCAACCGCCAGGGCTTCCTACGAAGCCTACCGCGCCTTACGCCCTCCCAAACCCACATATCGCCAATTCCTAACCGACAACGCCCCTCCAGACGACGAAGCCTGGCAAAGCCGACTCCGACTTCTGCAACTCCTAGGCGGTGCGCACGACTACGACGCCGGCGCCATCCGCCAACGCATCGACTCCTCCCTAGCAGAATTCTCTTCAGAGCACGGCGCACCACACCCCCAAAAGCAGCAGCAGCAGCAACCACAACAAAAACAGCGTCTCCTCGTTCCCGAAGCCATCATCCTCAACGGCCGCCTCCACGACCACGAAGACTCCCTCCGCCTGCTCGTCCACCACCTAGGCGACTACGACTCCGCAGTCTCCTACTGCCTACGGGGCGGCCTTTCCCTCTCTTTTAACAACACCACGGCGCCTGCCCAGCAAAAACAGCCCCCTCCGAGCAGGGAAACCCAGTCCCACCTCTTCCACGTTTTGTTAGCCGAGTTCCTCGCCATCGAAGACCTCAGCGACCGCGTCGAGCAGACGGGCGCGCTGCTCGAGCGGTTCGGCGGCTGGTTTGATGTTTTGGAGGTTTTGGGGATGATCCCCGATGGCTGGTCGGTGGATGTCGTCGCGCAGTTCTTGGTAATGGCGCTGAGGAAGCTGGTGGAGGAGCGGCATGAGAGTTTGGTGCAGAGGGCGTTGAGCGGGGCGGAGAATTTGAGGGTTGGGTATGAGAGTGTGGTGAGGATGGGGGAGATTGGGCCGACGATTGTTGGTGGTGATGAGAAGGGGGGAGGCGGAGGGGAGGAGATGCAAGACATGCAGGAGATGGAGATGGGGGATATGGGTGAGAGCAGGAGGGGAGTTGGTGTTGCGGGTGATGATGATGATGAGTTTGCCTGAGGCTTTTTTTTTCTTTATATGTTAGCGAAATTTTTGAAGCAGTTGCCAATGTTCTTTTCAAGTACGCAAAGGCTATCGTCTTAAAAAACTTATCTTGTTTGCTTCTACCACAAGAGTTGGCGATAGGTACTTTGAATCGAGGAAGATGGGAACGGACTGTTTGGTTTTGCCAGAGGGTGTTGTGCAATGTCCCATATAAGACCCACATCTGGGACTTCCCTTCAACAACGGTTGTATAGTGTAGCGGTTATCACTCCGGATTCTGAATTCCATCAGAACATTCCGGCAACCCCGGTTCGATTCCGGGTACGACCTTCACTTTTGACTTTTTTTCTATTACTTTCTCAGATCTTAGATGTGTTTGCTTTTTGCTTTGGCTTCTGTCACGTTTTTTTAGGCTCGTCTTTGGTTGTTAAACACCCAGAACGGAGGTATCAATTTTCTCTCGATGTCGGGACCGAGCACTGCAGGTCTGCCTTCATGCCTGCCCGCACGGCCGACCGCACCTGCTTACTTTCCCCATGTTGAAGGAAGGAAGCGGTTGATATATCAGAAGGCACGCCTTGTACTGTGTGAAGGAAGGAGACCATCACGACTATCACAGGCACAGAAGGAACCCGGGGTTGTTAAGGAAGGAAGCTATTCACGAAGATAAGCCAGACGGCTGACTGGAAGTCTGGTGGGCTCCGAGGAATCGTGTATGTAAACCCAGGTCCCCAACATTTTGCCCTCACTTTCTTTTTCTACTCATCTGTTTAAATCAAGGTTAATCTTGCACGGGTATAATAGCGCCGAGGAGCCCCGGCCGTGCTCCATGAAGCTGTAAAGGGCTGATAAGTTGCTCCTTTCCTTCGCATGGCCGAATACCTTCCCGCCCTGCAGTACACCCCTTCCGTCACTTTTCGCAAGACCAAACCGGTACCGCCATCACGATCAACTTCCAAAAGGTACATGCTCTCTGTGTGCCGCCCTTTGTTCGATACGATGCTGGGTACTTCCATTATTGCTATTCCTTCAAATGGATGACGATCCTCATAGTCCGACGTCCCTGTATAAAACGATCCATCAGGATCAGAGCCTGTATGGCAAACAGTCGCCCTGCAAAGCATACCCCACAAGATCAACTCGTTTTGTGAAACCCCGAGGACCGATGTGTCCGTATTCGGAACGCCCCAAAATTCGATGGCGCCAATGACAGATGCCCAGGACCACGAAGGCGCCGCTCTTTCAGGCGACCTTCTCATGCTACCAATATCAACTGGATACCAGAAAAGGAGCCGAGGAACATCCCCAAACCACAGGCCGCTCGCGTATCTCTGTGTAGACAGGCCTTTCAGTCTCTGCGCAATGGCCGACAAAGCAGGCAGCCTATCCATGGGATCGCTCACAGCACGGCGGGTATAATTCCTTACTATCCTTTTCCAAGTCCGAACGACGCGTTTTTCCAACCGACGATGTGTCTGCGTCGGAACTCTGGCACGGAATCTGTCAACTTCCTCCAACTCAACCACCGGAGCCCAGTCGATGCTCACCGGACTTCGCTCAATCTTGTCGCGCGTCCAGCCGTCTACGAGGTGACCATGCTTCGTCGAGCCGTGCGGAATGCCGTAACGGTGACAGTTGCAATGCCACCGCGTTTGGTTGGTGCCGAACTCCAAGATCCGAGAAGAAATCAGGGACTCTTGGAGGGTCCATCCTCGACGGTCGATGGGCTCGTCCCATTGTTCGCTGCGGTTGTGCCAGAGTAGGACTGTCCCTTTTTGACCGTCTTGGCATCTGAATGGGATCTGAAAGCTCCCTTCTTCTGGGTTCTGCCTTGAATGGAGAAAACCGTCATGGCAGGTAGACTCTCGAGAGGCTGATATCGTGACCTCTGCGTTCTCGTAGATGCCTCCCATCTTTTCAATCTCTTCCTGTCTGTCGTGGACGTCGTTCTGAATGATGCAGAAGGCATCGACCCATATGTAGCTGAAACCCAGCTATCGTGTGATGTAGATCGCATCCTTGATGGTTTGTGGAAGCTGGGCATGTGGGATATCGGTGAGCCACTCGAACAGGTTTTCGTTCCGGAGAACGTTGGTCTGGCTACGTCCCCAGCAGTAGCTCAACGCTACGTAACGAGGAAGGGTAGTTGCCGAGGATAGGTCGGCCGAGAAATCCACCAGTTTCAAGCTTGGGACAGGTCCGTCGCCTGATATCCGGAGCAGCCGTTTCGGATACGATTGGCGAGAGAATGAATGTCGCCCGAAGCGGCTTGAAGTAGGGTATCGCGGACATCCGTTAACCCACTTTCGTATTATTTCGAGCGATGACTCCGAGGACGGACGGATGCATGTTTGGGGGCCTGGTCAAGACTTCTCGCGCCGCAGGATCACTGTGACCTTTTCAGCTTGGTGGTTCCATCCAACAAGAGAGGCAAGTGTGAATGATACTACTAACTCTTGACTTGCACAAAGTACTACTTTCATGGAGTCGGTCCCTTCGGCCACAACCTTTGACATTTCTCCCAGCTCGTCCGGGAGTTCGTCATCGGAGTCGTCCACCGGCACATCCGCAAGCAAATAATAGTGGTGGTCTTCGGCTTCTTGCCAGTCTTTTTCCAAAAACCCCACGACTTCTAGTTCATCCTCTATCCGAACCGGATGAAACCTTGTCAGACCTGGTGAGTTCCGTTGCACATTGTCTGCGTCCTTCTTCCCAGCCGGCTTTTCTTTGCCAGCCCAACCAAATGGCCGATAAAGCTCGTCCACGAAACGGAAGGACCTTAGCCAAGGGGCATATCTCGCATCAACCCACTGGAGGCAAAGATGGGTCTTAAACGAGCGACGTTCGCCAACCAAAGCCTGTAGCTGACCCTGACCAGGAGCGTCTCGGACGGGAGGCAGGTTGGCAATCAGCAATTTCATGAACGCACATCCATCGTCTGTATCTGGCGACGAGTCCTCCGCAAGCGCAACAGCTTCGTCGTAAAGGAGGTCAAACATGTACACCTCCATTTCCGCAACGGTGCGGCCAACGGCGCTTCCGGGGAAGGAAAAGAGGAGTTTTGACGAGGAGCATCTTGCGCAGCTATGGGGTTTCGGCGAGATGGGCGATGACATCGCTTGTTGTTGCTAGTCTTCGTTGATGCATTCAGTGCAGCCGCCGGGTCAGGCGTCGACCAAGATGACAATGAGGCCATGGGAGCTATAAGACCTTCGTACTTCGTCTGTACACCCATAATCGGGTAGCTGTCTCGTCGAGAGGCCGCCGGTCTCACGAGGAGCTGTGTACCATGGGGAGAGTCCAATTGGGCTTGATGCCGCCCACCCATCAGTTTTCAAACCAGGAGCCGAACAACCCAGCTGTTGGCCGTCATTGTACCAGGCTCATTGTAGAGGAAAGAGTATCGATAACAGAGCCGAGTCTATCACGACTGAAAGCGAAATCTTCAGAAAAATGTCCAAGGTCGCGCGTTGTCATGTTGCAGAAAGAAGCAACGAAAAGAAAAGAAGGAGAGTTCAAGAAACAGTAACAAGTGGAAAGTGCGGGGTACCAAAAAAGGGGGGAGCTCCATAAACAGTTGGAGCTTCCCCACCCCTATACAAACCACCTTCTGCAATGTGTCTTTTATCAAATGGCCCGCTGGCCAAATGGTAAGGCGTCAGATTTCGGTTTTCTATCAAAAACAAGAAACTCTCTCTGAAGATTGGGCGTTCGAGCCGCCCGTGGGTCGTTTATTCTTTTGTTTCTTTTTTGTTTTTGGTGAGTTTGTGCTTGAGCTGATGATGTCTGTCTTTGGGATTGTGTTTTGGAGGGGTCCGTTCTCTTCGCTGCGTTGAGTTGTACCCAAGCTTACATACATGCGTCCCGTCGCTTGGCCAGGACTCGCTTCACTTTCGCTTTTCATTCATTCTTCTTTTTTGCAGCTTCCTTTTCGTTTCATCTTTGACGGCTGAGTTCACGGGATAGTGACTGGACGTCGCTCTTTTCTTGTTCCCCCCTTGGGTAGCTCCCGTTGTGGGAGCGTGGGTAAGGGGAAATTTGGTTGCTAATGTGGCCCGTGGGAGTGTCATAACTTCCTGTTCACCATCCTTCGCAAAAGTCGACATGATCGATGAGAGGTTACAGAAGCGTCAATGTTCCCTGAGAGATCCAAGGGCAAGATGACCATCATGAAAGATTTTGCAGCCCAGTCCCTTACGCAGCCGGTCAAGTCCGAAAAACTGCCGAGCTCGGGAAGGAGAATGATCAACTCCGTGTTGATGACATGTTCAGTCTGAAGTTGCATGGAAGGATCGGAAGGATCTCAGACACAAGTCATAAGGCTCAACTAAACCAGGGGTATTGCGTCGGTGAGAAAGGGTTGTCGCCTGTCCCCAAGTTGCCGACGGGAAGGTGGATCATGGGAGATCGACAACGGTGCGGCAAAGAGGATGGTATAGGCACACCTTGGCATTAACTAACGTCAGGAATAACTAACCTATGTTCTGAACGGTTGGGACTAGTAGGATCGCGAAACTCCGACTGGGTTTTCGACGTTAAAACGGCAGCCTAGCGAAGCCGAGAATGTGCTGAGGCTGTGACAGGTTTGGCGGCAAGCTAAAGCTGAGGCTCCGAGGCTGAAGTGTCGATCACTTGTCTTTTGAGCCAAGTGGGACTACACTTGGATCAACATCCTTGTGCCACTGTTTTACTTGGGATCCTTCCTGTCGACGACATGAATGACACCAGAAGCTGTGCTTCCAGGCCTTTTTCTATGGCGGTGAACGATCGATCCTCCGCTGTACGGACGATTTGCATTGGATGCCAGCAACAAGACGAGAAGACTCGAAGGGAGCGGCTGCTGAAATGCTTCGTTCTCCTTTGCCAAATTCCGGACTCCGGAATCTGACTGCAGTTCCAGACAAGAATGCCTTCCCTTGTCCAGGCGCTGCTAGTCGAGTAACTTAGGCAGAAGGAAACCTCGGTCAAGATCTTCATCAACCAGGAGGTCGAAGGAATATGGATCCACAACTGTTTCCAACGATCGTCGTCCGACCACAGGAATAGACACGAACTTCGACCCTACACTCGGCCGTTTTCATAAGGCAGTCGTGATAGTCACAGATGGTTACTCGAACGATGGAATTGGTGAGGGTCGAAGGAGCTGCTTGGCAGGGTAGGGCGAACGGGGATACTGTGGATCTTGTCTTGACCTCCTTTTTTGGTTCCGAGTTTGATGTTTCCGAGCTCTAGTGTAGTAAGTGACGTGGGATGATGGTTTAGTGCCACAACACCATGAGGCTCGCCTTGACGATCCTAACGAGCTGGAGGAGGAAGCCTTGTGGGCTCACCGACTGGGTAGACGTAAAGTCTATATAACCCACACAACGCCCTGTGTCAGCTAACGGTCTCATCCTCCATCACCATCAACAACACCGACAAGATCACATCAAAGCTTCACCAACAACTTCACCTCAACCACAACCTCGAAACCATTTCTCTCAGCAGCAAGCAAATACCCCAAGAGCAGCAACAATGCAGTTCTCCATCGCCACTCTTCTCGCCATCGCGGCTGCTGCCCCCTTCACATCTGCCTTCACCCGCCCCAAGGCCAACGAGTACAAGGATACCAACTGGTAAGATACCCGACCAAACCAATTCTCCCGCCTGCAACCCCTAAAGCAGCAAACCGGACAGAGACCAGAAAGCTGACATGTCCCGCGTTTCCCACCAAACAGCAAGGACTGGAACTATGGCCACAACTCCTTCCTCCTCTACGACGTCACCATGGACGACACCACCAACTCGGTATATCTGGCCAACGGGTACGGGGTCGACGGCAAGGCGAAGGGCTGGTACGGCTACTCGGAGAAGAGCAAGGACGGTGGTATCTGCAAGGGCGTTAACCTCGGCCGTATGCCGGAGGGTTGCGTTAACATCAACGAGGTGGCTAAGCTTGTGGGGAGGGTCAAGTGTGTCCAGTCGGTTTACGTCTCACAGTAAGGGAGGAAGGGGATGGTGATGATGTTGGATATGAGGATAATATGAGTATGGCGTGGAGGACATGAGGGGCACAGGTCGAGAGGGAAATGGTTGGCGATACCCTTGATCCGGTGCCCATGGACTCTCGGGCGTTTCGTTATTTAGCTTGGATTTTCTTGATTACTTAAGTCGTTTCTGTTTCTATATCAGCCAAAGCTTTGCAATCAGTCGACCAAACTGCTCGTTGCTTTCATTGACCAGGCGAACGGAGAAGCCAGACGAGCTTGCATCGCCATTGAGCAGCATCCTTGTCATTTTTCAACCAGCGGTAAGTCTGGAAGAGCGATTTGAGATCGTTTCATCGTGAAATCGAAATAAATTTGAAGAACCGTGACAGGTCCCTTGGTGAGTGTTTGAAGATTCAAGATGATGGAGGAGAGGAAGTCGGTTGACATGAAGGAAAGGATGCCTTGTCGGTGCCTGCCGGGAGCCCCAGCATTTGTGGGGAACAACACCATGCCCGATTAGGAATGCAGCCCCCTTTACCGAAAGCACGGGCCATCTCAGCTCGACCAGCGCAGCCGAACGCCAATGGATTGAGGCGATGTGGCATTTGGTGAGGCGACTGGAAGGAAGGTGACAGCTTCCCGCATCCCCAATTTACGAACGCGACATCTTTCGACTTTCTTGACATTCACCACTCTTTAATCCACCACCACTTCGACCTCCTTCCCGCCCACGACGACTCCTTTCTCTTCTGAACAACGCGAATTCGACTTTCTTTTTCCCAATACCCAATACAATAATTCACAATGGCGGACCAAGTGCAAGAGATCCTCGACGTGCCCCGCGAGTTCCTCAAGGACGGCATTCAGTTCATCAAGAAGTGCCAGAAGCGTATGCGACCCTCCACTCCAACCTTGCGCCACCCGACAACATCAATGCTAACTGTAGTTCTCCTACAGCTGATCGCCGCGAGTTCATCAAGATCTCCCAGGCTGTTGGTACTGGTTTCTTGAGTAAGTTCCTCCCTGTTCCTTGTCGCTGTTCTCGGAGCACCAGCTAACATTGTCACAGTCATGGGTGTAAGTTGAACTCGAAATCACATGTATACGACATAACACAGCTCTAACATTATGCCTACAGGCTGTCGGCTACCTTGTCAAGCTCAGTATGTTCCTCTCTCCCTCCGACCTCCCACACCCAACCATAAGCTAACATCCACCAAGTCCACATTCCCCTCAACCAGGTCCTCGTTGGCGGCGCGTAAGCAATCGACGATTTTCGACGAGATAGAGCAGAAACGCGGACGAAGTTTGCACCGAAAGAATCGAGGGACAAGATACCCCATGAATGCTTTTTCACGACATGGACGGACGACGGAGATCCAACCACACAGTGTGGAGAGATCTTGATCAAGGGCTGGGTCAAAAGGACAAACGGCACCGGGCCGTCGAACGATGATAATAGGTGGTCATGGAGAGAGAGATGAAGAAGACGAAAAAGATATCCTATATGCAGGTGGTTTGTCACGGGGGTCGCGACGCCTGCTTATAATTTCCACCACGCCTGGGACGGGACGTCGGGTACCCTTGAGAGGCGATTGTATAAATCATTTGATGGCGAATTGGCGGGGGTCATATGCGGAGAAAGTTTTAATACTTATGGGAAATGAATGGCGCTTTGTTTGAACAACAACTCTACTGGGAACAACAGCGTATGCGTGACGAAGTATGGCGGTTCAACGGCATTACCATGCGGCGGAGAACGGGAGTGCTGGCTATCACAGAAACTGTCTTGACAGTCACTTTGGATGGGTGGTCCAGCAGTACATTATTCGGGAGCCTTGCGAATGATCCAACGTTGCGCGGTCAGATGGCAACTCCAGCTTTTGATCCCACGATTGTACAACATACCCTGGAGAGTTCTTTCACACGAGACGAGCTGTCAAGTTTCCAGGCGTTTTGAACCTAAGTAAGGACCAAGCTAACAAACAAAGCAGTATTGGACTGAATAGTTTGTAGGGGCACCGCACTTCTATAGAGTCAAGGGAAAGCAAAACTCCGCACAAAGATAAAGGGTCGGATTCATATAGCACTCAACCTATAATATCCTCTTAGTAAGTCGATCTCCTACCATTCCAGTCCTCGTCAGGTACTAAGACCATTCTGGAAGTTCCACGGGTCGATATGTCTACTACCTAAGTAGGACCAACGACATACCCTCAGAAATCCGTCATCTCCAATCAAATCGACCAACGACATACCCTCAGCAATCCGTCATCTCCAACCAAATCCCAAATCGTCAGCCATGGACACTCCACGAGTCAACGGCAGGCTACCTGGAATGTCCTTGTGTGTCCCATTTCCCTAACGGAAGCGTTGACCATGGATCCTCCAGCATTGGACAGTCGAAGTCATGAACCATCTCGGCGCCGGCATCTCTCAATCATCGATCACGATTACCTGCGAGCTCCAGGCTCCTCGACCGGACGGATGAGGGCACGTGGTATTCCAAGCCATATCGAAAGCGTCCTCGATAATATTGTCCCAGACCACGGCCATGTTGCGTTTGGCCGTGTTCCTAGCCAAAATCGAACAGTTGAGGACGAAGGCCTGGTGCTTGAACGGCGGCAATGCTGGTTTGTCGGCCAGGAGACCTTTCCGAACACATCGGCTGATTTCGCAGATATGCTTCTTGGTAATCTGCCCCTTCTGGAGGCTCCACGATGTCTGAGGAAACAGTATCCTACGTTAGTCCATAGGTCTTGTTGTTGTTGAGGCATAAAGGGGTTTGGAAAGATGTTGTGGCTGGGGTTTCCATGGAAAGGGAAAAGAACGGTTATGGTCAGGGCAGAAAACAACTTGCCTGGCATGTTTCCGTGATCTCCTTAACTTCGTATTCGTCAAGCCCGTTATTTAGGTCAGCCGGGTAGAGCAGGCGCTTGGTCAACTGGAAAGCCCTCGACTGCTCAACGTGCTCGGCGTAGGAAGTGTTCTGCCCAACCTCTGCCGACGTCTTCGGCACCTGAAGCTCATCAGCAACTCGAACGGCCGAAGTCTTGTCTCCATCTTGACCGTTGTCAGTGCCCAGAAACGGAGCACAAAAAGCAGTTATCCTTTGCTTCCACACTGCCCGCCTTTTCTTATGCTGGCCCTCTTGCACCTCGACCGGGTAGCCAGTGAACTCTTGGTAATAAGCTACCCAATCATTCACGCTTTGGGGAAGGCTTAGGAAAGTCCATGACTTTCCCTCCTTCGAGACCAGAGCAAACAGATTGCACCTCTCACTGCGGGCTTTGGTGCAGACGAGATGAGACGCCCACACGTTCGGGTTCTCCTCTTCTTGTTGTTCACCGTCGCTACTGTCCGGGGTGCAGTTGTTCGGCTTCGGCGCTTGTTTGCTGCTGTCCGGAGAATACAGCAGTTCACCTATGACAACGAAGAGATCGCCTTTGGGGGCTTGGGCGATGTCCAGTTGCTCGGTTGTCAGTGGGCTTGGGTGGCGGATCGCTGAATTCTTGGCTGACTGCCGTAATCTGGTCAAGTTCTCGGCGGCTTTTAGACTTGAGGTCTCAGACTTCGAATTTGGCGCGACTTTGATTACCGCCCCTTGGGGACGGTTGGGGGTCAGAACATGGTGCTCGTAGAGATGGGAGGTGACGGCGATGTCCATTTTCATGTTGAAGTCAGAGTGGTCTCAGATGGGGCGTGATGCCGGGAGTTGGGGATGTGGTTGTTGCCGTGGGTTTGAGTGATCTGTTGGAGGAAAGATTAGGTTGTTGTAGGTATGGAGAGGGAAGAGGCTGGTGAGGACTTACTTATAGGCGGAACCTGGGAGGACTCACTGGTCGTTTTATGGACGCAGACTGTTTGTAGTTCTCGACGAAGACGGGATGAGAGACTCGGAGGAACCTGAGCCAGAATGGGATGAGAGAGCCTTGTTGTTTGCTTTCAAGCTCCGATACTCCCTACAAGGGCCCAAAGATTGAGAAAAAGGAGAAACTTCAATCAGGAATGGGATGAGAGAATCTTGATGTTTGCTCCCAAGTCCTGAATATCGCCCCGATTGGATGACAGCTGAGAGACTCAGAGAAAATGTGAACGAAGTGAGGCGAGAGAAGCTTATTTTGCCTAGAAGTGCAGTCCGCAGAGGTGGATAACAGAGAGACCTGGCCGTAGGTAATGAAGATTCTCAACAGTGACTATTCGCTCTCCATGAATGGGCTTCATCGGAGGCTAGTAGACTCCTTCGTGCAAGACTTTGAAAGGCTCAGCTACTCGGAGAATGGAGTTAGGGAGACATTCCAGTTGGAGTTCAATATCAATATGTCACTGACCTAAGCTCTCTCTGCCACATCATCCATGGGATCAAATATTCTGGGTCATGTTCTTCAACCCCGATGGCAAGCAGTCCGAGGTCTTGAGGAATGAGGATAGAAGCAGGTGAAGTTGGACGGGAGACGTTGTTCAAGAGGTCGGGACGAGAGCCAACATTCAGATATGAGTCTCGGGATAACAAGTACCTTCCTGGCGATAACGCATTGCATATGTACTTGTTGCTGGGTGTCGTGCAGGATCTGACGAAACAAGAACACCTCTATCAGCGCCCATGACTTCCAAGGTCCTTATATCCGAGTTGCAAATGGGACTGAAATTTTCATATCTCTGAAGAGTTGCCAGTGTCCATCGTGACTTCCCAACGCGAAGTCGCCACTGCTCTTTCCTGGTATTTTCTGGTCGTGCAACTTCGAGTTCTCGTTAGTTTCATGACGACGAGAGCTCGTAAGAATAAACCGAACATGACAGTCTGAGTCCAATACCGCTCGCTTTGGCTTGGAAACACCGTTATAAAACTGTGATATGCCTCGTATTCATTTGAAAGTACGTCGGCTAGAGTCCATGAGGGATTCTTCAACACCAGAGATGTGTTCAATTTCGCTCAAATGGTATACGATAGACGCATGGATGCGTACAAGAGTGTACCCAAGGTATAATGTATTGACCATGAGGTGTTCGGTTCGTTCTTACGACCTTTCGGACGGGTATGCATTTTTCACTTTTGAATCGTCGACCCATTCTTACAAGTTCACACCGACAAGCTGGCCAAAGAGATAGTTAAGAAAAATAAAATAAAAAATACTAAGTTCATGAACGTAATTCTTCGTGATATTTAGGATTGCTATAAATAGAGAAAAAAATGCAAAAGAAGTGACTGGAGTGGGATTCGAACCCACGCATCTTGCGATACTAGAATGCACCTCACCTTATGGTGAAGAAGAACTTGGTTCTTGAGTCTAGCGCCTTAGACCGCTCGGCCATCCAGCCATTAGAAGATTGTTGAATATCCTGGCCAAACGGAGGACTTAAGTACGTGAAGCAACACCCTGCCACTGCTGCCCTTTCCCTTTTTGGTACCACCTTCTGTTTCTTTTTCAAATGTCCTCTGCTTGCACCTGCCACATTTCATTGATTATATGTCTTTGACGTGACAGAAATATCTAGTCTCGCGTGCTTCGGACGTGGGCTCTTTCCTTTGTACCGACAAGCGATTACATCGGTGATCGCATGTGCAAGTGCAACCCCTCAGTTGGTAGCTTGCCGGATCACCAATGCGAAGGGGAAAGGCTCTTTCCCGATCCTTACAAGGTGCTCAACGAGAATAAGATCATGTTTCGATCACTCCACATTGTCTGATCCGATATGGAAGGCACCGAGATCACTGCATGTGTGTGAAATCCAAAAGAGTTTCAGCGTCCGAGGCAATGACGAGCTGCAGACTGGATTGGAAACCAGGCACAACAGGCCCGAGTTCCCAATCCTTGGCTGGTAGCGTAGTGGCCGCATTCCGTCCCGCTTTCCCCCCTGCTCACTCCCAGAATCCACCAGCTCCCGTCTCTCAACAACAAACAAAACAACAGCATTTTGAACCTGTCTCTGTCGAGATTTTCTTTCGCTGACCTTCCCTCTTACTCCTTCTTTTACTTTCATCGTCTTAATCCTTAATAATAAACCAATACGTCACGATGGCCGCCGCCACAAACCAGACAACACAAACAGGACAAGATGAGGTTACTGACCTCAGCAAGCAATATGATACCCCAATGGGCCTTGCCCACTCAACGATGCAGGCTCTGAAAGATCGCATCAAGCTTCATTATGACCTGGCGAGCGACTACTACCTGAACCTATGGTGTGTTTCCAAGCTCTCACTCAGCAAGTTCTTGACGGGGTTGGGTTGTTAAAGCTCAAACAGCCCTCACCAAACCCCTCAAACAACACTCAAGAGACAACAGCAACAGAGAGCTAACAAGTGAACAGGGGAGAGCATATTCATCACGGTTACTGGGCCACAGACGAGGCCAAGGCCAAGGACACCAAGGAAGTTGCTCAGGTCAACCTGATCCGCCTTCTCCTCGAAATCTCCAAGGTCTCAGAGGGCGCTCGTGTTCTCGATACTGGCTGCGGCATTGGCGGCACCTCGCGCTTCCTCGCCTCTGAGTTGGGATGTACCGTAACCGGCATCACCATCTCTACCAAGCAAGTTGAGATGGCGACCAGGTTGACCAAGACCGAGGCCGCCAAGCAGATCCAGGGCGATGACAAGACCGTCACCCCTGATGCCGATGGCTTCATTGCGCTCGGAAAGGGCAAGGTCAGGTTCATTGAGCTTGATGCGGAGAAGATGGGCGAGTATTTCGCTTCGGATGCCGGCACCTTCGATGCTGTTTGGATCAGTGAGGCTTTGAGCCACTTTCCCAATAAGGCTCTGTTCTTCCAGAACGCCTTCAAGGTTCTCAAGCAGGGCGGAAAGCTGGTTCTTGCCGACTGGTTCAAGGGTGAAGGACTCGACCAAACCCAGTTTGACAACGATATCAAGCCGATTGAAGGTTGGTCTTGACCCAGAGAAAAGTACTGATATCAGTTCGAGGTCAGCTAACACCAGGTGAATCAGATGGCATGCTGCTTCCGCCTCTATGCACTCAGCCCGACTATGTCAAGTTTGCTACAGAGGCTGGACTCAAGGTCTTCCATGAGCCCAAGGATATTAGCAAGGATGTCAGCAAGACATGGTCAGTCAAACTCGAATCTGGTCCATGAACCTACGGGATGATTCTAACACCAATTATAGGGACATTTCTTGGTCGCTGGTACAAAACCCTTCTTTGTGGGCGTTCGCCTTCAGCCAGGGCAGAGACGGCATCGCCTTCCTGCAAGCCTTCCGTGCGATGAGGAGAGGCTATTCCAACGGAAGCTTCAGATACGCCGTCATGTCATTCCAGAAGTAGGATCGAATGACAAAAGCGTAAGGGAGGCACTTCCAGTGTAATGATTCCTCTCAGTGATGTGATAGCTCGTGAACGCTGTCTCTGTTGTTGCTGTCTAGCAGATGACTGGCCATCAGCACAACTCATCCTCCGAGTACTCTGTCGGGAACCTGGCTCTTCTGAGCTATTTCGCAATGGTAGGTCCGTCTCTTCCACGAGCCATGGGAAATACTCGTTGCACCATCTTGAAGACGCCGCCAGTTGGTCTTTCAAACCAATGGAGATGCTGGTAGAATTGTAGATGATATAAGTGACGAATAGCACCCCTGCCCCTGTTAGGTGTTGCTAGAGAGCAAAGTTACCCCACCTCAATTGACATCTCCCGAGTCCCGACCCCGCCCCCSCCCCCGCCTGTTCGAACCTCTTATCCTCCTTTCCGGTCCGGTCCGGTCCGACCCGAGAACAATCACGGCAAGATGCCCGCAACCCCGGAATCACCGCCGCTCGGAGCTCGGCATCTTGGTCCCACCTTCAAGGGACGTTGACGAAGTTCGAAGACCGAAAAAAGGATCAACCAACGGATGTCACACAATGCATAAGCAACCGAGATCGGGGGCTACTCAGTTTGTTGCCTCGGCAGTTAGTGGTCGTGAACTTGTGGGTTGGTCAATGGCTTGGAGGTCTGCCCATTCGAACCTCTTTCTGAGCTCGCCGAGAAGATGGCAGACCAAAAAGTAGGATTCTATTTGGTGATGGAAATCACCAGCTATGAGTCAAGCAGCCGGAAACAAGAAGCACAGTCATGAATCTTGTACGTGCGCATTATCGTACCCGAGCCGTACTCCCGTACCACACGGAAGCAAACAAAACACCCCTCATCTTGTGTGTCATAAAGATGTTCCCTGAGGAAGGAGGGGTCAAATCCGAGGGGACTTTCCTTTTTAGTAAAGTTCGTCCAATAGTATCGATTACCAATGACAACAAGATCGCCATACTATTCCGTTTATCAGTATCCGACCCGTTGCCATTCCTGTGCCACGTTTCTCAAGCAAGATCCGATGGAGCCAATATATGGAGTTCACTTCCCACTTCCTCCTTTCTAGTTCTTTGTCGTTTTACCCCCCATCTGTGCTCCTCACTCCACTGAATCCGACATAGTCCACGATGCCTCTCCCAACCTCATCCGTCTACCAACCTCCATCGGCCGAGTTCATGAAATGGCCGAGCCGAAGGAGCGTGGTTCACAGCACCAAGGGAATTGTAGCTTGCACACAACCGCTTGCTGCCAAGTGCGGTATCGACATTCTTAATGCTGGAGGAAATGCTGCTGTGAGATTTAATGTCCCTTCCTCTTGACTGATCCCGAACAGCTGCTAACCTGTACGTCAGGATGCCGCCGTGGCCGTTGGTACGCTTCGACCATCAATATTGAACTTATGATGAAGTGCTCACTAACCAACCTCATCTCAAACTTCCAGCCGCCGGCATGAACATGACGGAACCTTGCTCGACAGGCATTGGCGGTGATATGTTCTGCCTCTACTACGATGCCTCGACCGGCAAGGTCTCGGCCCTGAACGGCTCTGGACGCGCGGGCGGAAAGTGTACGCTCGAGAACGTCCGGAAGAGCCTGGAGATCCCAGAGGGCACCGTGGGAAAGATCCCCATGAACAGCGTTCACGCTGTGACGGTGCCTGGTGCTGCCGCTGGCTGGGTCGATACCGTCGAGCGGTTCGGTAGTGGGAAGTTGACCATGGAGCAGATTCTCGCACCGGCGATCGAGCTTGGTGAGAAGGGATTTCCTGTTTCGGAGATGACCGCTTATTTCGTAAGTTTTCTAAGAGTATCAAGTCCTACTTTATTGTACTCGCTCTGACAGGTTCGACAGTGGGGAAAACAAGAAAAGGGCATCCGCGAAGCGTCTCCCAACTTCGCCGAGATGCTCAAAGCCGACTCCTCTTCTCCTGACGGTGTCCGCGCCCCCAAGGCCGGCGAAATCATCAAGCTTCCCAACCTCGCCAAAACCTTCCGCACCCTGGCGACCGAAGGCAAGAAGGGCTTCTACAGCGGCCGCATCGCCGAGGAACTCGTAAAAGTCGTCAACGACCTCGGCGGCCATCTCGAGCTTGCCGACCTTCAACACCACCTCGAAACCGGCAGCGAGCCCGTCGAGCCCATCTCACTGAAATTCCCCAACCCGCACGGCACCTCCGAAACCGACGGCGTCGAGCTCTGGGAACACCCTCCCAACGGCCAAGGCATCGTCGCCCTGATGGCCCTCGGCATCCTCAAGCATCTCATCAAGCAAGGCACCATCCCAGCCTTCGGCCCCTCCGATCACAACACGGCCCCCTACCTGCACGCCATCGTCGAAGCCCTCCGCATCTCCTTCGCCGACGCCTCCTGGTTTGTCACCGACCCCAACGTCGCTCCCGGCGTCCCCACCTCGCAGCTCATCTCGGCCCCCTACCTCGCCGAGCGCGCCAAGCTCTTCTCCCCATCCTCCGCCAACACCTCGATCCTGCAACCGGGCGACCCGTACGCCTCTCCCGCTTTGACCTCCTCCGACACCGTCTACTTCGCCTGCTCCGACTCTCAAGGCAACGCCATCTCCTTCATCAACTCCAACTACGGCGGCTTCGGCACCTGCATCATTCCCGCGGGGTGCGGCTTCACGCTGCAGAACCGCGGCGCCAACTTCTCGCTGGACGCGAAGCACCCGAATGCTTTGGCGCCCAGGAAGAGGCCTTACCACACCATCATTCCGGGACTGGTCACGAGTTTGCAGGATAGCAGTCTGCACTCGGTCTTTGGCGTCATGGGCGGGTTCATGCAGCCGCAGGGACACGTGCAGACGTTGCTTGGGCAGGTGTTGTGCGGGTTGAACCCGCAGCAGGCGTTGGATGCGCCGAGAGTGTGTATCGGGGCGGGAATGCCGGATGAGGGGGATGTGTATGATGCGACGGTGTACGTGGAGGAGGGGATGCCTGAGGAGACGGTGGAGGGGTTGAGGAAGTTGGGACATAAGGTGGAGGTGGTCAAGGGCATGGGGAGGGCGTTATTTGGAAGGGGACAGATTATTCGGTGGACGAAGGATGTTGATGGGACGGAGGTGTGGTCGGCGGGAAGTGATATGAGAGGTGATGGTGCTGCTTACCCGGCGTAGGTTTGAGGTAGTGAAATTTCGATGGGAGGGAATGAGGTTTGGGCTAGCAAGATGAAGTTGTTAGAACAAGGCAACAATGACGAACAGAATTGGATATCCCCAACACAAAGTAAACCGATCACCCTGCAGGCTGCTTGCCTCCTTTCCACCACCTCTCCCTACCTGCTCCATAAAAACAACCAAAACGCCTACTGCCTCCCCTTCATCAAGTTCTTCATCGTATTATACATCAACTCCGGCACCCCCTTAAACCCTCTCTCCTCCAAATATCTCAACACCCCCGCCCTATACTCCTGCCAACTAATCTCCAACCCTCCCTTCCCCGCCAGCGCCACAAGACTCTGCTGCGTAACCGGCCCCGCATGTCTCGCCCTCAGTCCGCGGTCACTAATATCCATCTCCCCCTCCAACTCACGATCCTCCAACTCCCTAAGAAACGAAATACTCTGCAAACACAACACCGGACTGTGACTCAGTCCAAACACCGAACCCAACACCAGCTCCCCATCGGGCTCCACCTTCTTGAGGTACCCCCTCAGCGCCGCCTCCAGCGCTCGGGGCACGAGACACCCCTTGGCGTTGGCGTCGCTGACGGCGAACGCCCGGCCTCGCCAGAGGACGTTGCACAGGTCCATCAGGAAGGCGTTGAAGGTGGTGATTTGCTGTCTCTCCTCCGCGAACAGTGGGCGAGCGGACGGGGAGGTGGAGACCATGACGGATTCCCAGGCGCGCTTGTAGGTGGCTAGGATGCCGCACAGTCGGGAGACGACTTCGAGCGAGTGGGAGAAGTGGAGGGTGTAGATTAGCAAGGAGGGGGGGATGGTGATGGGGATGTGTTTGAGTAAGGAAGGGGAGGAGAAGATGCGGGTGGAGACGAGGGTGTAGAAGTCCAGGATGAGGAGATGGGTGAGAACGGTGGGCGAGGTTTGGGTGAGGGTTAGGGAGAGGGTGTTGACGTGGGCGATGAGGGCTGGGATGGATTGAGGAGCGGGGGAGGAGGATAGGGTGGTTGAGTCGGAGGAGAGCATGGTTAGGGTCCATTGTCGGAGGAGGGAGGTGTAGAAGGTTAGGAGGGATAGTTGGGATTCGGGGATGTTGTCGAGGAGAACGGATTCGAAGGGTCGGAGGAGGATTTGGTAGAGGTCTGTGGTGCGTGGTGAGTTAGTTGGTTGTTTAAGGGTTGGATGGATGAAAGAGCTCAGATTTACCTTTGAAGTTTGTCAGTGGAAGGAAACTTAGAGTCTCTATGACTGTTTCCCTTTTGTCTTTGCCGTTCCAGACTTGGAGAAACTCTCGGAAGAAATTTATGATGAGAGGTGGTAGTGTCTGCTTTCAGGGTTAGTCAAAGCTAATACTCGACAATGCTTTCTGATGCGGACCTTTGTGCTGGCAGCATAGTCATGAATGGTGTCTACCATGTCAAGTAGCAGACTTGGGTCGGCATCTCCACTCCGAACATCGTCTAGGCAGGCTGTTACCCAGTTGTTTACACGCGATAAACCTTCGGCATCTGGCCGTAGGAGCAGAAGTTTCTGGAGGAGGGGGTCTGCCAAGACTGCCACGAGTTGCGTCGGAAGCTCGATCTTTTCCAGGTTCTCAGCCAGGGATTTCGGACTGTTGATCTCTTCTAGAGTGACAGAGTTCTGCAGGTTGGTTAGTCAGTTTGTTTACATGTGTGGTGATGGCGAGAGGGAAGACGACACTCACTTCTTGAGCATGCAAGGTATGCACACCCGGAATAAAGATGCCCTTTGCCCCCCTTTGTTGGCGACCAAACGCAGACTTGACAGCAAAGCCATTTCTGACTGTGCCATCTTGGATAGATTCGGTTTGATGCTGCTGGATCTCATCTAACCTTGCTCGCCATTGCGGATCAGGGTGCTTGAAGGTAGCTGCACGACCCTTGGCAGCATCACCGACAATGATTTCCGGATAGTAGTTTTTGAAGACTCGGAGGAGGCCCGTTAAATTCGGATCGTTTCCCGTCTGCCTGGACAAGGCCAGAATAGTCTGTATCCTGAAAGGCTTGACGTGTTTTCGTCGTGTGATGAGGGCCAAGACATGACATAACTGCGGCCTGATGGCGGCAGTGTCGAGGAGGTTGAAAAGGACGCCATAAGTCTGGGACAATATGCTGGTATCTTGAAGCAAGTGGTAGACCATAATCAGCCACTTGAGAAGAAGAGTCTGGATCGGAAAGGAGGGCTTGAGCTGGCCATGGCCCAAAGCACCAACCACTTTCAGGGCGGACTCGCTGTTCAGCTTGCCCACTGGATACAGGTTTTTGATGATGGCGCCCTTGGATGCCTGGTCAAGATGGTTGGTGAGAGTGACCAGGTCAACCAGACGGGCGAGCTCATCGGGCAACGCACCCCTGTCGTAGAGCACCGAGGTTAAGCTTTCGACGGTGGGCTTTATGCTGGTTTGACGACGTTTGGACGGCACTTTGGAGGCTAGAGGAGAATTAGTAAGTCTGTTGTTTAGGAGTAAAAAGAGAAGTGCGTACCTGCCTCGATGTCATCCAGAAGAGCGCCGAGATTGTCTTTGTCGCCGACATGATCATGATCACCGAGATTCACACTGGTGTCGTTTGTGTTGTGATCTCCTTCAACGGAAGACATTTTGCCAACCCGGTTTTGCGAATCGCCGCAACAAGAATTAATCCGATGTCCTTATCGCAGAAACACCTTCATGCCGTTGAATATTACGATTTGTTGCGACATGTCTTTGAGGCAGGTACTACAACTTTGTACAATTAATTGGGAGACGCGTCGCGGCGCGCCCCACCAGGAGTTACAATCGTCACCCAACCGTCCTGGTGGTTGGATGTGGCTCGTGCACCCGTCTGATTTAACCCTTGCTGACATAATATTTATGCCGCCTTATGTGTTTGTGCACAAAGTTGTGCATTGCTTCGGTGCTCGGTGCAGGTCGCATTCTCCCCAATTCAACAAAAGTCCAGCCAGATCGGGGCCGAGTGATGTGATCAACACCTCAATCGGTTTTATGAAGCGCCAGAAACGACATTGCTAACGCTCAATACATTTGATTGTCAGCAGTTTGACTTTCTCTCCACCACTTTTACGCACTATTGGAACCACCCGGACAGATTCGACAAGTCAAGCCGTTCACTCCTGCCTCAAATGTACCCGCCCAGGAGAATGAGGTGGACTCGGAACTCTCTCGGTTTTCGTGTTACACAAGACATGCTACGACCAAGGAAAGACCGATTCTGCATACAATACTCCTCCAACTCGCGGGGTATTTGCACCTGACCCGGGCAGGCGGTCGAGGCAGGATTGAGTGTTGATATGGAAGGTACCTTGCTTTCACCGGAAGGAGGTTTCTCTTGCATGCCCGGTCTTGACTTTCTCGCCGTTATCACTCATCGTCTGTGGTCGGCAGGTTGGCCTCATCCCATCACCAATCCCGCCCACCATGGAACCGGAAGCGAGGTCAGCCCTTGGGCCCAGAGGTATCATTACCGATATTACTACCTACCTTGAGTTCCGGACTCTCGGCCGACTGTTCCTCCCCCCGGGGAAAAAAAAAAAAAAAAAAAAAAAAAAAAAAAAAAAAGACGCCTCCGGCCACTATAGTACAACACTAGTATGCTTTGCGCCGGCAGCAGCACGTCTGTCTGTCGGTTAGTTATCATCAACCAGGCCGCGGCTACTGTCACGATGCAGCAACGCCTTACACAGTGGGAGACAGCAACCGAAATTCATATCACGAGTTCAACCAGGGCATCAGTCAGCTTGCAGTAACCTACCATGGACCTGCCTCTATGGACCTCTTCTGAACTAAGCTATTCCTTCACGCGATAGGAGTTTAGTAAGGTACTGCTCATTGCTATTCGTTTGCCTGTTGGTTGTCACCGTCTCGTTCGCCCGTCCTCCATGTGGATTCCAACCCTTTTCTTCCCGGCTCTTCAAATCTTACCAACTACGACTAGCGATTTGCCGTCACTTTGACCTATCGTCCTTGCGAATCTTTAGATGCCTCACCCACTGCAGCTTACCTACCTCCATGTACTGCAGAGCTACTCTCCAGTTTGGCCCCCACAGCTACCCTTCCTTGTCTCTGGTCACTCCCTCGCTTCCGGTGCAGGGAGAATCACTGGACATCCCTCCTTGTCCTGAAGAAGCCGGATTCAATCTTCATCCACGACTCGATGCTCAATGGTCACACGATAGGCAATAAAACCGGGTAGACGTACATACGTCGACCTGTTGAAATTACCCTTGGAAGCCAAGATCAGTTCGGTTTTGCCCTGGACTGTCATCACGGAGGCGCCCATTCCAAGAGGTCAGAGGAAGAAGAAGCATGAGAGCAGGCCGACGGGGCGATATCTTGCACGCAGAAACCAATCGAACTCGGACCTTTACGCCCGCTGTCATCATCCAACTCTTCTGGTGCGACTGAACAACGAGACAGATATGCTCTGTGCATATTGCAACAAGCGGTATCCATTTGCCGCTGTCCTCGTGTCAGCATTCACCGGCTCAAGACCGGGCCCGTCAGACCTGACGAGGCACTCTGACTCCAGATGGACGGACTTGGCACGCAAATCATGAGAGCTAGCCTAGCAGCACAGCATCATCTCAACTTTTCCCTCTTGACCGGTGCGGTTATAGTGAGATATGGGTACGTACTATGCCCTCTGCCGTGTCACCGTTCCATTCAGCCAGCTTGCTGTGGACTCGAAAAAAGTTTGTCCCTCCTTCGTCTGTGTGGGTGGTCAGCGTTGGCGCCGGCTGCGCTTCGAGCCACCCCTTGTCGATGCTGTTGACTAGATTCTATAGTGTTCTTTACCCTTGAAACCACCCCGGCACCGAGTACAAGCACCAAGATGCCCGGTACTACGGCGCCCGTGCGAGTCCATCATCAGGGGCTTGGGCTTCCATACCGTTCTGAATCCTGCCATGATATTCTTCTCCCTTCCCCAGACTCATCCGTCGTCGGCAAGCTAGGGGCAATGAGCGAGAACTTGGGGGTCGGTGAGAGCATCGCAAAACACTGGACCGGGACTTCCTGTTGCCCCTGCAGGGCCTCGCGTTTTTCGTTCGAATTCTCAAACCATTCTATTCACAATCTTGATGTGTCAAGTATTGTGGCATCACACGCCCTGGTACAATATCAGCGCATTGTTCTTTGTGCTACCCCAGTTGCTGCTCAGCGCACACCAGAGCTATATAGCCTGCTCGTCGTCACCCACTGGGCTGTTGCCCTGCAAAAAGAGATGCCCCTGCAAAGTTCTTGAGCCCTAAAACTTGCCTCATCTTTTCTTTTCTCCCTCGTGTCTCTTTAGACGCGCGAATATCCGCAACGGCCTGGTCCATTCGCCCACTCGTGTGGATGGTGGTAACATGGTGTTACCATTACACCTGCACCACCCGAGACATTCAAGCCAGGCAACTCCTATATACATCTTTGCAATGTCAACAACCACTCCCCCTATCTGGACAACCTGCTAGATGGACTGGATGGATGGACTGGATGGATGGACTGCTGACGTTGGTGGGATTATCAACCCAGTCAGCCAACTCCCATACAAAGAGGCGCTAGTGCTCCCTTAAAGTCCCATCATTCCCATTCCTGTTCGGTTGTTCCTTTGCTTGGTATCGCGCTTAGCCTAGTCTCTTGCCATTTTCGGTAGGATTCTCAGCCCAACGGTGGTATCAAAACCAGGAAACACAAGGTGAAGCCGCTCCGTTGTTATCTGCCATTGCCGAATCTGCTTCCTGGTTCGGATTTTGAATCTGTCCCCCCTATTGGTCCTTTCGAGCTACTGATCCGACCCGAATTTGAATCCGAGCGCTGCTAGACGCGGACCTTCCTTTACTTAAGTTGTGTGTTATGGACCCATCATAGCTTTCACAGGGCTGCTTTCTACCTTTGTTGAACGTTATTGCTGGACGATCTAGCTAAAGTTGACCTCGCGGGAAACTCCAGCCGCTTGAGCTTCCTTATAACATTGCATATACACGTCCGAACCCTCCGAATCAGTGTATAAAAATCTAGGAACGGGGACTTGGCATTGGGTTTATTAGAACTTTGATCAAAAAAGAAGAGGTAAGTCAGTCAGTCATCAATGCCTTAAAATCACTCCAAGACCGCGGACGGTCCAACCGATCTTTTTCGCTAAGCATGGTAATACTACAGGTTCAAAAATCATGAACCCGCAAAGGTTTTCGGACCAGGGACTCGCGATCCACGACCCTCTTGCGCCCTCTGAGCAATCTTCTGCGATTGAAGGCGGAAATCAAACAACAACTGTGATTCAAGACTCACCAGCATATCTTCCCCTTTCAAGATCCCTAAAAGACGGCGATATACTATTGCTCCTGACCCCGGCAGTCGCTCCTCGTCATGCCACCCTCAACCCCGAAACCGGCCACTCGACCAGTGACCCCTTCGAACCGCTCGGAAAGGCCCTGGCGAAGAAACATCCGTGGGTTCGGCAAGTTCCTTATATCCCCAGGAATGGGATCACTGGGACTCATGTCGTGCACATTAGGTTGGCAAAATCAGTTGTGTTTGTTATCTCAGGGCCGCCCTGCTTTGGTCAACCTCCGCAGGTCTCACTGGCTGAGACGGTACGATCACTATGTGAAAACCGACCGCTAATTGTGTTGGCATGTTGCAACGTTAGGTGGCTAGGCCCCCTTGAGAGCTCATTCCCAACAGTCATTCAGAATTCCGGCTTCACTCCCCCAGAGCTCGAAGCAGCAGCCGATGTCATGCTCGGGAATGTCAAGCAGCCACATACAGCGGGGCCAAATGTCCAAAATCTTATCTTAGCACCCAAATCATGGCAAGTTGAGGCATGGAATGAGCACCGCGATGTCGCCCCTGCTTATGAACTGTGGTGCCAGTGTTTTCCCGACAATTTTCGGCTTACTCGGTTTTTATTCCAGTCCCTTCTCTGCCGCGATGGCTACGCGATGCACTACGTGGTTCGCGAGCCAGGGACTACCCAACTACTGGGATTCTGTGCTACTTATACCACATACATTGGCAGCGACTCGGAAAGATTGGTTGGCTCTCTGGCCGCTCTGTTTGTTCGACCGTCTTATCGTCAAAGGGGTATTGGACTAAGTTTGCACGACCACGCTTCACGCCAACTAAGGAAAACCCGTGGAGTTTGTCGCTTACAGCTCGGAAGCACATTTCCACGTTTGTTCTACGGAGTTCCAATGGAAAACCCCTCGGAGGAGTGGTTTTCTCGCCGCAACTGGCCCGTCAAGCCTCAGTCCACCCTACCGGGCGCTGGCCAGGAAACGTGCGACTGGTTGCTTGTGTTTGACGACTGGCCGACGACAACAATGATGCATTCGGAACTAAAATTTCGATCATGTGAGTTTAGCGAGTACCACATGGTTATGGAGATAGTGGAGAGGGAATCGAGGGAGAAGGACAATATGGGGTGGTACGACCAATACGCGAAACTGGAAGGCACCATGAATATCGAGGATATTGTGCTGGGCCTTGAGGGGCAAACGATTGTGGCGGTGGCCTTGACGTATGTTAAGAACACGGGAAGTCCAGTTTTTGAGGATTTACCGTGGGCCGGAATGATTTCAGACGATGTTGGCGGAGTCACATGTATCTGCATTTCAGGTAAGTTGTCAGTTGAATGTCAGATTGCTATGTTTTTACGGATACTAACCATGACTTGATGCTTCAGATCACAACCCTACTGTGGCGAAGGGGAGAGATGCCATCATGCTTAGGCTTCTTGACAGTTGCGTCCACAGATTTGCCCAACAAGGACTGAAGAAGATGTTTATTGATGCGATGAAGGGAGGCGATGAAGGATTCCAGTCTATGGGTCAGCAAATAACTCTGCCGCTTTGAGGGATCCTCTGCTAACTTTCTCTTAGGATTTCAAAAGTGGGCAAGATACAGAGAAGTCTGGCGTGATGTGTAACCCACATCAACCTCCGGCATACAGTCTCATGTTCCTTCGACAAAAGGGGTTTAATGTGGTCTTGTGAGCGAGTGCCATAATAACTAATGTGCGATGTCACATGTGAAAAAGTGACGCCAAGATCTTCAGAACATACCGTCGATGGTGAAGAGGAGGATGGAAAACACGAGAATGATTCCCCGAACGATATTCCGTTTCACGTTTATAGACAACCCAGAGCCAACTTGTCACCTCCCAGTTCTTAGGCGGATGGCTCTTTAGTCTCAAATATTCGGCCAGTCGAGCTCAACCGCAACTTCTCCCGATACAGCGAAAGAAGGGGATGTTCGATATCAACATGGCATCAGACTGGGAGGCAAATCCTGATGTTGGTAGCAGAATACTACATAGAAGAAGAGGGATTCCAGGAGACCGTCCCGAAGATATATATAAAAAAAAGCTTCCACTGTGTATAGACCATGTCTTCAATTGTTTTCTGATGCTTCATTCTTAATTTCTCACCCAAGAGTTTCGAGGTCGTTTCCTATTACCATTACCGTTACGAACGTGACACCTTCTCCCTTACTGGATTGTTATCAAAACAGAAACATTACACGCCAAGGCTTACATATGCAGTCGTCATGGTGGTTTCCGTTTTGGGTTGCCATGCAGCGCTTCATTCGATCACGTTACTGCACTGAGCAGAGTCGTACCTGTGTTGAAATGCATTGAACTTCATTGCCGAGGAGAGCTCTTTGGTGTTGCAATGGCGACCTGTTTGTCGTGTACAAGTTGCAATCAAGAAAGAGCTGACGACATGCTCTGGGATGGGAAGGAAGAAGGGAGGGAGCTTGGGCCAATGGTTTTGCCTCTCTGGAGAACCCTGTAGACGGGAGCTTCCCCTGCTGCCCTCCGGCTAGCTTTGTTTGGTAACGTCCATCCAACCCCTCTTCTACAACGACGCCCTCTTATCCTCGAATCCTCACTTTGAACTGTTCTTGTTGCTTTTTTAGTTTACACCTAGAATCCGAATATCGACGGCAAGATAATCAGAAAATCGAATGTTGTTGTGGAATTGCGTTTCAGATCTGTACCTGTGTTAGCCCAGTCGTGGAACTTTGCTGGAGCGAGACCAGAACTCGAGCTCAGCACATCGTTCATTCAGCATCTCGGGATTCACAATCCACCAACCACCTCACGTTATCGCCTCCGCACTTTGTCACGCATCCTCCTGTCCAGCTTCATCCACTGGCAGCATCGTCCCTCTCCTACATGCTTTGGCATTCTTTCAATTACCTATACAGCTTCAACTCTGTTTGGCGTCTTGATTCATCCGCTTCCAAAATTACCGTCTTCTTCATGTCATTTACACGAGATTCTCCACCACCCAGTCTTTGAGGAGCACAGGATCTTCCCGTGCGCGACATCGGCGTTCTTCGCCCGTCTCATCTATTTTTCCTGATTTCTGTCGCGACTCTCGGATCGATCATTCGAACCGATGATCAATCCCATATCCTTCCGGCCGGGCCCGGTCACCTTCTGGACCACGCTCATCTACCTGGCCCTGCTGATACCCATCGTCATCATCAACGAGGAACCACCGGCGGCGCCTAAGACGGCTGAGCCGTTCAAGGGTGTCAACCTCACCGAGGCCTGGCTCGACCTCACCACCATCACCAGGGCGTACCATCCTTACAACAGCAAGTTCAACGAGGAGGTGCGCAGATATCTGCTGGAGAAGGTCGAGACCATCTTGGAGGAAAATGGCGCTAGTTGGGTGTTTGATGGGTGAGTAGTCTTGGCCTTGAGTTTCTATTACGGCTGGTCGCCAGAGACTAACAACATGCTTTTTTCTTCATCGTAGCCAAATGGCCGCTGCAAAGGACGGCAAGTCTGCAGCTGTCACTGTCTTCGATGACAATGTGTCGAATTCCACCTTTGTGATGGGAAAGTCTAATGGAACTACCTTCACCCGTACGGAGTCGATTAATAACGCCGCTTACTTCGAGGGTACCAACATCCTGGTTTACATCCGCGGTAAGGAGGACGATGAAGGGGAGTGGTGGGAGGCCGATTCCGTTCATGGAATGAGACGCAATGCGAAGGGTCTCACCTTGGTCAATGCCCACTACGATTCGTAAGTCCATCCTCAGTTTACTCATGTGCATTGCCCAAAACTGACTCCTCTTAGCGTCTCAACGGGTTTTGGTGCTACCGATGATGGCATGGGAGTCGTGACTTGCTTGCAGGTCCTCAAGTACTTCACCGCCCCGGGCCACCAACCCCAGCGCGGCATCGTGGTCATGTTGAATAACGGCGAGGAAGATTGGCTCTACGGCGCCAGGGCCCTCGGCCAGCACAAGCTGAACCCATTCATCCACACGTTCTTGAACGTCGAAGGCGCCGGTGCTGGAGGCAGGGCAATAGTATTCCGTGCCACAGATCGCGAGGTTATGGCGGCGTATGCTAAGACATCGCACCCTTTCGGTACTGTGATTGCATGTGATGCTTTCGGCATGGGCTTCATCTCTAGCGGTACCGACTACTCTGTGCTCGTCGATGCTTACGGCCAGCGTGGAATTGATTTGGCCTTCTTCAAGCCCCGTGCGAGATATCATACCAACCAGGACGATACTCGGCACGCTTCCAAAAAGAGTCTCTGGCATATGCTATCAGCATCTATCCACACGACCAAGCAACTTTCCGGTGACACTGGCAACACCTTTATCGGTCAGAGGCCTGATAAAGCCCACGGCAAGGTTGCCAACGGCCGTCCCTCTAACGGAGTGTGGTTTGACCTCTTTGGCAAAAGCTTTGTGCTCTTTGGTCTGCGTGGCATGTTTGCCTGGTCGCTTACTCTTCTCATCGCGACTCCGTTGATCTTGGTCGGGATCACCTGGCTTCTTCGCAACCTCGACAAGGATTACTTCTTCACCTCCACGGTCAAGACTAAGGAGCATCCCGAATATGAAGCTGTTCCTATTGGTGGATGGAAGGGCTTCTTCCGCTTCCCCTTTGCTTTGGGTGTCGCTGTGTTTTTTACGATCAGCTCGGCTCTTTTGATGAATAAGGTCAACCCGCTGATTGTCTACAGCAGCCGTTATTCTGTGTAAGTCTTTGTCCCCTGTTTCAGTTGTCATCCGGGCTAACAACTGTTTTAGATGGGCTATGATGGTGTCTATCTTTTACTTCTCCTTCTGGATGATCATGCGCGGCGCCAACTTTGTCCGACCCAGTGCTCTTCACCGCGGCTACGCCAACCTGTGGCTCTTCGTTTTTGGCTGGATTGTTCTCGTCGCCGTTACCGCTTTGGAGGACCGCCGTAGGATCGCGGCCGGCTACATCTTTGTTTTCCTCGAGTCGGCTATCTTCTTGTCGTGTCTAATCTCTTTCGTTGAGCTCTTGGCTCTTCCAAGGAAGTCTTCGTACGCCTTGCAAGTTCAGGAGGACTATGACGGCCATGATCATGATCACAACGGATACCAGGGATACCGGGATAGTACCGATGGGCCATCTTCAAGGGCCAGGGCTGAATCATCCGCCTCTGCTGCTTCCCCTCCATCGCCCACCGTTGCCCAGGATCCGAGCAAGTCTACAGCACCGGCCGGCACTACTAATGGACTGTCGACCGCGCCTTCTGTTGCCGCGCATTCTTCGCAGCCACAGCCTGCTCCCACGACGCCCACACCTGGCCGTTCTGCTAGCGCCCCTATTCCTTCTACTGCATCCCGAGACGAAAACGAATCGGAAGATGATGACGAACCGACTGAGCGGACACCCCTCGTTGGCGGTAATGGCACCAATGATCGTGGCCGTACTACGTTTGCGACTACTTATCGCCGCTCTATCACCGCGTTGGTACACGGAGCTCGGAAGATGGAAGAGGACGGGGAGCCGTATGATCACGAGCAAGAATGGTCTGGACACTTGCCTTCTTGGGCATGGTTCTTCCAGTTCTTGTTGCTGGGTCCCTTTATGATCATCCTTGCAGCCCAGACGGGTCTGATGCTCACAGACGCAGTATACCAGACCGGATCAGACGGCAGCAAGCTCTCTACGCCCTACTTGATAATTTTCTTCTTTACTGTCTTGCTTATTCTTCCCCTCACCCCCTTCATCCACCGCATCACCCATCACATCCCCGTGTTCCTACTTGTCGTCTTTATCGTCACCCTTACCTACAACCTCATCGCCTTCCCCTTCTCGGCCAACAACCGGTATAAGACCTTCTTCGGTCAGTACATTGACGTCGCCACCGGCGACAACAAGGTCTGCTATACCGGTATCGAGGAGTACGTCCGTCCCATCATTGCCGAACTCCCTTCCGCATCCGGACGGGAAGTCACCTGCGGTAAGTCCCTCCGTCGTGGTTCCACGTTATCAACATGCTGCTTCGACGGCTCAGCGGTTCCACCCAAGCTCGGAAGCGAAGATGATGAGGGTCTTCCCGAGGACAATTACTCCCACCTCATCACCATCAACGCCACACGCAGCACCAAGAAGGGCGACTCTCCAAGGACCACTGCCCGGATCGAGATCACGGCTGATAACACCAAGTCGTGCTTCCTACAATTCAAGAAGCCTGTGTCGGCGTTGGCTATCGAGAATGGCTCCGGCTGGGACGATCGCTTCGGACAGTACCCTGAGGACGGAGTGGGGCTGGTTAAGCTCTGGCACAGGGAGTTTGGTAAGACGTGGGTCGTCAATGCGGAGTGGAAGGGCGGGGAAGCCAGGAAGGGAGATGAGGAGAGTGATGGGACTGTGATTTGTATGTGGAGCGATGCGAATACGCCGGGGACTATTCCGGCGTTGGATGAGGCGTTGCAGTTTGTCCCGAGCTGGGCGGCTGTTACGAAGTTTTCGGAGGGGTTGGTGGAGGGGAGGAAGGCGTTTAAGATTGTGTAAGGTGGTGGTATGAAACGGATGGTCAGTGAAGTGACGTAGTGAAGGAGGAGGGGTTACTGGCATAGGAGATTGGTTGGGTTTGACTATTTTCCTACATGGCATGTGTATACCTTACCCAGCCTATGGTCATCACTAACTTGACCTAAGAAACCTCTCTTTCCATTTCCACCGTGTACATCAAAATCGGTATTGTTTCTCAGGTGGTATGTGGGTGTTTAACCCAGGAAGTGGCAACACGGCATGTTCTGCCATTTGACTCGAACAGCTATCTGCCTTCGGCTCATATCTCGAGTCGCTCAACAGACGTCAAACTGCTACTGAGATAAAGTTGCACGAACACCGGATGGGGTGCTCCCCGTCTTGATGTCTCACCGTCTTTATCGGTCTGGATCTCCGGATGTCGCCTGCTTCTACTCGATGTAGGTAAGTACAACAATCACAGATGGGCTGACAGGTCTCAGTTATGTGAAGAATTCATCTGCGACTCCAGATGATTGCCTACTTTGTGAATCCCCCATATTGAATCACTACCGAATATCTTCCCCTCAACCGTTTGCAGATCTTTCATCTACGCTCTGCAACGTTTCAGTTCAGAAAGCTTCCTCTGTTTGATGACTCTGACGCCGGCTAATCTGGACTTCATATAGCAACCTCTCCCCGGCATCAATCAAAATCCCACCTATCCCACTTCCTTCCCGTTCAGTGCCCTTTCCCTCCATCGTCAATTCAAAGCTTCCGCTTAACACATTCACAAATAACAAATAACGGAAGTACAAGTGAAAGGGCTGCGTCGTCAACACGTTGCCCAAAGTGTCTCAGTGTCGCACTACCCCATCTGGTTCCTGCGTCTTGACAATCGGAAGGTTGCATTTTGATGTCACACGGTTCGGTCGAGGGCACATTTGGTGCTCGGGTCTTTCGTCTTGCCTAATCTTTTACTTTCTTCATTTTTCGAAAGACCTGTACCGACGGGTTGTGATGCTTGCTTGTATGTCTCGGCTGGTATGTATGTTTGCGGTTCATTCTACCGGACAGAAGTCTTGGTGGCAAGTAGAAGCAGCGTGGCACACAAGGCAAGCCATCTCAACGCAAGTCAAGTCGGGGGTCTGGCAAGGCAAGCCAAATCAAGGTAAAATATAGCTGAGGCAACGAAGTCAAGGCAAGTCAGGGGGTTGACTTGCCTTGTTAACTTGCATATTGCATACCCCTCCTTTTTTTCCATAAGACATACCCTTCTACCACATTGAGTATGCGTTTTGGTACGGTAACCCGGCGAGCCCGGGTAAAAATGTACGTGCAAACATTTATGCAAGTCAACAAGGCAAGGCAAGTCAGATCCCTGGCTTGCCTTGACTTGGCTTGTGTGCTACGCTGGTGGCAAGTAGAAGTAAATCTGGCTGAAATTGCCAGATGACGGTTGGATTGAGGGAAGGAAGTTTGTCTCGGGATGGGTTGCCATGTTTGAGCTTCGAGGCGGAAAGAGGCAACTTATCTCCTTACCTGTAAGCTGCTTTAAACGGATTTGTTCCCGAAGGACGAACTGGATGATGGATCGAATGCTTCGACTGTTCTTTCCATTTCCATTTTCGAGATTAGGGCTGAACTTCTGTAACAGAAGTCGATCCATGACGTGGACAGACTGACGAGGGGAAAAGAGAACTAAAACTATTCATTTTCCAGGAAGGAACGTTTTAGTCGTCGACTGATCCTTTCCTTCTACCCTTTGTTGCTTTACAAAACTGGGCGATTCGTTTCACCCGGACCTGGGAATCTTTCAATCATCTACATCTCGACACTCCGATCTAATCCTAATATCAAGTCGACCATCAACCTAATACCAACCTAGTACAGTACTATATCGATCTTCGTTCCCCTCAACAGCTCTGAAAAGCTTCAACACAAACCTCACCTACTCTGAGCTCAAACAATTACCACAACACCTTCACCCCCACCGGGCCAACACCTTCCACCATCCAACCATCCAACTTTCCACCCTCAAAAATGGCCCCCTCAATCCTCAAATCCCTTACCCTCCTCCTCTCGGCGACCGCCGCCCTCCTCACCACCGGCGCCGGCGCCACGCCCCTCCCTGGTTCCAGTTCCGGTTCCAGTTCCAACTCGGGCAAAAAAGCCACCTGCATCAACGGTCCCCCCGCCACCGGCTCTTCCCCCGGCAGCCTGCCCATCGCCGATTACTCGCTCGTCGCTCCGGCCTCGAACCTGAACTGGACTTCGTACACGGTCAAGAAGAGCTGGTGGGATGAACACTTTTTGAGTGGACCGCATGTAGGTCATTCCCATCCCAGGAGTCGCAGTCGCAGGGCAGAGAAAGGGGAGAAAGGATGGGGAGTGAGTGGAAACTGGAGAGTGAGTGAAAGCTGACAGGTTGATGATAAAAAACAGTACATGCCCTACACCCACCACACCGACCCCTACGGCGCGTTCAAGTGCCAGTATACTTGCAATGCGGCGGGGGATAAGTGCAAGAGTTATTTTCTGTGGTATAGTAAGTCTACCTATCTTTCCATCATCTTCCACTCCCCCTTTCGTGGTTGAGGACTGGACTGACTTGCTAACTTAAATAGCGGACATCAACGACTCAATCGAGCATATCAACTGTGTTTTGTTTGATGACATGTAAGCCGCCCTTGCGATGACCTTTTGCCTGCCTGCTTGATTTATTATACTGACATAAGATGAAAACGCCAGCATCGACCCGTCCATCTTCGTCCCGGGCGGCAACGGCACTATTGGCGCGGGTGGCTACGACAGACGGTGCCAGGGTTCCACGGCCTAGAAGTCCATTCGGCCATTGAAGTATTTCGGATATTTCTGGGCGGCTGGGGAGCATAGAGGTCCTTATAAGCCTGGAGGTGCACCGAACGAACCTTGAGAGATGAAGTACTTCAGTCTTGCTCTGGACAAGTGATAGTTTGAGTTATCTGGCGGTAATTCGGTTTCTCGTACGTATTCGGTTTGGTTCGGTGGTTCGTGTGATGGGGTAATTTGGCTGGCTGGCAGATGGAGGTTTCGTGCTTATAGTTTCGGTTATAATCATATTGAACTTTCACACTCCTTCATTGAAGTTTCGGACGTTGCTGATGTGTAAAATGTATGTGATATTGTCTCTTTTGTGACCCAACCAGAAAACCCCCGGTATGATGCTCACTCGAGCAACGCCCTAACGCCTAAATATCCATTGCAATGCCAAGTCTAATCATGATCAAGTCCCAAACTCCAGATAGACATGCACCGAAAAACCAATCAAGCATCTGTCGTACGAATCATGCGGCTCGCTCCTCCCACCTCTCGCAACGTCCGAGTGAATCAGTGAGACTCAGGCGGCGTGAAGAATTCCTCGAATTCAGACAGCCAGTCCTCATCCATCTGATCCACTCCCATCAAGCCCTCACCCATTCGATCCGCTCCCATCAAATCCATATCCACCCGATCCGCTCCTCTCTCATCCTTAACAACCGCATCATCAGCACCAACAGCACCGACAGCACCAACGGAACCGGACCTCTAGTCCTCACTAACCACCGGTTGTGGACAACCACCAGCACCACCAGCACCAAAAAGGGGAAGGGACCTCTAATCCTCATCCATCCGATCCGCTCCTCCCTCCTCCTTCTTGATCACACCACCAGCACCAGCACCAAGCGGCCCAACACCAGCAGCAGAAACCCCCTTCTCCCTCGCCACCCTCTCAGCATGCTCCCTCGCCCTCACCCACAACTCCCTCTCCATATCCCTCTCCACCGTATCAATAGCCATATTCATCCGCCCCACATCCAAATTCCCATACCTCCCCACGCCGTCGGGGTCCAATCGTGCCACCACGGGCCGCACCCACTTCGCGCCGCGGTGCGTCTCGATCTTGGCTGGCCGAGTCAGTTCGCCGGGGTTCTTGGGCGCAGAAGCGGCGGCGTAGCCACCGGGTTTGTTTGAGGCGTTTGGTTCGCCACCGGTACCTTCTTCGGAGCCGTCGGGGTTGTTGGGGTTGGCGGAGGAAGAGGAGGAGCGCAGGTTGATTATCCCGGCTTCTTCCATGGCGTAGATTTGTCGGCGGAGTTGTTTGTCGACGCGGTCGAGGGTGGAGAGGAAGGTAGATTGGATTTGGGTGAAGCGGGTTGTTGCGTCTTCTTGGTCTTGTTGTTGTTGGCGTTGTTGCTCGGCTTCGGTTTGTTGGTCGGATGATGTGGGTGGTGGGGAGGCGAGGCAGCGGAGGGCGTTGGAGGTTAGTTCGAGGAGGGAGACGATGTCCTGTTTGGGTTGGGAGGGGTTAGTTGGAGGAAGAAGGTGGGAAGGGTGTGTGTGAGGGAAGGAGGAGGAAACGACGTACGTTGTCGATGTTGCTGAGTTGTTGGATGTGCTCGGCGGTTGTGAAGGGTTCGTGGATGTCCATGTCCATCTGGGATTGGAGCTGTTGTTGCCCTTGGGGTTGGGCGTTGTTGTCCATGTTGATGTGAAGTTGTCGATGCTGATGCGTATGATATTATCGGTATATATATCGTGATGAGTCCAATTGGGTTGTTTGTAATTTTAGGTCGCTGCTGTCAACTTCTTGGATGCGCCTGTGGTGGTTTTGTTTTGTTTTGTTTTGTTTTGTTTTGGGGACAAAAAGGTTGAAGAGGTCTGGAAGCTCCCCCACCACTGAAAGCTGCCCATAAGAACGAAGCAGCCCTGTCAATCGCTGGCTGTGGTGTGGACCTTGACGGACAACATGAACGAAACGTGGGGTAAAATCCGGGACCTCACAGTGCCAACTTTGCCTGCCTGCAGCAAAGCACGGATCAAGCGCTACCTAGATAGACGCGCTAAGTGGCCCACTGTTCGACTGTTCGCGACGTCCTCGCTCGGTAAATGCCGTCCATCGACACTGACTTGGACCTCGTCATCTCCATCTCGTCTTGAGCCTCATTATCAACCTCGCCCTTTGCCATAAAACACACGCTATCGTTAGACTGGCAACAAGGAATCTTGTCGAAGTCATTATATACCCATCACGAACGAACGATATAGCACCAGGTTTACAGGGACTGGATCGAGAACCTACCATCATCTGCCACACGCGTCGACGTCCTCCTCACCCTTTATCACTTATTTCCAAGAAAGCTACATACAACAAGGGCCATACACGCTACTGGAGTTATTGAGGCTCGATTCTGCGCCTGTTGTATAGACAAAGAAACAAAGACATACGTAGCTGTTCGATAAGA
Source organism: Neurospora sp. CHS-2018a (assembly GCA_009802275.1). NCBI lineage: Eukaryota > Fungi > Ascomycota > Sordariomycetes > Sordariales > Sordariaceae > Neurospora > Neurospora sp. CHS-2018a. Next base: position 567,104 of record RAKG01000029.1, read on the forward strand.
AGGCATCTCACACATCATGTCCAATCCCCCACCAGCAAACACCGGCCAAGCGCCGGGAGGTGCCACATATGGCGGTGGCCAACAACATCAACAACCTCAGTCTGCTGGTGGTGCGCCGACGACGGGAGGTACAGGAGGAACAGGAGCCGCAGGGACGACATCGACGAGCAATACGGCGCCCACACCTCAGAATCTGAACCAGATAGTGAGTCCTTGTTGAGTGTTTGATTCCACCTGTACATGTTCAACCATCAATACTCCATGGCCCTCTTCAACCCGCACCCCCGATGGGAATTCCATGACCTTCACTATCCTCGCTTTCTGCCCCTCCTCTTTCTATAGAATCTCTACATGTACAAGCCATGAAACTCTTCCAGCCATCACTGTATTTTTTTCATTAAGGGCACATGTTGGCCGGCCGTGCCTTGGCGCCCATTCACTGGGCTTCCCTTCAGGTTCCCTTCAGGTTCCCTTCAGATTCCCTTCAGATTCCCTTCACCGGCACTCCCGTCTAGTAATTCTAGGCTGCCTGGTTTCCGTTTCTCCTCTTCCGCTACTACTACAGAATCAAGCCCGTTTTCTGTTGTCGCCATTCCACCTCCAACAGCCCATCGTCTCTTTTCACTTTTCCCTGCCCTCAACATCCTGACAACTTGGTAATGAGAAAACATTACGTTTATCCTGAAAACACTCCCATGTGTCACCATGCCTCCTCGATTTGCCCATCACCCGCCTCCTCCACATTCGCCTCTCCGCCTATCTCATTTGCCGATCCAAGCTGTGATGGAGCTCTATCGTGTTAGACACCCAACTGACGACGCACAGGTTACGGACTACTTAAAGAAGAAGGGATTCACCAAGACCGAAGCCGTTTTCCGTCAAGAGACAGCCCATCTCGGGCCTGACGGCAGGCCCGCGCAGCGCAACGAGGAGAACGGACCGCGAAAGTACCTAAAGGCATTCATCTTGCTCCGAGATTGGATCGAGAATAACTTGGACATCTACAAGGTAAGATACAACGAAAGGCGAGGATCCAATGACCCGTGGCAGTGATGCTGACAAGCAATAGTTCGAGCTGAGGAAGCTCTTGTGGCCTGTCTTCGTTTACTCCTACATCGAGCTCGTGTCCACGGGGTATGTGGAAGAAGCAAAGCACTACCTTGCAACACTACGACCTCACTTTGAAGCGGTCCATCGTGAGGCGTTAGACCTGTTTGCGACAGTCACCCTTCCACAACACATTCGCGAAAACCAAACAATCAAACTCTACCGGGAGAACAAGTATCACATCCCGCTCAACCAGTCACTTTCTGGTAACCTCTTCCACTTTCTCGAGCGCGAGGCGGATGCTGGCGGCTCAACAATTGCATTCATCCTCCAAACATTCTGCCGGGTAGACGTCAGCGCAAGGGGGCCTATCGAGCCATTCAGCTTTGAGGCTATTTACCGACGAGCTCAGAATTTGGATCTCGATGAGATTGACCAACTTGAAGGCATTCCTGGTGTTTTTACCGGTGTCACAAACCGGGACGTTCTCGACTCATCAGCACCACTAAAGCTTGGCCCTCTGCCAATGGAACCTGAATTGAGAGAAGACGTACGGGCAGAACTTGAGGACGAGGACCAGCGACATCCACCAGCGGAGGGCAGGTCCACACTCGTGGAGGAGTTCGACCAGCGGATCAAGCGAGAGGATAGTGCCGACGCCCCCTCAAGAACAGACCTCCCTCTTCCACCATCTCGGGCCAGGGACGTCGTAATGGAGATGCAAAAGGTTCGGGAAAACCGAGACCGGTTCAAGATTGAGGGTCGGACTGGTGGTGCGGGTATTCCTGTCTCAGCCTGCATGTTTACCTTCCACAACACCCTGGGGAGGTAAGTGATCGTACACGCTCTCGGTGCGGCTTCATGATGCTGACTGTTTCTTCCTCTTTAGCGTTTCATGTATGGATTTTTCCAATGACCACGAGCTTGTGGCTGTCGGCACTATGGACTCTTACATCCGCGTCTGGTCTATGAACGGGAAGCCGTTGAAATCATCTGTAGCCAGCGAGAAGGATCTACAAGTCAACAACCGGAAGCTGATCGGCCACTCCGGTCCGGTCTACGGTGTGTCTTTCTCAGATTCAATTGCCAACCTGGACCGTAATGTCTTCCCGGAAGCCGACGGAGCCAAGCCCGATACAAGCACCAAGCTGCTAGTATCATGCTCGGCGGACGGCCAAATCCGCCTTTGGTCCCTCGACCACTGGGCATGCCTATGTATCTACAAGGCTCATGATGGCCCTGTCTTCCGTGTTCTTTGGGGTCCTCACGGCCATTACTTCGCTACTGGCGGCTGGGACAAGACAGTCCGTGTGTTCGCGCAAGATAGAGCCTCTGCGCTGCGCATTATGGTCGGACATGATACGCCCATCTCAGCAATTGCCTGGCACCCGAACGGAACGTACATCTTTTCCGCATCGGACGACACCGACAAGTCCATCCGAATGTGGTCGGTTGTGACAGGCAACTGTGTACGCATCTTCACGGGCCACACGGACTACATCAGCGCGTTGCAATGCGCGCCAAACGGAAAGATCCTCGCCAGCGCTGATACGGGTGGAAACATTTTCTTCTGGGATATTGCCAAGGGCGCGCGTATTAAGCGGTGCCGCGGCCACGGCAAGGGCGGCATCCCGTCACTAAGCTTCAGTGCCGAGTCGAACGTGCTCGTGTCGGGAGGCCTTGATGGCACTGTGAGGCTGTGGGACGTGGAGTTGCCTGCTGATCCCAGCAAGAGCAGCCAGCTTGCTATCACGAGCGCGGCGGCTGTGGGAGGCGCATCTGGTCAACAGCCGGATGGTGCCGCAACTGGCGACAGCATCGCCGTGGCATCTGGCGGAGGTCCCAACGGTAATTCGATCACCGTGGGCGGCACTGGTTCTTCGGCTACACCAGCTGCTGCTGCTAATGCTACCGGCAACACTGGCACCGCCAGCGGCAGCGCTAATGGCGGCAGCGGTGCGGTCACTGGGAAGAAGAAGGGCAAAGAGGTGCAGATCACGCCTGATCAAATCAGCGCGTTTGCGACCAAGAAGACACCTGTGATGAAGGTGCAGTTTACGAGAATGAACCTGGTGGTTGCGGGCGGATGCTACGATCCTGAGCGTTAGGAGGTTCAGGATCAGCGGTCCTTGTAGGAACCCAGGGAGTCATGGCAATATTGGTAGGGAATGTCATGTTTGCCAACACGAAGTAGGTTGTTTGGTCATGATCAATGACGGTTGAAGAGGGTCGCATATACAATTTGAAAGGAGTTGGCGATCCAGGAGTTCCGGTTCATCAGGATTACAAGATAGTTGCAGAGTCTGCTAAAATAGTCCATAGGGTTGGGAATCATTATTTCAGTGGCACCTTCAAGCCGAGAAAGAGGATTTGATGAAGCATAGAAATTAGAAGTCAACAACGAACATTAGGCGTTCCAGTATGTCAATGTTCTACTGTAAGTCAAGGAGATGTTGGTTCGCCCCTATTTGGATAGCTTCACCCGCTGTTACTAGGAGCTGGTGAAACGACGTCAATTGGCCCGAGCGTCCCGCAGCTGCTTTGGCAAAGCGACGGGGAGCTTGGCCGCTGACGATGCACCTGCCCAGGCGACCAGGATAGCGCACTCCAAGTTCCCGTCCAACAGTCCACTCGCCGTCCATACTCTCTATACGCTCCTTGAAGCTTCATTACAACCGGCCTCATATCATTGCTGGTGATTCTGTTCGATCTTATTATCGTGTCTATTCCTTGAATCCATCTTTCGATTGAGAATCCCACAAGCAGGAGCTGCGCAATGGAGGATCCCTGGGCCGACAGCGCCATCGGCGGCGAGAGCAACAACAGCTCCTCTACAGTTCCCCAGTCCGATGATACGGCGCCCGCCGGCAGCACCACCGCCCCGTCCACATCGTCAACCTTGACGCCGTCGACCAACACGAGCAGCAGCCGACCTTCGCGCCTGACACCCCGTCGCCTGGTCGCCCAACCAACCCGCCTCGAGGCCGTCGAGGACGATCCGCTTGGTCCTCTAGGTGCCAGCACCCCTGCGGCCACTGACACCCCGCTTGCGCCCCCTCAGCCGCCTCTCAAGGAGCAGCTACCCTTGAGGACGACATTGCCCGGGGGCCCGAACCAAATCGGCAGCGGCGGCGCCAGGAGGCCCGACCCGCACCGCATCGAGGAGGAGGAGCTATACAATGATACCCCGAGCGGGCCAAGACAGCCGCCGCCGGTACCGCCTGCCCAGCCAAGCTCGGTGCGCACGTTGATGCAGCCGAGCGTCAGTATAGAGCAGGCGGCGAACCCAACGTTCCATATCTCTGTCGGCGATCCGCACAAGGTTGGCGATCTGACTAGTAGTCATATAGTTTACTCTGTGAGGACAAAGGTACGGAACGTCTTGACACTCGAGTGTGCCCCTATCTTCTCTAGATACATTTATGCTAACCACACCCGAACAACTCAGACGACATCAAAAGCCTACAAGCAGCCCGAGTTCGAAGTCAAGCGGCGGTACCGTGACTTCCTATGGCTCTACAACACGCTACACGCCAACAACCCGGGCGTGGTGGTGCCCCCTCCGCCCGAGAAGCAGGCGGTGGGCCGGTTCGAAAGCAACTTTGTCGAGGCGCGGCGCGCCGCCCTGGAGAAGATGCTCAACAAGACGGCCGCCCATCCGACGTTGCAGCACGACGCCGATCTCAAGCTGTTCCTGGAGAGCGAGGCGTTCAACATCGACGTCAAGCACAAGGAGCGCAAGGAGCCGAACTTGGGCGAGAGCAAGGGCGTGTTGAGCACGTTTGGTATCAGTGTCGGAAGCGGGAACAAGTTTGTGGAACAGGATGATGTGAGTTATTTGACTTTTTCAGAGGTGGTGGGATGAGGACAGTCGAGTGCTAATGATTGTGTGATTTTAGTGGTTCCATGATCGCAGAGTCTATCTCGATGCTCTCGAGAACCAGCTCAAGGGTCTTCTGAAGGCCATGGACAGCATGGTTGCGCAGCGCAAGGCGATGGCGGAGGCCGCTGGCGAGTTCTCGGCCTCTCTCCATGCTCTCTCAACCGTGGAGCTTTCGCCCACGCTCTCCGGCCCTCTTGACGCCCTCTCGGAGCTCCAGCTTACCATTAGGGATGTGTATGACCGTCAAGCCCAGCAGGACGTGCTCACCTTCGGTATTATCATCGAGGAGTACATCCGTCTCATCGGCAGTGTCAAGCAGGCCTTCTCGCAGCGCCAGAAGGCATTCTATAGCTGGCACAGCGCCGAGTCAGAGCTGCAGAAGCGCAAGACCAGTCAGGACAAGCTGTTGAGGCAGGGCAAGAGCCAGCAGGACCGCTTGAACCAAGTTAATGCCGAGGTGGCGGATGCTGAGCGCAAGGTGCATCAGGCGCGCTTGTTGTTCGAGGACATGGGCCGTCTGATGCGCGCTGAGCTGGACAGGTTCGAGAGGGAGAAGGTTGAGGACTTCAAGTCGGGTGTCGAGACCTTCTTGGAAAGTGCCGTTGAGGCTCAGAAGGAGGTATGTTTTCTCCTGACACTATCAAACGTAGCTGTTTACTAACTTCCGTACCAGTTGATCGAGAAGTGGGAGACCTTCCTCATGCAGCTGGATGCCGAGGATGACGAGACTGTGTTCTATCGTCCTCCGGTCGTCCAGGCCAACAAGCCTGCCGGTGACACGGCGGTGGATCGGGCTCGGGCGAGGATCGACGATGACTCCGATTAGGATCGTGGTCTTGTGGGAGATAATCAGTCGGCGAGGACCACTTCGTCATCCAACCTAAACGACCGCACGAACCAAGCAAAGAGGATTCCAGACTATAAGAAAGCGGATAGTGCATGGTCGTGGTTTTAGGAGGGCGAAGCTAAAATAGTCCCACAGACGGCCACAGAGACATAAACTCCTGGTCCGGGCGCCGCGCTTGGGAGGATGGTGATATTGCAGGAGAAACAGCCTGTTGTCGGGGCTACCAGAAAGACAGGAAGCATAGGAGTTAGCAGCCCCGTATCCACCTTAGCACATGAAATACAGATAATGATGATGGCTTAGAGAGCGGTTGCGATGGTTTTGCGTAGGAGTTTTACAAGAAGCTTGTACTGTTCATGATAGGGATGCCGACCGTATTGTACATAACGTCTAGTTACTATGCGCAAAGACACGAGGTCAAAACGGGTGGGCGCGCTGAATATTCACTTTTTAAAACTCTCTTATCCATACACTTCTAAACTTGGTCCCAACAGATGTGTTTTCCGTTCCGTGTCCTATTCCTTCACTACATGTACAGATCTGATTTTCCCCTTCCCAATGGAGCCGGTCTTCGCGGAATCCCGGTGGTACAACGCCCCTCTCTAACCATCCGGCAGGAGAGACGGCCGAGCAAGCGTCCTCCTCCACGGGCGACCGGTCAGTATAATGATACAAAGGTGGAGGAGTCATCCCAGGGGCCGGAAGAATGGAGAGTAACCACCACCCACTCAGACAGCCAGGATGTCATGAACACCTCCGGATTTCTTCGAATCCGTTGCGTCTGAGATAACCTCAACACCGCCCCACGAACATTCCATCACCCATCTCCCAGCATATCACCCCCCATTTACTTCTTGCGGCCATGAGGACGAGTATCCTTAACATTCAACCCAGGGTTCATGTTCTCCGTCGCATACCCACTGATCAAATCAGTCAACGAGTCGAAAGGATCAATCTCCTCCTCAGCAGCCTTCTTAGCAGCAGCCTCTTCCTCAGCCTTCTTCCTAGCGGCTTCCTCCGCGGCCTTCTTGGCCGCGGCGCCCTTGGCACCACCAGCAGCAAGAGCAGCAGCAGCAGCCTCCTCCTCAGGCGTCATCTTCGCATCCAGATCCCACCCGCGACCGTATCTCTCGCGGAAGGCGGCCAGCTTGCCGGCCTCGTCCAGCTCGACGTTCTTGAGCGACTTGTCCGAGGGTTGCCACAACAGGTGGTTGCGGCTGTCCTTGGCCGACTTGTACAGGGCCGTCGGCATCGTGGTGCGCACCGTGAAGGTGCTGCCGTCGGAGAGCTGGACCAGCTGGGTGAATTGGTAGGGGCGACGGTGGCGGGGGACGAAGGTTGCGTTACGGATTTGTTGCTGCGTGCATGGTTGGGATGTTGGGCGAGACGCGGAGTAGGCGGTGTATGTGGTGGTGGAGGGGAGGGCGGAAGGGCGGCGGAGGAGGGTGGTGGGGAGTTTTGATGACATTTTGGCGGTTTGGCGGTTGTTTGGTTTGGGATATTATGGGATGGGTTTCTCGGTTTTGGTTATGGATTGTGTTGAGGTAGGACCGTCGTCGTCGCCAGTGAAGTTAATCAGGCGTGGTGGTGCGCGAACCGCGGGGACGTCGGAGGAGAGAGAGAAAACGGTTCGTTTCGGGGGTCGGGTCGGAGGATGGACGGCGGCCGGGCGTGGAAACGGGATTTCGAGATTCGCGCCGCGGGGACTCGGACTCGGGGTGGTGGTCTGGCTCAAGCGCTGCTGGTCGCGGGACCGGGACGGGTGGGTGGATTGGCAGAGACAAAAATTGTTACGGCGGGCTATTTGCCCAACAAGCGCTATCGTTATCGGCGGCAGGCATATGGTACCTTGAAGTCCGGGGAAGGAACGAAGCGAGCTCTTTGGTCCTTGGAAAACACCGCGGCTGCCCGGCGGGGCCGATCCCCGATAAGATAAGATCTTGTTAAGCGCAGTTGCCCTGAAGCGAACCTGTCAGGCGCGGTGTCCAGGGGCCCATGCCCGCTGGAAGTGCGTCAGTGCCAGAGCTCAATTTTAGTGTCGGGGGGCAGCTTGAGATGGCACCGGTTGGTAAAGGAACTTTTAGTTTGTGTTCCATCTCTTGTCAACAACAACGTCGACAGTCTTCCAGAGACTGTCAATCTTTTCAATTGACTTTCTGCGAAGCCGCTCAATGGGCCTGAGATGAGCGGTCGCCGGGTCTTGGGCTTCGCTGCCGAGCAAGCGCATATCTGCAATCACAATGGCATCTGCCCGGTGCGGTCACGGAAGCCGTCAATCGGGATCACGGCGGCAGCGGCACAATGGCGAGTTGCTGCTGGACAGCACGCCAGAACATGTCAACTCTGTAAGCACGCAATGGCATATACGAATCCGATGCTGATATGGGACGACACATATCATCCATAGTTTGGAAGACAAATAAGCTTAAACTAACTTGTTGGCCTACAACAGCTGTTCGAACCATCCACACCACTCCCTCCCATGCTCGAGAATGGACAATTACCGACCCCAAACCACCGTCTCCCCCAAATCGAGCACATCATCCACCCGGGCACGCCCATAAGAAGCTCTCCCCGATCGCCGAACGAACCCGTTCCCTTATGCGCCTCTTCCCACATTCCGTCGTAGTATGCACCTCTACCGATACCCATACGCACACACACTCCTTGCAGTCGCACAAGCCTCATAAGCCGATCATGCGCGGCATGACCATGTCCTCTCTCACCTGCCTCGGCCTTTCCCCCTCGCCCATTGTCAGCTTCAACATCACACACCCGTCCCGAACACTGGACGCATTACGCGCCAGCAGACGGTTTAATATCCACATCCTTACGGATGATATCGCGGGTGCGGCGATTGCGGATTGGATGACCAGGGGGAACAGCGAAGGGCCAGAAAAGGTGTTCAAGGGGTTGGAGAGTGAATGCGGGTGTGTGGTTGCCAACCATGAGGGTTTGGATATGCGTAGGGACGATGGGGAGGCGCCCCTGCTGGACGGGGATGGAGTGCTCTACATAATGAGGTGCAGGGTATTGGAGGAGCCTATGGAGGGCTTCATCCCCGTCCGGGATCACGTTATTGTGCTGGGAGAGGTCGAGGAGATTGTCGAGGGGCTTGGTGTTAGGCGCGGGGCAGAAGAAGGGGAAGGGGTGAACTCGTTGGATCCTGTTGAACTGGAGAAGTCCGAGGGAAAGGATATAGACGCATACCAGTTCGGACTGGTGTATGCGGACAGGAGGTATAGACAGTTGGGGAACTGTATAGTGCCGCTGCATGGTCCAGTCAGGAGTACTCACGAAGAAGAGCCCGTGAAGAAGGCTAGTAGTAGGATTAGTACACTTCCTGAAACAACAACAGACTCTTAACCAAACAAACGCAAGTCAATATGTGAGCCAATACGGCTGGGCGGCCTGTACTGATCACCAGGGGCACTCGGAGGATTGCAAGCAGGTAAGTAAGCAGCCAACGGTGTCTGTTTTATGCGAAACATTTCCTCCCTAAATATGACCCTCAAATGGTATCTGTCCAGCTCCTATCGCAACTCGAGAAGCGCTCAGGGCGTGTCGACACCGGTAAGAGACATAAACGCCGAAAATGATCCTTCACTCATCCGCTAATCCGCTTGTGTTCCAGAGTTATAAATGTATTTTTGGCAATACATTTACTCGCCCTTCTGGACACCCTTGATACCGACGAGCTCGGTCTCGAAGATGAGGGTAGAGTTGGCGGGGATGATGCCACCGACAGCGCGGTTGCCGTAGGCGAGGTGGGGGGCGATGGTGAGCTTGCGCTTCTCGCCAATCTTCATGCCGAGGAGACCCTCGTCCCAGCCCTTGATGACCTGGCCCTGGCCGACGGTGAAGTTGAGGGGCTCGCCACGGTCGTAGCTAGCGTCGAACTTCTTGCCGCTGGTGAGGACACCCTTGTAGTGGACGTCGACGTTGTCGCCTGGAATACGGGAGAGATTGAGTCAGCACGTTTGCTTCACACCTAGGGAGCTCGCTTGCTGGTTTGCGTAGTGCAGAGGGCTGAACGTAAGGCGCTCGTAGTGTAAAGATGTGCGATGAGGGTCGGATTCGGGCGGGGCGTCGAGGAAGAAGCTGAAAATTGCACACCAGAGCTAGAACTAGCTCCAGGTACAACTGAGGTACACTTACCGCGACGGGTCTCACGGGTACCCTGACCGTCCTGCTGGACCTCAATCTGAAGACCGTCAAGCTGGGGAATAGTCATCTTGCTGGATGTGGTGGTGAAGTTGTGTTTTTGGTTTGTTTGGGGAGTGGTGTACGGGAGAGAGTTCAGAGACTTGGGAACACGAAAGAGGAACGAGGGGCGGATGAGGGAAAGACGAGGAGCGACGGCCCTGAGGCGGTGGGGCGCAAGCTTTATCCCGTTCATGGCGTAATTAGATTGGTGAACCAGTTGAGTGGAAGGGACAGAAAGAGAGGGGCAGAACGAGCAAGGAGGGCAGGAGGCAAAGCAATCCTGCAGTGAGCCTTCCAAGCTGGGAACGGGAATCAGGGAATATGTACAGGGAGATCACTCAATGCCAAAATCAGCACAGCGCGGGTCGGCACGTTTGTGTGAAAGCAAACTGCTGGAAAATGGAACCAACAGCGTTCTTTTCCGACCTCGAGGTTGCTTGACCTCTATGTACTATTCTATTATCGATAAACCTCTCAGGAAGCTTGTGTGGGCTGAAGCCCCACGCACGGAGCTCCCAGCGGGACTGTCCTGGTTCACGCATTGAAGCTTTTACTCGCCGGACCCAACACCGATCAGAAAATCCCATCATCAACGGCTCAGAATGATCTCACAACTCTTCCTGCCAGCGCCTGTTGCCGTGGGGTCAGGGCTGCAGTGCTGCAGCTGCTGTGTAATGCAATGTGAGCCTGCCCTGCGTGCCTGTCGGCCTGAGAGCTCGTCACGAACATGGAGGGGCATGAGGAGCAAGGGTTCTTCTTGGCACAAATTGTCATTCAGGGGGCGCTGTGCAGGGCTCCCGTCACTATCTCATCCATTCAACCTGCATGGAGCTTGCACGTTGTGTTGCGCCTCCGACCACGCATGTTGATCAGGTCGGGGCATGTTTAATTGCATGAGTGCCAGGTAGAGAAAGGCTCGAATGACACTTCTCGGTTGATATTCGAACGATCCAACTGATCTGAGGCTGGAATAGTTCTTCTTCTAAGTAGTGGTGGTGGTGAAAAGCCGTGCTGCACTCTGGAGCTTTGTGCCGTCGATACGGAATGTTAAATGGCGAGGTACGTGATGATGTTCTCTGGCTTTGCCTTGGTTGATTTTTGGTCGTGAAATCAGCATTCCATTCAGCATCTTGCTGAAGGTAAATCAATAACCTTCGATTCTCGGGACCTAGAGGTCATTCCATGGTGTTCATCCCGAGATATGGCGATCCAAAACGAGAACAAAAACAACAAGCCTGGACAAAGAGATATCGACGTCGAGCATGCTATAGATGGCCATGAGGACTCGAGCATTGCCGATCAGAGCTCCGCAAACTAAAAGGGTCAGAGGACTGAAGTATCATGGCTGTATGAAATAGAGATGAAGAGACAACCGGGCAAAAAGAGGACACCAACAATCTATAAATGGCCGGGCTCGGCAAGGCCACACTGCCAAGTGCTATCGAAGTTGGCGAGAATCATGTGTGGATTGAGAGGACATGATACGATCATTCATACGAAGTCGAAAAAGAGACGAACACCGACTCCATCATGCCCGGCCGCGATGGCAGCGGTCGAGACCTTGCCGGATCCGATGAACTTCCCCATACTCATACACTAGTGCCGAGAACCACGATCACAGAGGCTTCTTGAAACAGGCAGAATCTCAAACTCGAATCCCCAAACCTAGGTGGCTGGTCAATCGTGGGCCGTCGACGGGTCGGGACGTTAGCACGCGCAGCACCGAGGGCACGTTGTTGACGGATCGTGGGGTGCCTGGGCTCCCGTCGTTCAGCCTTGCCAATGACTGCAGGGGCCTCGATCATTCTGGATCGTTCTGCCCATTGGCTGCCCAATCGCGGGATGGAGGAGGCGTCCGAAGATCATGTTGGCAGAACGGAGAAGGCTCCAGATGAGCAGGTGCCCCTCTTGAGCCCGGTGATTGGAGTTAATCGGGAGTTTTACGCCTGCCATCTCGACTCGCCTCCAGCTTTGCTTGGAGATGCAGAATCATGGTGCAATTTCTGGAGTCATTTCAGTCCCCAATGCTTGCAAGGGGGCAATGGCAACGATAGGGGAGCAACAGCTGAGAAATGCGGATGGAAGAGGGCCTCAATGGCCCCTCCTGGCCTCCTGCCCCTCAGCGGAGCGGTTTGGACTGGGCTCGAGCTGGGGTAGCTCCTCTCGAGCTCCTGCAGCCTCTTGAGAGAAGCGCAAGGAAGCCAAGACGCGCCTCTGCCTGCGGGCCTCCAGCCAATCAGATGTCAGATTTTGGTCGTGTGGAGATAGCAAGCAACGGCCGCAAACGAATCAGAGGAAGGCCGTGGAATTCTGGACGATAGAATCTCATCGAATTCTGTTGCTGGCAACAGCCAGGACCCAGGGGCCGCCGCAAAGAACATTTTAGATGCCACTGCTGCCCCCTTCCTCTCTCGCTCTTCCCTTCGTTCCTCAGTCTTCCCAATCCAATCTCAACTTTCCTCTTTCCTCTCTCGAATCGTGCCTGCAGCAGTATCCTCTCTTTTTTCTGGAGGAGCAGAACAATAGCGCTTTTTCTTTGCACTTCTTTTTGGTAGGTTCACCCGCTGCCCAGTGCCTCTCTCGAACGGGAAGGTTGCGAGTCACCATTTGGTTACTGCCCCTCCTCTCCCCCTCCCCCGCTTCAGCCTTGCCTTACACTCCTTCCCTCACTCCCCTCCGTCACCATTTCATAAGAACAACAACTCTCATCTACCCGCTTTCGATTGCAGATAAACCATCGTGTACATATCCCAACGCCAAAGTTGCAGCACTTCTACAGGACGTGTGCGCTAACAGACCCTGCTTAGATACCCACACATTTCACCCACACATCTGCCCAACATGGCGGCCCCCGAGACTTTCGAGTTCCAGGCTGAGATCTCTCAGCTTCTCTCCCTCATCATCAACACCGTCTACTCCAACAAGGAGATCTTCCTTCGTGAGCTTATCTCCAACGCTTCCGATGCTCTCGACAAGATCCGCTATGAGTCCCTGTCGGACCCCAGCAAGCTGGATTCCTGCAAGGATCTCCGCATCGACATCATCCCCAACAAGGAGAACAAGACCCTCACCATCCGCGATACCGGTATCGGTATGACCAAGGCTGTAAGTTTGCCTCGATTCAATCTCAGTTTGTGAAAGTGACAATGCGCTGACTCATGACGCTTAGGACCTCGTCAACAACCTTGGTACCATTGCCCGCTCCGGTACTAAGCAGTTCATGGAGGCCCTCACCGCTGGTGCCGATATCTCCATGATCGGTCAGTTCGGTGTTGGTTTCTACTCTGCCTACCTTGTTGCCGACAGGGTTACCGTCGTCTCCAAGCACAACGATGACGAGCAGTACATCTGGGAGTCTTCCGCTGGTGGTACCTTCACCATCAGACCTGACACCGAGGGTGAGCCCCTTGGCCGCGGTACCAAGATCATCCTCCACCTCAAGGATGAGCAGCTTGACTACCTCAACGAGAGCAAGATCAAGGAGGTCGTCAAGAAGCACTCCGAGTTCATCTCCTACCCTATCTACCTCCACGTCCAGAAGGAGATCGAGAAGGAGGTTCCTGATGAGGAGGCCGAGGAGGTCACCGAGGAGGGTGACGACAAGAAGCCCAAGATCGAGGAGGTTGATGATGAGGAGGAGGAAAAGAAGAAGGAGAAGAAGATCAAGAAGATCAAGGAGACCACGATCGAGGAGGAGGAGCTCAACAAGCAGAAGCCCATCTGGACTCGCAACCCCCAGGACATCACCCAGGAGGAGTATGCTGCCTTCTATAAGTCCCTCTCCAACGACTGGGAGGACCACCTCGGTGTCAAGCACTTCTCCGTTGAGGGTCAGCTCGAGTTCCGCGCCATCATCTTCGTTCCCAAGCGCGCTCCCTTCGACCTCTTCGAGACCAAGAAGACCAAGAGCAACATCAAGCTCTACGTCCGCCGCGTCTTCATCACCGACGATGCTACCGAGCTCGTCCCCGAGTGGCTCAGCTTCATCAAGGGTGTTGTCGACTCTGAGGATCTCCCCCTCAACCTGTCTCGTGAGACTCTCCAGCAGAACAAGATCATGAAGGTCATCAAGAAGAACATCGTCAAGAAGTCTATTGAGCTCTTCAACGAGATTGCTGAGGACAAGGAGCAGTTCGACAAGTTCTACTCTGCCTTCTCCAAGAACATCAAGCTTGGTATCCACGAGGATGCCCAGAACCGCAACACCCTCGCCAAGCTCCTCCGCTTCCACTCCACCAAGTCTGGTGACGAGATGACCTCTCTCTCCGACTACGTTGCTCGCATGCCCGAGCACCAGAAGAACATGTACTACATCACTGGCGAGTCCATCAAGGCCGTCTCCAAGTCTCCCTTCCTTGACGCCCTCAAGGAGAAGGGCTTCGAGGTTCTCTTCCTTGTTGACCCCATTGATGAGTACGCCATGACTCAGCTCAAGGAGTTCGAGGGCAAGAAGCTTGTTGACATCACCAAGGACTTCGAGCTCGAGGAGACCGAGGAGGAGAAGAAGCAGCGTGAGGAGGAGGAGAAGGAGTACGAGGGTCTCGCCAAGGCCCTTAAGAACATTCTCGGCGACAAGGTCGAGAAGGTCGTCGTCTCCCACAAGCTCGTCGGCTCTCCTTGCGCCATCCGCACTGGCCAGTTCGGCTGGTCCGCCAACATGGAGCGTATCATGAAGGCCCAGGCCCTCCGTGACACCTCCATGTCCAGCTACATGTCTTCCAAGAAGACCTTCGAGATCTCCCCCAAGAGCCCCATCATCAAGGAGCTCAAGAAGAAGGTTGAGGCTGATGGTGAGAACGACAAGACTGTCAAGTCCATCGTCCAGCTCCTCTACGAGACCTCTCTCCTCGTCTCCGGCTTCACCATTGAAGAGCCCGCTAGCTTCGCCGAGCGCATCCACAAGCTCGTCTCCCTCGGCCTCAACCTCGATGAGGAGCCTGAGGCTGCTGCCGAGGCCCCTGCTGCCGCTGAGGGTACTCCCGCCGCCGAGACTGGCGACTCCGCCATGGAGGAGGTTGACTAAACGATTTCATGACTACAAAAGTTTAATGAAAAAGGTTATGGGACGGAGTTTGGGTTTTCGTTTTACTGACGGGCATTTTGTTACCCCTTCTGCATCTTTGCCTTTTCCATAATTTTCAGATTCCCCGGCTCTGTACTTTAGTCTATGACAACATATGGTTTGATCTGGTCTTGAGGTAGAGCATGAATGCAATGGATGAGAACAAGCAACTTTATTCTTTCAATGGCGATATGTGACATGATCGTGAAACTGAGTCTCTATGCAGTGAAACTTTGCGACTTCTGGTGTAAAGATGTGGAAGTCCGTTGCGATATCTTGAAGCCATTTACGAAGTGGTATTAGACGCATGGTACAGACCTACACTAACCGATCTTCCTGACGCAGCGGTTGACAAAGAACGAAGTTTTAGCATGAAGTTTACATTTCTTCAACATCTCTCTCATCTGAACACTGGATTCGCGCCTGTTCCAACCAAACATCTCGAGGGACTGGGATGCGTTGATGAAGGAGGGGAGGCACAGATGACGCAAGATGCTATGTTGAGAAAGGTTGAATTCCCTCCCGGGAGGTTTTAGGTGTGAGCCTGTGCAGCTGAGGAGAAGGAAAAGGACGGGGGAGGCGCGAAGGACGGGGGAGGCGCGAAGGACGAACGAGGAAGAAGCGTGGGGGACGTCCAGTCGGGTGTATGAAAGCGATGTGATGGTTATGGTGGGTTATGCCTCGCAAAGAACAGTGAGGATACCAAATTGGGGACTTCTAGGAAAGTCAAGGTCGGTGAGGTTGACAACCACGCTCGCGTCCTCTGCGCACGAGGGTAAGCGAGACCTTCAACGAAGAAGGTCGACGATGGGGATCAGACCCCATTGCCGACGACTCAACTCGATGCTGATGGCTGCGACCCCGACTTGAAGCGATGATAGCCTGGAGGTCGTGAAGACGGGGAGGGGCAACGGCGAAGGCGGAAAGGTCCTAGAGAAGACCTATATGTGGTAGTCATTCCGGCGTTTATGTAAAACAGCCATGCGTTATGTTCAAGTTGATGGAGAAATAAGATCAAGAAGGGCTCTTGACTTCAGTGTATCACGTATGTATATCCCGATGTGCATCGCTTTCCTTTCGGTTGCTGTGCGGTGAGTGCAGTCGACGAAGCAGCTCAACAAACCTCATATGGTAACTAGCTGCGCCTTTGGTTAGTCACCTCCACCTGTAACTGTACAGCAATATTATCGTAGGCTCTCGTGAGTTATTCTGGTTTGTTAACAGGTAGAGTATAGAACTTGTGCACAAGTGTTGTGGCTGTGGTTATTGGTGTTGGTGGTAGTGATGTTGCTGATAATAGGACTTACACCCATTCCCTAACCCCACCGCAATCTACATGCCCTACATAAATACTAGCTTCCAACCAATTGTTCAACAACGGCCGTTTGGCGCAACGGTAGCGCGTTACTTTCCGGTGGTAAAGGCTCTGGGTTCGAGTCCCAGGATGGTCGACTTCAATTTTTTTGTCTTTTTTGCAATTTTTTTTGATATGCGCTCCTCCTACTTGGCAACCACAACCCGAAAAATGGTATTTTTTTCTCCTCTTTCTTTTCTCCCTTTTTTTGCAGTTGATGTTTGCTTGTTTTCATTAAGTTGTGATGAGTTAGTATATCCGGTTCAGCTTGGAAGGCCTGTGTGTGGCTTGATGGTGGCATTTCACTAGCTTGGTAGAAAGTATTTGTTTGTTCCCCTGATGTGGATTGGAACGGGTTTGGGTGGCTTGCTCAGGGCAGCAGTTCAGCTCATTGATAATGGTCTAGCCGTGACGGATGTTGTTCGTAGTTCATGGACGCTACAGTCGAACTGGGTTTCACATGTCTTTTCTTGTGTTTTTCGTTATGTTGAACCTGTTGTTGCGCAGCATTCTGAGTTAAGTACACATTTTGTGTAGAATGGTGAAGATGCCATCTCCCTTTCTATGCAACTTTATCTATCGATTTCCTTGACATAGCATCATATCACCGTAGCTCGGATCAGAAACACTCAAATACAAGTTGTAAACAGTTCTCATTTTCCGCTTATGCAATTCCCCTATCCTCCGTGGAGGCATTCTCCATATAGTAATCTGAGAGGTGTAAAAACGATATGGGAGTCTACTTCAGAAACTCCGTCTATATCCGATAGAGCGAACGCGCGGTCGTTTTTCCCTTTGGGTGACTCGATGCAAAGCCCAACCATCTTCCTCCTCACTCGCCTCCATCCAATTGTCCCTCAACCTTCCTGTATGAACCACTACCCGTCGTAGCAGTTATGTGAAAAAGCAAATGCCAACCTTGTGTCCGTTCCAATGTAAACTACCAACCAACCCGCTGTCCGCACGCAAAACCGAAGAAATTCCACCAAACCCCTTTTCGTTATCTTATCATCAATAAAGAACAAGCAAAATGGGTTGTTGTTGAGGTGGTTGAAGTAAAAGAAGAATCAAGAACCGCCAAGGCTGAAAAGACAAGCAAATGAAGAGAGAGCTATAAACTCAGCCCTCGAGAGTTTGTTGAACAAAAGAAAAACCTTCCCCCAAATATGCGATACACCTCACTCATAGCGACGAAATCATTGGGAGACCTCCTCTCCATCGTCCTCCTCCCTAAACCGGATTCCTCCCTCGACCCGAATGCCACCACTGACCCACTCGGTCGCGGCAGCTTGTGTAAGCGGCCATCTGGTTCTCGCCCGTCTCAACAGGCCCTCGACCACCTCCCTGGCGCCCTGAAGGCCCTTGGCGCTGAATTTGGCGGGATCCGCCTCGTGCTTGCCCTCACCGTCCTCGCCGTTAGGGACGCCGTATTCGATCCAACGCCATTCGACACGGGCAATCCGATGACTAGTCCGACTCCGCATGCGCATCTGCATGGCATAATCGCCGGCTCCGGGGGGCGGGTCGAAGGGAAGCCTGCCTTCGAGAAGGGCGTAGAGAAGGACACCCAGCGACCAGGCGTCAGTAGCGCGGCCGTCGTAGGGTTGGCCCATGATGACTTCGGGGGCGGCGTAGTCGTCCGAACCGCATCTTGTCTCGAGCTTTTCATCGTCGGCGACTCGGCGGGAGAGACCGAGATCGGTGAGGGTGATGACTGAGTAAGGGTAGGTCGCCCAATCAGTGGGTGTGCTGAGCTCCTCGGGTGTAAGATTGACAAGGACATCTGTAACATGTGATTAGATATAGACAAAATGACGAATTAATAGTCAGACTCACTCTCTAGCTTAATGTCCCTGTGCACAATCTTCTCCGAATGAAGATAGCTGACTGCACCGACCACCTCAGAAAAGATGCGGCGTAAAAGTGTCGGGCTCAAGATGTCGCGATGACGACTGGCAATGTCGAAAAGGTCCCCGCCGGGGCAGTAACTCAACACCAGGATGGCCCGCGTCATCTCAATGTTCCAAGCCTTGAGCTGAACCAAAGAAGGATGTTGCAAAACCCTCATGAGTTCCAATTCTCGTTTCAAGCTCATCTCGATCCTGTCCTCCGAAGCCCCTCCGCGGGGACCATGCTCGCAAACTTTGACGGCAACAAGTGTGCGGCGGTCATGATGATATGTCGGCTCGGGGGTATGCATGCCGGTGCCGGGCGAGCAGTCCTCATCGTCCGATGGTGAAATTTGACTTGTGGCGAGCATGACTCTGCTAAAGGTGCCCTGACCCAACATCTTGATGGCGCGCCAGCGGCGCAGCTTCCGGTCGTGCTTTCCATAGGCCTCGAAATATTCGTGATAGGATTCTTTGTTGGGGAGTCCGAAAGCGGCAAGTGATGAGACGTCGTTGGCGCTCAGGGAAGCTTCGCTAGGTGGGGGTGTCGGCGGCTTCTCAATGGGGGGCGCAAGACCCCGCGCTCCGGACAAGTGGGGCTCCCGGCGCATGTGGCCGTCATATAACGGTTCCACGTTTTTCAGCTCGGGCCGGACACGGGTTCCCGAGATGGTCGACATCCGCTTCGGAATATGCATCGGATCCGGAATGTACTCACTAATACTCCGGTTTCGTGAATGCGAGGCTGATGTTGTCTGGGTGTGCAAATGCTCGCTATCGTTTGCGGCTCCGCTGCGACCGGACTCGAGCCCGGCGTATGACTTCTTCTTAGGGAGGACCATGGCTGCGGTGGGGTTCGAGACTTCGTTGTTGGCAGAAGGTGTGTTTTCGACGGGATGGGATTCTGGTATTGTGTCGCGTGTTTGTTGATATCCTAACTTCTTCCACGGACCTGGTGAATCACTGGGTAGCAGAGGTGATGGCAAGGGTGTGACATCGCCCATAGCCGATATGACGGGACTGGGATAACACGAGCTCGTTGCCGAGATAGGGCTGAAGGGATTCGGAAGACTGCCGGCTCTCAGACTTGGTGTTCGTGAAATTGGTCTAAGGGAAGAGGTGGAAGTTTTGTGGTGCAAGGTCAGAGAAGGACGCGAGGACCTTATAGGTGTCGGCGAAGAACTCAAGGTTCCAAAGTTTAAGCTGTCGCCGGTTGCCGTGGTGAAGGGGTTTACGATGGGATTTATCTCGGTTTGCAGTCGTAACCTGTGACCACTCGGCGAGTGAAGGTTCTGGCGACCCCGCGGGGACGAGTGCAGGTTGCTGTCCACAGTCGCAGCAGGTCTCGGAGGGGTGGAATCAGATGTAAAGCGCGGCAGGGTGGGTGAAGGAGCAATGGTATGAGACCGAAACTGGATTTGATCAAGGTTGCTGCTAAGGGTGCCGGCGCGTTCCCGCTTCGGTGTTGAGACGGATGTAGATCCGGCCGGAGTCTCGGCAGAGGTCAACTTGGGCGACGGTGGAGAGTCGAGGTTGAGGGCCGAGTGTTGGTGGGCATTGTACTCGTTGAGGAAGCCTGCGGCAGCTACAGCAGCTGCTGCGTCTTTCCGAGGCGCATCACCGTCGCCTTGTGCATAGGAAGCCTCCTGGAAGGAGGAGGAGGAGAGGGGAGGAGGGGAGGAGTAAAAATGCGAGTGGGAGTTTCTGGAGGACATATTTGCTGGTACCTCTGTACTTGGTAGTGCGGGTTGGTGGTGGTCCTCCTCCGGGCCTGGTCCACGGGTGGTCCACGGGCGGTCCCACGGGGTGGTCCTCTGGGATCCTCTGTTGTGGTGCCGGTCCTGGGATCTTTTTCTGCCCAGGTGATGCACTTGCGGTTGCGTCGGGTCAGCGCTGCGGATCCTGGAACGTCTTGACTGCCACTTGCATGCCCACGATCACGGCCACGTCCACGGTTGATATCGACAGGGCAATTCAGGTACCCGCGGCTAGCTGGTACTTGTTATCGGGCCTCCCGTCTTTTGTATGAATTGTCACCGGGGTCAGGCCGCCTTCAAGTTGGTCGTTGTGGGTGTCGGTGGTGGTGGTGGTGGGATCTGGTGTAAGTGGAACCCCGAGGCTAACGGCTCAATGACTCTATGTCGAGGTACCTAGGTTGGTGTAAGTGACCGAATGACTGGGCTACGGCATTCGCTCCGCAGCAAGGTACCTTTCGGTTGCCGGGTACCTACAAGAACAGAACAGTGAAGTTGAGGGTCGAGATGCAGCTGGAGGGATTTGGGGGAAATGCAAGAAGCTGGCGAATTGCAGACTCGGGTGTGTCCTGGTCCTTGTAAGAAAGAGGTGTACTTCAAGGCCTTGTATAGATGCGGTGGTGTGGTGTCGGGTTTGGGCTCCGCGCTATGATGCCGGAGCGCTATAGGTAAGTGATGAGAGCTTCGGTTACGCCCTGCTGTCTGGCCTGCTGATAGCCCAGTTTGTCCAGGTCCGAGTTTTATCTCCTCCGCCCCAGAAACTTGCCAACTTGTCGGCGACTCGGCCCTCTGGACCAAAATCCGCCGATTCCAAAACAGTATAAACCCGAACCGCAGTGGGACGGGAATGCCCGGAGTGACGAGCCCGGCAAGGCTGTGTTATACGATAGCGTAGGAGCACTCAGCTCGCTCCAGTCCTGAGTTCCGCTTGTAGGTAGTCCTGGTAGGCAAATAGGTAGGTAGGTAGCGTCGTCACTTGGTGTCGTAGGTTGATAGGGAGAGGAGCGTGGCTGCGCTGGTGGTAATGATATGTGAGGTGACGACGGCTTGGACTCGCTCAGTCAGTCCAGGATTGAGAGACGGACGGGATTTGGGGTGTTGATCCCTTTTGTTTTAGGTCGGCTCGTCCCCGGCCGTTGAACTTTTTTTTTGTCCTCTCTCCCCTTTCTGCCTTTTGCCGCTGTCGCAGACCCTGGTTGGCGTCGATTTCGGGGTTGGGAGCTCGATGCGCTTTCCATTCGCAAACCGCGACGGGAACGGGGCTCTTTGGGGCCTGCCACACCTTGGGTCGCCTGGGTACCTTACCTAGGTAGGTAGCCTGCTGTTTCTAGGGTACCTGCACGCCAGGCTGGGGATGTGTTTGCCCGGGGGTCGCGATGGAGTTTCCAGGGACGGGAAGGACAGTCACAGCGTGCAGCAGTGGCAGGCTCTCGTCGCAGTAGGTAGCAGCGGCACCCGATACAGCACTGCTGCGCACTCGCCAGTTACCTCTAGGCACCTCTCGAGGCAACTGAAGCTGACAAGGAAGGAGTGGAAGGTATCGCGACTTCTTCCCGTGGTGACTGATGAGCCTCCTCAATCTCGACCTTGTCGCCGCGCGCGGGGTGAGAGGCAGTGGGTGGGCCAATTGCCAAAAAATGATGGAGGTAACGTTAACGTCGATTCGAAAACAAGCAAGAGTCTCCAAATCCAAGTGGAACATGCCGTCAGGTGATAACGTGATGAAGACTAGAATAGCCAATGTCTGGAAATTGAACATTGCCTGGAAAACCACCATGGCCCACGGCGCTCATATCCCCAAAGCACGGATCCCACGCCAGTATTGTGGTCTAGTAATGTTAGCATGCCAGGTGACCATTGTCACGTCCTTTCTGTTTAATTTCCAACGGCGACGGCGACTTTATTAGGGATGGACATTGCATCCCGGTTGCTGTCCCGGTGGACCACTAACACTTTTTCCAGAACAAAGAGACTCATTCGACACTCGGAACGGGACGCAACCAGCGTGTCATCTCGACGAATCCGACCAGAGTGACCAGACTGCAAATGATGTTATTTTACCATGTAGCACCGAGACACGTTTGGCAGGTCCTACTAGTCAGAATTGATCAAGAGATGGTCGGAATGGAAATGAGAGTTCCCTTGTTCAGGAAAATAGTCTGGCGATACCTTCCGTCCCCAGGGATTGTCAGAATTGGGTGCCAAGGGGGGTCCACCGGGGTTTCCACTGCGTGCTTGAAGAACCGCACTAGGCTAACCCTGGTCCCTCGGTGTTGTTGATTATTCTATGGTTGTTCAGTTCCAGGTTATTGTTACACATGTGCTGCAGCACAGATACCCACGCCAGATGCCCAATCGCCGGTCCCAGATACCACGATGTAGTGTACCTGATACTGGGATTCCTTTTTCCTGCGGCAACTCCACGTTCTGGTACATGAACAATATCTGCCTTATCTCAGGGCTCACCAATTTGGAGCGGCCAGGCTGCCCCTTGATCGCCACAAAAGATATATCCCGCCGTGGTGTATCTTTGATCCAAGATACCTTACATATCTCCAAGATAGCGAGTATCAAGTTGATAAGACCTGAGCCGGGATCGGCCTTTAGACCTTGGCGTTGGACCAGGGCACAACACAGAAGCTGAGAGCAGAGGCAAAGAGCAAGCAAGAGTCCGTCAAGACTGGCAAGCAAGCAAGCCTCCTCGGTTCGATTGAGAACGAATCACCAGTTCCTCTGGTTCGACTTTGACTCTCTTGGGCCGCACCACA
Organism: Neurospora sp. CHS-2018a; assembly: GCA_009802275.1. Lineage (NCBI taxonomy): Eukaryota > Fungi > Ascomycota > Sordariomycetes > Sordariales > Sordariaceae > Neurospora > Neurospora sp. CHS-2018a. Next base: position 589,914 of record RAKG01000029.1, read on the forward strand.
TTCGCACGATGTCTAACCCGCCGAATTAATTGGCTGCGCCCCCCTTCAGATTCTGGAAGGGGACGACAATTGCTACCCTGACGGCCTTCACGTTGTTTGGTTGGATATCCGTTGAGGTTTGGACATCCATCCCATTGACCCCAAAAATCCAAAAGAAATCCCTTGGCCGATGTGTCGATGCGCACGGGATCAACCAGAAGAGTCCTGTTGGCAGGCTGGCTGGCAGGACAAGACTTCCACCGAGAATGGCCGACAGGCGCACTACCGGTAGGTATGGCTGGACAAGGAGAAAACTAAAGGAGCGACAGAGAGCGAGACGTGAGGCAGGTAAACGTCACCTTTTCCCCGAATGATGTCGATGTCGATGCCGGTGATCGCGACTTGGCTCTGTCCCCACGATCCCCACGATGTTGAACTCTCAAATTTTCTGCGCTGAGCTCTCCGTTGCCCGGACAAGTCATCCGCGTCCATGGGCCGTCCCCCACGGCATGGACCATGGTCAGGGACCTGAGATGACAATGGCCCTATTTCTCTTTTAAAAGGACGAATGTCCGTGGGCTTCCATCCGTACAGAGATTACCACGACGGGATCCGCGAGGATCAATGCGTCCACAGCGACAGGGCTTGCCGAAGACGTATAAAAGAACGGCCCTTCCCGTTGTGGCTTCGAAATTCGACCCCAATCGAGGGTTTGCTTGGATGAGTGTTATTCCAATCATTTGTTCCATGTTCCGTCCGGATTTGGGAAGATCACCATGCTCGCCATGTCGCGTTTCCACCTTTGCAAGATTTGGAGAGCTCAAGTGATTTCCGATTACCCGAATCGCATTTTACTTTTTTAGGTCCGAGATGGTTATCAATGCTATCATCACCTCCTTCAACTTCCCTAATCCCTGCTACAGTCACGTGGAAGTGACGTATTGCGACTTGGACTGCCGCCGGCCAGCGGAGAACAGCTTGCACTTTTGCACTTGTCGGAATTTGGAGATGGGAACCTTCCAGGCTTGAATGCTTGAAGCTTGCCAGCCCAAACGCGTACTAACGCTGCCGAGGCCTGGGTCGTGCATCAATGACTTGCATCTTGGAATTCAACCTGACAAGTCGAAGCCTGACGAGAGCTTCGTCTGGTTCTCGTTGGTACTTTATATCACTGAAAAGAAACTGAAAAGGAAGGGAGGACAATGAAACATCTACCAGATTTTATACAAGAAGTGGAAACAAACATCTAGCAAGAACCTCAGACGACCGCGGGGTGTCACCACAGCTTGGCATTGGACAGAAGCAGGCTCCCAGGTTTCGCAAATTATCAGAAACATTTTTAAACTCTCTTTTCTTTCGTCATTCCCGGTGCATGAATCAAGGGGTCTGACCGAATCGACCCTGAACTTCTTCTTTCGTCCCTACTGTCCGTGCCTGTGTTCCTGGCATCAACAGTCTTTACCGTCCAGAAGCACCAGGCACTTTCTGCAGGCCAGCCGGCTTCATCTGAAGACTAAAGCAAGGCACCGCCTTACTATACATACATACGACGACATACTTACACAGCTCTGCGACAAAATCTCAGTTGGGGAAGAAGGAGCATGACATCCACATCAACATCAGCGGACGCCTTCGCCGGCCAAGGCGACAACATTCTCCGGCCTCGACCACGGAAACCCTTGCATACTCAAGTCTCCCAACTCTCCCACGACGCAAACGGCGACAGCGACCATGCAAACGGTACCGGAGCTACCAGGTACGACCATGGAAGACACCGGACATCTCTCCAGAATGCTAACTGATCTGCTGTCAGTGTCACCGGTCAAAGCAGCGGCCGCTCGACCCCGATTCCGTCCGATGCTCCCCCGTCCATCCAGTCCCTCTCGACCGCCCGCAAGCAAGTCCGCGCCGAACAACGCCGCCGTATCTTCCCCACGATAGAGTTCGCAAGCCGAGTATCCCACTTCGATCCCAACAGCGACTACCGCGACTTCCATGGCTTCTTCAATCTCTTCTGGATCGGCCTGGCCATCATGGCCATCACCACCGGCCTACGCAACATCAAAGACACGGGCTACCCGCTGCGCGTCCAGATCTGGGGGCTCTTCACCGTCAAGCTCTGGCATCTTGCCATTGCTGACTTCCTCATGGTAGCCACCACCGCCGTATCCCTCCCACTACACAAGGTCTTCCGCGCTGCCCCCGCCGGCGGCGTCCTGACCTGGCACAAGGGCGGCATGGCCATCCAGAGCATCTACCAGGTCATCTGGCTAGCCGTCTGGATCATCATCCCCTTCTGGCTCGAGTGGACATGGACGGCCCAGGTCTTCCTGCTGCTACACACCATGGTGCTGCTCATGAAGATGCACTCGTACTCATTCTACATGGGCCACCTGTCCGAGACCGAGAAGCGTCTTCGGGCGCTCGACGACCCGGCCACCGCCTCCAAAGCCCCGGCCTACCTCTACCCGACCCCCGAAAACCCCATGGGCACCGTCGTCAGCCCCAAGCAGCGCGCTCTCGAAGCCGCCGCCGAAGCCAACGGCAAGGAAACCAAGGAGATCAGCACCCCCAACGAGGACGACGAGGTCGCCCAGCTCCGCGAGGACCTCGCCCGCGAACTCACCTCGCCCATGGGCAACATCACGTACCCGGCCAACCTGACCTGGGCCAACTACCTAGACTACCTCTGCTGCCCGACGCTGTGCTACGAAATCGAGTACCCGCGCACCGCCGCCATCGACTGGCAGAACCTGCTGTCCAAGATCCTGGCCGTCTTCGGCTGCATCTTTTTGCTGACCGTCATCTCGGAGGAGTTCATCCTGCCCGCGCTCACCGACGCCTCCATCCGTCTCGACCCTGCGCTGCGCGCCGCCGCCGGCGAATCCGGTCCCTTGACGGCGCTCGAAGTCCTCCTCATCCTGGCCGAGACCATCTCCTGGCTGCTGTTCCCCTTCATGCTCACCTTTTTGCTGGTCTTCCTCGTCATCTTCGAGTACGTCCTCGGTGCATTCGCCGAGATCACGCACTTTGCCGACCGCCACTTCTACTCGGACTGGTGGAACAGCACGGACTGGATGGAGTTTTCACGGGAATGGAACGTGCCCGTGTATAGCTTTCTCAGGAGGCACGTGTACGGCGTCAGCAGGCCGCATGTCGGCAAGGCGTACGCGACGGTGATTACGTTCTTGATCTCGGCCGTGGGCCACGAGATTGTCATGGCTTGTATTACCAAGAAGTTGAGGGGGTATGGCTTCATTTGCCAGATGCTCCAGTTGCCGATTGTGATGCTGCAGAGGACCAAGTTGGTCAGGGGGAAGAAGACGTTGAATAATGTTTGCTTTTGGTGTAGTATGATTTTGGGGTTGAGTTTGGTGAGTTGTTCTCCTCCTTTCCTTGCCTTTCTATTGTCGAAGACTGAGGAGTTTACTAACGGTTGGAGTGAATAGATTTGCTCGCTTTACGTGTTGGTATAAAAAGTCCGACTCTGTTGTCTTTTCTCCGGCCAATTCTCCGGTCAACATTACAGCACATACTCTGCTATACTATACTATACCATATACAAGAGGCGTCGGCGTCTGTTATGAAAGAGAAGAGGAGGAAAGAAGGAAGAAGAAAAGCAGAGCGTTGAAATTCTCGTTTCGCAGATACATCACACAACATAAACATACGCATTGGATTCAACACCACATTAGGCAGGCAAGGCGTTTTCCGGTCCCCATTCCTTCCGGTGGTCGGTCTTTTCTTTTTTATGAAAACGGGGCAATTGGCTTGAAATAATCGTTAGCGAATCGGTGGTGTCTTAGAGTAATGCTGTATTCTGTCTTTGTTTCGCTTGTCATCGCCTTAGGAGGAAAATCGTTCTGTGTTCATAGAGTACAGATACCCGTTATACATACATCTAGTATACATAGTGCCTTATACCATATCTCTCCCCCTTTACACGTTATTATATCAAAGACAGTAGCAGCAGCAAACAGCCTCGAAGGGAAGTCAACAAGTCAGAGGGGAAAAGAAGAAGCGGAGACAAAACGAAGAATTTGCAAAGTTGTCCTCCTGGATAACTCTGATAACCGCCCTAGGTTGCGCCTGCCAATTTCAAAACATGTCAGTCCGCGGGTCAAGCTTGTTGAAGGCAAGAACGAACCATCGGATTCGCCCGTCTCTCTCACAAAGCCAGAAGCAGGCACCGTTTCCCCGAAAAGTCTCATTCTCGCATCATCGCCGAGCACAATCACGATGCCCACAGACACGGAGAGTCTTCTAATCTGCTGTGAGGAACGGTAAGTTGCTTCTACAAAGCGGGAATGACAGACGAGAAGGTTCAAAGAAAGACGACAGACAGAGACAATGGATACGCGATATATCTGTCAACGACGTCTTTAACTTGGTCGGCCATCTACTTGGGGGTTGTTTAGCAAGTAAGGCGTTGAGGAAAACGTCCCATCACCGCACCACAGCCCCCAAGTATGCGTAGAGAAAAAGACTGAAAAAAAGGCATCGTGACACATTTCAAGCATCAAGCAGCATATGGTTATATGATACAAGTGTGATGGCACATGCCAGTCAGTACCTGTTCAGATCCTTGGGTTTCCATCTGGTCTTTTGGTCTTCCGTCCTATCTCTCATCGCATTATACATGTAAGAACCCTTTCCCATCCACCCACGTGTATCTTAGTTTCCTCGTTCTTTATTCATCTTTATTATCTTATTACTTCCGTCAGTTCTTTTGGTGCGTCAGCCCCCCAAACTACGTGCTGTGACTAGAAGCCCACCCCCACCATAGTTACCCTCATAACCTCGCCCTATGTCGTGCGTATCAGCCCGCGGCTCGTTGTTTCACTTTGATACGCCATTGACATTGCAGAAAATTACTGTTTGGAATGTTGAAGAAGATTGCTGTTGTGATAGGGTTCCCCTCTAGTATAGGGCATCCAAAACGTTGGTATGTTTGTATGAGGTACGTTATATCGTCATTCCCGTGCCTTAGATACAACCAGAAAACAGAGAAAAAACAAGTGAACCCCAGGATAGCAATTCCTATTGCTTCATCATCATGCGCGACATTTCCCGATGCTGTCCTTGACCTTTGTCCCAAAGCGTTTCCTACGCGTCCATATCTTCTCCTTGTCATGACTATCAGTCCTCTACCCCGTGCCCCATATCATATCCCAATAAATCCCAGATCATGCGATGTATGAAACGTAGACGTGTCGTTACTGTCTCTTTACCGGGTTTCGTTCCCCATATATGAGTAGTATAAAAGGAGAAAATCAACCGATCGATATCCAAACCAAACACCGTACCCCGATGACCCATTCAATGCAAGCCGTTGGAAACACCTGCCGAAAGAAAAGAACCGGAAGTCCAGAGAAATAGAAAAACAAAGTTGTCGGGTTCAAAATGCCTTAAGTCGAATTCTAGTACGAAGGCACTGAAGGATAGGCTCGATGAGGATAGGGCATATCGGCGTATTTCACGTCAGTCGTAGTGAATGCCTTGCCCTCTTTCACCTTCATACCCGAGGTCGAGTACATGCGTGCAGATCCGTACATCTCAGGAGGAACTCGTGTGGCGGAAGTTCCTCGTGAGTAAGCCTGGGGATATGTTGGTTCATCGCGCCTCGAGCTTCTGCCCCCATCCGTTTTGTACCGAACTCCATCAGAAGGAGAATCCGCATAACGTGAACGATGATGGCGTCCGTAATCATCATCTGAGTCGTTATGGTAGACTTTATCGAAATGTCGGTCAGAGCTAGGAGCCCAAGTAGTGTGCCGTGTCATGGGCGGTGGATGGAATTGATGCCCGGAATGTATATCATTGGTCGTTGCTGATCGTTGCATGCGAGAGGGAGAGTCCAGAGGCGGAGGGACACCATGAGACTTTGAAGCCTTGACGTTGATCGGAGTAGGGCGAGGGTTTGTCGGAGTAAGGCGAGGCGAAACAGGGATGATGTTCGGGCTCTCCTTAGACCTTGCTGGGGTCTCATGGGAGGATCGACGGGGTCGAGCAGATGATCGCGGGACTTCTTCGTCGTCGTAGTCAGCGGGGGAAGGACGGGGCACTTCTGGCTTATAACTCCAGAACTCGGTTTGGGATCTCCCAAGCTTCGGCATTCTGTCGGGCGTCCGTTCCACCTCTCGAACCTTGGTACCCCTGTTCTGGATGTATAGTTTTGCCTTTTCCAGCGGGTCATCGGCAACAAAACCGGCAGCTGGACGAGAGGCCGACTTTTCTCGCCCATAGTCATACTCGCGGGAGCGGGAACCATCCCGTTCGCGCTCCTTAGTCTCGGTGTATTTCTTGCTCGAAGACTTGGCAGATTTCTTGTCTGACTTGGGAGGCTCCTCTGGATCCTCCATGACTTCAATCGAGGGGCCCTTGTGCCGCCGGGATTTCTCCTCCAATTTTCGTTCCTTCTCAAGCCTCTCCCGTTCCCTATCGGTCTTCTTCTTCTCCGCCTTGCGGCCGGGATCAGCCAATTCTTCCAGTTCCCTGGCCAAGTCCCTCTGGCGCCTTGCCTTCTTCTCCTCTTCATCCTTGCGCTTGTCCTTCGACTTCTCTTCTTCTCGTCTCAGTGGTTTCTCCTCCTCGCGCCTCACGGGCCTTTCATCTTCACGTCTGGATGCCTTTTCCTCTTCGCGCCTCGAGGGCCTCTCGTCCTCGTGTCTTGGTTGCTTCTCATAACTAGTTGCTCGACGAGCACGTCTCTCTTCGTTGAAGTTCATGTCCGCGAAGCGAGCAGTGGGGACTTCCTCGTGAGAGCGCGAGGGTTGAAAGTACATCTTCTCCCTGCTTGATGTCGTTGTCCTGTGAGAGGAACGCTCTGGCGTAGTGAAAGCGAACTCCTTGTGCCTGGGAGATGATCGAGCAGCTGGGGAATGAGCCGCGCTCTTTGAGGCAGCCCGTGCCTTTTGTTGGTTGAGTTCATTCATTCGAACCTGATGCTCATACTTTGCCCTCTCTTCGTCGTTGTTGAGAAGCTCATAGGCTTGCTGGACTTTTTGGAACTCGTCTTGCTTCTCAGCTTTCAGAGTCGGATCTTGGACCTTATCTGGATGACACTTGAGGACCAATTTTCGGTATGCTGTCCGGATCTCAGTCTTGTCTGCCGTCTTTGCGATGCCGAGGACCTGCCACGGGTCGGGAGGAAGAGAAGACATGGTGATGATGAGAATTGCTAAGGTGCGTTGCCTCGAGGTTTGTTGTTTGAAGTAAGAGCTTGTCGAAAAGCGACCGGCAGAGTATATGTGACTTGACAAGAAGGCACCAGGCGTCCGTCAAGACAAAGCAACTAAAGCATTGAGAGGCGTGGGATTGTCGTAAGAAGCCGAGGGAGAGTTGTATATGTCCCTTGGGTTGGAAGGCGTAGAAGGATGAGGCGGTAGGGATTGCGAGGCTGGCGCGCGGTTGGAGGGGCAAAACGGGTGCGGCTGTGGGCGCAGAGAAGTGAAAGACGGGAATTGAGGCGAAAGAAAGAAAGCGTGGAGGGAAAGTTGGATGGCGGCTTCTGGGGGGCGGTAGCGGTAGGTATAGGTGCTGGTCGTCGTGATCTGACTGGTTATAGGGTGGACCGTTGTCTAGTGGTTGTAGTGTTGTGTCTAGCTGTGCTCGTGCAGGGCCAAGGGAGCCACAGGGGGGAATCGTTAGGGGGGGAGGGGATCTCGGGGATCTGGAGACTGGCCGACGGGAGTGGGGCTCGTGGTGTTGTTGTTTCTGGTGCTGGATTTGTCGTGCAACCAAAGGCGGTGATCAATGATTAAAAGACCAGGTCTAACGGTATGGTGTACGTGTATGGCGCATATGATTAGAAGGCAAAGAGAGCAGGGTAATTTCAAAGCAACGAAGCAAAAGAGGAATGACAATAACCTCTCAGGAAATAGGCGTGACGGGGGTCGGGTGGAAAGAGACCAAGGCCAGCCCACAATCTGGCCTGACTGGTAGGTATCGGTATATCCCAACGGACAATGCGTCGACGACAGGAACTGGAAGTGGAAAACGGGGAATTGAAGGTCGGAAACGAAGTCGGAAGAAGATGGAAGTGGACTGAGCAAGGTACGGTATGCGCGGAAGGTGAAAAGTCGAGGACGGCCAGGCCAAGGTCACCTGCACTTTGGTGTCGTGCCAGGGTCGAGTGCGTGGTGCTATGGTTCAAGTTGACGGGCAGGTGCGCTCCTTGCTTGATTGTTTTCCCGTAACTTCCAGTCCGCACTGGAATGCAAAGTAAACAGATGGAGAAGAGGAAGGCACGGATGGTCCGTATCGCGACTGACAAACTGAGGGCTCTAATGCGCCCCGACTGCACTGCTTATGAGAGAGTTGAACTGATGATGACCAAAACTGGACATGCCCGTTCAGACTTGGGACGAACTTGCAACTCGCTCTGGATCTTGATGGGCCCCGATGCGATATCGAATGGGAGGGGGAGAATGGAACCGGACCTGAGATGGGATGACAGATAGGTACCGAGACAGCCCACATGTAGATAGGTCGAGGTAAGGTACCTCTGCTATAATTCTGTACCTGTGTGTACCTACTTTGCTCTTTTCCAATCTCGTACCTCACAGACCTGTGTGAAGCTGTCGATAGCGTCAGTTGCGGGGATTCGACAGGTGTGAACAGGCTCACAGTAGGGTCGTCAATGTCGCGCTTCTGCACCAGAGGCACAGATACAGCGCAGATACAACTTCCAAGTTTCTAATTCCTAGGTACTGGGCAGACGCGCAATGCTCCCCAACTGTGAGGGGAAAGCATGTGCAGACGTGAGGTCTTGGAGGAGAGGGCTATGCGGACTGCGGAGGTGCTGAAAATGCGGTGGACCAGCATATCATGACGGCCTCTCACTGGCTGGATGCACGCTGGCTGTATGCGGAGCTTTTCCTGTTATGGTGACCACCCACTTGCCCTTGCCGGGCCCTGGCTTATGCCATCAAATGGGAACAAATGGCATCCAACGTCCATTCGACCAAGGTTCCCTCGCAGTCGTCCCTCGACTTCTGTCGGCTTCTTTCTCAGCTTCTCTTCCGGCCGCCGGCCGCTAATGATCCATAGTGCTACCCTCTTCAGCAGCACAGGTGTGGCAGTTTTGTCAGGAATAGCATCGCTGTTGAGGGGACAGTCAGGACAGCCCAGATGAGGTTGCCCCTTTCTCCTGAATGGACTGTAGGAATTGGGAGACTAATATAAACAGGGAGTACAACAATCCGGGATATGGACCGTAAAAATGCCATCTCAAACAGCACCATCCAGGTCTCGACACTCAGAAAGGCGGCCTCTATCCCGGATCAGCGTCGGTCGTCCACGGACTTGCACCTCGGAATGCCACTCGCTCAATCCATTGCTGAGATGGGAATGCCAAGTTAGAGACATGGAACGTGGCCTACGATCCCATCGGAATATCGCCCGGTGCCTCGGCGTGGCTGGTGATGGTGGCGAGTGCGGCCTCTGAATTGAACCTTTTGAATGAAGTTGGACGGACTTGACGCCGCCGCCGCCGAGGACACCGACTCGCTCCAGTCAGACTTGATCTTGACCCAAGATACCTCCTGACAGCTCACCAGAATCGTTTGTTCCTGCGCAAGCTGCCGGATTAGCAGTCTCATCTTGCTCATCAGGTCTGCTCATCAGGGCAAGCTCACGCTCCCTCGTGTCAATCCCCGTGACAATCCACGTACCGCCGGATGGTGTGGCAGTCACCAATAGGTTCTTTCCAGAGCTGAGATTGCGTCGAACATCAAAGGTCAAACCGTCGTCAAACAGGCTTGGTGAATGCCGGTGATGGATGCCTATCGATGTCATTTCCCCCTCTGGCGTAGCATCACAAATGGCAGGAGACTCCTGATGATGCTCTACTAACAGGGAAAGAGCACCTGCTTCAGGTTATTCATTACAGCGCAATGAGGTCAACTCTTTCCGAGTCTTCATCCATCATCCAACCACACGTCCTCGCTTCGCTCTTTCCTCGACTTGGCCAATAGCCGCTCTAGACGCCCAACGCCCAATTTTTCTGCCGGCGTCATGTCTTTGTCCCCAAGTACGGTACCCGTCTTTTCTGTCCCGTTCATTGCTCGAGGCCTACAGACGGGAGATATCTCGCCCTGTACCTATGCTGGAAACTGCACAATCGACAGCCCCGGATTTCCGAGGCGTCTATGCTGCTCTTCTGGGCTGTGACGCTCCGAGTGCCCATGCAGCAGTTCGTCCTGTCGTCGCTGGGATAAAGACGCTGTCTTGACCTCTCAGATGTCAGCCCTCTCCATGGACAACAGAAGACTCTGGCTGATTGGGCTATCACAAGAGCGATTTCTCTCAACGTCAACTTTGTCATATTTCCATGGGCAAATGGTCGACAGGTATGCGACAGCACCATTCAACTGACACCAGTCACCTTCCACACCAGATCAGTCTTTTAGCCAATCAAAACACATGGTTCCTACATTATTACCCTCGATACCCACCCAAGAAACGATACACATCCAGAAGCAGGTACAGCCTCATACATACAACACAGGTCCATTGTGACAGTCTGCTGTTAGCCTTGTCACTCCATCCAATCCCTATCTGAAGCTATGATTTTAGGACGGCCGGAGTACTGCATTTCCCCCCATTTGACGACCAATGCGGGCCGGTACAACAAGTTCATCGACTGGCTACAGAGTCTCGTCTACTGCCAATACCCGTGCCTCAGATATGCAAATAGCGTCTCATACATGGCTTTTGCAGCGCTCTCGGCGAACAAGATACACATCACCCAACTTCTCATCTCTCTTCTCTGGGGAATGGCCTTGTGTCTGGAGTGAACCTAGCCGTCGGATCCCGAATATGATCACCTGAAGGAGCGAGCAGTCCGACTATCTGTCAGGCAACATTGTTTCAGACGTTGGCCTTGGTCGCTCACGAACATACTAACGGCCACAAGCCACGCTCACTGCGTACGGTACTCGAGTTACATCAAGCCCCTCCACCCCTCGTTTCCTCTTTCCGAGCGACTGTCGACTTTACCCCGCCAAACCGTCAAACCACCAAGACAGCTTCCCTACCCCTCCGTACCCTCTTCGTCGTGTTCCTGTTTCGCGGCCGGGGCCATGCCGTCGGATGAGATCCTCACAGCAGTCGTTCGTTTTCCTGTCCATCCGTTGGTTTCCCCATGCGATGCCGGCCAGGTCGCGTCACACCAACCGCACAGTACATACGCAGCGTCCCTTTCCCGTGGGGGATCCTCTACGCAGTATGTACATTGGGGCACCATTGACAATGCAGCTTGAGGGGAGTGTAAGCCGGGGCAGCCGCACACGAGATGCAAATCCCAGACCGCCGAAAGGATATTGTAACCACTCATCTCCGTGGCGGTGAGCTTACGAGATGCTGCTGGTGGTGTTCTAACTGCATATCTCATATCTAGGGTTCTTGACGAGTTGGGAAGACGGCTGTGCCAACGTTTGCTCTCAGCACTTCGTGTTCCCACGATCGAACGGATACCCTTTGGAGAGACCTCGGAAGAATCTCTGATCCTGAGAAGAACAAGCACAAGCTCGACATCGGCTTTATAATGAGACTAGTAAGAGCCATTGCATCCTGGATTGTCTTGCTTTTCACTAATTGCGAGTCGTTCAGACATTGCCAGATCATGGAAGCGTACAAGGAGAGACCATATCTGCTGCAAACCCTATGATAGGTGCTCCGTATGCCGGCCGGTTGCAACCGTGCAACCTGCATGCCGTCACAGATGCGCATCACACTTCCCCCGTACTCGTGCTCCTCGAGTGAGGACCCTCGAAGCCAAACATGTCAAGCAGCGGGGAAGAAGCGTCAGGCTGATTGGACACGAGGGCTTCTAGAGCCGCTTCCCGATGAACTCGTGCTCCGATTTTCTCCCGGCTGCTGGAACAACATGTTGCACATACCTTAAACCTTCTCGGCAGGCATTTCCTTGTCCCTTTGCCCGTTTTGGCCATCTTCGAACTGGGCTGGTTGACTGGCATCCTTGCGCATGCACCCTGATCAACATCATCGTTTCTCTGCTTCTCTAACGACAATGCTGTGCGTTTCTCTTTCAGAGAACACTCTTACGAACTTGATTGGACTTATGAGTCAAACTGCACAATGGCCATGGCACTCTTGGATGGAAGGCTTGAGTAAATCATAACGTGGTCAGTGACCATTATGCCTGAGCCTCCAACCCCTTCGGGCCTGAAGAGACCCAGCTGATCGGGGAATATCACCCAGACAAGGCTAGGGGATCGACGTAGCGGACGGCATTCCGTCCGGCAGTCGGAGCGGGCCGCCATTTGTTCAGTCAAGGGGCTCAAATCGAAACCTTGATGATCTGCGTAGCAAGGCTTTGGATTCGGGGATACACTCGCACAATTCTCGCTCATATTCTTCGTATACACAGCTCCGACCTAGCCATGTGATGAAAAGAACACTCCGCAGCAGTCGCCTCTCGCGTGACAGCCTTTGGGTGGACTTGACCCCGAGTTGGACAAGCCTTTACACCGTATCCGACCGACAACCAAAACTATCTATCCGGCGGGATGGTAACCTTGTTTTCCAGACTGCCCATGAGGATTCGGACCCTGAGAAAGATTGTTCAAAGCTTTTAGGCAAACGGGATGAGCTGTCATATTCTGAAACCTAGCTCAACATTCTTGCAGATCAGTAAGCCAAAAGCCAATTACATCAACAAAATGGTCGACGAAATCCGCATGGCAATGGAGACATACCCAACTCACCGCGTGTCAAACCGCCAAACAGTATGGAGACCCAAGACTTTCCAAAGTGCCGGCTCACCCGCAAATCCCACATGGCGACCTCCTGGTATGACTTCATCAGCATTGCGGAAATGTCACCTACGTAAGTGGAAACGGCTGGGTTTGTCTGGCTCATCTGGTACGCTACAGACGCAGCAAAGAGAAGAACCCACAAGCAGGATAATCCTATTTCGACGATCAATAGACACTGACAAAGAATGATCAACGAAGTTGCTGTCGCGTGCCAATAATCAAGGTTGGGAGTGCTCAAGCTACCAGCCATATGGTCCTTGGGTTCGATCCGGGTTCAGTTCCCGGTGTTGTCCATCAGTGGCTTTCCCAGGCAGACCGCTCGGGACCCAATCCATCCCGCATCCCAGGCCGTCTGTTATTGGTCTCCGCCTTCAACCCCGGATCGGCTACCCGAAACGTTCGGTCATTTAGCCCAAAAGTTTGACGTCGTCGAACTGTAGGGAGATCAAGAGAAATGCACAGCGGGCGGTGATAGGTCCAACCCGACCTGTGAAGCCTGACACGTGTTGACTCTTCTACGGCGGGCCCCCATCATACCCACCAAGCTAGGCCAAAGGGATCAACTGGCAACCTGTCGAACTGTCAAGCCAAGGTGCGTGCTATGATGGCATAGCCCGAAAAAACGGGGGCCGCCGGTTCGTGTCACGACATGAGCAGCTCGAAACGGGTGCCATGTGGGTGGAACGGTCAAGTAAAGTACCTAGGTAAGGTGAAGTGAGGTAGAAGGCGGTCTGGGTAGGTATCCTATCCTATCCTTTCGATTCTCCATGGTTGTGAACTTTGACCGAAATAAGCAGAAAACGAAAGGTTACGAGATAGCAACGAATGAGAAATACATACTCAAACCGGCCCGAAGACATCCATATCCATCCCAACGTTGACCGACCAACCGACCGACCGAGATCTGTCAGTGTCAGATTATCAAACTAACAAAGCTAAAAACTGCACCTCGTGACCCCCTTTGCGCATTCCTTACCATCCAGTACCGCCGGCAACACCGGCACGTTAAACCCCCAAACTTAGCTCCCGCCTCAAAACTTCAAGACTCCAATGATAGGCTCCCGAATGCCTTCTCCCTCGCTTCTACACCGAAATCGAGAAGCCGACGGTGTGGTTTTCGGCTTGACCTATCCGTGATCTCCCCCAGGCTAAACTAAGCTCAGCTTACTGTTGGTGTAGTCAGGAACTAAGCATGTTAGGCTGAGCTGCCGCGGTAGCTAAAATGGCACATTGGGGATTCTGATCACTCCCATCGTGCCACGACTGCTTTTGGAGCCTTTTGGCTATGATGCTTATCCACATTCGGCTTAACTTGGGTTAGGTTAGACTTGGGATCTGAACTGTGATAGGCCAATGCTCAATGGGTGTTCCCAATGGGGCTTTGATGGATACTGGATGGGACTACGGGAGATCTTGAGTCCTGAACCAACTGAATGGGTTGTGGGTAGTTGTGGGTAGTTGCGTGTGCTTGCGGGTAGGGAGGTGGGATGGTTCCGTCGATGGGGGCGGGGATGGAGATGGGGATGGCTGCAGTGGGTAACTGAAGTGAAGTGAATTGAGGAACTGGTGGAGGTCGATATTAACTTACTAAGTGCTAGACGGGAAGATCTAGGGGTTAGCTTTAGGGTGGGCGGTGACGGAGCTTCTGTCGGGACTCAGGAACGGACTCAGGAACGGAAAACGGGAGAGCGGATGCGACAGACGGATGAAACCAGAGATGAACATGTGAAAATGATTGACGAAGTGGGTTCAATTGGGAAGGCGGTGTCTAAGGGAGAGGCCACAGGACGGAGGGAGAGTAAACAGCGGGAAAGGGGAATAAGGGGCATGTTACTTTCGGAGTTTCTTCGACGTTCGGATCCGAAGGGGACTGGAGCCAGATGGGATGGGACAGATGAGAAGTTCCGTATTTACCTATCCACCTCTAGTTATATTTGCCCAATGGGAACAAATACGGCCCGGTCCAGAGGTGATTGACTGGATACCTCTCTGCGAAGAACATCGCAGGTGGAATTCCAATGCGGCTCTTGGGAGTTGATGTAGTTTGTTATCGTCGGAGCGGGCCATAGGAGGAAAGAATGTATGACAGTGGGGATTTATTGAGATATTCAAGCAGTAGGATAACAATAGGCCTCAAAGCCGAAAGATACAGGAAAATGTTAGCTCAAATATCCAAGAGTGAAGGGATACTACTAACAAGCCACCAAGCTATATATCCTCCTTCACTCTAAGCTCATGTTGCTGAACGAGAAGACGACTACAACCTAAGCTGATCTGATACGTAGTGAAAAAGTCCTTAAAGGTAGGATAACTGATGATGGCTTCCTGCAAATAATGAGACAGCCGGAAGCCGCTATATATTAGTTACTGATCAGCTCGAGTTCCATCCCGTCTTGATGACGATGCATGTGAGTTGGAGTGTTTTCAAACCTGAATCCTACCTTATCCAATGTCTCTAGGAATAAGAACTGGAGCTTGAAGAGCCTTGGAAGCAAGGACCGTAATGGACTGCGAAGACTGTGAGCTTTTCGTGAACTCCGAACCTTAAGTGACCATCTCTGTAGCTCAAGCTCTTGAGGTAAGCAAGTGTCTATGTTCGATGTACCTTCTTCTCCTTCAATCTTCCTTGTGGTTCTCACACCAGCTGTCAACCTTCAGCTCGTCTGAGCAGTAGCTGCCACTTGATGACCTACAAATAAGAAGTGTCCCCAGCTACATCATGTCCATCCAGGAAAGAGCAAGTCTTCTACCGATATCGGGTTGCACCTTCCTCTCTGATGTCCGCAGTTCCGACAACGACATCTGGATCCCCTCCCGATTGCTGCTACTTTGTACCTTTCCTGTTCGTTTGACAAAAGTGAAAATCTCGTACTTTCCCTTTACAAGGACACTTCTTTGTCCTTTTTGCTCCACAGTCCAGTCACAACCTCCGTCCCTCCGTCTCTATGTCTGGGCTCTGCGTCACAACATTTGGCTTCCTACCTACCTTGACGAATTCGGTCTGAAAAGTTTCGCAGGCATCTCACAGGCATCTTGTTCACTCCTTGCCATCATCAAACCACGTGCTAAACACTCAGCTACAGTAGCTCTTAATACCATCACTACCTCTATTGCTCACCCTTCCAACCCTCCTGTTAATTCTCCTGATCGTCTCCCCCTTCCCCACAAACCGGCAACTCCAAATCCACAACCACCGGCTTATGAAACCTCTTGCCTCCCACATGAGGGTAATTGCTCGCCAAAATCGCACAGTTAACCACACACGTTTCCTTTCGCCCCTCTCTTCCTCCTTCTCCCCCTCCTCTTCCTCTTCCTCTTCCTCCTGTTTCATCACCAGCGCCAGCGTCACCCCAGTCTAACTTCCTGCTTCCTTCCCCACGACCCCGACCGGTCAAATCCACCAAACTGATTTTTGCCAACTTTGGATCCGGGCTTGGATCCGTCCACTTTTCTGTTCCGGCATCTATCCACCTTGTCTCGCTAGAGGGATCTTCTCCCCTATCCGAAGTATGAGGGCCCGGCGGGGACCACCGAACCCTTTCAGCACCTCTAGCGCGATGTACATGTCCACAGACGTGCAATCTCGGTCGAACGACTGATAAGCGTTGAAGGAGGGAATGGCAGCCTAGATGTCGGTCTGTTTCTGTTTCTGTTTTCTCTCCATTCCCAGTTTCAGTTTCTGAGGAGGGGCCGCCGCCTGACCCGTTTGACCCGTCTAACCCGCGGACGACACCAAGGTCGCAGTGTCCGTAGGGAGGCGTGTGAGTGATGAGGATGTCGGTGTCGGGAGGGATGGAGGACCAGATTTCTTTGGCAGAGATGGGGATGAGCGAGGAAGGTGATTGGGAATTACCGGTACCATTCTCTTCTGGGCTGGGTTGGCGGCCAGGCTTGGTTTGCTTAACGAGGACTGTTTTGTCTTTTCCATCTTCATCGTGTGTACGTCTCACGTAATTCGGATCGTTAACATCCCTCTCATAGCCGAACGCCCACTTATCTCCCAGGCCAGGAGTTCCAGGACTTCCGAATACTTTGAAATTTGTCCTAGGCCCTCTGGGGTCCGTGAGCTTGATCTCAGCGGACTCATGGCGGAGGTAAGTGATTGATGGACCATGCGTCTTAAAGAGGGATAGACACTCTTTTGGGTTGGACAGGAATTGGTTATGGAAGTGTTTAGATCCGGAGGAGAGGGCTTGATGCTGGGAGGATTCGGAAGAGAGAGCCGGGTCGAGGGCTTTGTCGTGGTTTCCTGTTGAGTAAAGAAAGGTGAGTTTTCGTTTCGTTTGAGTGAGCTGGAGGGGTCTTGAGGTGAGGACTGATGAGGCATACCGGCAATGACAATTTTGGCTTCAAAGTCGGCTTTTTCTAGCCATTGGAGTGCTTTGGTGAGCTGTTTGGTGTTAGTGTCAACTCCTTGAGATGAGTGATAAAGAGATATGAGCCCCTTGCCTCTGAGAGACTCCCTTGGTTCGTCAGGTCACCAGCATGAATGAGAACGTCACCCTTGGGCAGCTTGACAGTGCAGTTGTGGGTGTCGCTGATGCAAACTATTCTCGTTCGTCTCGTCGGACGTGGGTCTGAGGGGGAGCTGCTCATTACTGACAGCTAAACAAAAACGTGGGCGATGTCTTCCGGTTATTGGAGAATGTGGTCGTCTTTGAGAACGAAAAAAGGGTGTGTCAGGAAGATACTTTCATCCAAGGTATCAAAGGTTGATGGCATTTTCGGTGTAGGGTGTTGATACTCTTTCAACCGCTAGGCAGATAACTGGGATGAAGACATAGTTTCAACGTCAGACTGCGGTTGAGTCACACTGAAAAGAAACCTTCAAGACAGAATCAAGTGACTTGGCACGTGCTAGATGACCCAGAAATCAAGAATCCAAATACAGTTTCCTTATGAAAAGGAAGGAGAAGTCTCATGCTTCTTTCCACATGTTCTGAGGTCGGATGTCACTTGAGCACTATCCCAAAGTTGACGGATAGCCTTCCCTGACCATACTAATCCCAGTCAAGAACTCTTTCTGTCCTCTCGTTATGGAAGCTCTGCGCAGCTCCTCCATTAAAGCCCGTGATAATCGCTCCTTTGCGGTCAACGTCTGGTACTACCAGCCATCTGTCTTTACCAACCGCTTCAAGACCCTAAATTAACTTTCTTCTTTCCGTGAGCCTTCAGCAGCCGAGAAGCAACCAGACCCCCATGACTGTAGCCGCTCCACAAAATCTTTCACTACTCGGCTGTTTATCCGTGCCTCACTTGAGTTGGATAAAGCACGATATGCAGCGGCAAGTCCGTCCAAGGTAGTATCTGAACTTCTAAAGCCCCCAAGTCCGTAGTGAGATATCGGACTATTGTGCTGATGATATGACTTCCCCCACGTGCCTGTTATTTCCGCAGGGCTGCATGATATTGGCGGGAGAAGGGAGGGTCGGCAATTGGGTATTGTTATTGCATCCTTCCCGAGCTAAGACTTGGGATTAGCAGAGCCGCTCAATATTGAGTGAGAAGAGGGGGCCATCATCCTATCTTGGGTGTGAAGAAAGGCGTTGTTCAGGGCCAGGCAGCCGTATCGGGGAGTGGTGATGGTCTCAAGGCTTGGTTGGACTGGGGGCCGCAAGCCTTTCTCACTTCCATTCGAAGATGGGAGACCCTTTGAGTCTATGGTAGATTGAAGTTGCGGTGAAATGTTGTCAAGTCTCTTTGACGCTTGTCAGACGAGACAGGACTTTGCTGATTAAGAGTGAAAAGATGTCTTGCAGACGACTTGTGTCATGTGTTGGATTATTCATCCCACTCTCGTTGAGGTTCAAGAGAAACCCCCACCCTCGGATTTGAATGCTGTGTAGCCTGGAAATGCACCTCATCTCTTCCGAGAATGCCATCTTAGCTTGTGGTACCCAGAATGTAGACGATAAGGGCGGAATGAGGTCAGTACGGCAAGCGTCAACAAGGTATCGTTGATAGGTAATGCTGTTGCTGAAATGGAAGTTGTTCTTCCAGACAGAGGCCTGGAAATTGTTAGTGCAGGCGCCAGAAGGTTGCAATTGAAAAGGGGGCAGTGCTCGGCAGTGATGTTTCTGGCACGGTGGCTTTTGTACCTATTTTGAGGGCGAAATGGAAGCCTAACACGCACGGGCGCGTTAAATGACCATATCGAGTCAACTCAGGTCTAGGACGATCCGGATGTATTGTGATAAACTCCGGGGATGCCGGAGGCACGGAGTAGGAGCCGGGGTCATGTTGACGTAGGTAGTGCCCCGCACCGGGGGACGGGCCGGGGGTTGAAGTGCCGTTTGACCCCCACAACCCCTGGAGCACAACCTGAACCCTTGTGCGTGTACGCCGTAAGCAGCCGGCAATACCTACCGAATGCGCCGCCGCGGTCAATTCACCGGAGGCCACCCACGTGCCGCAATCTCGTCATCAACATACATACACGAGAAGTATCCTAAGGCAGCCGTCTAGCCAAGGGTGCTCTGGTGATTCGGGGTTGTTTGTGCGAGTCGTCGAGGCTCAAACCCGTCGGCGACTCGGTGTGCGTAGTGGTAAGTGCCTCTAATGACGATGCGCGCGCGAAGCCTTTGCGTCTTCGTGATCCGATTGAGAGTCCTACCTAGGGCTTGAGGTTGTCTCTCCAACAGCCTTTCGTTGGCGCGGTCGGTTATCGGCAAATGACCAGTTGATGATGAAAAGGAGGTGGCAGAGAACTGCAAAGCAGAGGCACAAAAGAAGCAGACGGAAGTTACGGAAGGCGTGTTTTAGCGTCCTATTCGCGGGGGAAGGTGCAAGTATTTCCACGCAACAGGGATCCAACCATCCTTCCTGCCTTCCAACGTCCTTCTGGAAAACTAACTCAACCTACCAGAAGATCTGATGACAGGATTTCCAGTATCATGCTCATCGGCCGCCCTATTTCCAACGGCTGAGCAGCCGAAGTGTCCCGACGGCGAAGACGGAGTCATTCGTTGACATGGAAGCCGCAGCACGGAGCGGAGCAGCCGTTGAGGTTCGGACTTTAGGCGATCTGGGAAGCCGGAATCCGTGGCAGGAGCGAGTGCATTGATGATTGCATAATCCCCAATGGGCAATTGCGAGGGAAGGATCGCTCTTTCCGGACCATTGAGATATTCCACTTCATCTGTCAACTGAAGTGGAAGTCATCAATTACGGCATCATCCTGTTCTCATCCTGCGATTGATCGATGCTATCTTCAACAATAGTCCATGTCGCTGACAGGCAAAGAGCGGCTTTGTACGGCAACAATGAAAGAGACTGTCAACGATGACTGGGCTCACTTGCAGCACACACACAGGTCGGCGTGACGACTCCGTTGGGAGCAAGGTGCATTCACATAGCCACCGTTTTCCAATGAAGCATAACCAGAAGTCTGACCGATCAAAAGCTACATCCAGAACATGCTCGACTGCGTTGTAAGCAACAAAGAAGCGATGATAGATGTTACCCGACGGCGCGGCCTCGTGGAGTGGACAACATCATAGAGGTACGCCGCCGGGAATCTACCGAGTTACATCGCTAAACGTGCTGGACTCGGCGTCTCAGGCACCTATCAAAACCCTCGCAGCACTTGTGTATCGTGGACTCAGCCCTACAGTTAGCGTCATTCCCGTCAGTTGGGACTTGGATCTTCCCGTTGCATCGCGGACGCATGTCCTTCAGCTCTGACAACCCCAAATGGAAGCCTTGAAGCCTTGGCTTGGGGGCTCTTCTCGACTCGTATCTACTATTAGCGATACTTTGACCGAATTTGTACAACATCCGGTGAACAGAGGCCAAAAGAGACGACACTTAGCGAACAGCCTTGTGGGGCCAGGTACATACTTGCAAGAACGGATCTACTTCGCTTAGAGCCTTTCCCCTGGATCAAATCTGGGTGCCTTCGCTTGTACCCCTTGGCAGATGGAAGCCTGAACTACGAGGTACTATTTCCTAGACACCTTCGGGGGCTGTGACTACTAACC
This sequence comes from Neurospora sp. CHS-2018a, assembly GCA_009802275.1. NCBI lineage: Eukaryota > Fungi > Ascomycota > Sordariomycetes > Sordariales > Sordariaceae > Neurospora > Neurospora sp. CHS-2018a. The sequence continues at coordinate 610,654 of RAKG01000029.1, forward strand.
CCGTACCACAAGATTGACGATACAACATAGTATTGCTCAGAAACGCATCAGTCAACCCCATACACCGGGCTTAGGCATGCTTGATGACGGGCCTCAGATCTCCGTTTCCTTATGTCATGCGTAGACCGCGGACCGCTGCGGCGCTTGGGGGCCCAGTACCCCCAAGGTGCTTCCTAGCCGAGATGGCTACTCCGGGAATGGCCTCAAGCTGGCCTCGAGCCAAAAGGCAGTTGCCTGTTTCTGTGTTTCTTCTTCCTCTATTTAAGACCTTTGAGATGCCCGACTTGTGAGCTTGTTTTTTCTCATCATCAGCTTCAGCATCCAGCATCAGCATCAAACATCAACACATACTATAACATCAGCTCCCAACCTTTCAAAGCTTCAAGTCATATATACACACTCTTCACCCTCACTCTCAAACATCTAAAACACATTCCACCTTCACCACACAAGATCATTCACAATGGCTGTCATGGGATCCTCCACTACCCGCTGCCCCGTCGCCTACGGCCGCTCTGGCTACAACAAGGACGGCGACGATGAGGAGCAAGACAAGAACCTCATCAACTTTGGTCGTTCCGGCTACAACAAGGACGGTGATGATGACGAGGAGAACAAGTTCCGCAACTTTGGCCGTTCTGGTTACAACAAGTGAGTAGTCACAATCACAATTTAACCTGAGATACATGATAACTAACAAGAACTCTCCAGGGGCGATGATGGCGATGATGAGGAGCAGAAGTAAACACTGAACACTTCTGGCTCTACACACATTCGCACAATCTGTTTTGATACTGTACAAGAACAACACCGGCAACGGCACATTGGACTTGCATCTTTTGGGGTTTTATGGAGTTTTGGGTGGAGTGTTTCGACTGTGGTGGCTTTCTTCTGGGCATGTGAAGAAAGAGGGAGGGGGTTTTACTTTCATGGCAAAGCATTGGTTGGGGAGTTTTAAGGTTTTTGCTTTCTGGTGGGAATTGTCGATCATGGCGGTTGCTACGATCATGATGATGCATGGGGTTCGAAACGGGAGGGGGATTTGGTTTCTGGCAATGATCTCTTCTACTCTCTCTTTTACACCTCTGTTTTACTACCTCCTTTCTTCCGCATTTTCCAACGTGTCATAGACTAGATTTAACAGTCCTCACAGGACTCATGGAAAGAACTTGGAGGATATAATGGCAGTCTTAGTGAGAAACGCCGGAAAGACTAGAACTAGAGAGAAGGATAGACTTCAGCATATATCACTCTTCATTTAATCCAACTCAATCATCCACAGTCCCAATCCCACCACCATCCGTTCCACTCCCACCCTCACACCTACTTTCCAACACAAAACTTCTCAAAAATAACCCCCAACACCTCCTCCACATCCCCAGCCTCTCCCTTCCCCGTAATAGCAGCCAACCTCCCCGCCGCCACCCTCAAATGTTCCGCTGCCAACACGATATCCGCTTCCACTTCCTCCTCTCCCATCCTCATGACATTCCCCTCAACAGTCGTCGGGTTCGCCTCAACCATGAAATCCTCCAACGCATCCTTACACTGACCAAGCAATTCATTCTGCCTCGCCGTGACGCCTAGCAAATGCTCCATGTCTTGCGGGATGGCGGTCAGCTCGGCGAAGGAGGAGGACAGGCGGGAGATGAGGTGGTGGATTTTGCCTGGGTCTGTATCAGTGTTGTCTGTGTTGTTGTTGTTGGTTGTGGTGAGTGATTGTTGTTCGGCGGTTCGGCAGGAGATGAGGATCGGATCTTGAGACTTGAGGGGTGAATCTGCGGGGAGGTGGGTGGAGAGGACGTCGGTTTTGAAGGACTGGATTAGTTGAGCTAGGACGGCGGTAGGGACGGTTTCGGATTTGTTGATTACTAGGAGAGATTCTGGTGCTGAAGAGGCGAGGTCGAGGGTTGAGAGGTCGTAGTTTAGGCGGTAGCCTTCTACACCGTTGGCGTGACGTTCAACAGAACCCAAAACGATGATCACGTCTGAGTCGAGGGCTTTCTGTCTAGCGCGCCGGATACCCTCCTCTTCGATCTTACCGATTGGCGCTTCTTTTTCCTCTGCTGGTAGCAAGGAAGAGCGGGTGCGAATCCCCGCCGTATCAGCGAACGAACACAAATACCCACGAATATCAAGACTAGCTTCCACAATATCTCTCGTCGTGCCAGCCTCAGACGACACTATACTCGCCTCCCTTCCCACAATCAAGTTCATCAAGCTGCTCTTCCCCACATTCGGCGGGCCGAGCAGGGCGATCCGGATGCCGTTGCGGAGTAACTCGCTCCGCTGGCTGCCCATCTCGTGCAGCTTGATCGAATGCAAGATGCCCTTGACGAGGTGGGTGACGTTCCGCAGCAGCTCCGTGGGCGACTCGTCGAAGTGCTGGTCCTCGCTGAAGTCGATCAAGGCTTCGATCTCGCCCCTGGCTAGGAGGAGCTGCTCCCGCCAGGACTCGTACGTCTTGCCCAACACGCCTGAAGTGCCCCGGATGGCGGCCCGTCGCTGCTGCTCGGTTTCTGCCGAGAGGGTGTCGCCTAGGCTTTCGACTTGGGCGAGGTCTAGTCGGTTGTTGAGGAAGGCGCGCTTGGTGAACTCGCCTTGTTCGGCGTAGCGGATGGTGCTACTGCCGCCGCCATGGACAGAAGAGGTGGACTTGGACTTGGGAATGGCGGAGAGAACGGCTTTGACGGTGGCTGGACCGCCGTGCACGTGCAGCTCGAGGACGTCCTCGCCTGTGACGGTCTTGGGACCGGGGAAGTAGAGGACCAGAGCGTCGGTGTCGAGGACGTTGGCGTTAGCTGGTGATGATGATGATGATGAGGCATCCTTGCCGGGTCCGGTGGGCTCGGTTAGGGTGCGCACGGCGGCGTATCTGGGTCTTGGAATGGGTTTGGTGGGACATAGTGAGTTGTAGACCTTTACTTGGTGTTAGTTAAGGCTAGGAAGGTGAAAGATTTGGGTGTGTGGGAGGAGGTTATTACATCAAGACATCCGGGTCCAGAAATACGGATTACAGCTATGCCAGCTCTTCCTGACCCGGAGGAGAGGGCATAGATGGTGTCGTTTGTGAGAAAGGACAGAGTCGAGTCTCTAGGATTCCCACCTTGACCCTTGCCCCCAGAGACGGCGTCAAAGGCAGACGCCCTACGGCCAAACTCATGATAGCTTCTTGCTATGCGGATAAGACATGGCTGCTGTGGCCGAGGTAGTAGCGAACGTGAAGTGACTCGGGAAGTCCCCGGTCGGTAAATAGCAGCTCGTCTTAGCGCATGGCGGAACATTGACCTCAACCGAAAGACATGAAGCCCTTTTCACAAGTGATGTCTTCAGTGGAGAGATGTCACTGAGAAAGAGATCGTGAACCTTCGATGGCGGGTTGATAAACAAGACCCCTGCAGCCAGTGCCAGTGCCAAGACTTTGAGATGCCACTCTGAAGATATCGCTGTAAGATGATTGGCTGTGACCCCATAGCTACCGGGATGTCCAGCGATTGCACGGACCACATCGACCGCATCAAAAGTTCAGAAGATCCATTTCTAAATTTTTATCGGGCAACCGCAGCCACGCCTCTGTCTTCTCCATCTCCTCGTGCACTCGACCTGCTCCTCCTTCTTCGAGAAGTTGACCTTTTTCCACCACAACGCCAATTCGAAGATACCCCGACAATTAGAAGGCGACCAGATCAACCACAGTCAACATGTCTGACGAAATCGTCTGGCAGATCATCAACCGTATGTCACAGTCTCTCGAAAGTTGAAGACCTGCCCCGCAGTGTCGCTAACATTCAACCCTACAGAGCAGTTCTGTGCTTTCAAGCTCAAGACGACCAAGGGCAACAACTTTTGCAGAAATGAGTACAACGTCAGCGGCTTCTGCAACAGGCAGAGCTGCCCCCTAGCCAACTCCCGTTATGCGACCATCAGAACCTCGCCCAAGGGCACAATATACCTTTACATCAAGACCGTGCGTATACCTGTCTCTACTGGTGGCGAACCTACCGTATCCCCGGGACCGACCAAGCTGACACAGACCCCCCTTCCTTCTTACAGATTGAGAGAGCCCACATGCCCTCCAAATGGTGGGAGAAGATCAAGTTGTCGCAAAACTACGCCGAAGCCCTCCAGCAAATAGAGGACCGCCTCCAATACTTCCCCAAATTCCTCCTCCACAAGTGCAAGCAGCGCCTCACCCGTCTCGTACAAGTCGCGACCCGCATGCGCAAACTCGCCGCCGAGGAGGACCGTCTCGGCGAGAAGCTGGTGCCCAAGATGGCGCCCAAGGTCAAGCACCGCGAAGAGGCCAGAGAGCGCAAGGCGCTCATTGCCGCCAAGCTGGAGAGGACGATCGAGAGGGAGCTGCTGGAGCGTCTCAGGCAAGGAATGTACGGCGACCAGCCCCTCAACTGTTCCGAGTCTGTCTGGAAGAAGGTGCTGCACGGTCTCGAGAAGGAGGGCGAGGGTACCCGCGACAAGGATTTGGATGAGGGTATCGAGGACGAGGATGAGGAGGAAGAGGTGGAGGAAGAGCTTGAGGAGGAGATTGAGGACGGCAATGTCGAGTACGTGTCCGACTTCGAGGAGACCGACGACGAGCTCAACGATATCGAGGACTGGCTCGGTAGCGACGACGAGGACGATGCGGAGGACGACGATGATGAGGATGATGATGACGACGATGAGGGCGACAGCGAGGAGGATACCAAGAAGAAGACAAAGGCCGGCGACAAGAGGAAGAGAGGAAAGGTGACCAAGATGAAGGCGCGGAAAAAGAAGGAGATCGAGGTGGAGCACGAGACGGACAGGGAGAAGCTGCTTGCTTTCTAAAAGACGGACGTGGAGGATATGTTGTTGTTGTTGTTGATGTACTAGATGATGATACCTTGGCATCTGGCAGATTGGTCACCAGTCTTGACATTCTGCTTTGTAATGATTGCATGGCTCGTAGAACAAGAGCCCTTTTCATGTTTACACTCTGTTCAATCTGGAGAACTACCGTACCTATCAGTTTCTGGATCATATGCTTCGCGATTGTGATACGCGAGGAGCGAAAGTGCATGCATCACCCGGCTGGCTGCCGCTGTTCTGGCCATTTTATAGGCGGGCCACGGGCTCCCCACGCTGTAAAGTTAAGGTTGGTACGTACTTGTAGGTGGGGCAGTGGCTCTTCAGGACAATGAAACGCCCCTTGGAACTCACGCCGCCTTTCCCATCTCTCCTGGCGATCCATCCATCTTTCACTTTCCATTGCAAGGTCACGAACACAAGGAACTTCGGGAACCTTTGTTTCTTTGTATCGCGGGACACCAACAAACCTCCAATTCCCAACTAAACAATACGAGCTTTATACCCGACCGCAACACCGCGGCTAATTCCATAACCCTTACCCGCGATAATCACCCAAGGGAGTTTCCCACCGCCCGATCTCGCGATCCGATCTAGGGGTGCTTGCTGGCCGTAGCACCTCGTCACCGACAGAAACAAACCTCACTTTGACTTCCCAACATCACACAACAAAATCTACAACATCAGATATCTAATTACACCGACCAAACGTACCCCCCTCACGTTACCACCAACGAACATCTGTCCCACCACCAAAAGACAAACAGCACTTCCCCATAAACCAACAACCATGTCCTCCTGGTACTCCAACCTCTCCAACAACATCACCAAGCTCCAACGCACCTACTTCTCTGGCGAAGCCGACGGCGACACCGAAGACGACACCCACGTCTGCCGCGTCCTGCGCGCCTACTACGTCGAAAAGGGTCAACATTTCCCCTCCTGGCTGCCTCCCGATCCCAAGGCTCCTCCTCCTGCTCAACAACAGCAGCAACAATACGGTGCTGGCCAAGGACAGCAGAGGTTAAATGGTTATGGTGGGCAACAACAGTTAAGCAGCTTATGGGACAATAACGGCGGCGGTCGCGGAGCAGCAGCACAGGGAGGAGCGCAACAGGGAAGTGCGGCGCAAAGTCGAAACCCCTTCGCCCGCTCCGCCGCTGCCCCAGCTGCGGCTGCGTCACCTGTCAACGCCGCGCCTGGTCATGGCGGTTACCACCCGGGAGCAGGACAGCATCAAGGAGGAGCACCACAAAGCCTAAGAGCCGGCGGCCACGGCGGCGGCGGCAGCAGCGGGGGATACGGCCATCAACAAGCAGGACCCTACGGCCCCGCAGCAGGAGGCGGAGCAGCTAGCAGCGCGGCGTCGATGCCTGCGCAGCATAGTGGTAGTAGTGGGATCAGTGCGCAGGATAAATTGAAGCAGAGGCTTTGGGGCGGGTCGAGGACGACTAGTCCTGGAAACTCCGGTGGGAGTGGGCCGTTTGCGCCGCCTGCTGGTGGTGCTGCTGCTCAGCAACGGGCTGGGTCGGTAGGAGGTGGTGGGGGGTATGATGGTGGACATTCTGCTGCTGGTGGAGGACATGTGGGATTGCCGAGCGGACCTAGGCCGCCGCCGGGAGGGGGGAGGATGGGGTTGCCTAGTAATCCTAGGATGCGATAGAGGAGGGTTGGAACTCAGTTGGTTGTTGAAGGCTAGGGTATAGGGTATGGTCTGTCTATGACATGAGAGAGGAGTGAGGAACAGAGGAAGCGGAACAGGTGTATACAGGCAGACAGGCAGACAGGCTGGGCAAAGCGTAGCGTTGGCTTTACTGGTTAACTGGTCGGCAAGCGATTCGATTTTCAGCTAGCGAACAAATGGGAGCGATACATACCAAGCGTCGAGTACGGGAAGATGGGTGAAATGTGAGGGATAGGAAACCAGGATCGCTCGTGCTAAACTGTTTACATGGTTTGAACTGGTAATATCGGTCATTAGACTCTGAGTGCAACGCTCGATATTTACCTGGCTATATACACGCCAACCTGCTCTCTTGTAGGTACTACTTCCTACTGAGTCACAGGTACAACTTGTCAAGTACAGGGCAACATGAAGACCAAATCAGTACTGACTGGAGCCATAGCTCCTTTTGATTCCGTAGATATCTGCCTGGTAACAACGATTCAAGCCTCCGTGTGTCCTGAATCCCCATGAACTCCAAAACACCCTTCGTTTTTCATGCTTGGGCATCACCCAAAGCAAAGCAAGTAGATTGTATGCGATACAGTATAAAGACAACAAACAGAGGGTATCATTCGAATCCCAGTGGTAACTTTTCCGCATCGCCATTGTCGGTCTGAGGCCATCTCACTCGGAGGGTGAGGTCAGCTTTGGAGATGGCGGAAGGCCATCATGCGGTCGACTCAGATCAACAACCGACGTTTGATCGGCAGAGGCAGCGGCTCCCCGTTGAGCGAACCCCGTTTCTTAGCCAGGGCATTCTTCCCCATCGCCTGGATTTTATCAAGGAGATGACTGTGACTGCCTTGTTAGAACGACCGGTCTTGTGCGAAGATCAACGTGGAGGAGAAGAGAGTAAAGTAAAGTCATACTTGATAGGCAAATGTCCCGCCCTACTTTCCTCCATCGCCAAGTTGATCTTCTGCGCCTGCTCCTCGTGGTCCTTGAAATGCTTCGAGATGAGCTCCTGGCCCGCGGGCTCGTCTGCCGACCGAACAACGTAGCCGCACCCTTCCTGATCGCACGTCCAGGTTCCGTTAGGACCGGCCGGTGACATGGTCGGGAGGCGCTCGGCCTGGACTACTATGCGGACTGTGTCTTTCGTCATGACGCCCGTGTCGTCCGCTACATCGATGATGACGCTGTTTGCGTCGCTATCCTCGTTGTCCTCTGCCTCGACTGTTCGTTTTAGTGTCTTTCGTCCGCGCCGGGGCGGCATGTCGTCTTCATCGGCCATGTCGGCTGCGAGTCGCTTGGAGCCTGCCACGCGGAGGGTCGCCACTTTGCCGGATGGACGGCCTACCCGGGGTTGTTTTCCTGCCCGAACTTCGTCCTTCGACTCGGCTTCGACACTGGGTGAAGCCCCGAGAGCGCTTGACAAGCGACTTACATGTGTTTGCCGCCGGTTCCGACGATTTAAACATTGAGGAATGTCCTCGACTGTTAATTCCGTTGGAGCAGGGCGTCCATTCTCAACAACGTCCTCAAGCCAAGCCTTGTATGGTGTGTTGTCCCACATTGGTGGTAATCGCTCAAGAAGGTCCTTTGCAAAGTGCTCGCATAGCTCCCTGGCGGCAGTGTAGTATTTGATCCTGCAGTTGTAGAATAAGTCCGAGTTGATCTTTGACATCTTTCCCGTCTTGATGTCAACACGTTGGGCAACTTCTCCCAACAGAATGATAAGTCGATCGACTGGGTCATCGGGAAGGTCGTCGCTGCCAGTAATGACGGCGGGAGACGCCCGAGGGTGAGGGGAATTTGAAGGTAAATGTCGGGTTGATACTGGGGCTGGGGCCGGAGTTCCCAAAGGGCTATCTCTGGCTATGCCTTTTCCTTTGTCTGAGCGTTGGTCTGACAGCTCACTAGCCTGTCGACTGGTCTTGGTCGTCCTGCCTTTCGGTGGTTCACGAATCGCTAAGCTTTGGGATTGAGGCGAGTAGTCGTCCCGCGCGAGTAAACCTTCGGGCTCAGCAGCTGGTTTGGTGAGCAATCCAGCAGCAACATCGCTGATTTTCTTTTGAAGGTCCGGGTGAGCTGCTTGGAGCCAAGCCGCAAATTCAGTGTCCTGCCATCTGATCTCCGATTCCTTGGGAAAATGCGCTAACAGGAACTGTGCCCACTTGTGACATCTGGCCTCGACCTCCTCTTTTACAGTGACGCCCCCATCTCCTGCTGTGAGCGCGTATGTAAAGAAGATCTCGTCTAGAGGTGGCGGCTTCATGTCTTTGCGCTTCTTCTTCTTGTCGGCCTTCTTTAGCAGCCTCTTGAACTCCTCGTAAGGACCCATGATTCCATAGTACAGGGTGATTGCCTCCATCACCTGGCTGTACATGGTTTCGTATTTCCTCGAGGGAATAATTTCGAACCATCCAGATGCGCCAGAAACCCAGAGGGTGTTTGGGTCAAATCCGATCGAGTATCGTTCTGATCTAGAGATTTCGATATACGTCGCTTTGTTGTATGGCTTGTGGACTTGCTGATTGTTAGCGTTTGAGCGGGGAAACCTCCAGAGGGGAACGGGCGTCATCAAGTCAACATACAGCATTCGCGAGCTTCGTCGTCATCGTCTTCCACGGGTTCAAGTTTTCCGCGTACGATAAACGGCCCCTCGAGATCAACATGGAGCGGGTTTGCCAGCGTCTTTCCATCCTTTTGATAGATGGTGGCATCCGTCAACACGGCAAAATATGGCCACAGGTCATCCGACGTTCCTGGGGTAACAGGCTTGAGGATAGCCAACTCCCTTGTCCATCGCCGGCGCCTGTCGTCGGTCGAGTCGATGGATGCGCTAGAGCCTCTTCTGCGCCGTGGGCGTCCTGGTCCGGCCATGTTGTTGTTATTGTTTCGCCCGACGAAACGAGTTCAGTGATAATTTGATCGTAGATATCGAGGTTGAAGAAATACTGGTGGAAACCGGTCTTCTCGTGGAAGTTCCCTGAATCTCGAGCTGTTAAACACTGGTGACAGCCTCTCCTCGTAAAAGTTCAAGTCGCCACCTATGATGTGGTTTGGGCTCTGAGGCAAGAGTGAGTATAGAACTATTCTACACAATAACTATTAAAAAAAAAAAAAGAGAAAGAGAGAGGGGGGGAGTGGATGGAAAACAGTCAGCAAAAGGGTATCGTGGGAGTGGGAGTGGGATGTAACGCGATGCTTCTCTAAAAGACAGACCTGGGGCAACGGCCAATGGACGCGACTTGTCCACACGCGCAGCGACAGCGGGACCTCGACGGTGGGATTGCCAAATCGTTCGTCAGTGGTGGGGCCCAGGCACTTAAACCCCTGTTTCTCGGCTCCGCATCCGCTGCTGATAAGGGACGATAAGCCCTAAAATAAGTGAGCGGTCCCCTGCAGTGTCAGGTCCAAGTCTAGGAATTTTTGAGTGACAGCTTCCTGCGCAGACTCCAATTGGAAACACGTTCTTGCATTGGAGTTCAGAGGGCCGTTTCCATTGTTGCTTATTTACTCCCGACTATCCCCCCGTTCCCCCTACACCAGCTCCCAGAGACTGTAAATGATCTGGAGGTCAATCTACAAGATGGCACAGAACAGCCTCGCCGAGGGCGTCTTCGGTATGTCATCACCACGCCTTCAGTCTTCGGCGTGCATTCTGTAGATGTAGTCTTCCAAAGGCGCATCATGAAGAAATAAAACTGACCTAGCTCGAAACCAATAACAGCCATCAACAAGCCCTATGGCATGAGCTCTGCCCAGGTTATCCGCGACTGCCAACACCACTTCAACCCGTCCAAGCTCTTCGCGCCCCTCCTAGCAGCCGACCGCGCCCTCCGCGAAAAGGAAAACAGATACCAAAAGCAACGCCGCACCCATGCCAAGCGGGATATCAACGTCAAGATCGGCCACGGCGGCACTCTCGATCCTCTTGCCACCGGTGTCCTGATCCTCGGCGTTGGCAAGGGCACCAAGGCCCTGCACGACTTCTTGGGCTGCACCAAGACCTACGAGACCGTCGTGGTCTTCGGCGCCAGCACCGACACCTACGACCGTGTTGGCAAGCTCATCAAGAAGGGCGACTATAGCAACATCACGCGCGAACAGGTTGAGGAAGCGCTCAACTCCTTCCGCGGCAAGTTCCAGCAGATGCCTCCCCTCTACTCGGCGCTCAAGATGAACGGCAAACCCCTATACGAATACGCGCGCGAGGGCAAGCCGATCCCCCGCGAGATCGAGACCCGCGAGGTCGACGTGACGGAACTCGAGCTGACCGAGTGGTACGAACCCGGCACGCACAACCACCGGTGGCCGACCGAGGAGGCCGAGCAGGCCGAGAAGAACGTGGTCAAGTCGGTGTGGCAGGTGGCCAAGAACCAGCAGGACGGCACAACCAGCACAGAGGAGGCCGTGACGTTAATACCGGAGGTGGTGGAGAAGGAGGTCAAGGCGTTGGCGGACCACGAGAGCAACAAGCGCGCGGCGGAGGAGCGGGTTGACGAGTTGGTTTCCGAGGAGCCCGCGGGCAAGAAGAGGAAGACGGAGACCGGTGCTGCTGAGCCCATGATGTCTGGTGCTCTGAAAGATAAGAAGGGCAAAGACAAGAAGCAGGACAAGTACGCCAAGAATAGGGGTCTGGACCTTGCTCCTCCTCCGCCGTCGCCCGATACCCCGTTCCCCTGGGAGGGCAAGGGTCCTCCGGCTGCCAAGATCCGCATGACCGTGACTTCGGGCTTCTACGTCCGCAGTCTGTGCCATGATTTGGGTGAGAAGCTTGGATGCGGCGCTATGATGGCTGAACTGGTTAGGTCTAGGCAAGGAGAGTTCGTCCTGGGCACTGATAATTGCATGGAGTACTCGGACCTTGCCCTGGGCGAGGAGGGTTGGGCACCCAAGATCCAGAAGGCTTTGGATCTGTGGAACAACAAGGACAAAGCGGGCAAGGCCCAGGCTGTTGAGCCGGTAGTAAAGAAGGAGGAGGTCAAGGCTGAGGAGGTCAAGACTGAGGAAGTCAAGACCGAGGAGGTTAAGGCCGAAGAGATCAAGACCGAGGAGCAGCCTGCAGGTGAGGTAAAATCCGAAGAGTCTGCGCCCGTAAAGGACGAGGAGACCGTCAAGACGGAACCTGAAACGAAGGCATAAAAGAACCCATTCTCCTCACAGCAAGCGCAAACAAAATAAAGCGAATATACCCAATTAATGTTGATTTGATTATCCGAGGACAAGGTGAACATGCCCAATATGATGCTATCCAGGTGGACACAGCTTTGAAATGTCCAAGATGATAATCCAATGCTGCCGCCAGGAATGCTCCTTCCCGACCCCGTCTATATCCAAAAACCAGCCCGCCGACCATGCAATTCCGTCATGATGCCTGCCTGCCCCTGGTTTTCCTTTTTCCGCCAGATGCTAGCCCAAAACCAAGATCTAGACTACATAGGTACCCATTCATCCCCGTCATTACATTACATTACATTAAAATTACCCCTCTCCATATGCCTCGGAAAGGTTACCTTTGACATTAAGTATTACCATCCTCAATCATCCAGATCCAGCCTGGAATTCTCCTTCCTCACCACCGCCACCGGTAACCTCCCCTCATCATCACTCCCATCCCCATCCACATCCCCCTCTCGCATCCCAACCCCCCTCTCCAACTCCTCCGTCTCCCTCAAAACCTCCCTAACCCTCTCCATCCTCCTCACCGCCCCCTCCAACATATCCAGCCGTTCCTTCTTCTGCTCATCCCTCTTCTCTAGGGTTTTTACTCGTTCCTCCAGCTTCGCTCTCGCCCTGCGTTCCGACGCGACCATCTCGTTGGCTTCCGAGAACAGGGTAACACTTAGTTCTTCGATCTCGCGCGACGTGGCGGTTAGTTTCGCCTCGGCTTTGGCTAGCTTGGCGCGGGTTTCTGTGTGGAGGGATTTTTCTGTGTTCAAAGCAGTTTGGAGGTCGGAGATCTCCTTTTGGCTGGTGGAGGTGGATTGGAAGGGTTGTTGGAGTGGGCTGCTTTGGGTGAATGACTGTGAGAGGGTAGATTGGTGAGTCGGCATATGGGGGTGTGAGCCAGTAGGTGGTGTAGATTTGAGGTTGGGCGTTGATTTGCGCGAGGTGAGGAAGGCGGAGAGTCGGGAGGCGGCGCCCGTGGGCAGGAAGGAGGAGACGGAGCCGACGCTGCGAGGGGCGGCGGGGGAGGCGTTGGCTGTTGCGGTGGTGGAGGGGGTTGCGGATTGGGGAGGGGTGGCGAGGGCTGCGGCGTGTTGTTGTTGCTGTTGCTGTTGTTGGGGTGATGATATTTGGGAGGCAGCTGGGGAGGATTGGGATTGTTGTTGCTGTTGCTGTTGTTGCTGTTTGAGTTGCCCCCGTAGTCGGGCTATCTCGTCTTCGTAATCGGCCCAGCGATCGACGGCGGATGAAGCCTTCTCGTTGAGCAGGCGCACTTGGTTTTGAAGTTCTTGGATCTTGTTGTGGGCGTCGAGAACGGCCGCTTGCATCTCCACGAAGGGCTGGGTCCCCTCAAGATCGATACCGCATTGCGGACAGCAAGGGGCGGTAGACAAGGTCCGGGTGACCGGTTCGACGACGGGGGCGGCGGTCATGGTCATGGTGGTGGTGGTCGACATGGCTCACCGGGGCCCCGATAGGACGGACGATAAGTATCGTCGGGAAGAGTCCGCGCCTGATGCCGGATTGGACGGAAATGGTGATGGATTGAAACGGTTCGTCCGGTCTCGATGTTTTTCTTTTCGGGAACCAAGTGGACTCCTGTCAGGAACGGGGAAACTGGATGGAGACGCCGTTGCGGTGGGGATGGCCTGGTTCCCGTTGAAACAGGGGCAGGGCCTCTTGTTTTCGTCTTGGTATTTGTTTTTATGTATCTGGAGGCGCTGGCGAAGCTGACCAACACGTCGCCAGATCTCACTCTTCCTCCTCCTTTTTTGAGGAACGAGTAAGCTGTGAAAGGGAGGACAAGAAATGGGTGGAAATGTATTAAGGCACGCAGGGTCTCGGTGACGTACCGCCATCCCGTTCTGAGCCCCCCCGCCGTTCCGATGATCTTCAGCGGTATGTAGGTACCGTATGCACGATGCAAGGCCCATGTGGGGGTGTGGGAGACGCCGAGCCGCCCTTGAGCCGCCCTAAAGAAACAGCACTCATTAACGTTTGGCCCAGATGGCGGATGACGGCACGGAAAGATGGACAGTGGAATATATATGAAGCAGGCTATTGGTATCTCGTATACAAATTCATGAACGGGTATCTACCTTCTTAATACAATGACAGGCGTGGCCTATATCTTCCCTTGACGTGACAAGATCATAGCTCGCCATAGGTCGTCTTTGTTATCCCCGACGCAGGCGCTGTATCATGACTATGCTGTTCCGCTGTGTCAAGAATGAATCTTGACATGACCGATCTCCATACTTCTCCGAACGCGAGCCCCATCGCCCAAGACCCTTTCCTGCGCGGTCTAACTTGGCGTACCGGGAGTATCCGCCAGAAACTCTTGGGCCAAGGTATCTCTTGGCTTGGATCCGTCGCTGGTCTTGCGCCCTCAGGCTTGCAGGTTTTGTGAAGCGGCCGAACATGTCGATGGCCCGGCGAACCATGATATTTCAACGGTCGACCTGCCGCCGCATTTGCAAGCTCTCAGCAGGGTGCTGACAGGGCACCTGCTTCCATTACCCGGCGAGCTCTCCGAGCAGATTAACGCCCGTATCACCTTGATAACACGCTGTACCTCAAGCCAGTAACTCCGCTATGCATTGCTTTTTAAGCATCCTTTTTTCATGTCTCGTTTCGAAACTCCATCCGCCGACTTCAGTAGGGCTTCGCAACCTTTCTGGGTTCGCTTAACCCGGTCTCGGGGTCCTTGTATTCCTTCCAGTTGACGGGGTACATGGTGTTGCCAGCCTCGCTTGTCGCCATGATGACACCGAGCTCGTTGCGCGCTGTCGACAGGTAGTAGCTTGCTTGGTCACCGAGAGAAATCTAGTAGATGGCAGCACATCAGTAAAGTGTTCAGTCCTCGTATGACAAGAAGAGGAGAAGAGCACTCACCACCTCAGCTCTGACAATATCACCGGGCCTGAAGCTGTCGTAGATCTTCACCCTGTCCTTCTCTGTCGCCCTCACGTCCTGCACTCTAATCAGGCCCTGCCACTCGGCCTCCAGAACAGTATCGCCACAAATCAGGATGGCCACGACCGCTTGGCGCGGCATGATGCGAATCACCCGGCATAGCACAATGTTGCCCACTTCAGGCAGCACCTCGCGCTTGTCTGACGAACCCGCTGAGCGCAGTACCGAGATGGTCGGCAGCTCGGCGGGCGTAGTCTGGGTATTGATGATCTTGTTCAAGCGCTTGGCAGGACCAGGCGCCTTGGCAGGCTGTGTGATGTTGACGACGCCGAGCAGCGAAGAGTAGAGGTTCGACTCGTGGATATGGGTTCCAGGGCCGGGTTGGAACTTGGAGATAGG
Source organism: Neurospora sp. CHS-2018a (assembly GCA_009802275.1). Lineage (NCBI taxonomy): Eukaryota > Fungi > Ascomycota > Sordariomycetes > Sordariales > Sordariaceae > Neurospora > Neurospora sp. CHS-2018a. The sequence goes on from RAKG01000029.1 coordinate 625,655, forward strand.
GCCAAGGAATTGGCCGGGGATGGCCATCGAAGGGGAGGAGGATGTCGTCGCCATTGTGTCGGTCGTTCTGGGTCGATGGAGATGTCGATGACGAAAGTTTGCGAAAGGGTGGGAAGTGGGATTGTATGAGACGCGGTGCGACGCGCAAAGGGAACTAAACAAACTAGAGATAACGATGCGACGAATGGGCCCCGCGGCGATAACAAATTAGAGTTTCTGATAGATGTTCGGATACCGAAATGTGATTGACCGGGCCCGCGGACGGGACTCGATGACGGAGGGGCACCGAAAAATTGAAACCCCTGTCGGCGCCAAGAGCTGTTCAGTGCCGCGCTGTGCACCAGTGCTGCCGGGCAAGCTGCCGGCGAGGGGAGCTTCTGAATGCACTCCAGCCTGCCGGTGTGTCTGCCCCCAATTGGCTGTCGCGGTGGCTCCGTCTTAACGCTATCCGCGCAATTGAGCGTTCCCATTGGTCAAAGCTCTCAAAATTGTGGAAAATCAGACGTGTCGGAAGTCGCGACACCCGCCTGGGCGGGCATGTTGCAACCGCAAGGGTCCTCCACAAGGAAATCAGGGGTTGCCGTGGGTTGTTGAGGTTGGGATCGCGAACCCCCCCTGTCGGCGGTGGAATTGTTGTGGCCATTGTTTTGTTTCTTTATAATTCAAGATTCCCATCTTCTCTTTCCCCTGTTTCTCCTTCTGTTCTTGACATTGTGCCGTCTCGTCAATCGCAAACCGTCACAATGCCTTCCAAGAAGCAGTCCTCCTCCGGCGGCAACAAGCCGTCCGGCTCCGGCTCCAGCTCCGGCTCTTCCTCCGGTTCGTCTTGCCGCTGCCGCTGCAGCATCGGTGGCTGGCTCAAATTCTTCGCCATCTTGTTCGCCCTGGTTGCGCCCATCGCCTACGTCCTTGAGCAGCGTCTCGAGTCTTTCTACGTCTTCGATACCGAGCACCTTCACGATCTTTCTAAGCGCGCCATCAGCGCCCACGGCAGCGACACCAAGGCCATTGTCAAGTACATCGTCGACGAGCTGAACGAGCGCAACGGCGTTGCGCCCTACGTCAACAACGATGAGGAGTGGGTGTTCAACAACGCTGGTGGTGCCATGGGTGCCATGTACATCATCCACGCCTCCATCACCGAGTACCTGATTATCTTCGGTAAGCCCCTCCCCCAAGCTTTTCGCAAGCTTGTGCTTCCCGTTTCTTGGAACCCATCACTAACAACACACTTCACACAACAGGCACTGCCATCGGCACTGAGGGTCACACCGGCCGCCACACCGCCGACGACTACTTTCACATCCTCACCGGCACTCAGACTGCCTACGTCCCCGGCGAGTACGAGCCCGAGGTCTACCCTCCCGGTTCCGTCCACCACCTCGTCCGCGGCACCGTCAAGCAGTACAGGATGCCCGAGAGCTGCTTCGCGCTCGAGTATGCGCGCGGCTGGATCCCTCCCATGCTGTTCTTCGGTTATGCCGATACCCTCAGCAGCACGCTCGATTTCCCTACGCTCTGGCGCACCTCCGTCATCACCGGTCGCGAGATGATCAGCAACTTGCTTAAGGGCAAGTTCTAAGCATGTTGCTTGGTCTTCTTTTTGGGCTGTCCCCTTCATGAGGGGGGATGTTGAAAGAACACAAAGAGTTTTGGAGAGCATGGAATAGAATATAGAGTATAGATATGGCTTCTCGGCATAAGGAGATGTACACATGCTGCTGTACATTTCCTCCGTCTTTGTTAGACCGTTTTTTGTGTATACCACGACCTACCTATACCTATATCTACGTAATGTAATCAAGACATGACTACAAATTAACCTCTTCTTGGATCATTCGTGGCCTTGGCTTCCACATTCGCCGTCGAGTCTTCGCCAACAAGTAGCTGTGACATGGAGAAGTCACTCGAGTTGACTTATTATAGCTGAGCTCTATTTCAGCAGAGCCAACCCGCTTCCAGAGACTTCCTCGTTAGTACCTTAAATCTTCATTTCTCTCTTCACTTCTCTCTTCACTTCTCTCTTCACTTCTCTCTTCACTTCTGTCTTGACTGGTAGTTTTAGACATCTGTACTTCACTACCTCCGCGTCCCAACTCCTCTTAGCCTCTCGAACATCAAACTTCTACTAACAAGGAACTTCAACAGCACCAGGCATGTTGTCCAAAGCAGCGTCGCACAAAACATCACGATACAACTTAGGTACCAACCGCTCGGCTGTCCTCGGCACGTCTCCGTTTACGATGGATGGGCTACTTGTTGGTGTGAAGGACAAAGCAAGATAGAAACGATGACAGTTGGCCTTATCTTGTTCCCTCTGTTTCCTCATTTGTTCTGCCGAACAGCCCGTTCGTCGTCACGCCACTACGCCACGAGACAACGAACCGAAGAGATGACGAAGGGACGGGAGATGAAATGGATGGTTTCACAAGTGACAATTCGTCAAGATCAGCTTTCAACTTCCTTTTGCTGGGGTAACGCGGTTAAAGTCAGTTATTTCGCCACTACCTATGGTCTTGGGTAATACGGTACCAAGGCAGGACGGCCGACGAAAGATGGAGTGGGTGACTTCGAGGCTGCTGTTGTCGTTTGTTGCTGTGAATGGTGAACGTGGTGAGAAGGGGAGAGACATTGCAGTTTGGAATGACACAGTAGGTGGAAGTCCCTATCGCTTCAGACGGGTTGTTTGTAATTTTACCATAATGATCTTGAAATAATTTTGTTAGACAAGAGCCAGGTATAGGTAGGTATACTACCCTCAGTCTGAGTCCTCTGACGGTAATCTGACTTGGTGTTGCTATCGAACAAAGTGTTGAAGACAGCCTCAGGACTAAGTTCGAGACGCTTCAGGTGCCTGTGCTCGATATATTTGATTTGGCTGTTCGGCAGCGGATACCAGATGTTTTCTCTCCTTATGGTTAAGGTGGCACAAGGTCGTGATTTATCCAGCTTAATACTGCCGAGTTGTTGAAGTTGGCCTATAGACTCTTGATCAGGACTCGGCGACAGTTCATCTGATCTTGTTCTGAAGACGTCATGGATGGCACATGAACTAATCCTCATGACCAAAAGTTGCCTGTAACCTTACTCAAGTCTATCGCTCCGTAGTTATAATTCCAATCTTACGAACAGATGGAAGTATTGACCCTGAAGCCTTTTGGCGAGCGATACTATCTCGGGCGGGCGGCGGGCAGTTTATCGAGTTTCCTGGGTTGCGGTACCGGCCAACAGGGCTGATCGGCATATGTCGACCGGAAACCCATACCCATCTCCATCTCCGCCTGTCGGACATCGCCATTCTCCTCATCATCGATTTCTCGCAATTGTTGTCTTCAAAGTCGACATCGTGAGGTTACTTTTGGAGTTTAGACCACCCCTCATCCGAAGTGGATGAAGTTGGGTCCCGTGGGACCATCTCCACTGTCCCCGTACTTCGCACTGCGGCACTGGTGCACCGGCCCGGCGCTTCCAGGGGATCATCTTCTGACCGAACTCACCCCCTCCGCGACTCCGTACTGCCAGACTGCCCTAGGCCACAAGGCCGCCTTGCATTGCAGAACTGCCCGTGTGAGAAAATTTTCACATCACAACAAATTTTCCAACGGGCCTCGTGACACTGCTCGAGCGAACAGCTAGGCCGCATTTATGGTTCTAGAAGTCATACAGTGGAACCCGGCAGTGGAGTGAGGTCCAATGTCGCAATGTTTCCGTGTTTTCGGGCCGCATTAGGGTGTGCTGGTGCTGGAAACGCCAGAGCGGGATGGGTTGGCGCCGGCGTCGTGCCGCCGCCGCTGCTTGTTTTTTTTTTCTTGACCGCCACGGCAAACCAGACAGCCAGAGAACTCCTTTCTTTCTTTCCCCCTTTGTGACCCGCCAGCAGGAGCGCCAGTGGGATACCTGTAGAAAATTGCGGGGAAGAAACGGGACCTGTCAAGCTTGTTTCGTAGGCTCGTAGGGCACTGCGGTGCGCTGAAAGAGGGCCCTCGGCCCCCGGGAGCGTTTAACGGAATACGGGCTTCGCCGCTTCGCGTGCCAGTGTTGCTATCGGTCGGCAAGGCTCCCGATAGTGTCAAAAAGTTGTTGTGTGGTTTCAGCGACGAGCCAAACAGCATCCGGGGGCACGGTTCTTGACAGCTTCTCTGGACACAAAAAAATAGGTCAGCCGAGAACTTTGGTTCCTTGCATAGGCGACATCCGCGGAAATGTTGCTCGCGGGAAGAACGAGGCAGCGAAGTCGGGAGCCAATGCCGATCCAACATTGCCAACGTCGACAGTGGTGGACGACATGGACGCCTGTGGGAGGGTGACTCAAGTGCAATGAGACTGCCCCGAAAGGGTGTTAGTGAGCCGGTTTGTACGTAATTGAAAAGGGGATCCACCGCCCGCTTGGAGCGCAACCGGGCATCCAGCCTCACCAGCGTCCTTTCTGCCAGCTTTTTTTTTTGAACGATCCGACTTTTTTTTGGCCTGTCAGGTGTACGTACTGCCAGGGAGGTCACCGCCAAGCAATAAGCACTGTTGCAAGACACCGCTGGAACGACGACGACGACTCGAGCCTCCTGGAGGAATTCATCCATGGACGACGACCCTCCGAGAAGGCGGTATCGGTTGTGTTATACAGACCCAACGGCCAACATTCAACAACCCTCAATCACGTCAGTCAACGGCAAAGAAGATTCCAGAGAGGTGACATGTCGTATCGGGACGGGCTCCATGCTATGCCATGCTATAAGCGCAACAAGATGTCGCCAAAGAGTCGAGGCTTCATATAAATTGCGATTTTGGGATCGATGAGAGCTGGAATCCTGACCGAGTGATCTCGCCAGACGTCTTCCGCAGCTGAGTGGCAGAGCGTGGGAGTTGCCAAGAAGCTTTACTAAGAAGAATGGGATTCGGGGACTGGATGGGGAAGGTATAAGGTAAGAGCAACCTCTAGCTGCATGAGAAAGGCCGGAGCCGCCTGTCGTCCACACAGCGTCCGTCCAACGAAACGTCATCGGAAAGTTTTTCGGCGCCAGTTTTAGCCTCTTTGCGCTACGGGCATGGGGGAGGAGCAAGAGGATTCGATGCTTGGATTTTTAGGTGATTTTTTAGAAGGAAACAACGTCCAACAAAGCGAGGGTAGGAAACCACCTGGGAGACAACAAACACTGGCAAGGTCTGAAGCCAGGATCAGAGACAGAGGCACATGACCTGTGGGGAGTCTAGGCCTGTGCAGGCCCCAAGAACAACGAAATGCATAAACACTTGTTGATCGACAATTTAAACCCTTACCTGCCACGCCTGCCAATGCTACCATGGATTTTTGTTATCACTCGGCGGCTCATGCCGAGCAAAACGTCTAGCTTATCGTGTTTATCTGATTCATCGAGAAGGCGACCACACACCACACCTCTTGCCCGTTTGGGTTCCATACTCGCTGTACAAATGTACATGGCGTGTCGTTGGCCGGGGATAAGGCTATGGCAATCCGGGCGTTATGTCATCATCCGCATCGACCATTGTCCGGGTTTGGCTAATTGCGGTAGGTACTCGTAGGTACCTCTATGGGATTCGCACAATCATTATCAGAGACAGCGAGATAGAGGCAAAGGCAGAGATACGGTAATACGGAACCTCCTTCAGGCTGAACCATGATGAACCTTGATGGCTGTTGACCGCTCTGTGAGATTAGAAAGCCGTGCAACCACAACGATCCAATTCTTTTGTCCCATATGCCCGCTGCGGTCGTACAAGTACAGATATCCTCGACACTGAAGGCATCGTGATTCGGGTGGTTATCTATCGCTTATCATTCCCCGCCTCGTCTGTTCCTGTTGTTCTATTGCTCGCCGTAACCTGAAATCATGGACCTCGTGGCCCTCCTTAGCTGCACCTTTATCTAGATACCAAGACCCGGTCWGACCGGGACTGCTACTTCAGGTACCGGTATCCAATTACCTGGGGTACATAGGGCGATAGTGGACAACCTCAAGACTGGGGAACATGATTCCGTCTGGAGAGCTTCCGCGTCTAAGAGAGGATTCCCGTCTGGGTCCTGGGCCTTGCTTCCGTCGTCGCCAATGTCGTTTTCCCCACGATATGCTATCTGTCGATGATGCCAATTGGACGGATAACCGTTGCCATGAATGCCATGAAGAATCTAAATTCACAGCGTGCCTGGGCTCGCTTGCTTGCTTGCTTGCTTGTTGTCCTCGAAAAGGAGATGGGGCTCTCGTCGTCGACGGGCACGGCAGGGCCATGGTCCAGAGTGGAACCCGGTGTCGGGACGGGGACCGCGGTGTGGACTCGCGGTGGACTGCATTTCTTGGCTCCATCAACCCCGTAAAATCGCAAATTCTTGTCACTGTCCTCCGCCTGGTGTCCGCCTCCCTGGAGCCGCTGAGAAGGAGCGAGCGGGACCACTGTCACCCAGACGAGCCAGACTGGAAAAAGAGAAGCCATGGCCAGCAGAGGGCACCATGCCCGGACCATTGCGCGCACCTCGCGGGCTACTTGGATGATGGTTCACCCAGTGGATAGCTGCTCGCAATGCGATTGGCCAGAATCGTTTTCTATTTGCTTCCCTTTGTTTGGTGGTCGTTGAGCCCTTCGCTCTCATCTTCAGTGCAGCCAGGGGACCTCCTTGCTATTAAACCGCACTCGTCCCATACGCTCGCGCTTCTCTCGCTCTTGTTTCGATTTCAATCTCTCTTGCCCGTTGCTGTCACCATCCTGCTGCTGGCTGCTTCCGAGTTCTGAGTCCTTTGGAGATTCCTTCCCTCAGTTCCCTATCTTATCGGCTGCCCATATCCCGCTGCAAGACGGGATCTCAGACGCCCACATCTTTTCAGTTGTCGATTGATCTTCGAGTCCCGCCCCTGACTTGGCAACGCAGACGGCATCGTTTTCAGACATTACAACAGGCAGGTACGAGGAACCTGAACTTGTACATATAAAGGTACATACATTATCTTGCTTGCTTCCTTCCAGTTGGTTCTCACTGAGCTCTCACTGAGCTCTCACCTCCCCTGCCCTGTCGCCCTGTCCAGTTCCCCGTCCTGCCCGCCGCCTGCGGTTTCTCACCCACCCGACCTACCTCTACTATCCAATTGCCCCGCAGTGACATCCAGCACTCAGTGCAGCACGCAGTACATCTCTAACACCGCCATTACAACCCCGCTGATAGATAAACGACGGGTCAAGAAAGACAGAGAATACGCCATCGACTCAGCACGATACCGCCATTCCATCCGCGGTACACGGGGCCACTGTTCCGCCAGCAAGCACATCAGCAGACCAGAGCAAGCCAATCGAATCCGCCTGCCCTGCACTTTCCTGGACATTTTCCTGTCCTCGGTCGCAATTTTCTCACCGGTATCGCCTGCGCCGCCCTTGCGCTTCCAGAACCACGATCGCCCGATCTCGTGCTTAGCTCGACTTTTTTTTTTTTAACGGACCATCATTACCCTCCCTGCCGCTTCCGAGAAGGGTCGCAACGGGAACCTACAGCGGTGGTCGCAACAGGAAATTCCTTTTAGCGCATTAAGCAACAGGCAAGAGCGTCTTTGCGCCAACACCTGTTCGAAAAAGGACTCCTGGTTTCTGGGGAGACACAGCATCTCTAGCCGGGCTCCTTCCTCGTAGAAAAAGTTTGAGACAGTCAGGGAATCTTTGGGAGGACGGTGACACCCGTCCATCGCACTAGCCCACCATGCCGGCCGAGATTCTATCAGAGCTGCCACTGAGGCCAGCACCGAGAGACATCAAAATCCCCAACACCATGCACAATGAAGAGAGGCGGCACAAACACTCTCGCTCCTCCTACTCAGAGATGTCCCCTCTGATGTCGCGGAATAACTCTCTGACTTGGCGTCCTGCTAAGCGCCCCATGCCGACTCCCGATAAGACGATTGCGGTCATCAACGCCGCCGGTCGACAGGCTGCTTCTTTCATCAGAGTGGCCACTGCCGTTGGCTTCCACGTACGAGCCCAGATGAGGAATCTCGAGGGTGTTGTGGCCACCGAGGTGTCGACGAATCCCAACGTTACCGTTCTGCAGGGCGAGCTTTACACCAAAGAGACCCCTGCGGAAAGTGAGAAGGGACAATGTGTCGACGTCACCAAGAAAGGACCCATCTCCGGCATCGGCGTGAACCACGATCTCATCTCCGACCTCTTTAGAGGCGCTCAGCTCGCCTTTATCAACACCACATTCTACGGCGACGAGGAAAGGATTGGCATAGCCCTCGCAGACGCGGCTAAGCAGGCCGGGGTCCAACACTACGTCTACTCCTCAATGCCCGATCACCACGCCTACAACAAGGACTGGCCATCACTGCCGCTCTGGGCTTCGAAGCATCGTGTGGAGGACTATGTGAAGGAAATCGGCATTCCGGCAACCTTTGTCTACACCGGCATCTATAACAATAACTTCACATCGCTGTCATACCCCCTCTTCTGCACCGATTTGCAGCCGGACGGATCGTGGATCTGGCAAGCGCCCTTCCATCCAAACGCCAAGCTCCCATGGCTCGATGCTGAGCATGACGTTGGCCCGGCCATCCTGCAGATATTCAAGGACGGCGTCAAGAAGTGGGGAGGTGGAAAGCGCATCGCCCTAGCATACGAGATGCTCACCCCCCTAGAAGCATGCGAGGTCTTTTCCCGAGGCGTCGGCCGACCGGTACGTTACGTCCGCGGACCGATCGAAGTGAAGGTCAAGATTCCGGAGGGCTACCGGATCCAGCTGGAGGCGCTCGAGGAGCTCTTCAACCTACACAACGAGGATCCGGAGAAGCAACCCCCATACTTCGGCGATATAGAGTTGGAGAGAAGCTGCCCTCGGGCAGCCTTGGAGCTGTGGGAAGGCCCAAGAGGATTGGAGGAGTACGCGCGCGAGGTGTTCCCACTAGAGGAGCAAGCCAACGGCCTCACGTGGATGATCGAGGAGGACGACGGAGGCGGCGGCAATAATATCGACAATAATCATAATAATCACCACCAGCAGGAGGAGCATTACCAGCACCAAAACGGACATCAAAACGGCCACAATGGGATGAATGGGCATATCGTAAATGGTGGAGTCGATTCTGCAAGTGAGGAGGAAGAGGAGGATTCCGATTCCGATGACGACGAAGGGTTGGTGATGCGGGGGAACAAGCGGGCTGATGAGGAGTGGCTCGCGTAGCAAGCATCCATCCACCTCCACGCAATCGACTGTCGGTAAAAAGGGGGGCGCAGGCAGAGCAAAAAGGGGGGCAAATGGAATCAAAAATACCCGACTTCTTTATTGTTATCAAATCATTTTTTCCTTTGGGAGTGAAAAAGCAAAAAGAGAGTTCTCAAAAGCTGGAGTCGGCACCGGGGACTTTTTCAATCATTGGGTTTGTGATATCATTTTTGTCAATTGAAGGTTCATTGGGAGTGTCTTGTCACCAAAACACATACGCGCAGCAAAAGACATGGCAAACGGGGTGTTGTTGTTATCGCATTGTGTAAGCGGCGTGGCGCGCAAGAGACATCGTCAACGGGGGTCGGTGTAGGTTTCAAATCGAAAGGGACGGGACAGACGAGATGTCTGCTGAGACAGCTTTGGGCGGTTGGAGTTACTACGGCGATAGTATATGGGTCTGCATATGTCCTTGCGGTCATCATACTCTTTACGTATTTGACTGTCGGTTGACTTGAACTATCTATCAACCTCACCTCACACTATTGATGTTCAAAATTCTCGAAACTGGATCTCACTTCTCTATCATGGCAGCCTAACGCGAATGTTCTTGCTCTGTGCTTGGAGTCTGGTTCTCCTGCCACCCGGCAGCAGCTTTGAACCTTGGGTGCTTGGCTACCATGGGCCATATACTGTAAGCCCGCAGGTCAGACCTTCCAACAACTCCCAGTAGCAGACGTGGTAGGCGCGTGGTTTTTTTTTTTTTTTTTGTTTTTTTTTTTTTTTTTTTTTTTTTTTTTTTTTTTTTTTTTTTTTTTTTTTTTTTTTTTTTTTTTTTTTTTTGGGTCTTTGTCTTCCCTTTTCCATTTTGAAATGGTTACAGAAGCTTAGTTCTGTCTTTTCTTTAACGACTGATGCCACTCTTGGGGCATGCTATTTTGGTTTTGTCATCGAGTTTGCGGAGTGTTCATGGAGAGAGATGTGCGACCTGTGTTGTCGCGATTCCCTCCTCTGCGACTGGCGACTAACTGCACCCGTCGTGGGAATTACACGATCACAACCAGCGGCGGAATGTTGGGAGGGAGAAATTATTCACAAATGCCGTTGATCTAAACTGTCACACATTCATGTTCTCGGATGATTAGAATGCATAGATCACATTAAGTCGAGAGGAGCAGGCGAGGAGTAAGCGGTGACTATCTGCAAGTCACGGATCAAGCAAGAAGTCGCGGTGAGGGCTTTGATGCTTTGAGACGAAATCAACTCATTATTAACGCCGAGCGATATGAAAACCCTATATGTGTGTGAAACCTCTATAACCCAGATGCAATGCAGCATGGTATCCTTTTTGCTGGTAACCCTTTTCCTTCTTTCTTCCCTCCCCTTTTTCTCCTTTCCGTCTTAGGCCGAGATATTCGTCTACCTCGGCACGTATTTTTCTAGATGGTCGGAAATGGATCGAGAAACATCCACGATATGTCCTCCCGACTCCTTATTCCTTCGCCGCCCTGGACGTAGCCACTTAGGCCTCTCAGTCTCCCGCGAATGACCCGGAGCTGATAAACGATGTGCAGGCAAATTATGACTCTCTCCTCGGGCATGGTATCAGAGACTGCTACGACAGAAAAAATGCCGTGATAGTCTCGCCCTGATCTTCGTTCGTAACCACGCCTTTGCATCCCGGCCGTTGACAGGCGAAGTCACCGGCGGCGGCGCAATTTGATGCTCACCCTTGCTCAACTAACCACCGCTTTACGAGGTAGGAGCGCCAGGGAGTCTCTCAATGGCGTACTTGCCCTTGCCGCAAGACATGATAGGCACACCAGGAACCTTGCGGATTCTCCTCTTCAGGTCCCTATCGTTGGCTGTTTTCCTTCGTATCAGTAAAGGATTTCATACACTCAACAACATTGGGAAGGGCTGGGAGAAAAAAACACATACTAGCAACGATATATATCCTGTGCTTCTGGATACGCTCAACAATGCAGTCATCGGCATACGTTCCCTTGTGATCGCAAGTGAGACGGGTCCACCGCTCGTCACGGGCAATCATCAGCGCAACGCGGTACTTGGGGCCGAGCTTTTCCAACTCAGCCATGACGCATGATGTGATGATGATGTTGACCGAGGCAAAGAGGCAGTCCATGGCTGTCTCCATGAGGGGGAGCTTGGCGCCGACGGTTCGGGAGAGGAAGTTGGTATCGACGAGGACGTTGTAGGGAGGCACAAGGGCCTCGTTGTGCTGGAAGAACATGGACGAAGGCATCTGGGGGATCTCTCGGACGGCAGCCTCCTTCTTCTTTTGCAACTCTAGCTCTTGCTTCTTCTGGACGTCGGTCTTGCGGCGCTCATCGTTCTTGCCGATCATGCGCTTGACCTAATGAATGTGTTAGTATATACATTTTGATATTAACATGTCTGATAAATCATCATGATCATCATCAATCCACACATGAACCATCATCCAGGGGGCTTGAGGTCATGGTGGTGAACATGAGAAGTGAGATGAGAAGGGGGATATAGAAGTCACGTGCCGTAGCGAATTTTCTTGTCCGTTTAGCGACACCCATCTTGACGAGATCTCAATGATTGATCGAAGTGGAAAAAGTCGGTTGTAAAGGTTGGGGCGTCGACCGTTGTTGTGCAGATTTTGCGGTCAGGATGAGTTGGCGGTTCGTCAGAAAATCGGGCAGCCGCAAACTGGTGATACTGAATTTGGTGGTGAAGGCGATATGGATGGTTCGTATAAAATTTTGGAGACACCAGGCAGTGAGAGCAACCATACACTGCAGTGGTCGGCGGTTTGCCAAGCAGCTTCGAGCTACCGACAAGTGGCAACCGAACCTGAACACCGCAAAATGGGAAGCGCACAGGCCAGTCCAGCAGCTGGTCGCAGATGGCAGGTTCGTGGTTAGCGGGAAGCCACTGTGCAAGTGCGGGCAGTGCTCCGGCGTGCTGGTCCGGGGCACCTCAAAGAGAAACAGGGCGCTAAAAACATTGGCTTCAGGCTTTGAGGCCAGCCGCTGGAGGGACAGATGAGCACTGTGCAGATGTCGAACCAAGCACACGGACTGCTGCATGCTTCCAGCGACCCAAGAAAGGAAGGGCCGGACGTCATGCCGTCAACCGTGCAGCTGTGCATGAGAAACATTGAACCTCAAGTGGAAGCAGCAGAGACATTGGACTTTTTTCAGGGAACACGGATTCCGATTTTGTTCAGATGAGGGGAACTCAGGTCCGCCTTTCGGAGGGCAAAACCAAAGCCTCCCGTCAACATCACGGACATTGATGGAGGCAGGAACTCATTCAAGGGCTGAAATAGCGTCCTGTCTCCATCCACCAAAACCCTTCTTGCAGGCGCTACTGGCTAGAATGACGTGCTGCAAGGGCCGTTGCTGCAGCCAGCGAGTGTTGGCATTGAAGGATGGGAAGGATGTCATGCCAGACATCCTATCCATGTGTCGAATCATGTCCCGTACAGTCCGCGCAGGTACCAAAGCCCAGCCGTTTTTTCACGACGGATTACTTGCAGCTGAGTAGCTGAGTGAGGGCTGAGAGCAGACACGACCCGACGTTACGTTGCCCTGAGCTGGGGCGCCGCGGCGCAAATGTTTCCCAAAATCACAACTGACTGAGCGTCTCCGCTGCAGTGGTTGTGAGTGGTTCCCTTGGGTCGGGTTGGTCTGGGGGAGCAGCGCGGAAGGAATGGAGAAAACGGGGACCAACACGAGGGCGAGAAGGGGCCAGTCAACTAGTGATCGATAGAAACGGAAAGGATCCCATTTTTTCCATTCCCTTACATTTTCAGTAATTACCGCTAAAACGATGGTCCGTGCCACAGTCCGTGCACTCCCTATACTGGACACTCATAGTGGACTTGCATGGCAAGACAGACCGCTAACAGCACCAAAAGAAAACTGGGTCTACGCACGGCCGCGTTTGAATCACCATTTTTTCCTTACAGAAACAGTAATTACAGTTATTACTGAGGGTCCGTTATTACTGATCGATCACTACAGTCAACTGCCCGTCACTGCCCTCCCTTGTTGTTTTTTGGGTCCCATGGCGCCTTCCAGGTTCTTCCCTCTCCTTTTCCCTGGCACTCATTCAACCTTTCGCTCCAAAGACTCCGTCGACTCCATCCATGCATCTCTTGGTCAATCTCCCTCCAAAGACGACCATGACCTGATTTGGTCAAGTTTGCAACACTCGTTGACATTGGATCTCATCCAGACCAGACTCTGATGCTCTCAGCAAGCGCCTGATTCTACTCTCGTTTTTTTCTTAGGTTTACCACGGCACGACGTCCTTGAGTAACCACCAATTCCTGGTCTTCGGCCACTCACCACCCTCAAATCGAAAATTCCGGATCGTGGCTGCAGCCCGTCGTCGATCTAGCTTACCATCAAGAGTTCGGTTCGCGATATCTTGGTGGATATAGGGACCGATTCCCTTTTCTCGGTCCTCTTCGTCAAACCCCCTTCGTTAGTCGTCCCCGATACCGAAGGGACATACCCATAGCGACCATGCTGTCGCCACCACTGTCGCTGAAGCGCTCCTTGCTTCTATCAGCCCTCTTCGCCTCTTCCCTGCTATCGACTGGTGTATTGGCGCAACAAAATAACGGCGACGAATCAAGTTCATCATCGTCGACGTCTGTCTCCTCTAGCTCGGCCAAGGCAACGACCACCAGCAGCACATCGAGAGTGACCATTACTCCCACGGCATCCGAATCCTCTCCTACTTCGACCGGAACTGATAGTATACCCCCCTTGACGGTTGGAAACACGGAAGCAGCGACGGGACCACCTACACTCCTAACCGGTCTTCCAACTCTCACCAAAATTGGTATCCCGGAATATCCCGCGCCGACCGTTCCTCCCACGCAAAATGCGCCCTTCATGAAGCACTCGTCGCTCCCCGACGGCACCGTCTTCATCTGCGTCGGCGCCATCCTCGGCACCTTCGGTCTGGCCGTTGTCATCTGGCGCACCGTCATCGCCTGTCTCCTGCACCGTTCCGTCGAACGCGCCGCCATGGCCCAGACCATCGGCAGCGACAAGGCCTTCCCGCCTCCGCCCAAGTTCTACAAGTACTCGGACCTCAACTCGAACCCCTCGCTCGTCGCCGGCAGCAACACCGGTCTCGCCGGCAACCGCAAGTCGCGCGGCCCGGCGCCCTCCGCAGGTACCCCCAGCCAGAGCACCCTGTTCTTCTCGCCGACTGCGCAACAGGGAGACCGCAACAGCACCATGGCCAACAACCGCCACTCGACCTTCCTCCCCTCCGGATTCTACGCTTCTTCGGCCGCTGCTCCTATGGGCCACAGCCACGGTAACTCGATCAGCATGTCGAACCTCCGCCCGATGTCGAGACAGCCTAGTGGTGGTAGCATGATGGGACAGACGCCGCCCGAGTCGCCTAATGTTGGACCAGTGATGGGTATGGCGACGAGGACACCACCGTCGAGAGCGTTTAGCAGCAGCTCGGTCAACCAGCTGAACAGGCCAGAGAGCGGGCGTGCGCCGAGCGCATTCTTGGACGATTTGTTGGGCGATAACCCGCAGGCTTTCCCACCTCCGGGAGGGTATAATAACCCGGGTTATCACGGGGGACATCATGATCCTAGGCACAGCGGGAGGTACTAAGTTGGTTGGGAATTTGGGACAACCAGAAGGGGACTATAGGAGGAAATCGTGTTGCCATGATCCCAGGACGGGAACATCAAGTCAAACCAGCTCCGGCCACCGATATCCTGCGGTCACAGGGCTGTACACCTAATCCGACCAAATTTCCTTCAACACTTGGGGAGGCATTCAAAGATCTGGGGAGTTCAGCGGTTCGGGTCTTGTTCTAGTTTGGGGTTTGAAAAATACCAATCATCATCATTATCATCATCACCATCGCCATCGCCATCATCACTACTTACCTTACCTCTTTTATCCACTTCGGTCTTAAAGTACATACGTATAGTCGAATACCGCTTTTTGTTCATTGTTATTTTCGCGAACGTTTTCTTTCGGATTGATGAGTTCTAACAGCGTTTTACTGTTGTCCGGGTCTTTGGCTTCCTGTCTGTCAAATCGTGCATTGCAGTAGCATACGTAGTAGCATAGGCATAGCGGAAATGACGTGCATATATTGGGTTCTTCCCTGGCTCTGCAGTTTGGCAACGCTCACGGTCTTCTTCCACCTGCTCACTTGGTTGGAGATGGCATCACGTTCTGTTTTTCTTTCCTCCGGTGGCAGCCTAGCTCACACCTGGCGGCGGCCAAGATCCTTTCCGCCTCCATCAGCTCAACAACCGCATGTCGTGAATACGTCCGAATGTATATCTGTCTTCAACTAAAATGTCTCATCACCTGCCACCAAAACTGCAAGACACTGCGAGATCATGCAGCGTTCCGAGCACTTTCTGTCTATTTTGGTCGGCATGTCAAGGTTTACTCTATGCCGGTAACTGGGAAGTGCTTGCTTGCCTGCCTGTCTTCTGATCTGTCTCTGCATAGGTAGGTAGGTAGGTAGGTAGGTAGGTAGGTAGGTAGGTAGGTGGTAGATAGTAGGTTGTACATTGGTAACACCAAGAGCGCGCCCCAGCCAACTGAAGTTGTCGAGTCGAGGTTTTGGAGTGTCACAGCTTGACTTGGTGAGACTTGAGGATGGGCGAAGTGTTGTCATGTGCATCATGTGTTACGTTGGCTTTTTGCGTGCGGTACGGTGCGGTGAGGGATGTACACTACCGGCATGAAAGACATGAAGAGGATGTTGGGTTTACTATGCCAAGTAACATAAGTGAATGGAAAAGGGAGCAGTGGTGATGAATGTGCTACAACTAAATATATAAACAGACAAAGAGATGCACGTGGATCCTTAGAGGTACGCAAAACATGTGATGATGTGGTATTATGAACATTCTCGAGATCCATTGACGAGACCTCCTTCTTTCTAACAAGTAAGTAATTACGTGTTTACACCATGTATGTACTTTTCTTTTATAGGGTATTTTCTTTTCTTTTCGCTTTGCTTTTCTCCATTCCATCCATCCGTCTCCTCTTAAGGCTCTCCAAGTTTGGTATCATAAGCCGCCGTGCATCAGAATCAACATCGAGAATCAAGAAGCCGTCATCTCATCTCATCTATCATACTACTCATCATCTCATCCACCCCACACAGAAAACCCCCTCCTCCCCTTCCTTACCCAATCACCCCTTTACCGTATGCGCACTCTACAAAGCCCGATCATTATCAACAACCTCCCTCGCCAACCTAATATCCTCCGCGCGAATCCCACTCCGCTCACACATCCCTCTAAAGATACCTCCCTCCATCTCAAACAGCTCCTGGGGGGTACCAATCTCCGCAATGCGACCCTTGTCCATCACGCAAATGCGGTCGTAGTTGATAATAGTCCTCAACCGATGGGCGATGCACAGCAGCGTCTTGCCGCGGAACGCGCTGGCCATGGTGCGCTGGATCTTGTCGTCCGTCTCCATGTCGACACTGGAAGTGGCCTCGTCGCAGACGATGATCTGGGAGCCGCGCACGAGGGCGCGGGCGAGGGCCATGAGCTGGCGCTGGCCGAGCGAGAAGTTGAGGCCGTCTTCTTCGACGATTGAGTCGAGGTTGATGCGGCTGTTGGAGTTGCCGTTGCCGTTGGTGGCGACGACGAGGGCGTTACCGCTGGCGCTGGGGGTGGCGGTTGTGGTGGCCGGTTCATCTTGAACAAGATCGGCTTGGCGCAGGGCGGACCAAAGCTCCAAGTCGGTATGCTCACCGAAGGGATCGAGGTTGCTGCGCACGGTGCCGCGGAAGAGGGTCGGGTCTTGAGGGATGATGGCAAGGCGAGAACGGAGGTCTTGGAGACCGATGGTGGAGATGTCGATGCCATCGATGGTGATGTGACCGCCGGAAATCTCAACGAGACGGAAGAGCGTAGACATAATAGAACTCTTTCCTGCACCGGTACGGCCAACGATACCAATACGCTCGCCGCCCTGGATGTGTACGTTGAGACCCTGCAAGACGAGAGGAAGACCAGCACGGTAACGCATCTCGACGTTGTCGAAGATGATCTCGCCCTTCTCGGGCCAGCTGGGGCGGACATCGATGGTCTTGGATGGGGCCTCCTCCTCAAGCTGGGTTCCGTAGTACAATAGACGCTCGACGGCGTTCATGCCGTTCTCGACTTCGGCCAGCTGACGGACAGTGAACTGAATCATCTGCACTATAGCCAAGATATAGGACAACACCAAGCCGGCAATCGAGGGGTTAACCGAGAAACGGGAGGTGACGACGAGGATACCAGTGGTGAAAACCAAGGCGTTACCGATCATGTCCAGTCTGGTCGATAGCCATCTCTGATTCGAATAAGTCAGGAAGTACGCCGAGTCCATGTTGTCGATCGCCTTCCTCATGTCCACCACAAAACGGTTCTGGAGGCCGTACGCCCTGATGGAGGCAACACCGGACAATCCTTCGTTGAACTTGGCAAACACCGAAGAACGAAGGACAGCCTCAAAGCGTTTGACCTCGCGAGCCGATGAGCGATAGTAGCTAGTAGCAAAGAGGAACAGGGTGAAGAGAGGTACGAGCGCGATGGCAAAGTAGTAGAAGTATGCGATGATCAGAGCAAATGTCGAGATAATAGCTCCAATGCTGAAGAAGTACATGCGCAAAGCATCCGTAAGGTTATTGTCCATGACGTCCACATCGCGGCTGAAACGGTTGGTGATGCGACCGAGAGGTGTAGTATCGAAGAAAGACATGGGGGCACGCAACACGCGGAAGGTGGCTTGCCTCAACATGTTCTTACTGGCCGTAGTACCAAACATGGAGAGAGATACCATGAATGCGAACATGAGAAGAGCTTGTACCGCACCAAGACCAGCATAGACACCGATGTACTGGCCCAAACTCAGGCCGAACTTGTCGGAAGTCCACCACGAAAGCCACAAGCTAGTCATGATGTTGGATCCCTGTGCGATAACCAAGAGCACGAGAACGATGGGTGCGTTGAGAAAACTGCCGGAGGCCTTGACGTAGGACGTATAAACCGACCATGGGACGCTAGCCACAGCACGCTCTTCAGCCTGCATGAGACCCTTGGCCTTCTTTTTCTTCTTGGGCGCTTCTTCCTCGGTGGCTGCGGCAGGAGCTTCGGCTTCTTCCTTCTTTTCTTCTTGGGCGGTCGATTCCAAGAGCTGTCTGAACTCCTCGGAATCCCTCATAAGGTTGTCGAAAGTATCAACAGCCTGGATACGACCACCATCCATCCAAATGATACGATCGCAGCGGTTGAGGACCCAAAGTTGGTGAGTTGCCAAAATACGAGCCTTGTCCTTGAGCAAACCAAGAATAGCGTTATCGAAGATATGACGACCAACGTGGGCATCGACGGCACTCAGGGGGTCGTCCATGAGAACGATGTCGGCATCGAAGTAAATCGCACGGGCAATGTTGAGTCTCTGCTTTTGACCACCAGAGATGGTGATACCTCTTTCACCAATCTCGGTCATGTCATTGTTGGGAAGCATATCCAAATCCGGCTGCAACGCGCAAGCCTTGATAACATCGCGGTACCATTCGGGGTCCATCTCCTTTCCAAAAAGAATGTTGTCCTTGAGAGTCGCGTTCTGAATCCAGGCGTACTGAGGGCAAAAAGCTCTGTGAGCGCCAAGAATAACCTCGCCGCTGGTCTTGCGCATGTCACCAGCCAAAGCAGAGAGCAGTGAAGTCTTTCCACTGCCGACGGTACCGATAACGGCAACCAACTCGTTCCTGCCAATGGTGAAGTTGAGATCCTGAAGCTTAAACGGTTCCCGTTCTTCAACCAAGGTGCTCGAGTCGTCACCGGAAGGATGAGTAGCCGCCTCGACATCCTTGGGCTTTCCCTTGGGACCCTTTTCAGGCTTCGATTTCGGACCGGCACCGCCCACTGGAGACTCGTTCTCTTGAGTTGGCGTTCTTTCCCAGGTGAAGGAGGCGTCGTGGACTTCGATAGCGTTAGGAGCATCGGGCTTGATGATAGCTTCATCCTCCCGTTCCTCCGCAAGCAAGAAGCCCTGGATACGGGAGATAGAGGACCATGCATCCGTCACCTGACCGATGACCAAGGGAAGCATGTTCAATGGCATTCTAAGACCGTTGAAAAGGGCGAGAGACGAGAAGACCTTAGCCGGCGCCAGCCCGTGGTTGGTCAAGGAGTAGGTGATGAAGGCAAGCATGGACGCGAAGATCGGAAGCGAAATACTAATGGCCATGATCGCATTACGAAGAGCCAGCAACACCTGAATGGCTGATACCTCGCGATCGCGGAACTCTTGCAGGCGCTTGAGAAACGAGCTTTCCCAGCCAAAGAACTTGACAAAGCGGACGGACTGAAGGATTTCCTGGGTCAGGCCGACTCTCTGATCGGTGATCTTGTTGATGGCCTTTCTGCGGATGAAGAGACTCTTGATGGCCTTGGTGAGCATGGGGATACCAATAACCAGCAAGGCAAAACCGGCGAGCGCGCTGTAAGTCAAGTTGACAATCAGCATCACCAGAGTGATGATGATGGAGATGGGGGCGGTCCAGATGATATGGAACAAACCAGAGGCTTGGTCGATTCTGTAAGTATCGACGCTCATCAAGTTGATCTGCAAACTTGTTAGCCACTAGTAACAATTGTATTTCCTTCGGTTGCACTCACAATTCTTCCGTTACCCCAGCCGGCACCATCACCTTCAACACCGGCCTGGCCCTTCTTGCCCTTCTTCTTGCTCTTCTTCTTCTCCTTCTTTGCATCCTTCTCTTCAGCCGCCTTTGCAGCGGGAACATCTGGCGCATCAGCACCACCCGCCTTGGCACGACCTGAGATGGCCATGGACTTTTCGTAGATCAAGCTGATTAGAGAGGCCCTAGCCATACCTCCGATAAGCATACCGCGGTAAATGAAGTGGTTAATGCACAAGCTTTGCAAGATTTGCATGGCCGTGACACCGAAGACCAATCCCAAGCCGGGTCCGATACCCGGCGGTGGTGCGCCTGAGTGGTTGGCGACCCAGGCGTCTGTTGCGAACTGGATGAGGTAACGAAGAGTGAAAGGCGACATGACCTGGAGGACGGAGGCAGCAAGCTGACACATGCCACCAATCCAGAATTCCCAGAAGAAGGTTTCATGCAACGCCCAAAGCAACGGGTACTTTTCCCCCTTTTCCACTCGCCGCTTATAGGACTCTCGCATCCTTTCTGTAAGGGGGTCAACAGAGCGGTCCGGGTTGACTTCGTAGATGTCGTTGAGCTCCAACTGTCGTTTATATCCGGTCTAGAGGTGTGTTAGTAAAATGCTCCAGTGTGTACACAACCCTCTCGGATACTGGTTCACTTACCGTCATCAAAGGACCCATCCAACTAAAGAAGAGCGAGTTGAAGAAACCGGCATTGTACTCTGGCGATGGTCTCCTCGTCTCTGGGATCGGTTCAATTTTCCCCCATCTCAGAGGGTTTGGTTGTTTGTACCATGGCTTTGGTTCGACATGAGGGTGGATGGTAGCGGCCGTGGTTACGCTGGTGTTGGTGGCATTGGTCCTCATCCGGTTCAACTCGGCCCTCTTCTCGTCGTTCTCCTCCACAGACGACGAGCCAATGGCAATCTTTTCGAGGTCTTCATCGTTCCTGGGTGCTTCTTCAATCCCATCCTCTCTATGTCTCTGGTCGGCCACGGGATTTGGGAGGCTGATCTCCTTTCCTTTTTCGTTTGGGGAGTCGGCCATGTTGATGTTGAAGGGAGGGCGCCGTCTTGGCAGCCGGGCTTATAGAGAAGCCTTGCTGGAGGCAGTGGTCGTGTACTTGGTAAACAAAGAGAAGACTGCGGTCTCTCGTGATCGTCGGGCAGTTATGTAAAAAAAATATTATTCGTTTGTTGTTGTCATTATGCGCAAAGGGGTGATGGTTGCCCAGGGGGCTGGCGGGTTGCAGGTCGCAGGTAGACAGCACGTCGTCGACGCCAAGTTGAAGTCAGGTGCCGTTACTTGACTGAGTTTAAGGTCTTGTGCCGTTCAGGTCGCAGCAGATCCGAGTAATAATAAGCAAACGAGGTGGAGCGAGAGATCTACCAAGACGTTTGAAGGGTTGGGGTTTGAGTATATTAAAAAATAAGGTGAAGGGTGCTGGCGTGTGAAGGGAGAGAGCCAGGATGTTCGAAGGAGGATCAAGCTGTAATGCGATCTCCCAACTTTGGTGTATATACCTAGTTGACTTAGGTACCAAACCTTGGGGGTCAACCTTGGGATGGAAGAGCAGTGTATGTAAAAGGGAGAAAAGCAGAAAGTGAGGCTCCCACACTCGAGAGGATGACACAAATTTCTCCTGATATCAGCTGGAGGAAGTGGGAAAAAGCAAAAAGATAAGAGACCAAATCAAAAGGGAAAGAGCAAAAAGGCGGGAATGGAACAGTGAAAAAGGTGGACGGAACCACTTCGGAATTAACAGAAAGCGGATCTGATGCTCCGGTGTGATGGTAAGGTCGGGTCCCCTCCTACCTAGTAGGTTGTTGGGTGTTGGCTCCTCCTTCCTTGTTGTGTACATTCCGCTGTATCTTTCCTTTTTGTCGGTGTTTGCAACCCGCTGTTGTGATGGAATGCCCGCTTCTTCGCCTTCTCTCCATCGTTCTTTTCTTCGAGAAGTGGAATTCAGGAAAAATGCTTGAAAATCATTTCTCCACCGCCGTCACCGACCCCCCAGACCACGGCTTCAACATCCGAGCTAGAAGAAAGCCATGGGGATGAGGAGAGCATTGGCAGGGGAAATAGCTCCAAAAATCATGAGAGGGAGTCGGAGATCGGGGTCAGAAGACGCCGCCATTTCCCCCGCCAAATCGCTGAAGTCTGAAGTCGCCCACAGCTGCAAGCCTGCAAAGGCTCCAATGGCCTGCATCCGGTGGACCCCGGATCGTGGCCGTGCTTGGCGCTGCATAAAGTCCACCGTTGTCCACGTTGATTTCTTTCCGCTAGAAGCACAACAGAAGCAGTTGCCCTGACCGTCCTTGGCCAGCCCTATCTCCTGGAGGTTTTCTAGGCACCCCGCCTGATCTCGGCTTTATTTCAGTTACACATCTGCTTTTTCTTCAATATTAAGCAATGTCATACGAATGCTCGTCTTCAACTTTGGACGACCTGCCCATTGGTTAGCCTCCCACTGCCTCCTTGATTACACATCAGCTTTTTAGGTAAGGTTTCCAAGGTTTATGCGGGTGTGAATAGGTACACCGTACTTTGTATCACCACAACGTTTGTTTCGACAACTCCAAATGGTCGGTCATAGCTCCCTAACGCCGAGCCTTTATAGCTACATAGGTACCTGCTAGAGCACTCCCATGTTGGCGGCGCGCGCATTCCGCCCCGAAACACCACTTTAAAGGTCGAGAACCAGGGCGCGTTTGGTTCAACCAACAAAACAAAAGTTTGTATGGGGAAATTATCCCTGTCAGCCAACAGAATGCAAATATTAGTATTGCTCCGGCGTCGGCCCCCCTTTACCCCTTGTAACCCCCCTATAACCCCCTTGTAAGTTGAATGCAGTAGGCTCTTGGCCGTACCTCCCCTATACGTAGCTTGTATATACTTGTATAAGGCTTGGTCGACTTCCTAATCCGGTATGGTAATAGTTTATTCTATTGGTTTCTATCTTTATAGGTCGGACTATAAAGATAGAGTATTTTATTAGTTAATAGGGGTATTAAGTTGGGTTAGGTTGGGTGTTAATTGGAAGTTAATACTTCGCAAGACCCCCTTTTAAATTTCGTCTTTTGTTATAAATATTTAATAAAACGAAATACTTTAATATAGATCCTATTCGATAGCGTATCTTTACGTTCTTAATAGCCATCCTTTTAGCTATCGCCGTTATTATCCAAACTATCTACCTTCAAAGTAGTAACAAAGTAGTATATAAATCGGTCTATACCGATAAGGACGAAGGCGAGGCGGTTATTCGTAATACCTTCTACCCTAATTACGAAATTAAGCTATTTAATTTGTACCGTATATAATATTACCCCTTCGTTTAACTAGTTACTTAAATATTATAATATACTATTATATACGGTATAAAATAAATATCCCTTAAATAGAAGCTTATAACCTTCCTATATATATATACCTATAATAAAACCTAGCGGGAAGCGGCTTACTAATTTAATTATAATACCGAGACTATTAGCTATAATTTTTATAAAATCCTTAATACTATAGTCGTCTTATATTATTATATTATTAAACTTCCCCCTCTTAATATAGTATACGACTTAAGGGACGCGGCGTCGGTACTATATTTCAAAAATTATTTAGGTATAGTCGACGGTACTTTAATTTATATACGGGTATATAAATCCGAAGCGGAAACATAGTAGGGTCGAAAAGGCTATATATATTAGAATGTAATAGTTGCCGTTAATTTAAACGGTCTTTTTACGTACGTTCTACCGGGGGTAAAAGGATCGATATATAATTTTAGAATTATACGGTTAATATTTAATACAGGTAGTTTCGAAGTCCTAGATAGTAAATTTTACTTTGCTAACGTAGGGTATTATATACGACGTAATATTCTTATCCTATACCTAGCGACCCGATATTATTTTAATAAATAGGGGGAAGGAGTTAACCGACCGAGGATTCGAAAGGAGTTATATAATTTAAAGTATTTAAAATATTGTATAAAGGTTAAAATTGTAATTAATATACTAAAGAAGAGGTAGAAAGTAATAAAGTCGACGGCGCCCAAGTACGATATTAGGACCTAGGTAAATATTATATTCGCCGTTACTACGCTTTATAATTAGATCGGTCGTATTGATCCTAATAGTCTAGAGGTTGAAATTAATAACGAAAGTAAAGTTAGTAATAAGAACGGTCGTACGCGTACTAGTAATAATAATAAGGATAAAATTATAATTAATATAAATATCGAGTAAAATAAAAGGATAGTGGGGTTTAGGGATATATTCGCCTAAAGGATATAGGAGGGTTATTATCGTTAGCGGCGGGTAGAGAGGGTTCGTTGGGTGTCATGGCATGGCTAGATAAGAGCCCAGGGCACTGGCCACTGGGCAATGGGGTGCCAGGCATAGGGCACTATGGTATATCGGATGGAATGAGGCTTATGTTCTTATCGATAAGATTCCGGATTGGGAAGGCGGCGACGAATGGTAGTTCTAATTTATATATCTAGAACCGTAATGCCTTCGTTTAATAACTTCCCTTTCTTCTTTATACTTAATATTACTTTGATTTGTAGCTTCTAATCTTGCAATCTATTTCTCGTAGGATTACGCTTTTATATAATATTAAGTATCATCCTTTATTGGGGACGGTATTATAATATCCTATCTTTATTAGTACGCTTGAAGCGACTGATTTCGTTTATAGTCATTTATTTGGAGGATTACTAAATCTTATAATAGACGTACGCCAGCGGCGACGTAGTAAATATTTTACCCCCCTATTTCCCGCCTTAGATTGAGTTAATTATACGATGTTTGACGCCGGAAATAATTATAAAACTTATTACCCCAGTAGTTTTAGTTCCGGTTCGAGTTCTAACTTCGTTTCGAACCTTAGTCCCGAGGAAGAAGTATACCTGTTTGACTAGATAGGTAACGACGGTGGATTTAAACCGATCGTTAATTTTTATAACCTATTAACTTAGTYGGGAGGTAAATAATTATTAAGTTCGAGTTTAGATTTGTTGAATATGGACTTGTTACGCCCCGACGCGGCTTCGATACCCGGCGAAATGGAATATAACCTTTAGGGCGGTAATTAATTGCTAGCGACGCTTACTAAGTAGACCGGGTATAAGATTCCCTTTATAGAGGAGGTAGACGACTCCTTCTACTACTCCTATAGTAATAAGAAGTCGACGAGTATTTCCCCTAAGGTAGACCCGCAAGTAATTTTACATAATGCCCATAGATAGTTTAAAGGTAAAGGAAAGACGATTTCGAATTCGGGGATACTACTCCCGTTATTTCCTAAACCCTTCTTTAAAAAGTCCTAATTACCGTTACCGTTACCTAAGAAGTCCCCGCCTTTTCCGGCGCTTCAAAATCCCTATAGCCGGTAAGTTTCTAAATAGCTAATTTTGGATTAGAACCGGCTCTCAGACGAAGAACCGAACCGATTATATTATATACTAGAAACCTATATCCAGAAACTAGTATATAGAAAATAATAATAAATACCTACCCGGGCCGAAGCTAAGACGTTTATAATCGATAAAGCGGGTAAAGTAGGATTATAAATAGTATTAATTATTAATTATCGAAGCGAATATTTGCGAAAGTTTTACCCTTTCGCTAAATTCCTACGTTAGAACCTTTTATATAAGGAGTTCGTTAACGAGGTCGCTATGCGAACCGATGCGATTTATAGTGATTAGGCGGATAATTACAGCGATATAGTTTTCTTTCGACCGGTTATTAAAATTATTAAGGTTAGTAAGAGATTCGGTAAATTTAGGTTGAATATTATTAATTAATTTATAAACGAGGATAAGTTTTATTAAGCCTACCGAATTAATTTTGACGCGATTTAGTAAGAGTTTTAGGGATATATTATCTTTAATAAAGTATTTATTAATATTATTCGAAGTTTGCTAAAGGTGTTAGAGCGCGCGAATTAAGACGCGGTATATTTCGATTCGTGGGTTTTCTACTTCGCGAATTAAGTTTATTAATTCGATTAAGAAAATAATCGATTGAGCCTCGAAATTTTAAAATTTAATATTAGGTTCGAAACAAGAGTAAAGGATTAAGGATAAATCCCCGCCGAATTCGAACGGTAATTCCGCGTATTCGAGAAGTAGAACTAATTTCTTACCGATACAGTAGCCTCTTTTACAGCTATACCCTCGCCGCCGCATTAAACGACAAAAACCGCGCTACCTAAATACGGGGTCTCTTTTATAAATAATATTAAATACGACTCCGTTAACGACTATAGTATTAAGAGTAGCAGAAAACGTTCCTATCGGGAATTAATACCGGTTTAAACTTAGAATTCCTATACCCGTATAGGTAATAACCCTCCCGACGGTAACGATTCGTTGGATGGTGAATTTAATTAGGGCGACGATAACCCTGAGGGAAGGGGATTCCTGGCTGTACCGCTAGCGTCTCCTGGCCCCTGCGGATATATATTAGTCGGCCCCTTAAATGTAGTTCCCCGTTAAAAGAGATTTATTAAGGTAGCCGACCCCCTTATTTTTAGTAACGACGTTAATAACGATAAGATTTTATTCGACGTTTGGATAATGTAGATAAAATATAAGTTTCGTATTAATACCGACTACTTTAATAGCGAATAGGATTGTATTAGGGAGGTATATTCCCGCTTAGGTAGTTAAATATTAGAGGGTATTTTACTATATTTTAACAGTAAATACTTTAAGGTTATTGAAACGTTAGATAGTTTATTAGAGTACTTTTAGAACGATTATTATAATTATATAGTTAAAGAAATTGCTATTATATAGTATGAAAAATTAAAGATGAGACCGTCGGACCGTTTCTAAGATTTTAAAACGACCTTCGTTCGTTTAGCTGGCCGTTGTATAGTATTTAAATCTCTATAGAAACGAGATATAAGACGTAAAGTAATTTAAGAATTGGTAGTACTAGCCGAGACCACTTATTTAAAGGAATATAAATCTTTTAAGGACTATTATATCTTACTCTAATCTTTAGACCCTAGTATTAAGCGGACTAGCGAAGAGTATAAATAATGCGTTAAGAAAGCCTATGTTCCCCCTGGTAAGATAAGTGGTAGCTCGTATAACCCTATTGCAATTCCTAAATTCTACCGCCCTACTTTCAAAGAAATGAAGAAATTGAAATTCGAAAATCGCTATTTCAATTGTCGGAAGGTAGGCTATTAAACCCCTAAATACTTAGATCGCGCTAAGGTTTCTTCGTTGGAGGCCGAATTAAATATTATCGCCGATTAGATTTGGGGCCTACGGATAATAGAGTCCGGCGAAGAGGAGGTTTAAGATTAACCGGATAACGAAGATTAAGGCGAAGACGATGGAGCGAGTGAGGGATTTAATAATGAGTCGGAAAATTAGAGACCTTAGGAATTATAGTCTCTATTTTGGGGGAAGTGTTTGTCTAGATTAGTAATATGAATAATTAAAATATTTTAATTAGTAGTAAAACATACCCGGATTTTAACTTTAAGGATTGTTTAGGAGGAGGAATAAAGTTTTTAATTAATTATATTATAGTAAATAATAGATTATCTGTTTTAATACGACGTGTATTAGTAGATATAGGAGTAGACGGTTTATTGTTTGTAAATAAGACCTTCGCTAGTAAACTAAAAAAGCGATTTAAATTGGAAGAATATTCGGATTTTATATTAGGGTTAGTTATACCCTTTAAGAAGGCCTAGCTAAACGAAATTAAATAAGCGCTTAAAGGCTACGTTTATATAGGCGGAATAACGTATAATAACGAATGGTTATTAGTTTTACCTAGTTTGAAAATTGATATAATTATTGGTAAAATGTGGTTGGCGAAATATAATATACTACTAGATTACTGCTAGGATTTATTCCTTTTTCCCCTAAACGTCGTACCTGTGTTGGGTATTAAAGATATCGACGTGGGATAGGAGAGCCTTCTTATTAAGGATTTATTTTTTTAGGAAGATGTAGAAAGGAGAGAGGAGTTAATGAAATAAGAGGATATAAAAAGGGAAGTAAGAAGGCGGGCGTAAGAAAGGAAGGAATAATATCAGGTCTTAGCGCGCTTATAAGAGTTAGAATGCTTCGTTAAAAAAATATTATAAAAGGAGGGAAAAGCGGCCTAATTGCCCCTAGAGGATAATAAGAATTAGACGGGCAGGGAAGAAGTCGACGTTTGTTTTATGGATTGGAGGCCCGTAGAGATTAATTAAATGGTTCCTAGGAGATTTTTATCCTCTTACCCCCGTATACGAGAGATTAATTATATAGATTGGGAGTTGGCTAAGGTCGAAGAAGTAATTGTTAGAGATACGGAAAAACCTACGACGATAACTTAAATATATCCCTACTGAGACGAAAAAGGCCCTTATTAATTAAAAAAGGAGTAGGGATAGGTGAAAGTAAGGCCGATTAATTTAGCGATAGTAGATAGGAATATTTTTAATATATATTTGAAGAAGAAAATAAAACCGGAAATTATTAGTTTTTACGAAATTAATAGGTTGATTGAGGTAAAACGAGCTAGTTTATTAGAATAGGATGATAAAGACTTATAGCGCCTGGTATTAGAAAAAGTCCCTACCGATTACTATAGTCCGGAAGAGTTCGAAGTTTTTAATAAAGTGTAGTCCGATATATTATTTGATTTTAGGGTAGGGATTAATTACAAGATTAAAATATTCGACGGGTACCGATTAAAAGAGTTGAAGGTTAACCCGCTCTATAGAATGACGTTGGAAGAGTTGGAGGAGTATAGAAAATATATTATAGAGAACTTATAAAAAGGATTTATTAAAGTGAGTTTAGTATTATAGGCTGCCCCGGTACTATTTGTACCGAAACTTAACAGTAGTAGGTTATAATTTTACGTAAATTATTGTAAATTGAATGCCATTTCGTAGAAGGATTGTTACCTATTGCTATTGATTGAGGAAACCTTCGCCTATATTAGTTAAACAAAGATATTTACGAAAATCGATATTAGGCAGGCCTTTTACCGAATTAGGATGGTAGTTGGGTAGGAAGATTTTATTATTTTTAGAACTAGTTTTGGAGCGTACTGCTATAAGGTTTTGCTATTTGGTTTATATGGAGGGCTATCCTCGTTCTAGCGATTTATTAATAATAAATTAATAGGGTACTAGGATTTTTATAGCGTATATATCAATAATATCTTAATTTTCTCAAATTCCCTAGTAGAATATAAGATCTACGTTAAGAAGGTGCTAAAGAGGTTAAGAGAGGCCGGGTTATAAGTGGATATTAAGAAATGCGAGTTTTATGTGATAAAGACGAAGTTCTTAGGGTTTATTATTAGTATTAAGGGTATATTAGTAGACCTAAAGAAAATCACTACCGTAAAGGAATAGCCGAAGCTAATTATATTAAAGAGTTTGCAGGCTTTCCTAGGCTTTTATAATTTTTATTGAAAATTCGTTAAAAATTATAATTATATAGTAAGATTTTTAAATTTAATAATTAAAAAGGATAAGGTTTACGATTGGACGGAGGAATACTAGGAGGTTTTTAAAGTATTGAAATTTTTGCTTACTAACGTACCCGTCCTATCTTATTACGAATTCGGCTGCGATACAAGGCTTGAAATCGATATATTAAATGGAATTTGCGCCGGAATATTATTATAAAAAGGGTAAAATAGGGAGTAGTACCCAATAGCCTTCTACTTTAAGTTAATAGTATTAGTTGAATTAAATTATTTAATTTATAATAAAGAGCTTTTAGCCGTTGTAAAGGCGGTTAAACTGTAGCGCTTAGAATTTAAAGGAAATAGCTTTGAGGCTATTATTGACTATTAGGCCTTAGAATATTTTTTAATAAAGAGGCTATTAAATTTTAAACAGGCGGGTTGGTCCGAATTATTTTTTGAATTTAATTTTAAGATGACTTATAGATTAGGGAAGGATAACGTTGCCGCCGATTCGTTGTTTAGGAAATTAGAAGAATTGAAGATAATCCTATAGAAGCGGGATGATTAGAGAATGTTCCGGTTGTTTAAGCCGACCCCGGAAGGGTATTTTGTGTATGCGGGCGATAAGGAGGAAATTCCGAGGGGAACCCTTAATACTATTTTTAATGTTGAATAAGATATAGAGTAAAACGAGACTGGCGGACCGTTAGTTCTCTTAGTAGATAAGGTGCTCGAAGCGAATAGGGAGGAGGAGTCCTTCTTTATTTATAGAGTAAAGGCCGAGGCCGGGGATAAATATTTTTCCTTAGAAAATGGGTTATTTTTCTATAACGGCTATTTAGTAGTTCCCGATACCGACGAAGGAAGGATACGTATAATAGTGATTAAGATATGCTACGAAATAAAGTTTACCGCCTACCTAGGAAGAAATAAAATAAGGAAGATAGTAGCTAAATAGTATTAGTGGGTAGGTATGGCAATAGATATCGATAGATTCGTAAATAATTATTGGACGTACAAATCGTCGAAAGTATTAAGGGATAAAATATTAGGATTACTATACTTATAATTAATCGCCCCCGACTTTAGGCTATAGTAGTTATTAGTAATCGATTTTAAATTAATATTAAAAGGGAAAAATAATTATAATAATTTAATAGTAATAGTGGATTGGCTATCGAAAGCGTCCTAATGTATTCTATACTATATATTTATTATAATTAAATAGGCGGCGTAGCTCTATTACGACGGTCTATATAAAGTTTATAGCTTGCCTAAAGACGTTACTAGCGATAGAGGACCGTAATTTGTTGCTGAATTTACTTAGGAGCTGGCTAATATTCTGGGTATTTAATGGAAACTTAATTTAGTAGGATACTTTTAAATAGTAGGTTAGGCGGAAATTATAAACTAATACGTCGATTAGAGATTGAGACCGTATATAAATTATAATTAGGATAATTAGGTAGAAACTATCTTTGCCTTCGACGTAGTATAAATATTATTTCCGTATAATAGCTTCGGAGGATTATCCCTTTACGAAGTAGCCTTCGGCTTCCCGATAAATTTCCCCTTTTATTAGGATAAAAAGATAACGCCCGTAAAGGAGAAGTTACTAAGGGTAGAAGTATAAGAGTTGGTTAAAACCTTATATACCTACTACGAGTAGGTACGCTTAGTTATTAATAAGGTATAAGAATAATAGGCGAAGTAAGTTAACCGATATTACTGGGAGTTAAATTTTGGAGTAGGCGATAGAGTTTTTATTATTAAAAAAGGATGGGCGATAATTAGACCTAACGATAAACTAAATTACCCTTTAATAAGAATACCCTATAAAATCCTAAGTATAAAAAGTGTATTATACGAATTAGATTTACCCGATAATTAGAGAGGCAGTAAGGTATATTATATTAATAGGTTAAGGAAGTATATAAATAACCCCCTTCTTAGGTAGGTAAAAGAGAACCTTAAAGGAATAATGCTAAAGGGAGACGAGGAAAATAAAGAAGAGGTCGAGGAATAGGAAGTAGAGGAAATACTAATATTAAAGATTATGAATAGGAAGTTACTATACTAAGTATATTAGAAAGGGTGGGACCCGGATCTTGAATGGTAGTTGGTAGAGAATTTTAGGAATGTACTAGTAAAGCTTTAAGAGTTCTATAAGTAGAATCCTAAATAATTAGGCCTATTAA
Organism: Neurospora sp. CHS-2018a; assembly: GCA_009802275.1. Lineage (NCBI taxonomy): Eukaryota > Fungi > Ascomycota > Sordariomycetes > Sordariales > Sordariaceae > Neurospora > Neurospora sp. CHS-2018a. The sequence continues at coordinate 657,159 of RAKG01000029.1, forward strand.
AACGATTGAACGCTTGGAAGCGGGCGATAGAAAATAACGCTATTGCTAGGAAGTATAAAGACGATAATTTGCCGGTGGAAATGACGGCTTAAGTAAGAGTTCGCTGTGTGAAAGTTAAGCGGTGAGGGTTAATAAATAAGAGGATTGAAAAGTTGAATAACGGGTGCGGAATAGTATATAGCGTAGTGGCGTAGAGTAATAGCTTATAATATTCGTCGCGTTGGTTTGAAGTATTTATCCTCTGCCTAAGACGTACTCGTTCGAGTCCAATTGGGGGAAATTTTTTTTTTATGTTTTTGTATATTTTGTGCTGCGATAACTAGATTGAAGATATAGTCGCGATGTTTGGTATGGAGTTTTTACTTTTATTTTATTTCGGACTTTCATTGTAATATAATAGATTGGACTAACCGTTGCGATGGGTTTATATGTTTATATGTTCTTCATTTGTTTATTTTATATGATTGATAATTATTTTTTATTTTAATTCTTTTCTTTCGGCTTTGGGGTTGAGCTTTCTTTCCAAAGGGGGGGTAATATTATAGCATGGTTAGATAAGAGCTTAGGGTATTGGCTACTGGGCAATAGGGTGCTAGGCATAGGGCACTATGGTATATTGGATGGAATGAGGCTTATATTCTTATTGATAAGATTCCGGATCGGGAAGGCGGCGACGAGTGGTAGTTCTGACTTATATGTCTAAAACTGTGATGCCCTCGTTTGATAGCTTCCTTTTCTTTTTTATATTTAATATTATTTTAATTTGTGGCTTTTAGTCTTGCAGTCTATCTCTCGTAGGATCACGCTTTTATATTGGGTAGAGGCCAAGTAAGTTAAATAAGTACAGTAACGATAATTTATCTATACCATAACTACTTTTCTATTTTTTATTCAAATAATAATGCAATAGTATTATTTTGTTCGTTAGATTGAATTAAATCGATTAATACCGGTTATATTAATTTTAGAATTGAATTAAAAGAGTTATTAATATTATAATATCGACCCTCTATATAGGGTTAGGGTTTGTATTTTACAGTCGCGGGACTACATCGCTATATTTGCCCTATATTTACAATTTTACTGCCCGCTAGAGCCTTAAATTTATTAGATTTACTGCCCGCTAGAGCCTTGATTTTACTGGATTTATTGGCCGCCCGCTAGAGCCTAGAGTTTAATTTAAAGAAATTTCGAACTTTTACGATATTTCGTATTTAATATAGTTAAACCCCTATATCTCCTAATAATAATAACCTCGCGTTATAATAATATAATTACACTCTACAATATAACTTCCCAATTATAATACGTACGAATATAAAGATACGAATAATAGAATTGGATTAATGAGAGCTATTAAATAATATAAAAAGATTACGATATTTCCCAACGAAGTAAAAGTTTAAATTAATTTTGAGAAGTAGGTACCGGCACGTCCTCGATATTAAGCACTACCTTAAGTAATTACTCTATTAATAATATCCTCGCTTTAGGTATATTAGTAAACATAATTATATATATTGGGTCCTTCCTCAATTTGCTAATTAATTATTGCTTTTTATTACTACGTATCCTTTTTAATAGAGATATTATTAAAGTAAATAACGAACGAAAGAAGTTAGAAGAGGTAGGATTAGAGGGAGGCTATAATTATAATAACCCGGCGGCTATTAGTTAGGTAAGCGAGGATTCGAGTCCTTAGGAGAGGGCTTTAAATCCAATATTAATAAAAGAAGTAAGCCGATCTATATTAGCGGTATAGGTTATTCTCTTCTTAATTAGCCGGCAGACTTCAACCTCCTCCGTTTCATTATTACTTAAATCCTCCTCGACTTCGTCGCTACTATTAAAGGGTACATTATCGACCGTTAGGTACTAATTACACCGCTTTTACTTACCGCTACAGAAATTATTGTATAAGGCTTTTCGCTTAATTATAATAAAAGGATTTTTAATCTTTATATATATAATAAGGTGGTTACAAATATTAATAATATATTAACTAATAGCCTAATTGATTATAAAGAATAATATTATTTCCTTACAGTTTTCTAACGGGGTCGTCTTTAACTAATTAGCTTTTAATCTATTAGTTAAGAATAATGCCTATATATCCTTATAAGTATTAAAAAAATAGTCGTCTTATTAAACGATACCCCCGTCTTATATATAAAGCTTAATTATAACCAGTAATTAGTTTTGAATATATTTTAACGGTTATATACCTACGCGCGACTCTAATTTTAATTAAGGTATTTAGTACGTATAGTTATAATAACCTTATCGAAAACTACTATTAACTTCTTCCCTTTAAAGTTTTTAAAGGGCGCTTACTCCTTCTAAATATTCGCTAAATAGGTAACAAACCGCTTCGTTTAATTAATAAACTATTTTGGAGCCTTAAACTCTTTAAGAAGTAAGAATTTATCGTCGGACGAAGCGGGTTCAATATTATTACTATCCCTAGAGGCGATAATAGTAAAAGTAATGGTAGTAGAAATAATAGCGGTAGAGGTAACGGCGGTAGAGGAGGGACTAATTGGGGTAGGGCGGTTAATAAGGGTAAATTGAATTCGAAGGATTATAACTTCTTCTTAAGGTATCGGCGCTAGAATTACAAAATAATTTATACCCGGCTACCTCGGTAACCAACTTAAGCGAATAGGTAATATCCGGTTAATTCTAATACTAATTCGCCGCAGAATAATCGGAATTAGCTAGGACCGATAGGTACGCGCTAGCATTCGAAGTTAAACTACTAGTTAATTAGCTAGAGGGGTAGGCTAAGGAGGTTAGGTAGAAGGAGGATAGTATAGAGGAGGCGCTAGCTATACGGCCGTAATGCTATACTCCTAAGTATTATAGTAATTAGGCGGTATAGAACTAAACTCTATTAATTCGGGATAGATTTTATAATAACGGCGGCCGTTATAGACGAACTTATCTAAATTAAATACTTCGTTATCGATATCGTTATTAACGAAGTTAGCGATCTACAAGCGAGTAGTAGGTATAATAAGTAAGGGAGTAAGCAATAGAGAGGAGAGGAGAGTACTAATAATAGAAGATTCTAGTTATTAAGACTATAGAATTAATACTTATATTTATACCTAACCGATTCAATTCTACTCAATTCGACTAGGTATTCAATTAGGCACTCAACTAAGCACTTAATTAACTAGAAATCGTCGATTTATATCGATTCGCTATTATTATTAATAATAATAGCTTTTATACGCTTAAACGTACTATTGCTACAATTTACTCGATTCTAGCTATTATTATAGTAGACTATTATTTATATCCCCCTTTTTACCCTTTAAACCTTTACGGTTAATAACTACTACTACCCAATATAGGAATTACGTAAACGTTATATAGTCTTATAAAACGGCTTCCTAGCTACTAAAAGAATATTTCTATTTGTAAATACCTTTAAAATTGAGCTCGTTACAGTAATTACAGTCTTACAATATAAAAGACGAGGCCTTTTATAAAGGATCTCGATAATAATTTACACCCCTACGTATAGCTTCGCTTACTAGCGCCACTATATACGTATAGGCGCCACCATATAATAAAAGATAAAAAGAAAAGAAAGATAAATGGTACAATATCCCTATCGGTTACTACAGATAGCGCTTTGTACCCTCCTCTACCCCCTGTAGAAACAAGTTGATTTTTTATTAGTTGAACCAAACACGCCCCCAACATTCCCTCACGAAACCGGATAAAACGGCACACCAACACGACAGCCTGCCTGTTACGGATGCAGGGAGGGTGTACATGCGTACGCTACGCGTTGCCTTGCCTTACCTTTTCTTCCATGCACCTCGCTTCCATTCATCGCAATCGTCCTTGTTATCAAAGACATCAAGTGACTGAGCTTTACCATCTCGATTCTTTAGCGAGCTGACACCGCTTTGATCAACGTTACCATCCCGTCGAGTCGTCGAGATTCTCGAAAGAAGCGGTATCACTAGCGCAATTGCTCCCCGGACTCTATAAATCCTTTGTTTTAAGAAACGAGAATCGGCACCGCTCCGGGCCCCGATCCGAAGCTCGCTTATTAATGATGTTTGATGACCCAGCATGATCGCCGTGTTGCACGGGAACCAAGATAAGCTTATATCTTTCCAGGTTGTTGCATGATTGAGGACGGGAGTAAATGAAAAGTATCACCAAGTCAACCCCCCCATTTTGCTCCAAAGTGACTGGCAACATCCTATCTGTTTCATCGCTGCTTTTCGCAATCCCAATCCAACCCTCAAAACTCCCATCGAAATCTGAATCGAACACCCGTCATGCACAGCATACACCTACCTACCTATGACGCACGCAAAGATCCTGATCCGCTTGCCTGCCACGATTGCTTAAATGCCACCTGCGCTTTATACATATGTACTCCCGTTTACTGCACGTGTACTTACCGCAGTGCATACCTCCACATCTCAACATCTCTGCTTGCACAGAAATACTGCATTTGACTTTGCATTATGTTGAGAAGCCAAGGAAGTTTACGAACAGTCACCCAACAACGACCGATTTCCGGTGATGATTCGGCTCGGCCCCGGCGAGCATTCCGGGCCGTAGCCCGTACACAGTACGCGGATCGGTGCCGAATCGGCGGGTGACTTACAAAGCTTACGAACGGCCTGGGCCCTGCTGGGGAGCTGAGTGGCCCCTTTTTGTTTTTGGCTTTTGCAATGTTTTTGTTCTTGGCTTTATGTGAGAAGATTCTGGGCGTTTGCTGCACAGACCGCTAGTCCTTTGCGCTGCAGGGCCTTTGCCCTGCACCCTCTTTGACAGCGGTTCTAGCTAGGGAAGGACTATTACGGTAAACCTTCATGGTTTTCAGTAAATAAACAAATACCGAAATTTCCGTAATTTCCAGGGTCCGTGCACACTGCCCCTTCTAAGGCAGGTTGAGCTCGCCCAGGAAGACATTTTGGAATAGTTTCTCACGCAGCGAGTTGTCGAGTGTTGAGAATGGCCTTAGATCTTATCCTACTAGTGTAAGAGACTCTTTTACTAGGCAATTGTAGATTAAAATGACCTTGAAGTCCCAAAGATCGAGGACATAATGAGAAGGTATGGTCCGTGCTGTAAGGTATGGAAAATGATGGTGATGCTTTTTAGTAAATAGACGGAAATTTCTGTCACGTAAACCTTACGGTATATACCAGTCCCTCCCTAGTTCTAGCACTTCCTAGAATCCCCTCCTTTACAGACCTTCGTTCTTTGATCGCCAGCTCTATATAACTAGCGATCCCCTCCAACTTCAGTAGCTAGATCTCTCTCTTAATATATTATTATTCCCTTCATTCGTAATCCATCTTATAGGTTATAAGTCCTCTATCGTAATGCTAATCGATGCGACCTCCCAATAATAACCAAAAATAATTAATTCCTTAAGTTAACAACGCAATTTACGCCTTAACAACCCCTCTAAATTAAACGAGCTTTCTAATAACCCTCTAAGTCGACGATTTACCAACATCCTACCCTATAAAGATTATCCGGAACCCCTCAAATAAACCTTTAAACGAAATTATACCGTTATTAGTATTTCTAATTATAATAATTTCAAATAATAATAATAATAACTTCGCCGATATAGTAACCCTTATTCAATTTAAAGGCGAGGGGAATTTAAATAATTAGGAGTTAACTCTTTAGGTCGTACTAGATTATATTAACTTTATAGATTATATATTTAGTCCTAAAGATAAACCGGAACTAGAAGATAAAGACTTAATAGTTGTAAAGGTTCTACGAGGTTGACACGCAGGTAGGCCTTGTTGGGAAACTTGTAATATTCGATAAGGAGTAAAAGACTGGGCCAGTTTGGAAGCTAGACTGGGCATGGCTAAATATACGAAAGAGGTGTGGAGAAGAAGATGCCAGAAATGCCAAGACTAGGCCGAGCCGGGCCGAGCGAGCCGAGCGAGCCGAGGCTAGCCGCCGGTTGTCTAGAGAACCCCCGGCAGGCACGAGCCTGGTAAATGCCAAATGCTAGGCATAACCTCTAGGCGCCAGACCCATTATATTACCCCCTTCCTGCTCCCCCTAAATAAAGATCTATAAAATAATAAATAAGAGAGAAAGATAGCTCCAGAACCCTCCGTATCTCTCGAGACCTTAGGGTCTCTTAAGTACTCCCAACTATTACCCGGGTTTCTATAATAAACAACGATTAAATAAACGAATAATAGTAAGAACTTTAAGACCAAATCTCCCCGGGCATTCCGTTCGCCTTAATACTTATCCTACGCGTACGTTCGAATTGCACGGCCTCCCGGACTCAAACCGGGCCCGGACTCCAACCGGCGCCGTACCGGGCGAATATATCCGAAGTAATTCTAGCCCCGTTACGCTCGTTTCTATCCATCCGTGGACACTCGCCCTACATTTGGTAACGGCGAGACTCGAACTCCTATTAACCCTAGCGAGTCTCAATATATATTAGCGGGACTTACTCACAATTCGACGTATATATAGGAAGTACGCCCTAACTACCCCGGGGGACTCTAACCCCTATCCGGGTCGCTATCCTTTCTCAATAGCAGTATTATTAGACTAATATTAATATCTTAATCTTTTTTATTATAAATTTCATCGCCTTCCTCCGGGTCCCCAACCGGCTCTTTAATATAGATATACCGGATCTATACCTTCTTATTCTTACCCTTTAAATATTTTTAAGACTAATAGTCTAGAGAGCCGTAGGTAATATAATTCTCTTATTTCTTCTATTACTTTTATTATTCCTCCCGTATACTAGAACCCTCCGGTATTAGCCGGGTCCAGGTAGTATCGATATATATAGGATTTCTAACTATTCCGTTATTATATATAGCACCCGAAAGCGCTAAGCTTCTAAGAAAAGTATTAGCATCGAATTTCCTAAGGTAAGAATAAAAGTTTAAATAACTATCAGAATACTTTAACTTCTTACAAAACCGTTTAAACCATTCATTATTTAGAGAAGCTAATAGGGAGTTAATTAAGGCTTAATTTAACTACGTATTAGTTTTGGCCCGGTAGAATAATTCCTCAAAACAAATAAAGAAAGAAGAAATAGTTCTCGAAGCCTTTACTTTAAAGTTAGGAATTTAAAGCCAACCTTCTTATCTTAGTTAATTTCGCTATAATTTTCCCTAAACTTTTAGAGCAATAGGGCCGGTATCCAGTTCAATAGTACTTAGACGAAGGTAAAGACGGTCCGACGGACGGCGGACGAAAGGTTGGAGTAGAGGTAGTAAAATTAGGCCTCTAAATCGCTAATTATATAGCTATTAATATAAAGTTTAGCTTCTATAGTATAAATCTAGGTATCGAAGTCCTTCTTATTACCCGTAAACTTATTGAGGTATAGTAGAATAAACTTCAGTTAATTATTAAAACCGCCCTTAAGAGAAGTAAATTCTCCAATTAAGGCCTAAATAGCTACGGCGAACTATTCCTACCGTTAGGAAGCGTTCTAAGACTAGGGGATCGAAGTAAAAGCTATATTATACAATACTATAGTAAAGATAGTTAGTAGCGCTGTAGAAGAAAAAATTTTGGTACTAATAGTTAGAGAATTCTTCGGGTAATTTGAAAAAAACGGCGGCGAAACGAGGCCGTAGAGGAAGCGGCGAGTATACTAGAGACCGCTGGAAGTAGTTAAAGGTTTGAAAAGAGGGTCGAATATAATATAAAGGTTCTACAAGGTTAATACGTAGGTAGGCCTTATTAGGAAATTTATAATATTCGATAAGGAGTAAAAGACTAGGCCAGTTTGGAAGCTAGACTGGGCATAGCTAAATACACGAAAGAGGTGTGGAGAAGAAGATGCTAGAAATACTAAGACTAGGCCGAGCCGGGCCGAGCGAGCCGAGCGAGCCGAGGCTAGCCGCCGGTTGTCTAGAGAACCCCCGGCAGGTAGTCTCTATTATAGACGCCCTCGTTACGAGTTCAATCTACTCTTACCCTACATGAAATGTGGGTCTCCGCGAACAAAGTAAGAGGAGGTCTGTAATTACTTTGAGCCTTTTTGGGCTTGGTAATAAATCTCTTATACAAAATTCTATATAAGCAAATAATTAACTTTATATTTACTTACGATTATTTTAATAATTATAATATATATTTAAATTTAATTTGCGTATAGTATTTAGAGTAAATTATAATTTTATTATAATATTTTTATTCTTATTTTTATAATTAATTTTTAATATTAGTTACCCCCTAACGAATTACTTTCGTCGACCCTTCGTTAATAATAAAACTATTATCTAAGAAATAGGTATTGCGATTTTACTATTCTTTGTCCAATCTATTTGAAATTTAGTATTGATAATAGTATAGCTTAATTCTACCTTCAATGAAATTTCGGGCTTCGTATAATACTTTAAAACGAATTACGATTTTACTATTTTACTTAGCCTAAATAAAACCATATAGTAATATATCGATACTATTATCGAATATATAAGTATAAATACGTATATATCCTTATAAATTCGGTTTATATATATTATTATTCGAATTCTATTTAATCCGGCCGCTCGGTTAGCGTTTAATCAAATCCTACGTAAACCTCGCCCGTAATAAGTCGAATATATTCGTTATATTATTTATTAATATAGTAATATAATCCTATTAGTAGCTATTAATTTTAGTAAGAGTATTATACTCTAAGTAGTATTAATTATTTTACTAACTAAGGTTATATTATAAATTATACTATTAAACTACCTCGGCTAAGAGTAGAAGGATATTATTACGAAGTACCTTAGCGCTAAATTATTACTTATTAATTAAGATTTATATAAAGTATATAAATTCTTAATTATTTTATTCGAATTTTAATTAATATTTTTAAATTAATATATTATAGGATTATATTCGTTCGGGACATTTTATATATATTCTCCTCGGATTTAAGTAAATATTTTATTACTAATTTCTTAAATTCCTCCGCGTACTAGAATTTACCGCCCGTATAATATTTATAACTATAGACGAACTTTATATAATTTATTAATAGTACGATTTCTGCGAAAAGTTTTCGGATTTTTATTAGCTCCGTCGGACGCTTCCTCTTTCTATATTATAATTCGGATATATAATTACTTTAATAGAAGAATCCGAAGTTTATATATAATAATATACCGGCTTATTATATAGAAAGGGAATTTATAAATTCTTTAAAGATTATCCGCACTCCTATTAACCGGCCTAATATTAATATTATTTTTACTACTATCCTACCTAAAGAGAATTAGAATTTTAAACGCCTCGAGTTCTTCTTTATCTTTATAGTAGCTGTTACTATATTAAAGACTATTATTTATATTAATAATAAAAACCTAATTAATAAAGCGAAGAAGTATTTTATTTATACGTTAGTAAGGCGTAATATCTATAGCCGAGCCAATACGCCTCTTACTATTTAAATTTATTATTTTTATATCCGCCCCGCGGATTAGGAATAGCTTTATAAATAATTCGTTACTCCCGATTCCTAATATTATATTATAATATTTATAGTAACTTTAAGTATAAGGATAGATATATTTAATATTATTTGAATTATATAATATAGCGAAATTATAATTTAGGATATTGCGGATTTGTAGTAACGTTTCGGTCATACTATCCGTAGTAGCGGCGATAAGATAGTTTATTTCTTCGCGCCCTACTAATATTATAATAAACTAGGTTATACCTTTATCCAACTACTTTTATAAAATATATATTCTAATACCGGTCGTTCCTTAATATATATATCCGAATTATTATTTATAACCAATAATATATTCAATATATTTTAGTCCTAACCGTTTAATTAAGTAAAGCCCGTTTTATTTATTATACGTACTAATTTCAATATATTTAAGACCGTTAATCTAAAGAAGTAAATTAAAACTAATATTAAATCGAGGGTTAAACTAGTCGAAAAGTATCCTAAAATATATATTATTACGAACGTAAAGTACTTCCGCAAAATTATCTTTAATATTCTTTAAAATAGTATCGACTATACGACTAGGACCTATATATTAATTATATATTATAACAATTATAATTATTTATTTAACCGAATAAAATTACCGCTCGAAAAGATAAAAAAGGAATTCAATATATTAACCCCGAATTTAAAGACTATAATCTTTTTAATATATTTACAAAATTTCTTCGTAGAGCGTATTAAATCCTACCCTCGGTTTATTAGAGACGTCGATTTCTAATTACTTTATACAATATTCTTTCTAGCCGAAATATTATAATAAATTATATATATTATAGTTAAAGTCTAATTACTTAATTCGATACGTACCCTTAATAATTTAGTAGTTTATATACCCCTTCTATAAGATTGGGAGTATTTAATTACCTATAGGCCTAATTTCTTCGTTGAGTGTATTAGGGTCCTATTAATTATTAAAGGTATAATTAAGACGAATAAACGAAAGAACGAGTATATTAAAGATATAATATATAGTAGGGATAATACTATTTAATTTACTTTGCTCCTACTTCCCTATATATTTACAACCCCGGCCCTTATTCCCAGTCCTCGCCCTACTAAGCGCTATATAATTATTAATTAGTATAAATGTAATCGATAGGGTACTGCTTTTTCGCTCTAATCCGAATTTAATAGTATATTTATATTATTTTTAAATTACCTTCGTTCTAATAGGAGTGAATTTAACTTTTTTTTAATTAGAGCGAAGGCCGGCCGAATATGAGAATATAGTATAAAATACTAATTTTATTCTTATTAGAGCGAAACTCGGGCGTCGTTTAATAATTATTAATTAGAAACGTTTATATATTTATATAGAATAAATTAAATAATTTAAAAATATAATGAATTTATAGGTTATATTTTGCGCGAAGAGGTAGAAGAGGAATTAAAGTAAAATTAACTAATATAGGAAGATTTTTATTATCGGCCTTATATATTGCTATAACCTTTACCCCTATTGTTCTATTATATTCTAATACGCGCCCTACCTATAAAAATCGCTAATTGAAGCGTAGTAGGCGTTAGGTTATAGTAATTTTATTTTTATTAGTAGCTACTTTATTAATTATTTTACTCTAATAGTAAACGATCTTTCTCTATTTAATTTTATTTTAATAGGAGTAAACAATTTTATTAGAAGTAACCTATATTACGTATAGTCCGCTATAAGTATTCGCTATAGCTCTATTATATAGGGCTCTACTATATAGGGCTCCCCTACCTTTATTTTTAAACCTTTAGACTTCCCGAATTTCCTTCTCTCTTATAACTAATTGATTCCTTTCGTTATTATTTAACCTATTTACAAATCTTCTAATTAGAATAAAATTACCTCTTTAATTAATTTTTATAATCCGACCGCCCTTATTATTAATATAGCCGGCCTTATTTTCACTCAATTTTATACTTTACATTCTATACGCAATATATATAGCCCTACTACTATTAAATATACAATACCTTTATATTATTATACTATAATTCTCTTCTTAATTCCTTCGTTATATTTTAACCTTCTACGCCGTCGCCCCTATATTACCTCTTCTTAAACCGTTATTAATAAAATTATTACCCTCCTTCTAAATACTAGCGCCCGTAGTGTAAAATTTACTACCGTTACTAATATTTATATTCGCTTCCGTAAAATACCTACTTTATAAGTTTTAATTATATAATCTATTAATATTTATCGTTTACTCTATAGTAATTAGTAAGCCTAGCTAATATTCTACTTACTATTAGACTAACGCTAGTAACTACTTTTATAAGTTTCCGCCGGTCTTCTATAATATTAAAACGGCCTTTTAAGTAATAGTCGCCGATATTTATATTTAGAAAATAGGATTTGCCGCGGAAGTAATTATAATTTAGAATATATACGCCCAAACTATAGAATTATATAATACTATCTATACTATATTCCGCCGTATCTATTAATATAATAATACTATTATCTCCTTTAACCCTAGGATATATTAGGATTTTAACTGCTATAATATTATTTAAATAGAGTATTAGTATTTCTATATTCCGGCGGGCGGGCGTTAATAGAGTAATTAGATTTTACTTTTATTAGAATAAAAGAACCCCGTAATATTAAATATTACAGGGTCCTTTTACTCCGATAAAAATTGTATCGCTTTACTCCTATATAAATAAAAAGACTTTAATATACTATTTTAATTTATAAGGAAGTATAATAATGTTTTTATTCCTATTAGAATAAAATAAGCCGGAAAGATTAAGGATAAAATTGAAGAGGTCTAATAAATCGAGGATAGTAAATTTAATAGGTAGATATTTATTCCGAATATAGGAAAATCGCCTTAATAGGAGACGGGAAGGAGTCTATACAATATAATTATAATTAAAAGGTTTAATACTATCTAATTATATTTAATTAAATTCGAAATATTAGCCGTAATACTATTATAATATAATAATATATTCGTATAAGTAGTATTAAATAGAAAATAAACACTTTTAATATTTTTTTTTATTATTATTCAATAGTACTACTTAATTCCCTAGCGGTCTAGGTCGTCGGGGTCCGGAATATTGGGGTTTAGAATATCGGAGTCCGGATCGTCGGAATCCTACTTATTACTTCTAGCAATAACTTTCTTCTCCTTTAATATAGCCTTTAGTATAATTTAGCGGCTTACTTAATTGGATATATAGTTAATCGAAGTAGTTATAATACCTTTATCCCCTTTCGGTTCTATTTAGGTTTTTATTTTTAGTATTATTATTTATAAATTTACTAATTTAATTTATATTTATTCTATTACGCAGCGTATTATATAAAGACTCTCTACTATACTCCTTTTACGCTAAACTATAATATCCCTTATACTTTAAATAAAGTTTTATATTTTAATTACTTTTACCGCTATAGAATTATCGTTAAAGTCCCCCACCTAATTATTTAAAATACTTAAACGGTTTAAAATCTATATAGAATATTCCTTAACCTTTTTTTTAACCGAATAAATACGATTTTTCTACATTATATTAAAATATAAAATATTAAAGTTCATTATATATAAGTCTTTTATATAATAATCTAATACAAAATTTATATTCTCGCCTATATTTATAAATTATATTTAAATAAATAAATATATTTAGGTTATTTATTTACCCAGCTCCTATCGGATATAATATAAGTCGAGGGCGATAAAGTTAATTGGTTAGGCTATATAAAATACGGCTAGTAAAACGGTATTAATAAATTCAATTATAATTAATTATTAATTATTCGAATTACCTTATAGATTATAACTAATTTACCCTTTTATTTACTTAATATTATTCGTAACGATAGCGGATAATTATATAAATATTAATTATATATAATCTCCTCCTCGCATCTATCTATAGTATAGAGTAATTTGAATATAACTAAATAATTAAACTACGGTAGGACCGGGACCCTATTTGCTTAATATAATAGGGGGGTCTATAATATCTATTCGAATATAAAATATTAGTCCGCTTTAAATATAGGTTCATTAATTATTAGATAGGCGTTCTTAACTTTAACCGGCTTTAATATATTATTAAATTCTAATATAGTTTTATATTAGTCCGGGCCCTTATTAGTATTTACCTCAAACTATATTACTTACCCGGGGAATATAAATTATAAATAGAAAACCTTAACTTTAGTAAAAGGGAAATTATAATACCCGGGTCTTCTTAATATATATTTAATAATAAATCCTTACTACTTTTCCTTAAATATAATTTAAATTAATAATATATATCTATTAATACCTAAGGATTATATATTACTAATTAATAAATCGAAGTATTACGGGCCGAAGTAAAATTGTAAATAATTTTATTTAAGGCCGGCGGATATCCTCGGGATTAGACCAGGCGATATTAAAACGGCCGTTTAAAACCTTTTATTATTACTATTTATTTCGAATTCAATTAATTCTATAACTTAGAATTCGAAAGGGCTTTAGATAGGCTCGTATAGCATTATTCCTTTCGTAAACCTATTATAGACTATTCTAAATAAAATATATTTAAGAATTAATTATTTTAAACGGCGATATTCGTAGGCTATTTATATATATTTAATATTAAATTTAATACCGAATAAATAATGTTAGAATTTATTACTATTTAGTTCGAATAGGAATATATTATATAATATATATAGAATTAAATATCTCTATTTCAATTAAATAAATTAATATAAGTAGAAYGTTAAATTAAGATAAATAAATAGTATATATATATTAGGGCTAAATAGGTTTCGATTATTAAAAAGCTTTATTAGGAAGTAAATATTAAATAAATCTAAAATTATAATAATAAGGTCGTCCGGAACATTAATCGGAGGGTTTAAAGCCTTAATAATATTATCTAAAGTATCGGCCGGATAATTATCCGGAATATTAATTAAATATTCTAATTCCTTTATATTAATAGGGTTATCCACTTTACCCTTCCCTTTTATTAATTTAAATAATACGGACTTTTTTTTCTTCGGTAATAGTTATTATATACTTTCGCCCTATTCTACCATTAAAATCGCTCTTAATAATTCTTTATATAATTAATTAATTAAGTCTAATATAAAGGGTAATATATAAGTAATGGTATTATACTTCGGGTAACGTCCTTTTCCTACTACTATATATATTAGGCCCGGGAATAGCTTATTAGGGCTAAGTACTAAGCCCGGGAATAATTTACCGGGATTAGTTTACTATATTAGTAATAGTTTAGAAATTAAAATTAGAATAATATTTATTCGCTACTCTTTTCTATAAATTTATTTACAAAACGAATAATAATAGAATTAGGGTTCGATTATAATATATTAGAAATATTACCGCTCCTAAATCTACTATAGTATATATAATTAAAAAGGGTAAATTAGTAGTTAGACGTTCGTAAAATATAAAATAAATAATAATTATAAATTGTATTTAGAAATATAGAAGTAAAGTAGTAAAGAAACGAAAGGTATAAGAGGGGCGAATAGGGTAGTATATAAGGGGGAACTTAGAATTAAAGGGGGTAACCTTTCTTTAAAAATAATTTGCTCGGGGGGGGGTTAAATAGCTATATTCGAAGTATTTTAGGTATAATAGTATAAAGGAGCTACGCCTCTTATTAAAATAAATAGTATATAAGTATTAAATAACTTATAGGTATTAGGATATTACCGCTTAATATTCTAGTACGTAGAATACTTACTAATTTACTAATATAATATTTAACCGCATCTACTTTTTAAATAGTTTATTTATAGGCTATTCGATAGCGAAGCAAACGAATATATACTTATTAAAAAATATTAAAATATCGCTATTTAATAACTTACTATATAAAATACCTATCTACCTAATAGCGTAATACTTACTATAGCCAATACATTTATATATAAAACTAAAAGTTATTAGAGATTTTATCGGGCCGGACCTATATAATTAATATATTAAAGCCTAATATTATTTATAAGGCGGGGAAGTAAAATAATTCCTAGTCCGGCTCTACCCTTTTCCGGCGGACTAACTTTTTTATCGGCTACCTATTAACTACAATACATATATAACCTTATTAAATAGGATATAGTAATAGTATTAATTTATTCGACTAGCCGTTAATAATTATAAGTAGAAATTAATTCCTAATTAGGACGGGTTATATAATTAAATAAATAAATAGTATAATTACCGTAGTAAGTCTAGTAGCGCACTAAGGAGTAAACGATAGTTAGCCCGGCTCAATATCGAAAAATGCGAAATATTAGAGTAAAAAAGCAAAAGCGATTTGGGTTTTAACTTTAGAAAAATTGTTTTACCTATTAGATCCTTAAAAGTAGTTAGAGAATATTATTATAGCTTTTTATATAGCGCTATTATAATATTATATACGTAATTACAAACTTCGTTAATATAAATAAACGAATTTATTTAACGTTAAAATAAATCTGGATTTGTACTTTCGCTCTAATGAGAGTGAATTTAGTATTTCTTATACTATAGACTTATATAGAACTAGTAATACTAGATGGAAACCTAGACCCGAATTGGAAAATATATATATAAATACTATTTATAAATCCTTTTTTAATATCGGTCCTAAAATCCCTTAAGCATTAACTCCTTCTATAGATATTAATATTTTACTATACTAATTTATTAATATACTATAGACTTATATAGAATTAGTAATATTAAATGGAAACCTAGACCCGAGTTAGAAAATATCTATATAAATACTATCTATAAATCCTTTCCTAATATTAGTCCTAAGATCCTTCCAAGTATTAATTCCCTCTACGGCTATTAGTATCTCGCTATATTAATCCGTTAATTATAGTATATTATTACTATTATTAATATTATACTATTTAGCCTCCTAGAGATTACTAGGGTCTACTTCTACTCTCTCCCTATTATTACGTACGAATTTAATAATATATTCGGGAGTCTACGTTTTATTAGAGTCGTAGACTATATTAATTATAAGGTTTTTAACTTTAAAATTATTAGTCTCTTTATTGAATAATTTAATAATTTTACAATCGTCCTTAATAAAGGGGGCGTATAAACCCTAATAATAGTAATATCTAATAGAAATTTTATACTTCAATATTAATAGATATAATTTATAGAAGAAGGCTTTTATACCCTTCCTATTATAAATATCTCCTAATCGGCTACCCCTTAGGAAATTAAATAGTACCCTACGTATACGGGCTATATATATTGTAATAAGGCCTATTATTTATTCTACCGCCTTATTATCGCTAGATTCGGCCTCGCCGTCGCTAGGTTAAAGTTTCGGCTTACATTTAGGATATATTAGCTAATACTAGGTTTCGCTTTAATTAGAACGTATAAAACGTAGGCCGGACTCTATTTTAATTAGAGCGAAGAGGATATATTATAATATTAAACTTACTTATAATTAATATCGACCTTATTATTAGATAATATTATAATAATATTCCGGGTATAAATTAATTTTTATAAATCGGTTTTATTAAATATTTCTTAAGGTACCGTCCTATATAAATATCCCGCCGATAATCCCGCCGATAGTATATAGTTAATTCGATTTTAACCGACCTTTAATATATAGAGTTTAAAGTGTAAAATCGATATAGTAACTCCGCTAGTATTACTAACCGCTTCGAGCGCGGCCTTTATAGCCGCTTTATAGACGGATAGGAAGCCCTTTAAATATATAATAGTTTTAAAGTCTAATTCTTAATTAAAAACGCCTTTAGGATTATTAGTTTTATTATTATAATTCTAATTTAATATAACCGCTATAAAATAGAATTTTTATACTATAGCTACGGATTGTACGGTTAGGTTCTTATTATCGGATATTATATCGAAGGTTTTAGAATAATAGAATATTTATTAGATAATTATTATAGGGAGGTCCCGGGTATTTATATTTAGGATAATATTAATTAGGGCTAAAATATCCCTATTATTTTTATATTTATAGTTGTAAATAAAATTTATTATAACATCGGTTATTTATATTATAGAAAATTAATTAATAGGTATAGTAGGGTTACCCTCGTCGTCGGTAGGGTTAATTAATATAGTAGGGTTATTTTTATTATTAAATTTAAAATTTATATACAGGTATATACTAAATTCTATCTTAAATGAAGAGTAGCCTATATAAATATTAGTATTATATAGAGGGGGGCTAATAAACGGATCGATAATTCTAAGCGGGGTCTTAGCGTACTAATATTTCGGTTTATATTTAAAATATATTAATTAGTATTATATTTCGCTTTAATTAAAGTATATAAAACGCGGGCCGGGCTCCGCTTTAGTTAGAGCGAAGAGGATATATTAAAAGATTAAACTTATTTATTAATAGTATTAGCGCGCTTTCGTTTCCTATATTTATAAGAGGGCGATTTAATCGGATTATAATCGGTATTATCCTTTTTTAAATTTATAAATATATTACTTTTCGTTTAGCGCTTCTCCTACTTAATCTATAATATTTTTACAACTTTACCCCGGCGATTCTTTTTACGAAAATAATTTAATTTATCCTTTAATTTACTTTCAATTATAATTTTTTATTCCGCTAAATAAATAGATAGTACCTAATTATAAATATCGGTTAATTTTTAAACCTTTTTAATCTATAACCCTTCTTCGGCTTTAAAATTACTAATCGGATAATAAACGAAACGAACAATTATATTATTCTTTTTATTTTAGTCGAAACTATTTAAGACCTCGTATATAGCTATAAGGATTTCGGTTTCGGATAGTATAATATTAAATTGTTTGCTATTAAGATATAAATTTGCGAATTAAGGGCCCGTTAAAATAAAATTAATATTTAATTGTATTTAATTAATATTACCTTTATTTTCGATAGTAGTTATAATTATTTATATTAAAAGAGAATAATATTTATTAATAATAAAGGCCTAATAAGAATTATAATCGGCTACGCTCTTAAGTAATTTAATAACTTAAAAATACCGGTTAAATTAGTAGGATAAAATATATTTAGCGGCCTTATACCCGAAGAGTATTTTAAAATTATTATCCGCATTATATAGGATACTAATCTTATCTAACCTTAAATTTACTACTAGTTCGTAGATTTACTACCTATAAATTAACTTTCGCTTTAATTAGAGCTGGAAAATTAATCGAAATATATATTCGAATTAAAATATAATATACTTTGTATAATATCCTCTCTTCTATCTAATTGTAAATTATATTCCTTATAATAAATAGAAATTATTCGATATTATCTTTTTAACTAATCCGATATAGGCGGCCTATATATTATAAAATAATATTCTAATTCTAAATATAGCCGAACTTAATTCCTATATAATAAATAGTATATAGGTTTAAATTAATTATATAAATATTCGAATTTAAAATTAATATATTAATATCGGCGGTTATTTAATTCTAATTATCGACAATATAGCCGCATTCTACCTAGGATTAATTTAAATAAATTATATTAACCTATAGCCTAACTTTCTAGAGGATAATATAGAATATTTTAAAATAGTTAGTATATACTTTAATAAATTTTGTTCTTATTAGAATCGATAATTTTAAATTTTAATTAAAACGAAACCGAAATTTGACCGAATTTATATTTATATTTATAGTAAATTAGTAATTACTAGTACCTATTTCTATTTAATAAATATTTTAACGCACTTCCTAATTATCTATACGAATAGAAATAATTCCCCGAAAGCCTAATAAACTATATTTATATAGTTATTAAACGGTATAAGGTAGGTATTAATTATAAATTATATAAATATATATAATAGACTGCTATTATAATTAAATTGAATTAATTTATTAATAATATCAATACCTAATATAGCCTCCTTATTACCTTACAATATATTTTTAAATATTTTAGCCTATATTATATAATTGCCCCCCTTTCTCTCTATTATATAGAAGCCCTCTAAAAGGTAGAACCCTTATATAATATTCTATTTATTAATTATATTATCTTCGAATATTAGGGCCTAGGTATAGACGTTATAGGAGAAGAATTATAAAAGTCGAATAAATATTAAATTTAATATAATTTACCGTTCGGCTTTAATTACCTTCGGTATAACAAAGTCTTCGATTTCGTATTTTAAAAACTCTATAAAAATATCTTTTAATAAGTCGTTTATAATCTATATAATTTCTTTACGCCGACGTTTATACCCGAATTCGATTTAATAAATTTGTATTAGCGGAATATCGGAAGACGGGTATATTAGAGTCTTATTTAATAAATATAATAGGGTATTTATACTCTTATTAATTATTATTATATAATTCTCCCTAATAATTTAAATAGTAATTTACTATACGGTTTTACCCTTATTACTAATTATATTTTAAATATTAGGATATAGGACCTACTACTTATAACCCTACTATTTATTAATCTCCTATAATTAATTAAATATAATATTAAATATATTAGGGTCGATAATATATAAAAGGTTACCCCGGTTATAAAAACCCCTAAATTTAAAATAAAAAAGTTCTATTATATTATAGTAGCCTTTAAACAATTTAAAAATTTCTAAAAAGCTTACGCCCTCTTAAAATAAAGTAGTAAAGGCTTTAATATTTGTAATCCGATTTAAAATCGGTATAATAAAATAAATTAGCCTATTTATAATAGGAATAACCTATATAATCCGCTATATTAGCAAATTATAATTGCGCGCAAACTACGTTTCGTTTATAATAATTGCTTAAAATATAAGGTCTTTAATTACCGTTATTTAAAATTCGAATTTCTATAGCCTTTTATTGTCACAGGGTTAGATCCCCTGTGTCATTCCTATATAGTGATGCATCCCGATGTTCATTAGCAAGTGAACATCGTCCTATCTTTTAGGTTTGGCTGTGTGGGCATATGCATCCCCGCCCTGTCATAGTATGTTCACTTAACACGGTGGGTTCGATTCCCGGTCGTGGCATTGAGGGCGGGTTTTTCGTACTGCTTTCCGTCCCGCATTGCGGCAGACAGTTTGAGGTTCCGAAAGCGAGCAACCTTGGAAACATTCGTACGAAGAGCAAATGCGACCGCAGTAACCAATGTCCGACCGGTGAACCCATTGGAAAGGGTGTCGCCCTTTCAGGTAGTGCTATATAGGCGCCTTGCATCCAGGAGATGCCTCTCGAGTTTCGGCTCTTGTAGAGCCTCTTTTAGAGGAAGGTAGTGTCACAGGGTTAGATCCCCTGTGTCATTCCTATATAGTGATGCATCCCGATGTTCATTAGCAAGTGAACATCGTCCTATCTTTTAGGTTTGGCTGTGTGGGCATATGCATCCCCGCCCTGTCATATTTATCCTTCCTAAACTATATATTAGTATTTGCGCCCTTCGCTCTAATTATAGTAATAGATTTACTAACCGGATTCGATAAGCTTTTCGTCTTCGATAATAATATTTACTTATAATAAATCGCTATCGTTTGAATTATTTTCTTCCATAAAAGTATCTTCGTTAACTTTAACCTTAGGTTTTAATACTTTAATTTTAAAAGAATTTATAGCGTACTATCTAAATTTTTATTAAATTACTTTATCTAAATTACGTAGGGAAATACCGGGTTCTATATCGACCTTTAATTTATTCTTACTTTACCGTATTATAATAGTAGAATATAAATAAATAATAATATTCTTCGCCGTTTTTAATAAATATTTATATTAAGCCTACTCCTCTATAAACTCGTCGAATTTATTCTAAATTAGGGTCCTCCCCTACGCGGATCGCTAATAAGGATTCTACTAGTAATATTATATTATATATAGAATTATAGGTTATTAAATATATAATAGAATTTATTAAATATTTATAGGACGAGGCTAGACGGTATTATAATAATATTCGGATACGCTTTAAATAATTACTTTTCGCTTTCTAATTTATAGAAATAATAATATTCTATAAGGAGTATTATTTTATAAATTAGCGTTTTATTTATACTTACTTTATTTGTAAGTATAGCCCCGTTTAGGGGCGAATAAAATATATAATAAAGTACGTACGTATTTAAAATATATTAATTAGTACTAAGTTTCGTTTTAATTAGAATATATAAAATATAAGTTAGGTTTCGCTTTAATTAGAGTGAAGAGGATACATTATAAAATTAAATTTATTTATAATTTAATAAGGGAGTAAATATTATAAATTTTTCCTATTAATCTTTTAATTTACTTAATCGCTCCACCTTAGGGCGCGGGTACCCTTAATAATAAATTTAGAATTTATAAACTTCTTCGCTAATAAATACTTCTATTCTACTAAACCTTTAATAATTATCTTAATTATAATATTATATTTAACCCTCTCCCGGGTAACCTCCTAAAATTTATTAAATATTTACATATATTATACGAATCGGTTTATTATTTTACTTACGGCTATTAAATACTCTATAGAAATATTTCCCTTATAATAGAAGAATAGGAAGCGCTTAATTTCCCGAAATAGGACTATTTACTATATACGTTCTTACTAAGTTTCGAAATTTTCGAAATATATAAAGAATATATAAATATCGAAGCGCGGTACGAAGTCTTTATTAAATTATATATTAATTTTAATAAAATCTTTAATACTTTTACAATTTAGTTTTACGCCGGACGCGATTTTATAATATATATTATTTAAAATAAGGAAGGCCTACTTTACGAATATCCTAGCGGCTATCGGATTAAGGCGGCCAAATTATCGGAGCTCTTCTTCTATAGTAATATAATCGTCGGTAGCTACTATATTACGGCAATCTTAACGAATAAAGCTAACGAATTCTAAACCCTTTAGGCTCTATTAATTATATAGCCGGATTTTATCCTTATCCTTTACTAACGAAATTTCGGTATTAGTTAAAAAAACGTAAGGGTTAAATATCTTTTCGTTAATAAAAATAATATACGTAGACCTTAATATAATATTACTATATTAATATACTATAAAGTAAGAAAAGGTTTAGAATATACGAATTTAATTATTTATATAATAACCGCCGTAAAATATTAAACCATCCTATTTAATACGCTTAAAAAAGCGTTAAGGGCCTTAATAATTAAATTATATTATATAATAATAGAAGGTAATAAATATTGTAACGTATATACTTTTATAGACTATAATCTTATTAAACTTTTCTTCGTCGGTAATATTAAGGGACGCTAAATCGCCGCGTCGGATAGCTATAATATAGAGGGGGAGAATTAATATATTAGCGTTTTCTACGGTATATATTAAATAAGTATATTAGAATATATCGGTAATTAAATTAATATATTTTTTAAAAGTAATATATATATCGTCGAACTTTATACTATTTTATAGTAATTTATATAACCGCTTTATATAAGTTAACGGACTAAACTAATCGGCTATTAGAAAATAATTAGCGATAATACGTTAAAAGGCCTATATAGTAAGTATAAGGATATATATATATAATAGGAGACTTTATAAGTAGGTTTCGCTTTAATTAGAATCGATAAACCTAACCTATATAGTTAATTTCGCTCTAATAAGAATAATAAATTCTACTCTAGAAAGAGCGAAAGGAGGCGGTTAGAAGAAAAATTTACAATTATAGTCGTAATACTAGTAAAGTATTATTATATTTAGGTACCCTAAAAAGGAAGCGGTTTTAAATTTATTATATTTTAATTCTATATTCTAATAATATATAAGGTCCTAGCCTTATATCCGCTTATTATAGGCCTATTAGAAATTAAAATTACTATACCCCTAAAAGGGTCTAATATTTTAGGGGATAAATTCGAATTAACCGTCCTCTAACTATATTAGGATATTAGCGATAGCGTTATAGACTTTATTTAAATTATAAAACCTTATACTAGGGGGGTAATATCTCCGAACTAATATTAAGCTCCCGACTTTTAGTATACTATTATACTATTTATTTTTATTATAGTATTAATTAAAGTCCGGGTATAGGAAGGCTTACAATAGGTTAATATCTAGCGATTCAATAGTTATATATAGCGTTAGTTTACTATAATTCTTAATACTACTATTACTACCGGTAACTATAATTTATTTAATTTTAACGGCCGGCCTAGCTCGGGCCGTATCTCTTTAACCTATAGCAATATTAATAGCTCTAATCCCTTTTACTCTAATTATAATCAATTTATTACTTCCTCTAACTACTTTTATTCTAATTAGAATATATTAATTAATTATAAAAGGAAAGAAGGAGAGGAAGAGAGAAGGAGAAGGAGGGAAGGGGAGAAGTAGAAGGAGGGGGGGAATAAGTAATTACATTAACTAGATTGGGATATTATGTAAATAATTAGCGTAGTTTTGGTATAAGTCTTTATTACTAGCCCTATATAAACGCCGAAATAATTAATAATAAGTATTAGAGTAGGGCTATATTTATATACTATATAAAATAAATTTTAATTAGAATGAAGGTTAAGAACGAATAATTTAGTAATAGCCTAGAGATAGTTAAAATAATTAAATAGCAATTTATAGTATAGTTCGGTAATTATAATTAGAACGAAAGGTAATACGTAGGTTATAAATTTAAAGGATTTAATAATTCGGTTATAAATAATAGGTCGCGGGGTTAAAACTATTCGGTAATTTAGATATAGCTATTACCCTTATAGTATAGAAGTAACGATTTAAATAGAATAGAAAAGAATCGAATCGACGATTAGTAATATATAGAGAAATAATATAAACGACTAGTATTACAATTTTATCCGTCGATTTTAATTAGAGCGAAAGCTATTTAAATATAAAGAATTTATAGATAATAGTAGTAAAACCCTATATAAACCTTATATTACAGGTTATTTTAATTTGGTAGATCGCTTCTATAAATTAATTTAAATAGGGTTTAGAGTAATTATTCTTTAAGCCGGCCTACCGTCGTTTTCATCCCCCGAATTTAAATTTTTAATATTATTAATAATAACCGGATCGTTTTCGCTATGGTCCGAAAGGCCGAAATACTCGCAATCCTCCCCCTTCTCGGGCCTTACCTCCTTATTATTAAATTATTTAAGTATATTAAAGAATAGTTTGAGTAAACTATTATACTATAGATTAAGTATATTAAAATTGTTGGGGTCTAATTATTTATAGCGTTATATTATAAAACCGTTCTTATAGATTGTATAAATATAATTAAAGATATCTATATTAGTAGACGGGTTAATATATTTATTATTATTAGTTCGCTTAAATTCCAATTTAATTACTTTACAAATTATTATAGTAAGGGGGCCGATAGTAGATAGTTCTATAAAGGTAGATTTAATATTATATATAGAATTCTTATTATATTTAATATTAATAGTAAATAAACGATTAATATACTCTATTATTAAATCGATTTCCTTCTACTAATTACTAGTAGTAATAGCCCTTATTAATTTGGACTTTAAAATAACCTTAGATAACGTTATATTAATAACCTCTAATTGAAGGAGCTACGAAAAGTAAAGTATTTTAGGTCTATAATTAGTAAATTTCCTACTATAGAAGAAAAGCGGTAAAAAGTTAACGATCTATTAGAAGATCTTGTAATCGCCGAATTAAATAGTACGGATAAGAATAAGTAATACGCGGACAATATATAAGTATCGATAAATATTACGAAACTAAATATTAATATTAACCTTATTACTAAGCGTATAATTACTAATATAACCCTATAAAGTAAATACTTTATTATAGATCTAATCTAATTGTAAAGATATATAAGAAGGTCCTTCGGCTTGAACGGCAACTACAAATACTCCTTTAATACTTTACCTATTAAGGACGGTTAAATTAAAATACTTAGTATCGATTAAATTTCGTATAAGGAAGGTAAGAATCCTAGAATAGAATATATTATAAAGAAGCTACGATTTATAATAGAATTTAGTTTTGAATTACTTTATCTTCTTAACTCTCCTAAAGTTGTAAGTATTTTACTTTATAAGCGGCTAAAAATATTGAAATATAAAATTAACGAAGTTTATTTTAATATAAAAGAATACGGGGATTAGGACTATCTACTATTTATAATTATATATACTTTATATATCCTATTGTATTAATATAATCTTACGGATATATAACGTTATCTTTTAATTATTATAAATAAAGAAAAATTTATTATTAAATTGTTCTAGGTCTATACCGAAAATATCGACGAATAATCTATTATATAAATAATATATACTAGCGAATTCACCTTTATTTTTATTAATAGCGGGGGTTTAGAGGATAAAGCTTTTCGCTATCCGATATCGTTTAATTTAGGGGAAAATAATAGGGGGTATATTGCCTTCTTAGTAGAGGATTAGAAATAAGGAGTATAGTTTATTGGTAATGAGAGATAAGAGGGCGGGGCGAAACGTTTTAAGTATTCGAACGAATATTAGAATTACTTATTTATTTTCGAATAGGATTGTAGGCCGAAATTGGTCGGGACGGAAAGGGTTAGGTATATTAAGACTATTAACTAATAAGTAAATAGTAAGATTATATATTTTATTATTCCGATTAATACCGAGGCCTTAAATAGTATTTAAATAGTTATAATTATTATAAATAATAACGAAGTTAGGATTAGAGACGACGTATTTAAAATTAGCCTAAAAGTATAAATATAGGCTCAATATTTTTGAGGGGGGGTAATGGTTCTAATTATTTTAATCGTTGTAAAAGTTTTAATAGTTCTAATAATTCGAATATATAATATAATAATACTAAATATAATTAAAGTATTTTAGATACGCTTCGTTATACCGTTAGTACGTAAATATAACCTTATAAATTACGTAAATACGTTAGCCCTCTCTGGGGCGATAATATTTATAATAATTATAAAGACTATATATATCCTAGGTAATATGAAGTTCGAATAATTTAATTATAAGTCGTAGGAGTCCTAGTATATAAAGGTATATTATATTAAATTAAAGAGGAAGGAATATAACCGAGGCGTTAATATATTTAGTTCGGTAATATATTCCCTTATAATAAATATAACTTATTTAGTATTATATAAAACTTTAATATTATATAGTTTATTACTATTTATAATAGAAGAAGTATTAAAATTTATAAAAGACGAAAATAGGTTTATATATTTAGGGAGGGATTTAAATTCCCGGCGAATAGATTTAATTTTTAGATTCTCTTTACCCTTAAATTATAATAATATATTATAGCAACCGAAAGCTTTATATATATCCGGATCCTTTAACAATTCAATTAATTATAAGATATAAGACTTAGAGGATCGGTTATTATATCGGGTTACCTTTATTTAATTATATATAAATTATATTATTATCTCTTTATTTAAATTATATTAAAAGTTTTAAATAGTATATATAAAGTATTGCTCCGGGTTATTAATGCTTAAATCCGATTCTTCCTAGCGTTTAGTATTGGCCGGACTAGGTGAGGTATACGAATTTAAATGAAGTATAGGATTCGAAGCTATTAGATCTGGGATTAAAGTATATAAATTTAGACGAGGGGTAGGATTCGAAACTATAGGATCTAGGATTAAAATATACGAATTTAAATAAAGGGTAGGATTCGAAGCTATTAGACCCGGGATAGTAAATATTTAATTTATTCGAAGGGTATAATTATCGAGGGCGGAGAGTTCGGATAAAGGGTTAGGAAATTCGTATATAAATATAATTTAATTAAGTAGGGTAGGAAATAATAATTTTTAAAACGAATAATATATTTCTTTAGGCAATAATATTATAGTTTAGTAATTTTCGCTCTAATAGAAGTAAATAGTAAAGGGATACGAATTTATAATTTAACGGATAATTTTCGCTCTAATAGGAGTAAATAGTAAAAGGGGTACGAATTTACTATTCGGCGGATTGTACTTCACTCTAATTATAGTACCCTTTTATTACGGACGGCTAAAGTACGTAAAATCGATTTAGACCTACTACCGCAGAAACGGGTGGTATAGGGTAGGGTGGGGTGGTTTCGGAAGCCCAGTAGGTCTGACTGAGACTACCGGCAGGCACGAGCCTGGCAAATGCCAAATGCTAAGCATAACCTCTAGGCGCCAGACCTATTATAATAGTATATAAAATGTAGTGAGCTAATAGAGTTAGAATAATTATTACTATTTATAGTACCCTAAAAGTAGAAAATATTAAAATAACCCTCTAAATTAATAGTTAGAATCCTAAAGATAGAGACCCTAATTATTATTACCTACTAATCCTAAAAACCGTTACTAAAATAATAGACGAAGCTAGAATTAATATCCTTTAAAAATATCTATCGTTTAAAAGACAATTTTTCAATACTATAGAATTATTCTTACAATAATATAACGTTTATCGTAAACGTATAACTAATACTAACTTTAATATTAATAAAGAGTTTAAAATAGTTATTCTATTCAATATAGTTAGAGATTAATATCCTATTAAAATAAAACTTTAGGCAATCGATATAGAGAAGAAGACCCTCCTACCTCTAATCTTCCTAAGTAAATTTAATATAATTAGTAATAGTAAACGCCGAAACCTAATTCTCAACGTATTAATACAAATTAACAATATTAATAAAATTAATAATAATAAAAATAATAAAAATAATAAAGAAAGGAAGAGAGAGATAGAGAAGTATCCTATATATAGTAAAGATATTACTAAAAGCTATAAATACTTTAATTATAATTATTATAAATATCTAAAGACTCTAAATTATTAAATATATAACCGAGAGAAAGTATTAAATACGTAGAGAAAGAAGAAGGAATTAATAGAAATAAAGATTAGGGCTAGTACGGCTGCAACTACGGCTAATACAAACAATAGACTTACTTATCTCTTATTAAAGAATTCCTTTCTATATAATAGTGTTAATAACTTTATAACGTTAAGCCGTAAGGATTCTAATTTTAATTAGGATTTTTAATAGAGCCTATAGTTAATATAAATATTAAAATCTAATAAGCTCTCAAAGTAAATAATATCAATAATAATAATACGTTATGTAATAAGGTTCTCTATAATTCTAAGTGCGCTACCAATATATTTAACTATTTTAAATAATTTATATATATAGAGCTACTTAACGAACGTATTAAATATATTGTAGGCAACGGGAACTCTATATATTCATACTATATAGGTATAATAGAATTAACCTTCCCTACAACTAACTAATATATAATTAGGGTAAAAATTAGGAACGTATAGTATTACCTTAATGTCCTAACTAACCTTATTATTACTACTAGCCTCCTTAATATTAATATAGAATAAATAATAAAGAGTAATTAAATCCTTTACAATAGATATATCGTACAATATAATTAGGCTGGTAATATCCTTACCCTTCCTATTATACTTCCTAACAATTTCAACTAACGACGAAAGCTTCCTAAAGTCTTAATAGCATCGATAATATATAAAATAATATATAAACGACTTATATATACAAGTAAATAAAAATAGTATTCCCTTAGGCGGAGCCTAATGTGCCCGAGGGAGATAGTGAAACGCCTATATCTGCCTAAACGAGTAAGGAGATGCCAAAACCAAAACACTAAGAAAAATATCACCAGATCCAAAATACTAATTAAAATATTACTAAATATTACTTAAAGTTACCCTCCCGCTCAAATTTCTATTATTATCCTAAATAATACTAAATAACTCTAAATAACGTTCCAATCGTCTTTATAACCTCTACCTCTCCTATCTACTATCGCTAGCCCCCGAAAGGGGGTATTATAAGGGCCCTATAATATAGTAGCGTACAATAATAATTAAAGCGCTACTACTAGTATAAATAGAGAGACTATATATTCGAATCCTATTTATAACTCTTTCTTTCCCTCTTTTTCTATAATATAACTATATATTATAAATATATAGTCCCCCTTACTACTAACATCTCTCAAATCTCTCTCAACTTATCCGTCTAAAGTAACCGAACTAGGGAACTTACTTACGAAATCTTATAGTACAATAAAGTAAAAGATTAAAGTATAATTAAAACGGGCTATTCCTTATAATAGGCTTAGGATACTTCGTACTCTAGAGACTTCGGGTAGGGCGTATTTTATAAGTCCTAAACTCTTTTTTTAACTAACTTTTTATTATATTTATTATTATAAACATTATATAAATCGCTTTATCTCTATTTTAAATTATCCTCAAATTATCCTTATAAATCAATTACCTCTCAATTATAGCAGTCTATTAATACTAATACTCTTGCGAAGTCTTTTACGAAGTCTATTAAAAGGAATTATACTTCTTACTCTAGAATTAACTATATTACTAACTCTACTACTAAGCGGTCTTCTACGTCTACTATTAAAAGTAGTTCTAGCTAATAGTTAAATTACAGTATTAGTAGGCGGTCTACCGCGTAGTCGATTAACGGCTCTATTAGTACGAAGTCTACTACGTCCTCTTCCCCAGGCCGGCCGGCTATTACTACTATCGTTATCGATATTTCCCGGTCCCGGTAATAGCTCCCGAAATATATTAGAAGCCGGAGGAAGGCCGAGATTGCCGCGTATATAATAAGGAGGTAACGGCTCGCCTAATTTTAATTATTAAGGTATACGTCTAGCGATATCTATAGTTCGATAAATAATAATCTTAATAATAATAGAATAAAAGGTATTAATTTCGAAAGGGTAATCGAATATAATGCCTTAGAGCGTTTTAATATAGGAAACGGCTATATAAAATAGGCCAACTACAAAGTCCTTTTAGGATATATCTAGTATAGCCTTATTTAGTATTTGGCCTTACAATTTATATATTATAATAATATATACAATAATTAAAGGGAACTATTTTCTCCTATACTCTAGGGCCCCTTTAATAAATATACGAATAACCTTCTATATAGGAATAGTATATACTAAATCCTCGATATCAAAATACGTAGCTTCCATATCGATATCTTCCTAATAATTAATACCCCTATAATTAAAGAAATATACGAATATAACAAAGGGGGAATCGCCTACTTCTAAATAAATATTATAGTAAATAATAATATCCTAAATAAAATTAATAATCGTACCAATAGTACTATTAATAAGGCTAGTATTAATTTAAAGGTTTTTAATTAATATAACCTTAGCACCCTTTAAAATCGTCAATTTATTATACAAATTACTAGTATTAATATATTTAATACTTTTAATAATAGTAAAAGAATTCCAAACCTTAATAATAAAAGTAAAATTATCTAAGCCTTCTATATACTTAATATTATATTCGTTAACTATAGCATTCGTCGGGTAAATCCGTAAGGCGTTATCGAATATCTCTTACTCTAATAAAAGTAAAACATACTTATAGCGGGAGGATAATAATATCCAATCGGTAATAATAGGGTTATTATTTCGTAAACTTTCTAAAACTATACGAAATCCAACCTAATTATTACCCTATTAACGGACAATCTATTATAACTCAATAAATTAATTAAAATCGTAATAATAAGATCGGCTACTACACTATACGAAATCCAATTTACTAACCTTCCTTTTATACTTCTACTCTTCTATTTTATTAGGAAGCCTACTATTAGTATCCTTTTTACTAATCGCTTCAAACTAAGTATTTAGGTTATTAGCGAATTCGGGGGGTTCTTAATAGAATAGAGGTTTCTATCCAACCGGGGGCAATTAGAAGAAATCCCCTAATAGAAGGATATTAGCACTACTAAACTTCTTACCCTAATCTTCTATAAATATTTAACAAAGACAGTTATTAATAAAATATATATTCTTCAAACCTAATATAAACTTCTTATTAATAATAAAATACTTATACTACCGAAGGTTATTCTATAACGTAGTTAAGGAATAGCCTTCCAAGCTAGCCAAACTTATAATACTAAAAGGAAACTTTAAAAGCGAATATAGAGTACCACCTTTAATATTATTGGTAATAATACTAGTAGGAGTAGTACGGGCAATAAGGTTAAAAAAGTAATATTCCGTTGCTATTTATCTAAACTTATATAAAAATAGACGAATTAAATAGGACTTACTAATACTACTTCAACCGTTAACTTATATAAGTAGCTAATCTAGACTCTAGCTATTAAAGATTTATTAATAATAATTAACAAATAGGTCAAAGACTATACGTTATTTAATATTAAAGGTATTATATATTTATTATAAAATAGGGTTGGGGTTTGGCAAGTTAAAATAGTTAATTCGATTCTTTTAATAGTCGTTAGTATCTATAGGGATCTATTTTTGAAAGCGAGTATAATTTTTATATTAATTATAATTAATATTAATAGGACGGCGACCTAAATTACTCTCGAAATCGTTATTATCGGGGTCGTTAACTATATTAGAGTTGTCCTTGGATTTATATTGTATTAATTAACTAGAAATTAAATATATAAAATACTAGAATTAGAATATTCTAATTGACATTAGAAATATAAAATTAAATATTCTATTCTTACCTTACTATATCTTCCCAACCGGGCTAATCTAATCGCTCTTCAAATCCCTCTTCAAAATCGTCCTCTAATACAAGTAGGGGGGGTTTACTATAATAATCTTTAAGGTAAGCCAATTTATTAATATAAATTTTACAATATACTATATATATATTATTAAGGGTTTTATAACGAATATTATCGATAATATAAAGATTATTAGGCCTTCTATAAGGGTAATACAATATTAGTTTAATATAGTTAAAGTTCCTACGGCTTCTAACATCCTCCTCTAACTTATAAATAAAAAAATAATTAAGGACCCTCTTCTTAACTCGATCTATAAGGGGTCTCGGGCGAAGAATATCGAATTCGAAGGTAATAAGGAATTAAAAGAAAGAAATATTAGAATATTATTCTTTATAATTTATATACTTCTAGTAAAGTAACTATATTTAGCGAGCTTAACTAGCAATATTAATATAAATACTACTATATCCTTCATTATTATTATTATTACTTCTAGCCGTATTAAGGGCAGCTTATTTATTTCCTTAAAATATATCCGCTTCTAAATTAAAAATAATAATACTTTTATTATTTCGGTAACGATAATTAATTATAATAATATAGCGGGTGCTTTCTTATAGAGGAAGGTTAAATAAAATGTAGTAAACCTCCTATATAAACTAGTCTCTTTTAATAATAAACCTATTTATAAATTTGGTTGTAAATTATTTAATTAGGTTATTAGTATTAATATCACGGATTAATTCGTTAGTAATCTCGTTGTAAAATTTAATACGCTTTTCGGCTTTCGAAACGTATTTAACTACGTAATTAAATATAGCGTTTATACTAATATATAATTAAATATCCGTATTAATTATCTAATTTAGTATAATTAAGGGATTATATTAATTAAAAATAGTATTATTTCGTTTGCTATCGAAAAGTTAGAATTTAGGGTTAATACGTATTGTAAAGAAGGGGTATTTATAAAGCTTCCTAGGGAAGTAGAAGCGGTAGACTTTTTATTTAGGCTTTAAAAGGTCGGGATTAGGAATTTAATATAGATTACCGGGAAGGCTATAAATTTAACGGCGGGCTCGAAAATAATAATTATCGCTATATATATATCTTTATATACAGTTAATTATAGAGGTAAATTTACGGAATATAGGTTTAATTTTATTTATCTTCCTATTTAAAATATTACTTTCTATAACGTGTAGGGGTACTAAGGAAATCGGGATTAGCTATTAAAATTATTAATCCGGATTCTAATTAGCGGCGGCAAGGCCGGGTATAGGTCCTTCTAGATTTTCTCCTTCTATAAAATAGGCATTTAGATATTACTTAATACTATGGAGGATAGGGTTGAAAATTATATAATAGAAACCTTATATTTTAGTATACTCTTATTATATTTAGGGGTTAATAAGGTTAGGTATAGTAATATCTCTAGATTAGTAAATATTATAGGTATGGCTAGTTCTTCGAGTTTAGAATTCTAGCCTCTACTAATAATTATTAAATTTAAATTTAAGAATGAGAATATATTCTAAAAAGAGTTTAAACTACTTAATAAAATAATAGGTAGCGATATAAGGGTTATAAAAGATATTTTATCGAAATATAATACAACGTTCAATATTATTAAATTTAAATTAAAATTTATAATTAGGTATATATTTTATTAAACTTTCTTAGTATAAATCGGCTACATTAAATATAATAAATATTATAAGTATATTTAAAAAATTAATATAGGCTAATAATTTATAAGATTTCTAGATTTAGAATATTCGAATACTACGGAATTGCTAAGTAAATTGAATAATTAAATTAAATAGTTTTTTAGATTCGTTAAATCGAACTTTAAAGTAGTTATAGAATATTTCCTAGTTAGTAAAGATATTTCGATTGAATTGAGGGTTATTAATATAGTATATACTTTTATTGTAAATTTGGGTATATATAAGGGAATTGAATATAATATAGCGAAATTAGTTATATTTAATAAAGCAGTTATTGTACTAGCGTATATAATACCGAATATAATTAATATAATTAATATTCCTTATTCGAGGGGTAAGAAATTTACTTTATTCTTTAAGGTAAAGATTAAAAAATGCTTAAGATAATAATATTTATTAGCGTTTAAATTCGTTAATAGGTATACTATAGAGGGGGCCTTATTAGATAAAGTAACGTCGGGGGGGTTTTCGAAGTACCGGAAGGAGTTTTTAAAGTATTGTAGGGGGGTTTTAATATATTAGAGCGGATACTGGGTAACTGGGAGGCGGAATTAGGCTAAAAGCTAGAGCCTATACCTTTACTAGAACCGAGGCGGGACCCGAAGCCGGGGTTTAAAGCCGTTATTAATTTATAATTTTAACCGGTAGAATATTAGGGTTAGGTAAAGCATCCCCCCGAAATTGTGCCCGCAATTAATTAATATCCTTAAGTATACGACTAATAATATTAGGCGTAGTACTAATTTCTAGATTAATTTCGGCCAATATCTCCTATAAGGCGGCTTTTTAAAATTCGTCTAAATTTTTAAAGTCTATATTATTTATATTAATATTGTTAATATTATTTATAATATTGCTATCTATTGGAAGTTAATTGAGATGGGCCTTATCGATTTTAATGTCGGTATAGCCGGGATGATAAGCTTTGAAGAATTTAAGCTAGGTTTCGATTTTACGACGGTTGTATTTGAATTCGCTGCGTATACGACCGACGTTAGAGTGATTATAGTAATTGCGAGGCCGAATTAAAATAATGTCGATTTCTTCGAGTAATTTAAGTAATTAAATATAAACGGCTATAATATTTCGAAAGTAATTAATATAATAGCTTTTATATTTATATTATTGATTACCGAAAGTATAAATATTTAGAGGTAGGAATTAATTAGTATAGGGAATAGGACGGTATTTTAAATAGGAATTAATTTATTATAATAGATATAGATTCGTAAAATAAGTATTTCTTTGTATAGGTTAAAAGCTAGTAAATAGAATTCTTCGTCGGCTTCTATAAAGGTGCTTAGGTTTATATTATTTTCCGCGCTGAATTTAAATAGTTTACTGGGCTGTAAATTTATATTAATATAGTAATAACGATTGTAAATACCCTAGGTATTAACCTTTAAGTTAAATTATTATTTATTATAATGGTTATATTATTCTTATACTACGGTATCGAATGTAGTTTAGTAATTGCGAACCTATTAATAGTATATATTTAGAATAGTTCGAGTATCTAGATCCCCTTTATACCGAGGGTCTCGTTCAAATTTAATATTAGGTACGTTAGGAAATTATAAATTATTATATTTTAGGGGAGGTTAATACTCCCTATATAATTAATTAGAACGTTTAGTACGAAGGGGATTAAGTTCGGTGAATAGTATTTTTAGAATAGGTATATACTCGTCGATATTATATGTGGCCCTAGAAATTATATTATTAAAGGGATTTGTAGAGGCGGAATTATCGAATAGATTTCGTATTAGTAAATTAGGTACTAATTAAAGCCGGAAGGGATTATTGTATTCGTTAAAATTATAATTATTACTATCGTTATAATTATCGCTATTAGGATTTTTATATTTATTATAATATTAATAAGCGCGCCCTTAATACTTTAGGTAATAATACTGTTCGCTTTATTTATTTCTACCGAAGAAGATGCTATATTAAAAGTTTTAATAATAATTGAAATAAATTTTATTTTCCTTTTGAATATTGTAATTGGGATTATTATAAATATATATTATATAGAATTTGGTAGTTGGCTCCCAGTTAATAGGACGGCGGGTAATATTGTAAATTGGATAGATGAAATATAGTAAATTATTATTAAATTGAATGTTAGTATTATTATTATTAGCCGACTATATTAGGATGTTTAGGGAAGACCCGGTTGATTATAGTAGCGATAAATTCTTCTTAAATCTAGCCTGGCCTAAATAGTATATATAATAATCCCTTTTTAGGAATTCGATAATAAAATCCTAACGTTCGGTTATACTATTATAAATAGAATAGATTTTACGTTAAGAAGAGATATTATATTATAAATTGTTTAAATAAAGTAAGTAGTTGTTAGTAATAGGATGGCGGTCGGTAATATATTAAGAGTAATAGTAATTCGGATAGATGAATCGTTTATTAATAATATAAAAGATATAAGTACTATTATTACTATAGTTTTTAAGGGGTTGTATAATATAATAATTCGGATAAATAAATTGCTTATTGTTGTTATAGAACCGATAGCCGCCTATAGTTGGGTTGCGGTCGGTAATGGGGTAGATAATATAATAATAGTAGTATGTAAATTGTTCGGGGTCGCTAGCTGTAAATTTTAAATTAGGGTATTATTAAATAATTAAAGTTGTTAAAGACGGCGTAAGCGAAATACTTTCTTCTTTATTACGTTTTTAATAATAATAATTATAGTAGATACGTTCTTTTTATTAACGGGCCTAAGTAATTTCTTTATTATCCTATTAAATATTGAGGTTAATTTAGTTAAATATTAATAGTTTTAGAAATATACCTATAAATATTGTCCGCCTAATTTATATTAAGTATTCTATTAAATTAAATTAGCTTTAGATTAGATAGTTTGGAATTACGAAATATAAATTTTAAAGCGACGTATTAAGCCGGCGGTAATTAATTGAGTATTAATTTATTGGAGATTTCCGATTATCTATAACTAAATTGACTTCGAATAATTAGGTTATTGTAAATCTAAATTAACTCTCTAAGCTAATTAGGGTTATTAAATTACTTAATAAAGTTCTCGGGGTTAGGGTCGTTATTAAATTCTAAATATATTTTATTAATATTATCTATATTAAGCCGTAAATAATTCTTAGGTAGAAATATTAACTTCTTCGCTATTAAATTATTAATGTTTAGGATTAAGGCGTTGGAATGCCGGAATTTACAATGCCGGAGCTTGTAATAATAGAGGTTAGAATACCGGAGCTTGCGGAGGCTAGAAAAGAACCGGAGTTTAGAATGCCCGGGGCGGATCGGTATTAAATAAACCGGCAATTAGAAGCCGGTAATTAACTCGGGTTCGGGTATCCTCTAGTAAAAATAATATAGTAATACTAAGATCTCTTTTATTACTAGCGGTAGGATCGGTAGTAGTAGTAAGATTAATAGTAGATTGTAAATTAGATTGTACTCAACGTCGTTAAAATTAATTCTAATAGAAAAAGGTTAATTATTTAAAATATAGTCTATTATAACTAGTTAGCTAATATTACTTAAATTATACCCACAACCCCCTACAGTTCGGATTTTAATCCTCGAGGGTACTATTTACCCGTAGGTAGTAGAATAATACGGTATATTAGGTTTATAGTAGGATTTACGTATTTTAAAGGATTTATTATTATATAAATAATATTAATTAATTAACTAGTTAATAGGAAGGGAAATAATAGATTGGATGAGGAAGAGGAAGAGGGAGAGAGATAACCTACGATAGTACGCTTATTCCGGTAAACGTTATAAATAATAGTAGTAAAGGTAGGATTTAGTTTACTAATAAATACTAATATCGGCTTCTTCTTATTATAAATATTATATTTTTAAATAGGAGGTTAATTCTATTCTTAGTTGCCAAGAGGCGGCGGCTTTTAATTAAAATCTATTTTAATTAAATTAATTAATTAAATAATTAAATAACTATTTAACTATTTAATTAAATATAGGACCGAGTAGTTAATAAATAGAAAGAATAAAAGTTAAAAAGCTAAAAAGTTAACGATAATTTAGTTCTATAAATTAGTAATAATAATATTAGAGCCGACAATTACTTTACCCTTCTAACTTCATTTAATTAATCTATATATTATAGATTAAGTGCCTTATACCGACGGGTTAAAGCTAGAATAAATTATTAGGAAAGGAGAGAGAAATATTAAATTGTTAGTCGCTTTCGTTAATATACGTTCTATAAAGGGAACCGAAGTCTCTAAATAAAAGTAAAGACGTTAGTAGAGGAATAGGTAGATAGTAGGGAGGGGAATTAATTTTATAGTAATCCTATTTCTTATTAGGTAGAACGATTGGATTATATTAATTGAGGTAGAATAATAGGCCGTAGAGAGGTAATACCCGAGGTGCCGGGCTATTTTAAATCCTATTCGGTATAAAGTAAGCGGACGGAAATAATTATTATTATTATTATCGATAGTACTCTTAAGAGGGAGGTATTAATTACTCTTATAGTCGGATTCTAATTATCTAATATAATATAGCGTTGCGAAAATAGATAATCGGTAGAAGGATATTAAATATAAATATTACGTTAATAAGATTGAGAATGTAAGTAGATTTATATAAATTAAAAAGATATTAGTAAAACCGAATAATTAAATAGGGAGCGAGGTAAGGATAGGAGGGGGATTTATTATTTAAGTAATAGAGAAGTAAATTCGTTGGTCGGATAACCGATATATTTTACCCCTAATATTAAAAGATATTAATATACTTCTTTATAACGAAGATATTAATAAGGGAAATAGGAATTAGAAAATGTAAGGAGGATATACCCCGCGGTAGTAAAGATATAATTCTAATCCGTTCGTTCGTACGTTTATTACGGTAACGAAAATAATATAATATGTAAAATAATATAATATACAAAGTAAAAGATTTTTAAAATTAAATATTAATTAATTTTAAATATAAGAATGTAAATATATTAAAGAGGAGAGAGTTTGGGAACCGAGAGGCGGGGGGAGCTAGATTTTTATACTTTTCTAAGGAGGTAGTTAAGAGGTAGCTAATAAGTATTAGAAATTTCCGCCGGTTTAGTTAATAGTAGGGTTAAATCAGTAAATAGTATTACGATTTCCTTTATTAGTATTAAAAGATAGAAGGTAGTAGGATAACTTAGAGTAGCGGTAGGAGTAGTAGTATTATACCTTTTTTAGTATACTTTACAATTATAAAATAATATACGATTGAAATACTTTATTGAAAATTGTATAAACGCCTACGTAGTCGTTTAAAGGCTTGAAATTAAAAGATATTAAAGATTCTAGATAATTCTTAATATTGTACGATAATTGTACCGATAAAAGAGGTAGAGGTTGAAGGTGGTATTATTAGGTAAAAGTAGTATTATTAGTTGAAAGTGGTAGGGTTGAAGGCGATAACGTAAAAGGTGGTGTGGCCGGTGTGCCGACTTGCCGGGAGTGCCAAGCCCTGTTAGAGTTGCCGGGAGTGCTAGACAGCCGGTACGTGAGCTACGGTTGCGCGGTTGTATATAAACGATTGTAAATAGCCGCCCGCCTAATTATATAGTATTTTATTTATAATATTGTACGCAACCGCATTTTACACTATATTTTAATATAAAAGATATTAGGAGAATTAGACGAATTTACTCTATTTAATAATATTTTTTGTATTTTGATGTACGTAGTTAATATTGAGATATAATAGTTTAAAGGCGACGGAAATATAATATAATTTGCGTTTGTTATTTAAATTATATTCTAATAACGATACAATTTCCTTTTTAGGATAGGGTAGGTCCTGCGTATAGGTTAATAAGTGGTCCGTATTTCTGTACGTTAGGCCCGGATAGATAGAAATCGCCGCGCCTACCTCGCGTCGATGTAGGCCCACGGACTACGACCTCTAGTGTGAATCCAATTGTGGCACCGATGGTGGGCCTAACATCTCCTCTCGTTTGGGCATGGGCGTTTTAATAAATTATTAAAGTATATTAGAAAATTAGTATTCCTATAAGTAAATAAGAGAAGGACGATTATAAAGTATATAATATATTAAAAATAATAGACAAAATACCTAAAGTAATATATAGAATGGTAGTAAAGAAAATATTATAATATATTCGTATAAATATAACTACTTATAACCAATTAGGCTATATAAGCGTTAAATATATTATACACTTTATTTATATAATAATAATTTATAGATAGGTTCGCTTTATAATTAATAAAGGAAACGCTTTTAAAACTATAATTGAATAAAAGAAATTCGTAGAATTATAAACCGGTCTAAAAGTCTATATTATTAGCTTTAACGGCGGCCCAAAGTTTAAATTAGCGATAATAGAATTTAAGAATAGTAAATTCAATAAGTAGGCAAAGCAAAAGGGTATTGAAATTTAGAAAATAATACCGTATATACTATAAATAAACGGCCTAACTAAATTAATTAATAGGTTAATTATAATAAAGACTAGGACTATTATTTAGGAAAATAAAATTCCTATAGTTCTATAGCCGTTTATAATAAATACGGCTATTAAAATTATAAATCTCCTACCAACTAAAGCGAATAAAGACTATAATAAGATAAATCCCTATAAACTCTTTTATATTTATACTAATTCTCCTATAAATTAGAGGAAGCTATATATTAAATATTTAAAAAAATATTAATATACCGTATATTACTATATTAAACCCTAAAAACGCGAATAAGGCGACAAATTTACCCTGCGAATACGCAAATCCTACCTCCTTAATTATAATAACGAATACGGCCGTATTTACTAGTTATACGACTCCGAATTTCACGAAATAATCCGAATTAGCGTAATTAAATTCGTAGAAAAAGAAAAGGATAAAGAAGAAAGAGAGGATAAACTTCCATATACAATAGTCTTTAAAGATTATAGCGTTTAAAAGATATAAAACGTAGCGGAATAAGAAAAGGAGGTAATAATAAAGGTAATAGGTATAGTATTTATAATAAAAGCGTAGAGGCAAGAAGTATAATACGAATTTTAATTAAAATTTCCCCCTATAGTCTTTAAAATACTATATTACTACCCTACTCTATTAATAATTCTAGGGCTACTAATTCAATAATTATAGAACGTCCTACCTTAAAATCAACTACTATAATTAATCGAAGAGGAGTAAGAGGAGGAGTAAGAAGAGGAAGAGTAAGAAAGAAATATAATAGAACTCGACGATTTGGACAAAGAAGCTCCTATCCTACTAAAAGACAACCTATTCAATAAATTACACTCTTCTAATAAATCTAGCAAATCCAATAAATCCTCGAAAAATATAGCAATTCCTAGCAAGCCCTCAGAGGATATAGTAATTCCTAATAAGCCTTTAAAAAATATAATAATTCCTACCCCGCGAAGTAGTATTAGAATACCTAACTTATTTAAAAGATTTATATCCTTAATAACCTTTAAACCTCTCTAGAGCCCTATAGAACTCTAGAATATACCGTCCTCCCTAATTTTTAGAGCGCTAGTAAACCCGCTGTCCCTAAACCCTATATAAGGACCTCTTACTATCCTAATTCCCTTCCCGAAAGACCAACCCTCTTTAGAGCCCGCAATTAACGCTATAGGAAACAACTCTATACCCCCAAAGGTATATAAAGGTCGTCCGAAGAAATTAATAGCCAAAAAGCTAGAAGGATATAAGTATAGTAATAAATAGGTAACGGATTAGCTAGGTAGATTACTAGACAAAATACTACTAACCTTCTATTATAGTATAATAGAACTAAACTATTTAACGAGACTACTAACTACCTAGTGCCTTATAGGTATGAAAACTCTAAAAGAGATTAATAAATATATTAACATTGAACGAATTATTCCTAAGAACTATAAATAAGCTAAGAAACTACCGAATTTCAATATATATTAACTCCTAGCGATATAGAAGCAAGTAAATATATTAGAAGAATAATAAATATAGACCTTAGTAAGGAAAACCCTTAATATAAATATTCTACCGGGAAAATAGGTCTATAACGAGAAATTCAACTTAAATATTTAAGAATATAAAATTAGAACTAGATAGGTAATTTGTAGTAATAAAAAATAGGAGGATTTATAGAATATTAAGGATATCTATACCACAATAGCTAATAGTATAAATCTTCGAATCTTCCTAGTCTATATAGCTATTTATAATCTCGAATATTAATAATTTAATTTTAATACTACCTTTTTAAACGCATTTATCCCCAAGGGAAAGAGATATTATATCGAATAACCGATTAGGTTAAGTAAAATATTTTTAGAAGCCTTAAACTAGTATTTTAATTAATTAAAATTAATATACTTATTAGGCAAAGCTTTATATAAATTAAAATAGAATCCTCTATATTAATTCAATACCCTAAATCCTATACTTGAGGGATTAGGCTTCTTACTACTAACTACAAATACTTATCTCTATATTAATAAAGAAAGAGGAACTTTAATTATATTCTATATTAACGACCTCCTTATCG
Source organism: Neurospora sp. CHS-2018a (assembly GCA_009802275.1). Lineage (NCBI taxonomy): Eukaryota > Fungi > Ascomycota > Sordariomycetes > Sordariales > Sordariaceae > Neurospora > Neurospora sp. CHS-2018a. The sequence goes on from RAKG01000029.1 coordinate 699,489, forward strand.
TAGTACTAAAAAATAACGATATTATTAATATTTTTAAATAATTAAAATCTAAATTCAAATTCAAATCTATAGGGGAGGTAAGAACCTTCCTTAACTATAATATTATTCGTAATAAAAGGGAACATATAATATTCGTATTATAATAACGATATATATAAGTAATAATCAAAAAATTCGAGTATAATAGCCTAAAAAGCACTGATACTCTATAACTACTAAACTATAAAATCTATAGGGGTATACTACTAATTAAAATACTAGAAATCTAAAAACCTTATATTAAAAAGATTAGCTCGCTCAATTATACTTCGATAAGTAATAGACTAAATATTATATTTATAGTTAATAAACTATATAAAAGTAACGCTAAATTAATAGACCGCCATAACTATATAATACGATACTTCTTCAAATATCTAATAAATAATTTAGATCTAGGATTATTACTCGGAGGCCTATCGTTTCTACGGTAACTAAACTTCAATTTTAAAATATACATAAATGCCTTATACGCCGATAATATCGAGACAAAATATAGTACAATTGGCTATATCGTATTTATTACGATTAGCCTAGTATTTTAGAAATTAAAGAAGTAAATATTCGTTATATTAAATATAATAGAAGTAGAATTTACAAATTTCGTTCTAATAGCCAAATTAACTAATTAGGTAATTTAAATACTAGAAGAGCTAGGCATAGTACAACTATAGTAAATCCTCTTTATAGACAATACTAACGCTAGGGCTATAGCCTTAAGAACCCCTAGAAGGAACCGCTATATTAATATAAAGCTAAAGTAGGTTATAGAATAGATAGAATAGAGAAGGTTTAAGGTTATTTATATTCTTAGTACTAAGATAGTAGCCAATAGCCTAACGAAAGGCTTTAAGGCAGATAAATATAGAAAATTTATAAAGATGCTAGGTCTTACGAAGAGAGAAATTCCTTAGCTTAATACTAAGAAGAAAGAGTCGTAATTATTTACATATACATAGATTTCCTTTTCTATCAAGTCTATAGGGGTATATAAGAAGATTCTAGGCGTTTACTATACAGACCGCTAATCCTTTACGCTATAGGGCCTTTACCCTGCACCCTCTTTGACAGCGGTTCTAGTACTTCCTAGAATCCCCTCCTTTACAGACCTTCGTTCTTTGATCGCCAACTCTATATAGCTAGCGATCCCCTCCAACTTCAGTAACTAGATCTCTCTCTTAATACATCATCATTCCCTTCATTCGTGATCCATCTCATACTTTATCTTGGGTCCAGGGGTCCGATTACCACAACACCAGTAGTACCTACCTATCACGAGCACTCAGCAAATGGATATTGACTTTCCTGGATGAGGTTCTCGACTCTCTGAGAACTGGATTGTATTGTACACTTGCGCCTCCGTTTTGCATTCAAAGGGGGTTTTGCACTTAATGGCGCCTCACTCCCATACAAATCTGAGAACTCGGGCCGCCAAAAGTCTGGCACTTATCGGGGACATTTGTATGGGATTTGGAGAAGGGGGGGCTTGCATTTGCTAGGGACAATCCTGTAGTTTCGTTTTCCCAAAACGTTTGCTATAATTACAACTCTGATCAAGCACGCGGGCTCGTCATCCATCTCAAATGTCATGATATCCCTTGGTATCCTTTGGAAGACTCCGACTTGAAATGGAATGTTCAAATACCAGACACCTACTACTCTTGAAAAGGCATGCTGTGATGCTACCTACAAGTCATCATGAAGGAGAGTTGGATACCTTTCCCAACAGACCGGGAACGCGTCATCTCTATCGATCCTTGATTTGGTACGATCGCCTCACTGGTACCAAAGAAACCCTACAACTTCAAGCAGCCAACACCAAACATCACATCTCTCATCCGAGTTGGGAAAATGCTATGATCATCGCCAACTGCATCGAGAGGGGCAGGAGGGGGTAGAGAGCTGCTAGGTAGGGCATAATGCCAGGTGACGCGGCTACAGCACCTGTCGATCTGATATGGTCGAGTAGCGACCATCTTGAGACGACA